>JADWQK010001242.1:0-634833 GCA_017933935.1 Sesamia nonagrioides
GAACAATTTGCCAGAGGCGGTGTTTCCGTCTGACTACATTTGAAGTGTCTTCAAGGCTAAATTGATTATAGAGCGATTAATAAACTAGCGCGCTTTACCATCAACGATTGCATTAGTAAAGCAGTGGTTTATAATTATAAAAAAAGTTTTGGGGGATAGTTTTGGTTCATTGCTTCATTGATTTAATAAAATCATCTGCTCAGTAATGTACACAATGCAATGAACGTGGGTGAACTGTCAAAATGAAAGAAATGCGATTAATTGTTTCTTTCTTGTGTTATACCCTGCCTATAATTTAGTAATAGACGGGGTAATTGAATGGCAGACGGACTGAAGTCCAGACAGACCCTTGAAATTGGGTTGTGTCCTAAAAAATAATTTAATGTCCATCAGATAGATTTATAAAAAACATTGAACACGTACTTTTTCTTTTTTAGGGTTCAGTAGCCAAATGGCAAAAACGGAGCCCTTATAGATTCGTCATGTCTGGCTGTCCGTCTGTACGTCCGTATGTCACAGCCATTTTTTTCCGAAACTATAAGAGCTATACTGTTGAAACTTGGTAAGTAGATGTATTCTGTGAAGCGCATTAAGATTTTGATGCAGAAATTAAAAAAAAAAGTATTGGGGGCTCCCCATACTTAGAACTGAAACTCAACCTTTTTTTTTTATCAGACACATTCGTGTGGGGTATCTATGTATAGGTCTTCAAAAATGATATCGAGGTTTCTAAAATATATTTTTTTCTAAATCGAATAGTTAGTGTGATAGACGCTACCAAAATGTAAAAAGTTGGTCCCCCCAACTCTAACTTCTAGAATAAGAAAATGAAAAAATCGAAATATCGCATGACGTCACGCTGTGGTACAAAATATACCAAGTAATTAGCCCCCACTCCGTAACTTTAATATGCTTTATCTCAGTAGTTTTTTGTAATTTTGACAAAATAGAAAATGCGCGTCTTAATTTCTTACATCCCTTATGGCTGTTACAAAATCAAATCCTAATAAATCCTAGTATAGGGCCTTTTTTTAAGCAATGAAACAGTTCTACAACAATGATTTTATTTCATGTGCTGTCCATGGCCCACCCGCCTAGTTCACCAAGGTGGTATTAAAAAAAATGTGTGCGTATGTGTGTGTGTGTGTGTGTTGGGTAACGCTAGGAAAAAGATGTTGATGTATCTAGTCTTGAATTTTGTAGGGTGGTACGGAACCCTTTGTGTTCGAATTCTACTTGCACTTAGCTGCTTTTATGACTGCATTATGACTGTATTATGACTTCTGGATGTGTAATAACTTTACGAATAACAAACAGCTAGACAAAGAAGTATTAAATCTATGCATCATCGTGTAATTGGAAAATCATGGTAATGCTACAATAGTAAGTAGCATAAACAAAGAATGGCATAGATAATGTAAAGGGATTTTTTTGCAATGGCAATAAATAAATTAATGATATAAAAAGATGCCTTCTTTATTTATTAGCATAAACATTTACATACAACATTTGTATGTGCGGGTGTTTTACGCTTTTGTTGACTAATAACGATAATTATTTAATAGTGGTTTGTAATGCAGGTTGTGTCTGTAATGCAGGGTGACAAGGACATTAAAAAAAGCAATGAAAAATCAAAATCGAAAGTCATTTATTCAAATTAGGCTGAGAATCAGCAATTTTTGAACGTCAATATTACATAAGAGAGTCCCCTCAAAAGGTCCGCCCTTTGCCACTTCCTAGTGCTTTCTCTGGGAAGTAGGAGTGGCGGAACAAACTCCCCAGCTTAATCCCATGACTATACAATACTACGTAGGTACAGTGATGAACACAAGAAATCACAACAACATTAAAATTATTTATTATGCCAACTAGCTACGCCAAAATACCAGAAAAGCAAAAGCAAAAAATAAAATATCATTAAAATGGAAATGTAAATAAGTAAAAAACTTATCACCAGCCCCAGGTATAAAGGGCGTGACAGCTCCCATATTTATGCATAGTAAAAAAGCAAATTATATGAACTCATATAATGTGTCAGTAAGGTAATTCTGGGGAAAGAACAAAAAGATTGTCTTGAGTTAATTAGAGCGACCAGCTATTCTTATCATTTGAATACTTAGTCATTTACGGAATAATATGCCCTTTGCCTAAGGCAAGCCTAGCAAAGCAGAGGGTGGGTATCTTTGTTATAAAAAGTTATACAAAGCCCAACAAAAGAGTTATGAATCTTTTGAAGTCGGTGAAAAGAAGTGAAAAGAACACATTATAAGTAGCAAGCAATTTATATTAGGTTTGCATTTTGACAGTTCAACAACATTCATGGCGTTGTTAACGTTGTTGAGGGAAAACGGTTTTCGAACATATGGAGCAATGGATTAGCAATATTCTTCAAAATTTCAAATCGAGGGTGTTATGTAATTTGAGTGCTAGATTCAGTATAACGTTGGATAAAATGTGTATCATTCAGATATTATGGACACATCATGTGTTTTCGAGTTGTGTGTTACTGAAAATATGGCCACATCATGTGTTATCGGCTGTAGTACAGTCGCGTTCAAAAGTACATAAACTTCAGTTGTTATTGGACCGTGAATTTTTAACTTACGTTTCTTATGGGCGCTTCCAGTTTAGATAAAGTATATATCAAACTCGTACGTTTTAGATACTTATTTTATTATGTTATCTAGTTCAAAGTTTGCTTTATAGAGCAAGTAACATATGTATGAGAAGCAAACGACATTCAGATACTCATTGCACAAACGACAGCACATCAAGCTACTACAACCTGTCAAATATCTTTATTAGATTTTCGACTTTATCGGTAAAGCATTAAGGCTCAAGGTTAATAGGGAATACTTATTTGACATTTTGATTAGCGTCAGGTACTGGTGGCAGACTGGCGGCAGAGGCTTATGCGCCCTACCGGCCTGCCGGCCTCGCTACCGTCGAGGCGATCCGGCCAGTACTCGACGACTGGCTCGGGAGAAGGCACGGCTGCCTGTAGTTCAGGGTGGCGTAGGTGCTGTCGGGGCACGGCTGCTTCGGCAAGTACCTGTGTCGCCTAGGCAGGGAGCTGGACGCTCGGTGCCACCACTGCGTCCAATGCGGGGAGGACACGGCGCAGCACACGCTCTCCGAGTGTGTAGCTTGGGAGGAGCAGCGCCGTGTCCTCACAAATGAAGTAGGAGGCGACCTGACGCTGCCAGCAGTAGTGCGGAGGATGGCCGGCAGCGCAGAGTCGTGGGACGCGGTGGTGTAATTCTGCGAGGACGTGATGTCGCAGAAGGAAGCTGCGGAACGGGAGAGAGAGATCTCAACTCCCTTTACCGGGCCGCAGAAGACGCATCGGGCGCCGAAGAAGGGCGGATAACGCCCTCTTCCGCCCTCCATGAATGGGTCCAGGGGCGAGGGATATGGGGAAGTCCCCACTCCCTATTCGATGGACCCCGAGGCGGAGGCGCGCGCGAGTGTCAGCGCGCGCCTCTGAGGCGATGCACGGGGTAGCTTAACACCCCACTACCCCATGCCGGAGACGAGGCCCGGACAGACCGGGCCAGCACGAGAGTATGATAGAAGAGACACCGGGGTGGTTTTAGTCAGCAAAAGTCTGACAGACCCCGTCGCCCACCCTAGGGCGGCGGATATCCTATGAGGATTTCCACCCTGAAAAAAAAAGGTAGCTTGAACTACTGTGGTCCGTATATCAGACTTAAAAATACTTAAATTTGGAATTTCCCAGATGTTTTGATATCTCAACAAGCTAGAGCTGAAAATAAATTTATTAAATGTGTTTTTTTTTGTGGGGCTATTGTCACTTATTTGTCAAATATCAGTTTCAAAATCAATCTTTTAACCAACTTCTAAAGAAGCCCCTTCCTTCTTTCTCAGTTCGGATGTAATTATATTTGTACGAGTCAGCCATCGTACATGACACGCGCACATTACTTACATTATGTACATCAGCATTATTCCGTCGCCTTGCACAAATTATAGCGTAAGGCGACAGTACACGATCAGCCTTCAAAGACTGTACTCATTTACACATTCATACCTATATTAGTTACGAGTTAGTTAAGTAATCAATAAATCATCATATTTGGCTATCCGTGACTATTATTGAAGTGTATAACCAAGGTGTGTGCGAATCATTCAGCAGCGCATACATCTTTATGGTCCTTCGAGCCAAGCTCAAGATCATAATTTCGCGTTCTTTTGTGTGGTGGCGATTTGTTTGGGCCGGTCGACCAGAAGCAGCATCGAACCAGTTCAATATAAGAAGCATCACCTGCACAGAGGATACGGACCGCGAAGATCACTAAGCAAGCAGCAGCAAATACAGGGATCACTGAAGCACGCCAGTAGTATCGGCAAACAGATAAGGTGACTCGAAGTCTTTGTTAAAAATATCTCCATCATGGAGGGAGTTACCCAAACTGGACATGGTAACCAACCAACCCTTTCAATAAAGGTACCTGAAATAGCTGAGACTGCGAATAACAGCAGAACAGATGAGATGCTACGCAAACAAAGGAGCAATATCAAAGCGTTCCAAAGAACTGCATCAAACATCAATGTGGATCTCCTCAAAGAAAATTGGCAGTTTAAAGACGCCTTAAAGGATTTAGAGTCAAGGTGGACAGCAGTTGATTCACTTTATTGGGAAATTGACAGTTTACCCAATGAAGCCAACATACAATATGAGATGTCTTACAATACGTGCGAGCTGGTTTACAACCAAATGAAAGAAACCATCAACTCCAAAATGTGGTCAGTTACACACCGGGAAAAATCGACACCAGTCATCGAAATCCCAGCCTTTGGTGGTAGCTCCGAACACTGGACAGGAAAATTAACATTATGGGAATCATCTCGTCGTAAACCAGAAATAGCAAAACCATCTCAGTCAGAGTCTACACAAAATAACAAGAAATTTCATTCGTATAAAGCATTCAGCGCTAATCAGAACAAAAATAACAAATATAGATCAAATTCACCGACAAAAGATAATTCAACGAACTGCCCACATTGCAACCAACACCACAAGTTGTTTTTGTGCAAAACATTTCTTGAATTATATCCGGTTGCAAAACGTCAAGCAGTTTCGAAATACAATTTATGTAGAAACTGTTTAAATGCACATACAAGCAAACAATGTCCGTCAAGAAAAACATGCCGCGTCTGCAACTCAGATCATAATACATTGCTTCACGACGCTTATGGCAAATGGAGTGGACAGAAATCAAACAGCAGTTTGCTAAGGTCGGGAGGTTTTAACTTACGGAAATGGTTGGCTAACAATGAAGAATTACTTCAAAACGTCAGTAGAGCGTCTTCAAGTCAAGCATCATTCGATTTCAAGCAAGCAGAATCAACGAAGACGCTCGGGCTGAAATGGAACCCCAGTGAAGATACATTCTCGTTCGAGCTGAAAATATGCAAAACAGAACCAACTGAACAACATACAAAGCGTTCATTACTATCAGATATTTCAAAAATATTTGATCCACTCGGGTGGTTAGCTCCGGCTACAACCACATTAAAACTTTTATTCAAGCGAGTTTGGCTCTCCAACATTCAGTGGGATGACCAGCTTCCGGTGGAAATAAGTACCGAGTGGGAGCAAATTAAAACAGAGCTTCTAAACATCAATCAGTTTAGAATCCAAAGATGGTACCAGATAGAAGAGCAAGACACAATTCAACTGCACGGCTTCTGCGATGCCTCAGTGAAAGCATATGCATGTGTTGTTTATTGTAAAATCGGGGCCAAAATTTCACTCGTCGCTGCAAAAACAAGACTGGTGCCAGAAAACAAAAAGCTCACGTTACCGCGTCTAGAGCTGAGTGGGGCGCATTTACTTACAACACTTATGCGAAAAATTCAACAAGCTCTCAATGGACGTAAATTCGAAGTTTTTGGATGGTGTGACTCCACTGCAGTTCTCGGTTGGATTCATGGCAATATCAATCGCTGGACACCATTCGTAGCGAACAGAGTCAAGCAAATAAAGGACGTAATACCATCAGATAAATGGCAATACGTAAAATCAGCAGAAAACCCAGCGGATTGTGCCAGCCGCGGCATTACAACAGAGCAACTGAAACAACATAATTTGTGGTGGAGCGGCCCCCAATTTCTCCCTGGGTTCGAGGAGTCAACAATCACAGAGAAGTGCATCTACGTCACGGATCAAGAGGAACGAAAATCAAAACAAAGCAACGTCACTATTCGTCAACCTCATAGCGATGATGTCATACAATTCATACTGCAAAGACACAGTAATTTGACACGCGCCGTGCGCGTGCTTGCTTGGGTACTACGTATCACACGACGTCACAACAAGCACATTGCTTACTTGAACGGAAGTGAATTGGAAGCGGCAAGACACAAGATAATTAAATATGTACAAGAATCGGAATTTTCAGAAGAAATTAATATGCTGCGAAGACAAGAACAAGTACCTAAGAAGAGTAAAACTTTGTGCCTCAATCCATTCTTAGACAAGAACGGACTTTTGAGAGTGGGAGGCAGACTCAAGCATGCGAATATTGATGAAAATATGAAGCATCCACTAATCATACCACACAGCAGCCACGTTACTGACCTCATTATCGATCAAGCCCACCGCCGCACGTATCATGCGGGGGCCCGGACGACGCTCGCTAATATCAGACAAACCTACTGGATATTAGGCGGAAACAGAGCTGTAAAGAAGCGCTTACATACATGCGTTACTTGTAGAAAGCATAAAGCTGTCATACAAAAGCAACTGATGGGGGAGTTACCAGAGTCTAGGAGCAACCCGTCGCGTCCCTTTCAACACACCGGCGTTGACTTCACAGGATACGTTGACGTGAAACTCAATAAAGGGAGAGGCGTCAAGACTAGCAAGGGATACATTGCAGTATTCGTGTGCATGGTGACCAAAGCAGTGCACCTCGAACTTGTATCAGACTTGACCTCATCTGCATTCTTGGCTGCCCTAAAGCGCATGTCCTCACGTCGGGGTAAACCACATCATATCTACAGCGACAATGGTACTAATTTTGTTGGGGCCAACAAAGCACTGCAGCAAGAACTGGTAGAACTACGCAAGACATTCAACGACGAGTTCTATACAGAGATCAATGAGTTGGGAATACAGTGGCATTTTAATGCCCCCGCCTGGCCAAGCGCAGGAGGCCTTTGGGAGGCAGCAGTAAAAAGTCTAAAGTATCATCTCCGACGTGTTGTTGGCGAGCAAAAACTCACGTTCGAAGAATACAATACTTTACTGGCTCAACTCGAAGCATGTCTCAATAGTCGGCCACTGTGCGCATTAACAGAAGACCCAGACGATTTGAATTATCGTACTCCATCACACTTTTTGAGCAGTGGACCCATACTGACTATTTTAGACACTGAAAAGGATGAAAGAACAAGGTGGCAGCGAACACAGAAGATTTTCGAGGATATTTGGAACAGGTGGCAAACCGAATATCTTGCAACACTCTCTACAAGGAGTAAATGGAAGAGACCTCAGAAAAACATTCGAGTAGATGACGTTGTTATCATTCACGAACCTAACCTCCCCGCGGGAAGATGGGCTCTGGGCAGAGTAACTGAGCTACATCCCGGTACCGATGGACTGGTTAGGGTTGTTACCCTGAAAACAAAAAATGGGTACCTCAAACGTTCAGTGATAAAGCTATCAGTGTTGGTTTCTGAATCCAATGAGAAAAAAGGACAAATGTCAGATCAGAGCCAAAACATCAAAACTAAGGACAACCAATCAAAACGACGACCGGGAATGGCGTCTAACCTGATAGCAACTCTCGTTACACTATTTCTCTTCATGACATCCGTCTTTGGCAACGAACAGTTAGCACATCCATATACTTTGACAACAATACACAAAGCACTCTATTTTGATCGCATCTCAAACATGCAGTTCATTCGCGACGAATGGAAACTCATCGTGTATTACGACATGAACCCTTATTGGGACGGCTCGGCAACCTTCGACAAATACATGAAACAAATAAACAGCGTATGTGAAAGAGAAACAAACAAAGTTCTATGTGACATCATCCTACAACAGCTACGTCACTCTCATGACGAACTGGCGTACTACAATGTAATGTTACTTAATCAGCATTTCGAAGAACGCATACGTCGGCGGCGAGGCCTCATCGACGGTGCGGGTTACGCTGCCAACAGTTTATTTGGAGTTCTAGATCAACGCTTCGCAGATCAATACAAGCAAGATATTTCTCTTATACAAGAAAATGAAAATCACTTGGCACTCTTGTGGAAAAACCAGACCTCAGTAGTAGAAGCAGAATACAATCTACTCAAGCGAACCGAAGAATCAATTAATCGACAACACAAGGCCATCAATCAACATTTAAACATTCTTACAAACGCCACCAATAAATTGAACAAAAACTTGCAAGAACAAGAAGTGAGGAACGAGCTAGCACTGTCCACCATCATAGCTACAAATATGCTCACGAAGCTGAAATCAATACAAGATACAATAATCGACACTATAACAGACGTTCATCATGGAATGTTCAGCGCTCACTTACTATCGCCGAAGCAACTACGAGTTCAACTCAGCATAATCTCAGGACAATTATCGCGAGAACTATCCTTGCCGATAGAAAACATACAGACAGAACTTCCAAAAATTTACCACCTTCTGAAGGTTAAAACACGCATAACTCACGAGTACCTCATTTTTGAGATTAGAATACCACTGGTCAACAGAGAAAGTTATGACGTATATAAACTCATATCAATACCACAACAACATGGTAAAATAACAATCGTCGTCGTGCCGATATCAGATTACATCGCGATAAACTTACGCAAGGACACCTATCTGACAATGACGGCGAGAGACATACAACAATGTTTGGAGTACGACGAGTCTAGTCGCCTCTGTCACTCCCGAAAACCTATTTTCCAGTTTAAGTCAGAAGACAGCATGTGTATCAAGGATATGGACACAAACAAGTAAGACATCTGTCTTACAAATACAGAAGCATGTCGCAATAATTGGCTAAGAATAGATTTAATTTTTGACATGTAACTTGGGTGAAATTTATAAGTTTAGCATTTAAGTATTTTGTAAACTCATTATCATCAACCACTCACATCTCTCTCGCCCGGGAATATGTACGAGTCAGCCATCGTACATGACACGCGCACATTACTTACATTATGTACATCAGCATTATTCCGTCGCCTTGCACAAATTATAGCGTAAGGCGACAGTACACGATCAGCCTTCAAAGACTGTACTCATTTACACTTTCATGTCTATATTAGTTACGAGTTAGTTAAATAATCAATAAATCATCATATTTGGCTAGCCTCGACTATTATTGAAGTGTATAACCAAGGTGTGTGCGAACCATTCAGCAGCGCATACAATATTGTTTTTGTGTGTTAGCTTCATAGACGTGGTGGGTTTCGATTTAGATATCGATTCCTACTATGAAATTTATACGATAGGCAAAGAAAATAAAACAGATAGTTTTTCAATTTGAACTTGAGGTGTAACTATTAACTTCACTACCAGCGGTTGTTGACCCCCAAAATACTTTTGCTTAGCGATACCATAAAATATAGTAAAATTAGCTAGGAAAACTCCGCAAATGTCTGGTCGTTTGCGGAGTTTTGCTAGCTAATTTCATTTGACACTGGTTTTGTCAAATAACTAAAATTAAAATGACACCACGTTGTTTAGTCTCCTAACTACTGAAATACCATGGTAAGGTCAGCAAAAAATGTCGATTAACATAATATAATACTTTTTGTAGAGAGAGAAAGAATCCGTGTGCTGTTCTTTAAGTAAAAATCACTTCTGTTTCTATATTATTATATTCAGTCATTAAGATTTCAAAAACAAAACATCGACTTCTGTTGCAAACTGTACCAGCATACATCCAAAGATTACCATAAACAACCTATCTCTCACTCGAGCCAGTTCGATATTCCGTAGGTGGCATAGACAATAGAGCAGCGTTTATATCAATAACACTCTGCGGCCGTAAGCCGGTCCTATACAAATATTTCAATGTCTCTAGGGTGGTGTTTTGAAGGCATACCTATTACATATATTATTATTAGGTATAGAAGACGTGACGACGTTGAACGAAGATTTTATTCTAAAAGACGGCCGGAGAAACCATTTGGGTAGATTTTTGGGTCTGTTAGACGTTCATCAACATCATCATTCCAGCCGAAAGCTGGACATAGGGTTCTCCCAAGGATCTCCACGACCTGCGCCTCCCGCATCCACCGGTTTCCCGCGATCTTCACCAGGTCGTCGGTCCTCCTTGTCGGGGGCCTACGTTAAGGAAGTAAGTGTTACAATTCTTCAGGCTATGTCGGTTACTCTCGTTCATCTGCGGATCTCCTCATTCCTGATTCGATCGCGCAGTGAAACCCCAAGCATAGCCCTCTCCATTGCCCTTTGAGTGACCTTGAGCTTTTTTATAAGGCCTGTTCTTAGCAACCACGTCTCAGTTTCATAAGTCATCACTGGCAACACACACTGGTCGAAGACTTTTGTCTTGAGACACTGCGGCATTTCGGACGAAGTTTTATTTATTTATATATTATCTGTGGATACTGGCGCCAGGTCTAATTTAACATTTTATGTTCTATGCTTTTCTTAATAAAAAATAGAAACAAAATATATGCACTGAACTTAATCCACTCGCTCCCTCACGCGCTCCGCCTCCTCCTTTTCCAGCATCACTGCTTCGCAGAAGAAGGTGACGGCCTGCCATGCACTCTCGCTCCAGACCATGGCTGGACCAGGCTCGGATGCGAAGGATGGCCGGCGATCGCTGCCACGAGGACACGCCGGTGCTCTACCCAAGCCGGGCAGACCTCCATCATATACTCCACCGTGTCCTCAGGGCGATCCACACAATGGTGACACCCTGGCGTTTCCTCCCGCCTTATCCGAAACAGGAACCTCCGGTGAGGACCTACGTCAGGTGGAAGGTGAGGGCACCGTGGCGCCTCTCTAGCCACTCCTCAAAGAGGGGATTTACCGTAAGTTCCCATAAATGACGCTTATTCGGCACAAAACTTGACTCTTTTACACAAAAAGAAATATGTGATACTGATATAGAGTCACTAATACTCTAAGGTGCGTATTCCAGAAGGAAACTCAAGCATTGATCTCTGCTTAAGCACTACTTCAAACTAATTTAAACCAATCAAATTTCTTGAAACAAGACTTAAGTAGAGCTTGAGTTTTGAGTGACGTTCTGTAATACGGGCCTAAGTGTATGTTTTTACCAAATGTGCTAACTTACGATGTCACATTTTACATGTGGAAAGTTAGCAGCACCAATCCACAGAGAAGCAGTCCAGTGTGCTCGCGATACAACGCAATATAATGTTGTCTAGCCCGCTCCCGGTGCTCCAGAGAGGTGCGTCATTTTTATATCGTAGTGTGGAAGCAATTGACACGAGCTACAGCAAACCATCTCTGAAGCGCTACAGAAGCGGAGCAGCGGATCTAAAATCGGGAACGCATTATTGTACTGAATACAGAGGGCGCTGTACAATTTTGCGTGTAATCTACTCACCTAATTACCTCATTGCGGAGCTTCAATGCCTGAGGTTCGCATTAGAAACAAGGAGGTTCTGAGAGTACTGTGTCGTCTGGACGTGAATAAGGCTAGTGGTCCGGATGGTATACCAGCGATTGTTCTTAAAGCATATGCGCCCGAGTTGTCTCCTGTATTGACGCGCTTGTATCGCCTCTCATTTAGGACTGGTATAGTGCCCAAGTCCTGGAAGCTTGCTAACGTGCAGCCCGTGCCCAAGAAGGGTAGTCTTGCCGATCCTGCCAACTATCGGCCGATTTCGATCACCTCCATACTTTGCAAAATTATGGAGCATGTATTGAACTCGCGCCTCTTGGCATACCTGGAAGGTAACGATCTCCTCAGTGACCGACAGTACGGGTTTCGCCGCAATCGGTCAACTGAGGACCTACTAGTGTATGCCACTCACTTGTGGGGCGAGGTTCTCGAGAAGAATGGGGAAGCGATTGCTGTCTCCCTTGATGTCTCGAAGGCTTTCGACCGGGTATGGCACGCTGGCATTTTGAGTAAGCTTCCAGCGTACGGCATTTCCTCTAGCCTGACTGGCTGTGTAAAAGACTTCCTGACTGAACGGTCCCTCCGAGTTGTTGTCGACGGATGCTCTTCTGAGCCCATGTCAACTAATGCCGGTGTTCCTCAGGGGTCTGTTCTCTCTGCAACTCTGTTCCTGCTGCATATTAATGATCTGCTGATGCCCGGTATCTATGGGTATGCAGATGACAGCACAGTTGTAGAGAGATACCTGCCGGATGCTCGGGCTGGTAGGGAATCAATCCGGTCCGAAAGAGAGGCCATGGTTGAGCGAACGAGTGTTGCACTGCAGGCAGTCTCCGAATGGGGCAATGCCAATCTTGTAGCATTCAATGCCGCCAAAACACAGGCGTGTTTTTTAACGGAAGACGAAAAAGGAGCCCGTTCACCTTGGCTTCTACTTTTCGAAATGTGTCCTTGGAGTGTTCCGACCGCCTTCAGCTTTTGGGAGTTGAGATTTCCTCGAACCTTAACTTTGGGTGGTTCATTGAGTCCAAGGCCAAGGTGGCTGCCAGGAAACTTGGCGTTATCGCAAAGGTCCGACAGTACTTTACACCTGGGCAGCTTCTAATGTTATACAAAGCACAGGTCCGTTCGCGTGTGGAGTACTGCAGCCACATTTGGGCTGGTGCTGCCAAGTGTCACCTGGCCACTTTGGATTCAGTGGAGAGACGTGCAAAGAGGCTGATTGGTGACCCTGATCTAACTCGAGTTGGTCTCCAAAGCCTAGAGCACAGGCGTAGAGTAGCCAGCCTTTCGGTGTTCTATAGGATGCATTTCGGGGAGTGTGCGAGGTAATTGCATGATTTAATTCCCCCATCTCCGTTCCACCAGCGGACGACCCGTCGTACGGCTGGTTTCCACCCTTACGTTGTTGACACCACTACGATCCGGACGAAGCGTTTCGCCTCCTCCTTTATATCGCGTACATCGAGGGACTGGAACAATTTGTCAGCGGCGGTGTTTCCGTCGGACTACAATTTGAGTGTCTTCAAGACTAGAGTGAATAGGCTCTTAATAAACTAGTGCGCTTTACCATCAACAATTGCGTCACTGCTTACCATCAGGCAGGATTGTGATCAAGCGCTGGTTTATAATATGTAAAACGCTACTTAGCTCGATGTGTTTCCGGATTTACATAAAATGTGCCAAAAGATGTACTGCTCAATTTGTACTGAGAATAACCTCTTTAATGCGGCTAACGAGAAAATGCATTTCTGACAAATATCAAATTCGCAAAACTTGTACAATATGATTTTGACAGATCATCATCATCAACCTTTTTATCGTTCCACTGTTGGGCACAGGTCTCCTATCATACAGAGAAGGATTGAGCGTAATCACCACGCTTGCTCAATGCGGGTTGGCGATTTCAAACTTAAAGTCCAGGTTCCTCAAGATGTTTTCCTTCACCTTGTAATCAGTCATTGGTGTCCAAGATCATCATCATCATGTGTCCAAGATATACTGAGAAAGTACATATAACCTAGAAAAGATACACCGGTACTTGCCTGATATGGAATGTAACTACTAGGACATCATACTTGACAGATGTCAAGAATTAATTCTCTCGACATTTTTACTGTACTAGTAAGTGTTATCAAGAAAAAGTTTCACAACGAAGTTTCCAGATGATATCGTTCAAAATAAATTAAACCATGAGTAATGCCCCAAGAATGGAGAATGGTATGCAGTCGAATAATATTATATATATACAAAGTCGATACGTTGCTTCACATACAGATTGACTATCGATTAATTTATCGATAAGTGGGTCAAATAAGTTATTTTGTTACTCAATGGAAGCATTCTATTTTAGTTTGTCATTTTTACTTCATATGATTTCAATATATCTTAACAACACGACTGTGGCACCCTAAGGACTTGTAGAGGTGTACCATAAAAAAAACGGCCAAGTGCGAGTCGGACTCGCGCACGAAGGGTTCCGTGCCATTATCTTAAAAACGGTAAAACAACACGTTTGTTGTGCGGGAGCCTGCCTTAAATATTTTACTTTTTTATGTGTTGTTATGGCTGCAACAGAAATACATAATCTCTGAAAATTTCAACTGTATATATAGGTAGAATTGTAATAGTTACAGTTAATGAGATACAGCCTGGTGATAGACGGACGGACAGACGGACAGCGAAGTCTCATGAATAGGGTTCTGTTTTACCTTTTAGGTACGGTAAACCCTAAAATACACCTCAATTTCACCACATATACAACATGTAAATTAATTAACGCACGTCCTAAAAATAGTATAGAATCGTTTACTGTAAGGGTTCATATCATTTTTAATATAGGTAATTTTTATCTCAAAAATAATTAAAACTGCGGATATTAGTGCCATATTAACCCTGTTGTTAAGTTTTAGTTGAAGAATAGTACCCTATATCCTCCCGTGGGTGTCGTAAGAGCCGATTAACGGAACTCTCACCAGGGAAGCGGGAAGCAGCGCTTCTCCTGTGGAACATCAAATTACTGCGATCCCCAACAAGCTTGCCAAGAGTAGGGATTAAGGCATACCCCCCCCAATGAAAGCCTTGGGGGAGGCCTTTGTCCAGCAGGGGACCTCTATAGGCTGAAGAAGAAGATGATACAGTCAGACAGGGGAATTATCAGTTATTATAGGTGGCCATGACACATAACACATAACTTTTTAACTTCTGTAACTTTTATTAAACATATCACTGGGCATACCGTAATTCTTTTCAACCAAATATATTAGGTATTAGTAACAAATGTAACAATGTAAACTTTGCTGAATTGATTAATTGATACATTCTGGAATTGTATGCGCGTACGCGGTACGTCAAACCCGACGCTTCCTTAATGTTGCCACTATGTAAAAGGTAAACCATTGTTGAGAATGATATTGTTACGGGCTGGGGGTACTTAAACGCCGGTTAAGGGTTACGAAGTTTATTAGCAACGAAGGTACAGTCGATCGTAGGCAATGACAAGTAGAACGTAGCTGATGTTATACCGAAGTCTTCCCTTATGTCCACGAAGTCCGTGTTGTAAACACACAATGACGCTATAGATGTTACCTCACGTAGTACTCGAAGTTCTCGTTATAATTGTCGCAGTAGGTCTTCTTTAAGATCGCTTCTTAACTGTCGCTGTTTTCGTATCGCTAGTCGAGTGTAGACTGACTCTGAGCCGGCGTCACGGCGCTTTATATAGTCCAGCTGATCGAATATTCCAGATTCCTCTAGACGTAATAATAATAGCACATAACTTCGAGGTCACTCGGAAGTACCTACGGTAATTCCCGGAAACGGGTTTCTAGAAATTTCGATGTCGACACTTTGTTGACAAAACTGTTGAGACCTGTACCATTCGATAGGCCGTCCTAAGTCTAGTAATGCGTTTTATTATTGTACCTGGAAAATGTCTAGATCTGGAGGAATAGGGCTTAAAAGTGACTCACTGCATGTCACGCGATATTGAACCTTATGCCGTCGACATAAGGTCCATTTGTAACATTGCCCCCTTCTTAGTCATGCTCGTCCCGAGCATGATTTGATCCATAATAGCGAGCTAGGCGGTCTACGTGTACGATCTTCAGTTTCCCTCTAGGCCCTTTCTTAATCCTGTAGGTGACATCGTTTATTCTGGTTACTATCGTGTACGGACCCTCCTATTTGGCTTGAAATTTCGGACTCTTTCCTTTTCTCCTTATGGGATTATGTAACCATACCAAATTTCCCTCTTCAAATCCGGGCACGTTAGCTTTGCGGTCGTATCGGATTTTCATTTTCTCACTGGTTTTCAGACCATTCTCTCTCACTAGCTCATGTATTCCATCTAATTTACGCCGTAGGTCGGCCACATAGTCGACGGCTAGGATAGGAGTATCGGGAGGTGTTCCGGTTAGTGCATCTATGGGTAGTCTAATTTCTCGGCCGAAGTTGACTTTTGCCGGTGTGCAATTTGTGCTATCATGTGTTGCAGAGCGGTATGACATTAAGAAGAGTGGAATGTATTGGTCCCAATCCCTCTGGTGTTCTTCCACTACTTTGGCCAAATGATTCTCCAACGTCTGATTGAATCTTTCGACCATTCCATCTGACTGTGGGTGATATGGTGTTGTACGAGTCTTGTGTATCCCGAGCAGTTGGCAAACCTCTCGAAATAGTGAAGACTCGAAGTTTCTACCCTGGTCAGAGTGTAACTCCAAAGGAATGCCAAATCGACAGAACACCTCGTGAACTAGCTTTTTGGCGACTGTATGAGCTTCTTGGTTAGGTACTGCAAAAGCTTCTGGCCATTTGCTGAAATAGTCTTGCATGACGATGATATACCTATTCCCTTCTTCAGTAACAGGGAATGGCCCAGCTATATCGACAGCAACTCTTTCCCACGGTGCACCAACATTATACACTTTCAGCCGACCTCTGGCCCTCGTTTGCGGTCCCTTTACTGAGGAGCAGGCTACACATTTTCTACACCAGTCCTCTACGTCTTCGCGGCAATGCACCCAATAGAATCTTTTTCTCACCTTTTCCAGGGTTTTCTTTACTCCAAGATGTCCTCCGGATACTCCGTCGTGCACCTGTCGTAGCACTGACGCGACTTTATCACCGGGAACAACTATCTGTAAGGTGACCTCCTGTCCACTGGGTGATTCCCATTTCCTCTTGAGAACTCCATTATCAATTATCAGGCTGTCCCATTGAGCCCAGTAACTTTTTACTGTTGGGCTAAGCGCTGATATTTCACTCCAAGTGGGCCTTTGGGCACGTTTCTTCCATTCGATTACTGTCTTCAAGTCACTATCTTCCTTTTGTGCGTCTTCCAATGATTGATTATCCCAGTCTTCGTCCAAAGCATTCACCTGGATAATCCTCACGTTCTCTTTCTTTTCCTGTTTGGCACAATGTCGGAAAGATTCTTCGCAAGGTCGTCTAGACAAAGCATCAGCATTATTGTGTGACTTGCCTTTCCGATGTTCAGTGACAAAGTCAAATTCTTGCAGCTGCTCTATCCACCTTGCTACTTGTCCTTCTGGGTCTTTGAACTGGAGGAGCCACTGTAAGGCAGCGTGATCGGTACGAAGTGTAAACTGCCTCCCAATCAAATATTTTTTGAAGTGTTGTAAGGTCTTAACAACGGCTAGAAGTTCTCGGCGGGTAACACAATAATTTCTTTCTGGTTTGGAAAGGCATTTGCTGAAATATGCGATAACGACCTGCCTATGTCCTTGTGTTTGAGAGAGAACTCCTCCAATACCCACATTGCTGGCATCTGTGTCTACCAAAAATCGGCCTTCCCTACTAGGGTAACCTAGTACAGGAGCCTCACACAAGTGAGTTTTCAGTAGAGCAAATGCCTGTTCGGAGTCAGAGTTCCATTCAAATAGACACTTTTCCTCTGTTAAACGATGCAACGGTTTCGCTAACTCGGAGAAGTTCTTCACAAACCGACGGTAATATGCACACAGACCCAAGAAAGAGCGTACTTCAGTTTTATTACGAGGGGTAGGCCACTTCGACACGGCTTTTATTTTTTCAGGGTCTGTTCGAATTCCTTGCGCCGAAATAATGTGTCCCAAGTATCCAACTTCTTTCTGGAATAGTGTACACTTACTAGGACTGAGTTTTAAATTCGCTTCACGCAGTTTCTGGAACACTTTCTCCAAATTGCGTAGGTGTTCTGCGAAGTTTCGTCCCATAATGATGATGTCATCCAAATAGACTAGGCATGCATCACCAAGCAACCCCACCAAAATGCGCTCCATTAGGCGCTCGAATGTAGCAGGAGCATTGCACAGTCCAAAAGGCATGACATTGAATTGCCAGAGACCGTTTCCAGGACCAGTGGTGAAAGCGGTCTTTTCTTTATCCTGCTGAGAGATTTCCACTTGCCAGTATCCACTTTTGAGGTCAACCGTGGAGAACCATTTCATGCCACTTAGCAAGTCTAAAGTGTCATCTATACGTGGCAGAGGATAACTATCCTTTTTCGTCGCATCATTCAACATCCTGTAGTCAACGCAAAACCTTGTACTGCCATCCTTTTTCTTGACTAGGACAACTGGAGATGACCAAGGGCTGGTGGATGCTTCTATAATCCGGTTTTTCTCCATATCTCTTAACATTTCCGTGACTTCCTTTTCTCTTGCAAAGGGGATACGACGTGGTCTCTGTCTTATCGGCTGTGTATTACCCGTATCTATATGGTGTTTGACGAGCCCGGTCCTTCCCACGTCACCGTCGGTCTTCGAGAAGATGTCATGGAAGTTATGCAGCAGTTGCTTAACTTTGTGACTTTCGAACTTGTTTAAATTACCCTTACAATTTTCGAGTAGTGTCGATACATGTTCCTGCCACTTCTTATCACGTCCCTTTTCGTGCGCCTCTGTTTTTCTCAAAGACGCTACATGATCGCACACACCCACCATGCAATTCTTTTCAAGAATTATTTCTTTGTTGCTAACGTTGATAATTCGTACTTTTGGTTTATCGGAAATCATCATCAGTGTTCTTGCTGTTATCCAGTCTGGGTGATCTCCAGAATCTTCTATTATAATGCAACGTTTACGGCATCCTATTGGTGATAGTCTAATATTTACTAAGGTTTCTGATCTTGGTGGTAATACCGTTCTCCTTAAACAGTACACTGACCCTTGTTTTCCACCTTGAAGAAATACTTCTTGTTCTGGAAAACTCAATACTCCTTTTGCTACATTAAGGACGCACTGCTGTTTCTTCAAAAAGTCCAGTCCTATTATGCAATCATCTGTAATATTCGCTACTAAAACAGGGTGCGTAAATGTCTTATCACCCATTTTCAAAGTCACATTCGTTTCACCAAGGACGAGTACTGGTTGGCCAGTGGCGGTTTGTAATCGGCATTGTGAAGATCCTCTTTTCCATACTATGGTCCGAGGAAATAGCTCCGGTCGTGCAATGGTTCTTGATGCACCAGTATCCAATGTGAAACTGCAGGATTTACCATTCAGTTCTCCTTCTATAATGAGACTGTTTCCGTCACCCACTTGTGATACTGTTATAATGGGGGCTACATGTCGACCAGCCAGTACTCGCCCCATAGCCCTGGCTGTTCCTAGTTTAAATCCTCGGCTTCCACCTGTGTCCCAGAAGTGCTTCTTCCCTTAGCCTTCCTGGGACAATTGATCCGAATATGCCCTTTTTCACCGCACTCATAGCATGTTGGCCCTTGTCGGGGTTTCATTTGTGCGGTTACCTCACGAATACGGTGGTGTGGTCGGCCATCTTGGCGTACTGCTTCCACCTCCAGAGCGTGTGTCAAGGCTGCCTTCAGAGTCTGATGGTGCCCCAGACGAACCGCAGCCCTGACTTCCGCATCTCGAATTCCATCAGTAAAAGCTTGCACCGTAGTAGCATCAATTGCTCCCGGCGTTGAAGCATACGCCCTCCGAACAATACGTTCTATTTCCGATGCCCATTGTTGCAAACCCTCACTGCTTTTCTGTGTGTGGTCGCGGAGTTGAGCCCTGTAGACATGTTCCAGGTGTTTCTCTCCATATCTAGACTCCAACGCTTCTAACAGACAGGCTAGGGTATTGCAATCGCCGGAAATATTTTCGAGGATTTGGATCGCCTCACCACGCAGAGCAAGCGTAAGGGCGGTTACGGCTTGATCGTCGTCCCAATTGTTGCCTTTTGGGACCTTTTCAAACTGTAGACGGAAGGCCACCCATGACGTTGTCCCGTCAAAATGAGGTACCTTGAAAGTCGGCAAAGCACTGGGTACCGGTACCACACCTTTAATAACTCCTTTTTGTACCTTCTCCTGCAAAAATTCTACTTCCTTCCCAAACTCCATGATGGTACTGTTTAATTTCTCCATACGCGCATCTTGTTTGTCTATGCGCGTATCTTGCTGGTCCATACGCGTATCTTGTTTGTCTATGCGCGTGTCTTGCTGGTCCAGACGGGCATCTTGTTGAGCTGTTTTAATTCTAAGTTCATTGACCTCTTCTTTGGTCTTTTTCCACTTTTCATTTAATTGTAATACCAGTTGTTGGGATTCCTTTATTTGTGACTGGGTTGCTGCCTGGAATTGTTTTATTTGTGCCTGGGTTTCTGCCTGGGATCTGTCTATTTTTGCCTGGGATTTTTTACACTTTTAATCTGTGCCTGGGTTGCTGCCTGGGACTCTGCCATACTTTTTATTTGCACCGTCAAGTGAGCCAGCAACACCGATAAATCGGATCCGCTGCTTCCGGGAATAGTGCTGGTACTAGGCGCACTCACATTCGTCTGTGTTACGACGGCCGCATCTTCTACGGGTGTAGGAACACCAAGCGATTCTTCCTCTTGACGCGCCAAATCCATCGCTGCTTGTCGTCGCGTGCGAACTCTTTCGTCTTCCCTTGGCGTGACCGGCATGCCGCTTCTGACACCAATTGTTACGGGCTGGGGGTACTTAAACGCCGGTTGAGGGTTACGAAGTTTATTAGCAACGAAGGTACAGTCGATCGTAGGCAATGACAAGTAGAACGTAGCTGATGTTGTACCGAAGTCTTCCCTCATGTCCACGAAGTCCGTGTTGTAAACACACAATGACGCTATAGATGTTACCTCACGTAGTACTCGAAGTTCTCGTTATAATTGTCGCAGTAGGTCTTCTTTAAGATCGCTTCTTAACTGTCGCTGTTTTCGTATCGCTAGTCGAGTGTAGACTGACTCTGAGCCGGCGTCACGGCGCTTTATATAGTCCAGCTGATCGAACATTCCAGATTCCTCTAGACGTAATAATAATAGCACATAACTTCGAGGTCACTCGGAAGTACCTACGGTAATTCCCGGAAACGGGTTTCTAGAAATTTCGATGTCGACACTTTGTTGACAAAACTGTTGAGACCTGTACCATTCGATAGGCCGTCCTAAGTCTAGTAATGCGTTTTATTATTGTACCTGGAAAATGTCTAGATCTGGAGGAATAGGGCTTAAAAGTGACTCACTGCATGTCACGCGATATTGAACCTTATGCCGTCGACATAAGGTCCATTTGTAACAATATTCTCGTAGTTTTTATATCCTGTTTTTGTATTTTATATTCCTGTTTGTGTTTGTTTAAACTGTTCTCTCACTATGTAAATTTAAATTTTTATTTTTTGTTATTATTATTATTATTGCATTTTTATTTATTTTTTTTGTACCGATTCGGTGTCAGTTGTGATTGTCTGTTGCACCGGGTGACGTCTTTTACGTCGGCACCGGCTGTCGCTGAAAACCAGCGCTGGACTCTGTTTTGCATAGGGTCGCAGCATAATGCTGAGCGATAGCCGTTTTGCGTGGATGTGACGCATGTCAACTGTGATCACTCAATTGTTTTTGTTACACTTTATGTCATGTTTACCGCAAATAAACTTATTTTCTTTCTTTCTTTCCATGTACCGGAAGACGCAGCGTAGGGAGGCCCCAACAAGGCGGACCGATGACCTGGTGAAGGTCGCGGGAAGCCGATGGATGCGGGCTGCATAAGAGAAGAAGCATCGTGAAAAGCCTTGGGGAGGCCTTTGCCCAGCAGTGGATCTCTATAGGCTGAAGAAGAAGAAGATAGATAGATAGTTTTATATTATGAAACGCTATTCTTGGGTAGTTCAAAACAACAACGTAGCTAATTAACTTAAAATGTCATCGCAAACCATAATCAATGTACCGACCTCATTCGTACGTTTCAAATTGTACGATAGACGAAATACCGTGGCTTGTTTACACCACGTATCAGGTATTAACGCTACATTTCACGACTAACCGTTAGTTACCGGACCAAAATTATTCGTTTGCTTTGATACGCGGTCGCATTGCGTTCGAGCCTATAATTGCAAAACTCGCGTTTGTGAATTCTATGGTGCAACTGTTCTATTGATTTTACAACGTGTATTATGAGCATTTAATCGATGGAAATTGCAGTGTTCAGAATACTGTAGTAAGGAACATATTGTATTTAGTTTTTAATCACTGTTTGAATTTGGAATTGGGAAGAAGGTATTTGAATTAGATAGATTATGTGTTCGGTGTATCGGAGGGTTTGTGGATAATCATCATTGTTTGAATTTGGAATTAGGAAGAAGGAATTTGTATTAGATAGATTACCTATATTGTGTTCGGTGTATCGGAGCGTCCGTGGCTAAAAATCAGTGTTGGCATTTGGAATCAGGAAGAAGGAATTTGAAATAGATAGATTATGTGTTCGGTGTATCGGAGGGTTCGTGGCTAATCATCATTGTTTGAATTTGGAATTACGAAGAGAGTCAAAGGTTAAACTACTTGTGTGTACTGTTTGTGGATGGGTGATCACCATCACCCATCCACATGCCGAACGAGGCAAGCGTCCCCCATCTATTACATATCGAGGCCTCTCCTAGCATCGATAAGCACGTCAAGCCGGTGGTGGCGGCTGTTTTTTATAGGTCTTTGTCAATCATGACGAGTAGTCCAAAGCCCAAAAAAAATCTGGAACCCTGTTTTTTTCCCCAGTAACTGGATTGTGGAGGTCAGATCCATATACCGGTTGTCAGCGGCATCTAGTTAAATTGGAAGCCAGCCACTACCTAGATGGGGCAAGACAAGGCAGATTAAAGATTGAGTCTTGTATATTCAAAAGTTTCCAGAGAAACTGAATAAAATATATCCAGCCATTTTTACTCGTGACAGCGTGTCAAATTAAAGTCTGTACAGAACACAGATATTTTTTTTTTATCTTATTTCTGTCGTGTTTAATTATGTAAAACCGCAAAGAATATTAGACGAATCAACTTGCTGATACGAGTATAAAGTATGTAATTTTATTTTAATAGGACATTAACTTTTTAGCCTAAATAAACTGCAAAGACATACCAAATCTCCCGTGACATACCATAAGTAGAACTGTAGAAGTAATAGACTAAAAGTAGAAGTAAAAATTGCACTTCCGAAACAAAACAGAAGCTGTTGCTTCAATTTTATAAAATATACGTCGTCTACAAAGCTTCTTCGTATCATTATACACCGTATAAAAAAAAAAAAACAAAGTTTGAATTTGGAATGCAATTTCCAAATTCAAATAGCCGATGACTCGTTTAGCTTGTCCAAACACTTGTTTTAGCTATACAATGTAAGCTCAGAGAACATAACGATGTCCCAACTTTTTTCAAATCAATTTACTTTTCCTTGATTGGTCGATTTGGTTAGTTGCTACGTGTTTTGTGTTGCAACGTTACAATGTTGCACGTGATAGGCAATATTCAGCCAGTAATTGTAAACGTACATTCACTAGTTTCATTTGACAGATTAATGAAGCCTTGGACAGTTTGCATATAATAACATACTCGTATTATTTTATAGTGGGCAGCTGATCATTTTATGTAATAGGCTAGGCATTGGGTCAAAGGGCCGCCTGATGGAAAGAGGTTATTGCAACTATTGACACCTCCAAGTAATACAAAGGGGTTTATCCGATGCCTCACCTTTACCATTAGTATGTACAGTTAGCAACTAAAGTCCATTAACACTTTAGTATTCGGAATCTTATTTACTGAATGAAATATTTCAATTAAATATAAAACGAAGTGTCATTAAATTAAACGCCAGCAGTCTGATTTTCTCCTCTCTCTCTTTTCTTTAACTAAGATGTTACCAAACAATTTTGTCTTTATCAAATTTCGTTGCTGACCATACCAAGAGCAGTAGTGGCTAGGTAATAGCTTACGACTTGTAGGTCTTAGGTTTGAACCCATACAAGCGGTTTGCTTTGTGTAAATTATTTCATTACCACTGCACTCAAAAGGCAAAGGAAACCGGCTTGTGCGCGTATATCCAAAAATTCTAAGTTATGTGATGTCTACTAACATATACTTCGGATAATATAGGCTAATTGTGGTTGGTGCCCAGTGCAGAGACAAATTCTGTTGCTAACTTGTCATTCGTCTGTAATTTTTACTTGCTCCCATCCCCATTACTACATACAGCATTGTTGCATTCCGATCCACTGGACAAACAGTAAACCGATTCTGATGCCATTTCTACGTTCGATTTTTTAAAAATGTCACACCATAAAAACTTGGTGAAGTGATAGGCAGTCTTAGTTACAGAATCATGCTGTAATTCTAAATAACATTCGCGACCCGAAAGCGTTTTATTTATTTATTCTTTATTGTACACCAATCAAACATAGAATAAAATACATTCAACACAAAAACATACAATGGGCGGCCTTATCGCTAATGCGATCTCTTCCAGGCAACCAAAGAATGGACAGATTCTCCCGAACCACAAATGGGACTGTCGTTGGTGCAAACATCATTATTACAATATACTAAAGTAGATACACAAATACATACATATACAAAAATAAATACATAGATACTGAACATAACAGGTAAGCAAGTAAATTAACCAAAAATGTTTGTTGAACAAGATCACAACATCAAACGTTTTATTTGCATACAAAAAGGAACTTGAACGATTTCAAGGTTTTTGAAAGATCTCGTTTTTTGGATGTCGTGTGCCGGGTACGATGCGCAAAATGTTGTTTCGCGAGTTTGGTCGTGCAGGGTCCCTAGATCAATCTCCTTCTGGCGCATCATCATTGGTCGTGTTGTTGGGTTTAACATTGCATCACCTCGCTCAACTGCCGTCTGCCTTCCTATTCACTCATTTTTTTGAGTGAATAGGCTTTTAATAAACAAGCACGCTTTACCATCAACGATTAATAATAATAGAAAATAAATTAGTGTACATATTAGACATAGCTATATGCAACACCCATAATCTTACTAGTACACACATTGAAAAAATTGCAAAATACACAGATTTATCCATAGAGCTTAAAACGCAGTGGAAATCACCCATACCAAAACTATCCCCATCATAATATCCAGCACAGGAGTCATCCCAAAAACCCTACACAATAGTCTTAATACATTAAACATTAGCCCGTCTACTTATCTTCTACTACAAAAAGCAGTTATTCTGAACACATGCAGCTTAACCTGAAATTTTTTAAATACATAATTAATTCAATATTTTTTACTTAAAAGCACTTGGCTTCGGCCCGTGCCAAATTCGACCCAAACACAGATGTGAGATATTTTTAAAGAAATAACGAGGAATAATAATATTAATAATTTCTTTATTTGTCTAGAATGCAGGTGTTACAATATAGGTGTTTTCGTCAGATATAGTCCCAGTACATTCTGCCTTTTGGCATACAAAAATACAGAGGGGTCACTTATTATATAATTTACAATCCGAGATAGTCATATTAAAAATGAGATCATGCTAAGTCTAAAGTTATTTACATAGTTAAGTAATTAGAATAAAATAGAGCAAACATTACAATCACAAAAACATTACAATTACAAAAAACATTACAATTTATCATTTATAAAATCAGTAACAGTGTAATAGCACTTTTCTGTCAGAAACAATGACAGGAGTTTCTTAAATTTTATAACGGGCTGATCCTTTATACTATTTGGTAATTTATTAAATATAGTTGGTGCCATACCTATAATGTTTTTTTTAAAGCAAAGCAGTGTTAAATCTTCCAGTACATAATAGACTCTGATATTTTGATCTCATGGTAGTCGTTCGTATCCTCGTATCACTGCTTACCATCTGGCGGGATTGCGGTCAAGCACTAAATTATAATTATAAAACAAAAAAATTAAGAAGCTAAAAGACTTTTCATTGCTACATAGCAACAAAAAGATCTAGAAGAAAATTAAACCAAAAATAGCGAATACGAAAGGAAATACCTTCACTCTGCTATTTTACGTCCAACTACATCTAATTATAGCTTTGCAGTCTATAAATACGAAACTCAATTTTATGGCGCTATCGATGACTTATAAGGCAAGTAATCGAATTAATAGTCTAAGTTAGTTAGGTACAAAACATACATATCCTGGCCACATGTGTTTTCATTATCCGCGAATTAGGCTAGTGAATGGTCGAGTAATTTACTTAGAGACTACGTGGTTAGCATACGAAAGCGGCCAGTACTTGTATGTTAGTGAATGTATAATGTCGATTAAACGCGGCATGATGACAACATTTTTACTTAATTTTTTTATGGCAGGCTGTTATTAGTCGAAGTTATTGACCAGAGAGAATTTACTTTTGTCGCTCACTGTTTCCGTAATTTGTAAATGTTAAAATGCAATTGTATTAAAGTTGTATGGATATGATATTTATAACATCCATACAATATGGTATGGTTTCAACAGATTATTTATTTCATCCATCATATTTTCCAGAACTTAGCTGTCTAGGTAGGTCTCATTTCATGGCCAGTTAAGATTTAATAGTTACGTAACAGTCTAACAGCTACTGTAGACCTAATTTCAAAATTCAAGAAGTCCAATAAAACCTCTTCACAAGTGGCAAAGTTTTTGACATTTTAATTTAAAAAAAAAAGGTCGGGCAGAGACAATATTTCAGTCATCCAATGCAGAATACGAGTGGTGAAGCGTCGTGCTGAACAGTAAATTACGTACGGAGGTGAACGTTCGCACCACCCGTTGAACTTGACTCGCGGCTACCTTAACATTGCTGCGTACCGTGAAGATATTATATAAGGAAATGATCTAATCATGCGTCCTTTGCTACCATTTTAGTTGCAGTTTCGATGAAAGTTTTTTGATTGGGTTCGTAATTTTAATGTGCATTCTTTTTCCATTTCGTTTGTTTATTTGCTGATTTGAGGAAATAAGTCTGTTTGATTGATTGGATCTTTTTGGTTTAAATTCCGTTCTTAAACTATCGA
Source organism: Sesamia nonagrioides (assembly GCA_017933935.1). Lineage (NCBI taxonomy): Eukaryota > Metazoa > Arthropoda > Insecta > Lepidoptera > Noctuidae > Sesamia > Sesamia nonagrioides. The sequence continues at coordinate 26,902 of JADWQK010001242.1, forward strand.
GTCTTAGTTGTGAGGTCAATAGAGTGTTTCTAAGCACTATCCGTTATTTTTTGTGTACATCGTAAATTATTAAAGATTTTTCTCAGAATCCTATTATAAATATGATTGTTTCTAGTGTGTTTGAGCTCGTGATTATCTTTAACTTTGGAAATATTTAGCTTTGTCATTGAACGTCATTTTTAGTTAAAACTACATAAATGTTAAATTACTTATTATACATGTTATTAGCAACATAACGTCTATTATTACAATGTTTATCAACGAGGAAACTTTAATGCTGCACAAAGCTATACCGGTATACGAATAGATTACCCCACTTCTACTTACAATCCAGCTTGAAGCGAACAAAGTATCTCAGCGAAACGCTTCCTGTTTACGAAACGTATTACAAAACGTACCCTTCGAATATTCCACAGCAATCAGTGTTCCAATGCGATTCCAGGGTATAGACCATGAACCCTGCGCGCACGCACCCGTGTTTGTCCGCCGTCGGATGATCCGAGGCCGATATATAAGCCGTCGGCTTGAACACCCGGCACCATTCGCGATTAAACGCCACCGGAGTGAGTTTCCGCAGATAAAGGCCAGGCTGACCGTCAACTGAATTGATACAATTACTAGCCACCCTTCCGCGATGTCTGTGCTCCGTGTTCTCCTGGTAGCCGTGTTGTGCTTTGCCGTGACCGTGGAGTGTAAGCCTTTTTTCGACGCCATATACGATGCTATTAATGGCAACACGAGAAGATCTTACGGCTACAGCGGCTATGGAAACTATGGCTATGATGGCTACGGCTATGGAGGCTACCAGCAACCTAACTACGGATACAGGCCGAGGAATGTGGAGCGTGCGCCGAGACAGGGAAAAACGTACAAGGAGATTTGTAGGGTCCATTTCCCTGACTCCGTAGCGGTACCCGGCGCAGGGGGTATCGTGTGCCCCTACTGAGGGTCAGATCGCGTGTTCTACGCTGTGGAGCGCCTGCTCCGAAGACGTAACATCATGAGGATGGGTTGAACTGGTTACAAGTGCCAACAATTCACAGATGATCTCTACTAGAAAACATAGCTTCACAACGTTTGTTTAGTTACCATTTTAATGTTATAAAATTGTGAAGATTTTCTTTGACAGTGTGTGCTTTGTTGTTTATTGTAGTATTGATTGTATTGAATGTCTCGATTATCGTAATCTCTCTCAAGTTTACAAAGTGCAAGTGTCAAGTGTGTGTCGATTCATAATGTTTACAAAGCTAGGTCGACCTATCCCCAATAATGTGATAAGTACTTTTGATAGTCTCATTGTAACATGGCGCGTTAGTTTATCGATGCCGTGATAACCTTGTGATAATTCATCTATTAGTAGTTACTAATTACTATAGTTACTTTAGTTTCTCTGGATACCGGACGCCTAGAACACGCGATTATAGTTTTAAAAATTGATTTGTTATGTTTACGTAATGTGGCAAAATTATGATTGGCTTTTAGTACTTAGATCAAAAAAATTGTCTTTTAGATCCAACTGTCTTTGAACTTCCATATTTTTTCAACCAAAGCGTTTCTTTTAATAAGTAGGTATAATGTTTATTTAGTACAATATAATTTTAAGTATTGTAAATATATTTTAAGTTTTAAAATAAATATGATGAACTTATGAGCGTGTTTCAAGTATGTACTGCGCGTATCGTTGTAAATCAGGTCACTTTCGGGAGTGTGTCGTTACAATGATTTATCTGGGACACATCTCAATCAACAATTGTCTCTTTCGTTATGTACCAGATGACAGATTGCTTTTTATTTTCTTAGCCGTTGATTATTTGTGCTAATTGCAAAGGTACTCTCATATAAAGCCTTGTTTGGCGCCTGCCAGCATCTTGAGTTTTTGAGTCTAAAATAGAAATTCAAATTAGTCTATGTACAAATGTGTAATTTAAAAATAGAATCATGCATATACTTGGGTCTTGACGTAAAATATTGCGTATTCCTCAGTAAATAGTTCTCGTAGTAAATGAAAAGTATTAAGTAAATATAAAGGAATAATAATATGTTAAGATTTTCATGATCAAGTTTTAATGAAATCATCACCTTTATACGTGGGTCATTAGGCCTTTCTTTTTGCTGTGCATGGGAAATCATCAAATGACATCTCCCGCTCTGGGGTGGGAGCGGAAGGGCGTTTCAGACTTTTACTGTCTAGAACCCACCCGCGTTCCTTCACTTGCCTGTGCGCTAGGGCCACGGTTTCAAATTGGTAGCCGAGATAAAGGAGGGGTTAGGAAGGCTGTAGGGAAATAACCAGTATAAGTTGACTTGTGATTGACCTTTAATCAGTAAAAGTGTGACACGCCCTTCCGCTCCGCTCAGAGAGGGAGAGGTCATTTGAAGATTTCCATCCACACCAAAAAAATGATACCAATTTGTTTAAACAAAGCACAAAAACAGAAGAGAAGATGCAAGATAAATGGCAATGTCTAAAAACATTTCAAAAATATATAGGAAAACTGCTTACACTATACTAATATCATAAAACTAAAATTTGTTTGAACGTGCTAATCTCAGGAACAGCTAGTATATAATATTTTGGAAATGATTAGTTACGTAGATATTACGATGTTGAGAGATTTTTTTTTATAAATTACTAGCTTTCCGCCCGCGACTTCGCCCGCGTGGAAGTCGGTTTATTGCGTTTTTCCGATTCCCTCGGGAATAAAACTAATTAAATGATGATTGATCAGTTTCGACTGGAGATGAAAAATATTAAATTACTAAAATGGCTATTAAAAAAGGGTTAATCGTAGAATGGTGAAATTTAGGATATATTTTATGTATTTTTTTGTATGTTGTATCATAAAAAAAAAACCAACCCTTTTGTCTACAAAATAAAAAAAAATGGGGTGGACTACCCCTAACATTTAGGTGGATGAAAAATAGATGTTAACCGATTCTCAGACCTACTCAATACGCTCACAAAATTTCATGAGAATCGGTCAAGCCGTTTCGGAGGGTATAGGGAACGAAAACTGTGACACGAGAATTTTATATCTATACTCCTATACTAATATATAAAGCTGAAGAGTTTATTTGTATGTTTGTTTGTTCGCCTAATCTCGAGAACTACCTACTGGTCCGATTTGAAAAATTCTTTTTGCGTTGGATAGCCCATTAATCCAGGAAGGCTTTAGGCTATATAACATCATGCTGAGACCAAAAGGAGCTGAGCATAACTAATTCCACGCCAACGAAGTCGCTGACGGCCGCTAGTATAAGTTAAACCAGCGCTTGACTCTTGAGAATAGAAATAAGGAAGAATATAACGCAACCATATTTATTAATATAATTATTTATATTTATGTGCAGTCACAGAGCATAGTCGTAATAGTAGATATAAAGTAGTTGGTAAAGTTGCGTTGCGTTAAGTTGCGTTCGTTTACGAGCGCAGGCGCAGGTGTAGCGCTGACCTAAAATACGACGGCACTGATTTATATGCGTATTGGTTATTTATAATTGGTATATCAAAGCTTATGTTAGTTATTATCATGTTATTATTTTCTGCTATTCTATACCAGCGGTTCTATAAATTTTTAGTGATGGAACCTTTTCGAAGTCGAAATGTTTGGACGGAACCTAAAATAAATAACAGCATACTCGTATTTGATTATAACATAACAAAAATATTAATAGAAGAAGATTAGCGTTCGGAGCGCTAACTACACGCGGCTACAAGCTATAATTTTCCAGCTTTAACCGACCTCGCATTTGCAGGTTTTTGTATAACAGAGGTCAGCTTATCCTGGTTTTTGTAGTTTGATGTGTAGCTGTGTGTACCTGAAGTAAATTTCGAACTTTAACCCGTGGAACGGTCTACCAGAAAGAGAGGCGTTTCGTTTTTTTTTTTTCTCCAAAATCTTTGTGAATGCTTATAAGGGTTTCTAGATCAGTTGTCTCAGATATACATACGTATCTACAGCTTCAAGGATTGCTTCAAAGTCTTTAACCAATGTGTGTTACCGATGATGACATATGGATCAGAAACGTGGTCCCTCACTATGGGCCTCATAAGAAAGCTCAAGGTAGCTCAGAGAGCTAAAGAGAGGGCTATGCTAGGTGTTTCTCTACGTGATCGAATCAGGAATGAGGAGATTCGTAGAAAAACTAAAGTCGCCGACAGAGCCCAGATTAACTTTTTGAAGTGGCAGTGGGTGACCACGTACCGGCAAGCGCAGCGTCGGACACCCACCGAATAGGTGGTTGGATAATCTAACCAAAATACTAAATAGGAAACCCTTGGGGATGCCTATGTCCAGCAGTGGATTTCGAGGAGCACACTTAATAACGCACTTATTTAGTATTCGGAAGAATACTGAATTTATTAGGCGAGGTTCGATTACTTTAAATATCTTTATACAAGAAATAAATATCGTTTAAAAAACTAAAAAAACATGCTTTTAAATAGTCGTTTTTTTTTCAAAGAATATCGAACTAAAAAGTTGAAAATAAATATAGTCTAAAAAAACAACCTTTTAAAAAATATCAAACTAAAAAGTTAAAAATATTAAAAAAAAAAAGCGTGAGGCACTTAATATACAAAAATTATGACACAAAGCCTCACGCTTTTTTAAAATTATTTTTAACTTTATAGTTTAATATTTTTTAAAAGCATGTTTTTTTTAGTTTTTTAAACTATATTTATTTTCAACTTTTTAGTTCGAGATTCTTTAAAAAAAAACGAACAAACGAACGTATAGAAAACGGTGGGACATTTTACAGTAATGAGCCGCTCACTCGTAGTCCAAAGAGTTAGAGACGGACAAACAAACAAAACAAGCAAGCAAACAAGTATACAAATGAAGCTAATAAAAAGCGTGTGCATAAAGACACATGTGCATTTCCTTTTCCCTCAGTGTCATAGACCGAAGGGATGGAAATCCAACACGACCGGGGAGCGATCTGGCGCTAAGCCAACGGCTTTACGTACTTCCCGAGGCACGGGGCTTCACACCGCCAAATTTCAAACCGTCCGAGGTTTTGCTTACGAATTCCTAGCGGGAAACTCACTAACAATCAACCACATATACTCTCTACACACACACTATAGTATCTCCTGCGCTGACGGCTAATCTCCACTGGAATTGGCTGCCGTGGCCGAAATAAAATCAACTCTTCACTACATATCTATACTAATATATAAAGCTGAAGAGTTTGTTTGTTTGTTTGTGCGCGCTAATCTCAGGAACTACTGGTCCGATTTGAAAAATTCTTTTTGCGTTGGATAGCCCTATAATCCAGGAAGGCTTTAGGCTATATAACATCACGCTGCGAGCAATTGGAGCGAAGCATAATTAATTCCACGCGAACGAAGTTGCTGGCGGCTGCTAGTGTATTATAAAACAAAAAACGCTATCTCTTTCCCTATGTCCCTTTGTATGATGAAATTTTTAAAACTGCGCAACGGATTTTGATACCGTTTTTTAAATAAAGTAATCACTCTATTTAAAAAACGGTATCAAAATCCGTTGCGCAGTTCAAACCTCACAACATCAACATCAGCGACAGCGTATTCAGCGACATCTTTAATCAAAGAGGAAGTTCAATTAAACCTCAAAATTAGTGGGTTTTCTCCATTATTTAATAGATGTTAATATAGATAATTATAAACCTTCCTCTTTGAATAATTATAAACCTTCCTCTTTAATCAAAGAGGAAGGTTTATAATTATCTATATTAACATCTATTAAATAATGGAGAAAACCCACTATTTTTGAGGTTTGTAATGCGATGTTGTAAATAATTACATTTCTTCTGCGTTTGGAGTGAAACACAGGCTGAACGCTATGATATTTATCAAAACGATGTACTAAATATTGTACACATTGAAAAGGTCTACAGAAAAGTCCGAGATGGTATATGTCTATCTATTATGGATATCTCACAATAACATTTTTTGACATTTATTTTTTACCACAAATATTGGCTAATTTTCTAAGCGATTTTGACCAACATTTATTTTCAACTATTGATATGGCGTAAACGTGTTAGTTCTCCACCGTTTCCGCACTTAGGCGTTAAACAGATCAGCTGATGGAAATAGGTCAAATGCCGATGATATGGGCCGATGGTCACACTGTACGCACTTGGTCGCACGTTGGACTACATGTGATGTGACTATTAGTTATGAACCATGATTCAATTAAATTCTAGCTTCAGTAGGTTTGAAAACAATTAACGACTGTATGAAATAGTACTCTATGAAGTAGATCGAGTTCAAAGTTTTTAAAACTGCTTTGGATCGAGTTCAAAGTTTTTAAAACTGCTTTAGATAGAGTTTAAAGTTTTAAAAACTGATTTCATCATCAAACTTTTTGTTGTCCCACTGCTGGACACAGGACTCCTCCCATACAGAGAAGGATTGAGCTTGCTTAATGCGGGTTGGCGATTTCAGACTTAGGTGCGTATTCCAGAACGAAACTCAAGCATTGATCTCTGCTTAAGGTCGTACCCTCACCAAATGACCTCGAGCATTTGCTCCCTCTTCACCGCGCCCCACCTCTACAATACTTCGCAAAATATTACTAGCGCCGTCTGGCGGACGAAGTACTTACAAATACAAGTTAAATTCATAGACCACAGAAGTAACAGACATGGCACTTTTATTTTTGTTTATTGGTACGCCCAAATACTTTTGGTTATTATAGACTGAAACAAATGTTGACGATACTTCATAATAAAAATTTTGCGTATTTTATTTTTTAACCGACTTCCGAAAAGTGTGGTTCTCAATTCTATTTATGTGTGCTCGCTGATAACTTTATCGTTAATGAACCGATTTTGACCATTCTTTTTTTATATGAAAGAGTATGCTGCCTATGTAATGTCGTTGTTACCACGTCAGTGTCGATAATGGAAATTCTAAGAAATTTAGGCCAATTATCGAAAATTGTAGGCATGCTTCGGGTGAAAACTTGATACTCGTATTTATATCGGATGATACTATAAAACCGTGAAGATTTGGGCCTGATCTGATGATAGAGATGACAGAGAATCAAGGGAATCCACATCGGAAGCAACTGTAATGTGTTTGGGCTTACTTAATTTGTATTGATTAGAGCTTTACAACTAAATATGTTTTGACTGTAACTTCAGGGTTGGAAGTTAGTTTTGTAGATTGAAAGTTAGCTAAGTCAGATGGTCAAAGGGATAGAAAAATAATATAATAAAGGTTAATTTGTCATTATTTATTATTTTAAGGGAAAACGTAATCAGGGTCAAATAAATTTCTGCAGACAGGAAACCTACATAAAAAAAAGATTTGATGTTTTTGTTTTGGGCTCAGGCAAGACTGATATTATATTATTATTCTCGTTTAATAAAACTAATACGTAAATTGTAAAAAACAAAACTATCGTATAAAAAAAAAACAAATGCATATTATACTATAATATTATTTACACAAAGCTTCCTTTTGCAGAAAAATAATAAACATCTGACTAATACAATATCCGGTCAGACTGGACGCTGACGGCAGCATATTTGGAAAAGGCCTGCAACCAAACGACGTATTTCATTTGCTTTAATTCCTATAAGACCACAATGAAAGTATGAGCATTTCTAGAAATAACGCAATGAAATAACACAACTTAAATTCAGTCTCTTGATTTTAATTGATTTTTGCATAAGCATGACGAGTAGGTAGTGTTTGTACTATGTTAAAGTACAGTGTTGTAAATTGTTGAGGAATTCCCTCGACTGTCTATGGGCTTCATCATCAGATCTATTGCAGACCTTCATTTAAACCTATATGTGTGTAAAGTTTTCATCAATATAAATGAATTAAATCCAAACACAACGTAACTATTGTAAACCTTTGAGGAGTTCCCTTAACTGGCCTTTGTCTTCATCATCAGAGCTTTAATGACAATCACAACTCATTTAGGTGTAAAGTTCTTATCAATATAAATTTATTAAGCACAAACACGAGGCAGCTGATGTGAATCGTTAAGGAGATCCCTCGGCTGTCTCCCGGCTCCATCATCAAGTCCGAACTTTACTAAATTGTAGTGCGTTAAAACACTTAATGAAAAAAACATAGAAATGCCCTAGGCGCCCCTATGATTTTTTAAATTTCTCCTAGGTTTCCTTAGTCTTCCATCATCAGACCCTAATTTCCTTAACATGAGACTACCTTGAAGATATAATCTTTCTAATTAAAAAAAAAAATATGTGGCACTCGGGAACTGCCGCGGTAAAGCTATTGCATAGCATTTTTTATCAACTTATGCAATAGAGTATTTGACTAAAAAAACCTAATTAGTCCGTCAGTCAGATTTCCAAAAAATACTCATCATCATCATTTCAGCCGAAAGACGTCCACTGCTGGATATAGGCCTCCCCCAAGGTTCTCCACGACGACCGGTCCTGCGCCTCCCGCATCCAGCGGTTTCCCGCGACCTTCACCAGGTCGTCGGTCTACCTTGTCGGGGGCCTACCCAAAAAATACTAGACACATATTTTTTTCTTTTTTCATATAAACAAAAAATGAATACGACACAATGCTTTGAAAACTCGTGTGACGTCACTGCACGCTACACTTTTTAGCGGCCAGTGACGTCACCAGCCATCACTCCTGATCTTTGATGCCTATTATATTTGTCAATTTTTATTGATTTGATAAAACAAAATATACGAAATGTATAACGTATATAATAAACCTATCCAATATTTTTCTATAATCTGAATGACGGACTAATTAGTTTTTTTAGTCAAATACCCTATTATTTATATTATAGTAAAGTTATCCGCAAACAAACATAAAAAAACATATAACCTCCTCCCTTTTGAAATCGGTTAAAAAACGAACACCAAAATGAACATCAATAACAGAGACACTTTATGATAGTATTATACTCTATGCGACATGCGGTGCGTGAGCGAGCAAGCAGATGCTTTCTCGCTCACGCGCCGACCGCTATGCTAGCGGACCGCGCGATGACGAACGACACGGGTTCCCCCTTCGAGAGCTTGTGGCATACTGAATCTCAATAGCTCGGGCAAGAGAAATGATGGGGAATACGCTCAGATTGTTGAATAAAATTTTTGTTTTGGTCGTTTTAAAAAAATATTTCTACAATAATGTTCGTCATGAAATTGCCTATCCATTAGTGTAAGAACGAAACCTAAATAATGCTTACTTTTCGAGTAGATGCTCGTTTTTGATAATTATTTCTCTTGTCAGAGGTTGCGTTGTGAAGGAATTATATAAACATAATGCTTAGTAAAAAAAAAAAAAATCTACAATTTTGGAGCCAAGATTATGGAAAAAATTTGTGTATTTTTAATAAGTTGATATTTCTTTTGGATAAAGAGTAGATAGCTCCGAAAAACTACATAAAAACGGCCTGCGGTGTGTTTTTCCTCTGGAGCCGCCTTAAGCATTACTTAAAACTAGTTTCAACCAAGCAAATGGCTTGAGACGAGACTTAAGTAGGGCTTGAGTTTTGAGTGACGTTCTGTAATACACACCTTAAAGTCAGGTTTGCTCAAGATGTTTTCCTTCACCTTGTAATCAGTCATTGGCGTTCAAGGTATACTTTGAAAGTATATATAACTTTAGAAAAGTTACATTGGTACTTGCCTGACCTGGAATCAAACCCGCACTCTCATACTTGAGAAGCTGGTTTTTAACCACTAGTCCACCTCGACTTTAAAACTGCTTAAAACTGTTTAAACCTTCTTTGCTGATCGTTTATTCGACGGCGGTATCTAAAATGACACAAAAAAAAAACACGGAAATCAAATACGAGAACAGTATAATGATCCGCCTATTAATGCGCAGGAGTCGAACACCCCCCAATCTTCATAACACCATGTAATATCGACATGCCGTGCATACAAATTGTCCTAATATATGTTAAAGCCATACTAACTGTCCTTGAACGGTGCAAAATGTAGTTTATAGTTACTTGTCTGTTTGAACTTATAAATGTTTAACTAGTGTCGATGGGACTGTGGTTGAATTTTATACTGTTTAGACACTTGATTAATATTCATCATCAACATCATCATCTCAGGCACATGAAGTCCATTGCTGGACATAGGCCTCCCCCAAGAATTTCCAAAAAGAACGGTTGGACGCGGCCTGAATCCAGCGCTTCCTTGCGATTTTGGTCAGATCATCCGACCACCTAAGTAGTCGGTGGGTGTCCGACGCTGCGCTTGCCGGTACGTGGTTGCCATTTAAGAGCCTTTCTGCCCCATCGGTCATCGGCTGTACGAGCTATGTGCCCCGCCCACTGTCACTTTAGAGAGCTAATCCGCTGGGCTATGTCGGCGACTTTAGTTCTTCTACTAGGAGATCCTCCTCATTCCTAATTCGATCACGTAGAGAAACACCTAGCATAGCCCTCTCCATAGCTCTCTGTGCGACCTTGAGCTTTCTTACGGGGCACATGTGATTAGTTAAGTGTAGTTAGTTAAGTGTTAAATAATAAGGCTTTATAGAGGGAGTGGGCCGTAATCTACCACGCGGGCCAAGTGTGGCTTTTTAGATGTCACATGTCATCCAAATTTTTGTCTCTTGAACGCTGTTCACGATGGTTTCCTTCACCGTTTTGAGAGCAGCAGCAGTGATGAAATCATTTACACAAAGTAAAGCGCCTGATTGGGTTCGAACCTAACACCTACAACTTTTAAGTCGCGGCCGATACTACTGGGCTACTCGGGGGGGCGGCAATTGCCCCCCCCCCTCCTCTGGGTAGGCCCATGAATAAAATTTTTTTAATTTAAAACTGATTCTTAAAAAAATAGTACTAAATTGGTCTGTTTTTTTTTAATAAATATAAACTAGTGCTTGACTGCAATCCCGCTGATGGTAAGCAGTGATGCAATCGTTGAGTGTAAAGCGCACTAGTTTATTAAGCCTATTCACTTAAAAAACTTAGGAATAGGAAGGATGACGGCAGTTGAACGAGGTGATGCAATGTTAAACCCAAGACCAACACGACCAAACGATGCTGCGCTAGAGGGAGATTGATCTGGAGACTCTCAACGACCAAATTCCCGAGACAACAACATTTGGCGCTTCGTACCCGCCACACATCGCAACACAACTGCTCAGACCCGTCCTCCGTACGGCTTCACCAGACATCATGCCGGAACACGACGAATCGCTTGGCGGCAAGACTTTGTCTGGTGGGTGGTAACTTCCGCCGGCAGCCGATGTTATGGCCTACCACCGAGAAAACCTGTCTGTACTTACCTAACTACCTATATTTAAATAAAAAATGTAATTTTTGGACTGGTGATTGAAATTGCTATCGTAATAACTACGACTCCATTATACAAAACTGTAAACACGTGTCTCTTATTGTGAAAATGACCGTTTATTCGGCACGTGTGGGCATAGTCATCAGTGTTGTATGTAGAGTTGCCAATCATACTGTTAAAAACAGTATTGTACTGTTTTTTGGCGAGGCTTATGAAGCTATTTTTGTTTTACAGAATTGTTGCTCCCCAATCATCATCAACCTTTTTATCGTTCCCCTGCTGGGCACAAGTCTCCTTTCATACAGAGAAGGATTGAGCGTAATCACCACGCTTGCCCAATGCGGGTTGGCGATTTCAGACTTAAAGTCCAGGTTTCGTCAAGATGTTTTCCTTCACCTTCAGTCATTGGTGTCTAAGATATACTTAGAAAGTGCATATAACTTTATAAAAGTTACATTGGTACTTGCCTGACCTGGAATCGAACCCGCGCAATAATAATTTCTAATTAAAAGTCACATTAATTTTAAGTTTTTTTTTTTTTTAATTTAAAGTCACATACACAAACACCCAGACCAGGAACAACTACTTGTAGGCCCTAAAAATATTAGTTCCGTATGGAAAACGAACTCGTGACACGCAGCGCAGCAGTCAATTGCTTAACTACTGCGCCAATTGTGCCGTCAATTAATGATGAATTTCATTGTATATATTTACAACGTTAAAAATGTGAAGATACTGTTTATGATTCCAAAATTCTGTTTATTTCCTACTCTTTAACTTTATTTCTTGAATAAAAATAAAGTAAAAAATAAGTTGGCAATCCTAGTTGTGTAAGCTTTTTTTCGCAGCGGTACTGTAGGGAGAACTCTGCCGTGTACAACGGGCCTGATTGTAGGTAGTGACCTTTTCATAAATTAATAGTTCTGCTGACTATTCACCAAATAAGATTTCCTCAAAATACTAATCTTGATGAGTCAAGAATGTGTCATGCATTCAGTCAAGATCACGTTCACTTTTGTGAATCCATACTAATATTATAAATGCGAAAGTAACTCTGTCTGTCTGTCTGTCTATCTGTCTGTCTGTCTGTCTGTCTGTTACGCTTTCCCGCTTAAACCTCTCAACCGATTTTGATGGAATTTGGCACAGACAATTTTTAGACCCTGAGACCCTGAGAAAGAACCCTTTTATCCCGGAAAAATTTGATGTTCCCGAGGGAAATCTAAAAAACGCGATATAACCGAACTCCACGCGGGCGAAGCCGCGGGCGGAAAGCTAGTAATCTCATAAATAGATTGATATTCGCGAATGCTTTAAATTAGTTTTTCGTTTTATGCGGACAACAGCTGACCAACCTACCAGAAACTATCAAAAAATCCCAATCAACCCTGAGTTTTAATCTATATATATAAAAATGAATTGCTGTTCGTTAGTCTCGCTAAAACTCGAGAACGGCTGAACGGATTTATCTTATCCTGGTCTTGAATTATTCGTGGAGGTCTAGGGAAGGTTTAGAAGGTGAGAAAAATTCGAATAACTGCCGGGAAAATCCTGAAAATAGCATTTTTCTATTTCCCATACAAACGTTCTCTAAATAAAATGGAGAGTCAATTTGTAATTTATTACCGCTGCATAAAGTTCAAATTCGCGTTCGCGTTAGAGGATCTAATATCGCGTTCTGAAACTCAACAAAAGTGAAAGTGAATCGCGAACGCGACAAAATTGCATAGTCTCAAAATACATATAGTACATAAATAGTGGTCGGCTTCGAGAAACTCAATTTTAGCTAACTTCAGTTGTTAATCTGTTAACCAGGGTAGCACAAAAGTGTAGGAGAAGTCGAAACAATGAAGCTCGGAGTTGCAAGGTACCAGGGTCGCAGAAAAGTGTAGGAGAAGTCGAAACAATGAAGCTCCATTCATCATTAATAATCTAATAAATATTACATGGATGAAGTTCTATTTTGCCTACTTTGAGGAGTTGCAAGGTACCAGGGTCGCACAAAAGTGTAGAAGTCGAAACAATGAAGCTCATTCATCATTATTATCTATCTATCTAATAATTACATGGATGAAGTTTTATTTTGCCTACTTTGAGGAGTTGCAAGGTACCAGGGTCGCACAAAAGTGTAGGAGAAGGCGAAACAATGAAGTTCATTCATTCACACAGGAACGACGGGAACGGGGTAAAAAGGATATCCTATGTCCTTCTTCCAGTCCTTAGCTACCTCCCTACCAATTTTCAGCCAAATGGGTTCAGGCGTTCTTGAGTTATAAATAGTGTAATTAACTCGACTTTCTTTAATATATATAGATTATCCTAATTTAAAAAGTAGTAAATAAGACCATGCCATATTGCCTTTAAGGCGGAACTTTATTGATAAAACTTTTATTTTATTTTCCTTTTGGCCAGTAATATCATAATGTCCTATCAATGACCTCTGAGTTTGTTCTGGCGTTTCTTCTCAGAGCTAGATGCATTTATGCAAGGTGAAGGAAAACATCAGGAAACGTGGAATTTACGTCTGAAATCGCCAACCCGCATTGAGCAAGCGTGGTGATTACGCTCAACCGAAATGATGAGCTTCATTGTCTGTCGACCTCCGTGGCGCAGCGGTCAACACGCCTGCCTGCGACGCGGAGGCCCCGGGTTCGATCCCCGGCCAGGTCATGATGGAAAACGATCTTTTCCTGATTGACCTGGGTCTTGGATGTTTACCTATATATGTATTTATTATAAATATAGTATCGTTGAGTTAGTATCCCATAACACAAGTCTCGAACTTACTTTGGGGCTAGCTCAATCTGTGTGATTTGTCGGTACATATTATATTATATTATATTGTTTCGACTTCTCCTACACTTTTGTGTCACCCTAATTTAAAAAGTAAAAAATTGGATCATGTGATATTGCCTTCAAGGCGGAACAAATTTCGCCGGGTCAGCTGCCACTTTCTTTGTAATTTTATAACTCAGGAACGGATTCACCTATCCAAACCAAATTTTTAGGCTTTGTTGTGACTAATTAGTAGATGGTTTGTGTGAAGTTTGAATAAAATCCGCCGAGTGGTTCTTCATTTATCACGTTTTCACAAATGAATTCAATGAACGGTGGATCATCATCTCATCTTCTATACATATAAAATTCAATGCCAATTTCTTTGTATTTTTTTTAATCCACCAAAACTGTGTAATGGCACCAGATTGACACTGAAAAACTTATTGCGAAATTTAATTGAATCTACGATTTCAACTGGTATATCAAAAGGAGAAGTTTGTATGTTACGGAGTATCCCTATGATCCCAATTGATATGCCATTTGAGTTCAAACGATTACAATATCCTGTGCGTTTATCATTAATGAATGAACTTCATTGCTTCGGCTTCTCCTACATTTTTGTGCTACCCTGGTACCTTGCACCTCCCCAAAGTAGGCAAAATAAAACTTCATCCATGTAATATTAGATTAATAATGATGAATGAGCTTCATTGTTTCGACTTCTCCTACACTTTTGTGCTACTCTGGTACCATACACCGTACATCTTAAAAAAAAAAGTCTCACCCATTGATGCATTCGGTTAAAGCAAGAAATCATCCATACTAATATTATAAATGCGAAAGTAACTCTGTCTGTCTGTCTGTCTATCTGTCTGTCTGTCTGTCTGTCTGTTACGCTTTCCCGCTTAAACCTCTCAACCGATTTTGATGAAATTTTGCACAGACAATCTTTAGACCCTGAGAAAGAACATAGGCTGCCTTTTATCCCGGAAAAGTTTGATGTTCCCGAGGGAAATCTAAAAAGCGCGATATAACCGAACTCCACGCGGGCGAAGCCGCGGGCGGAAAGCTAGTAGTTTATAAATAAAGATGAAAATTTAATAAAGTTTGACAGGTTGTAGTATCAGCTCTTCGAATCGCTAAAATTAAGGGGCAGTGGGCGGGGCACATTGCTCGTAGAACCGATGGCCGATGGGTCAGTAAGATTCTAGAATCTTACTGCCCCATCGGCCATCGGTTCTGACTGATCGGTGTTGACTGCCACTCCAGAGTGGCAATCACGTACCGGAAGACGCAGCATAGGGAGGCCCCCAACAAAGTGGACCGATGACCTGGTAAATGTCACCAGGTCAGGAAGCCGATTGATGCGGGCAGCACAAGACCGGTCATCGTGGACAGCCTTAGGGATCAAGTTAAGTCATAAAACCAAGGAGGTTTTATTACTTTCTTCGTGGTAACTTCTTTACGTACCTACTGGATATGACAAAGGGCTGGACCTTAATTACATGACTTAATTCCGTCATAACCATTCTATCATAGGATCACTCGTGTCGTATCGTGACAGGTATCGTGCGACCGCGGGTCTCTGCGGCGAGTGATACTCGGCGAGAAGGTGGAGAGGCGTGAGAAGAGGATAATTGACGATCTAGGTTTAGTTCAAAACGATCTCTAAAGTATGGAGCACAGGCGCAAGGTAGCCAGCCTGATGGTGTTTTATAGGATGCATTTTCATCGCGTCCCCGTTCCAACCTCGGATCATCCGTCGTAAGGCGAGTATCCACTCTTGGGTTGTTGAGACCGCTACGATTCGGACGAACGTTTAGCCTCGTTTTTATACCGCGTACATTGAAGAACTGGAACAATTAGCCTGCGGCGGTCTTCCCGTCTCATTACAATTTCAGTGCCTTCAAGGCTAAAGTTAATAGAGTCATAATAAACTATTGCGGTTTACCATCACTGCTTGCTAACAGGCGGGATCGCGGTTAAACACTAGTTTATAACATAGAAAAAACTGGCTAAACATAGTAGGTATGACTAACGTCGTACCCAGACATTCAACAAAAAAAAAAAAAAAAAACATCGTCTCTACGATTACTCGCAACAAATAGGACAGAAATGTAGTAACTAGTGATTAATATGGTCTTGTTAAACTTTATAGATATCTAAGTATATCCAGTCAGTCTACCTAGCTAGGCTTTTCCCTTTTGTTAACTTGGGGTTAGCTACCAATCTAGGGTAGGTATATACGGTTAGACTGGAAGCTAACCTCACCTTAAATTAACGAGCGCAGAAAAAAAGACACTCTATAATATAATATACATAGTAATTTTCCAATTTTTCTTTTCCTTAAAATTGAGACGTAAATGTTTATAAAATATAACTTAGTCGATGCAATTGTTCTCAAGTGACGCATTCACCAATGAACAGCATTAAATTTTATTTATATACTAGCTATTTCCCGCGGATCACCCGCGTGGATGACATTATCAGAACTGAAAGTAACCTTTATAATGACTCCATAACACCAGTTATCTGCCAATCTCGTCAAAATCGATCCCGCCGTATAGATGCCTCAGTATAGAGCTCAGATAAGCAGACACTCCACGTAAAACAACAGTGTTTAGCTTCCAGTCTAAATGTATATACGGTTAGACTGGCAGCTAACCCCAACGGGAAAATGCTAGCTATGTAGACTGACTGGATATAGATGTCTGTAAAGTTTAACATCACCATATTAATCACTAATTACAACATTTCTGACCTATTTGTTGTGAGTAATCGTGGAGATTATGTTTATTTTTTGTTGTTGAAGGTCTGGGTAAGACGTTAGTCATACCTACTGTGGTTAGCCCGGTAAAGAACCTAGCCCTTAATCAGTACGCCTGCCATGTAATATGTACAATAATGATTTTTATGCTAATTTTTGAGTATGAATGTCGATGGCAGAATAGGAAGAGGTCAACGAAGTTTAAATATGTATGCGCGTGCGCAATAATTAATTCAAATATCATTCTGCGCTGCGTGTCGCGGGTTCGATCCCCGCACGAAACAAATATTTGTAAGACCTACAAGTAGTTGTTCCGGGTCTGGATGTTTGTGTGAGTTATGTGTTTGTAAACGCACCCACGATACAGGAGAAATTCTTAGTGAGGCCACGTTTTTTTTTTTAATTCTACGATCGAAGGGTACCTATAGCAGGAAACTGCTCGCAATTAAACATTAAATTAATGTTTAATTAAAATAAATAAATGTTTAATTAAACACTTGTTCGAAACCACACATGTTGCAATTTAATGAATGCATTATTTAATTGTTATGTTTCCGTTCATTAATTAATAAATAAACATTTATCAAAGTAGTAATTATAGGTATTATAATAATCCTAACTGGGGATATCACCAAGCGGTTAGCTGACTCTTCACGTGACCAGAGGGCTGATCTATTTTTAGCCCAAAGAATCAGTATTGCCATCCAACGTGGTAATGCTGCCAGCCTTTTGGGCACTTATCCTATATAAAGCGATGTGGACGAAGTTTTTGATGCCCAATGAGCCCTATACTTAATTTTTTTTGTATACTACCGTAAACTATTGTAAGTTAGTGCATCTTTTTCATTCTCTTTAATTGAGAACACAAACAAGATTACATTTTAGTTTAATCCTGTCAAATTAAGACACTCCATAGACATTTTTTTTGGTTCAAAAGGCAAAGGCATAGTACGCCATACAGCCTAGTCTTCAGTAAATATATTCTTGAGTAAACTTCTATCCTAACTTATCCTAGCTTATCCTAAACTTATCCTAACTAATCTAACTCCTTTCGTTTCCCGCGTTTGGACGATAAGGAGCGGTATAGCGTAAAGACATGATGCGGCCACTATACTACAATATTTCACTGTTCTTTTGGAATTATTCACTGAATGCACTTTTTACTACATAAATCACGCGTTTTTATTTAGTAAACGACACTATAAATAATTTTAAAAGTCCAATGAAATATGAGCGTGGCACTCATCTTGACATTCCCGTCAAACCTCTCACTCCATAGACACTTTAGACGCGATAAACATGGCGACCAAAAATATGACAATTTACGTCAAGAGCGGACTAATTTGACAGGTCTAAACTAACATTTTACCTTCTGTCCTTTTCTTAATAAAATGGAAAGACAAAAGACGCACTGAATTTAAATTTAGGTTAGTTTCTGAACCAGGGAATCGGGACTATTTTTTTTTTAATAAACGCCAATATCACAGAGTAACACAGTCATGTATTAGTTAATAAGTATTTGGAATAGATTACAATATTTTACAAGGAAATAAAGGCGAACAATATGTGTACCGATGACCAGCTGCAGTTATCTACATTAATGTATTAATTCCTCATGAACAATTATAATATAGCAGCGGTCGCCAGAGACTTTGTTCGCGTGGTTTAGTTAAGGTCCACTCCTATTGGTCGCAGCGTGATGTTATACAACGTGAAACAAAAAGGGTATATACATACCAAGGGCATGGCATCTTTAGATGATATCAAATGATATCGGAAGGGTTTCAACTCAAAATACAATACTCAAAAAATTGGTACCAAATTTTCGGTTTCGTGTGTTTCTTAAAATCAAATCATAATAAACGGGGCAGCACACTACATACGTTAATAACTACTCGTTACCCGTCACGTTTCTTGCTAAAGTCCGATAAATGTCTTCAATATCTCTGTGCGACTAGTATGATAGTAGCCTATCACAGTCGGTGTTTTTCCTCATAACTCCCTAACATAAAGAGATAGGATTAAAAAACCCTTCCAATATCGTTTGATATCATGTAAAGATGCCATGCCTTTGTTATGTATATACCCTTTATGTTACACGTTGTATAGTCTAAAGCCTTCCTGGATTAATGGGCTATCCAACGCAAAAATAATTTTTCATATCGGACCAAGTAGTTCCTGAAATTAGTGCGTTCAAACAAACAAACAAACAAATTCTTCAGCTTTATACAATACTAGCTGCCCACGCGGTTTCACCCGCGTAGGTTTCGGTATGCTCCGCTCCTATTGGTCGCAGCGTGATATTATATAGCCTTCCTGGATTAATGGGCTATCCAACGCAAAAAGATTTTTTTAAATTGGACCAGTAGTTCCCGAGATTAGCGCGCACAAACAAACAGACAAACTCTTCAGCTTTATATATTAGTATAGATGTTAAGAAAACCCTGTCCGACCCGTAAGGATAATAAAGGTTAGGTAAACACATGACCAAATAACATATGAAATTTTACATAATCATCATAGTAACAATACAGCTTTATATATTAGTGTAAGTATAGATGATGACGTCAGCGACGGTGGAGCGATAGGATCGTCACCATCTTGGTGTAGTGGCAAGGGCTCCATTTCGTAGATGAAGTTTTGAATTAAAGCATGAAGTGTAAATATACCCTCCATTCTTGGCAATAACAATTTAAATGGGCAAACCGACAGTTTCGCCCCAGAGAAGTGCCCTGGTTCGAGTCTCATTCCAAAGTCACCGTTCGACAATCCCCACTTTCCGAAATGTGAAATTTCGTGCCGCCATTACAAAATAAAGTCATAGCGTTTGCCCCACTACTACATAAATCAAATGAGCACTTTTATTAAAACGGTACCGTTACCCAGGACATATACATAATAATATTAATGCTTACTAATATTATAAATCGGAAAGTGACTTTGTTTGTT
The DNA here is from genome assembly GCA_017933935.1 of Sesamia nonagrioides. Taxonomy (NCBI): domain Eukaryota; kingdom Metazoa; phylum Arthropoda; class Insecta; order Lepidoptera; family Noctuidae; genus Sesamia; species Sesamia nonagrioides. The sequence continues at coordinate 46,649 of JADWQK010001242.1, forward strand.
TGTTTCGCTCTCACGCCGTAACTACTGAATCGATTGCTTTGTTTGCAGACGTAAATAGTAGGATTCTTTTTATCCCGGAAAAATTTGATATTCCCGAGGGAAAACAAAAATACCGAATTCCACGCGGGCAAAGCCGCGGGCGGACAGCTAGTCCTATATAAATGGGAAAGTTTGTGAGTATGGATGGAAGTTTGTTACTCTGTCACGCAAAAAATACTCACGGATTTGAATGAAATTTAGCAAACAGATAGTTTATAACCAGGAATAACATTCTCTCGGTGGTAGGCCATAACATCGGCTGCGGGCAGAAGTTACCGCCCACCAGACAAAGTCTTGCCGCCAAGCGATTCGTTGTGTTCCGGCATGATGTCTGGTGAAGCCGTACGGAGGACGGGTCTGAGCAGTTGTGTTGCGATGTGTGCCGGGTACGATGCGCCAAATGTTGTTGTGTCGGGAGTTTGGTCGTGGATAGTCTCCAGATCAATCTCCCTCTAGCGCAGCATCGTTTGGTCGTGTTGGTCTTGGGTTTATTTATTTATTTATTTATTTATCTTAAAAACTTAAACTATCATTACAGATTTAGAAACCTAATGCGATAGTTAAGGCTCACAAATTATAAAAAACTACACAATAACTTAACTTACTTCACTTAACACAAAATTACAACTAAAACAATACATCCTTATGATTATAACAATACAATAAACAATACAACTTAACCTACTTCACTTAGCACAAACTTACAACTAAAACAATACATCCTTATAATTATAACAATACAATAAACACACTAATTGTCGCTTTCATAACATATTATGTATAAACCTACCTTTGCTAATTCACCAAAGTAACACGAAAAAATGTCTAACCTATTCTGAATTTCGTTAATAGTACGAATTGCTCGCGTGAGAGGTGCTTTGGCCAGCAAGTTGGTTCTGGCAGTTGGCACAGCCAACAGTGGCGGGCGCCGCCGCCTCCACACGTAGCGATCTGGAACATTAAACCGCAAGCACTGAAGCACTCCCGGATTATGCTCCTTGCCCCGGAGTAACTTTATTAAATAGACGACAAGTGTGAATTGTCGTCGCACTCTCAATTCATTGTACCCGACCATGCCCAGTACAAATAGGGTGGGGTACATCAGCGGGTACAATGGATAAACCCCGTACAGTCTAAAGTACAAGTGACGCGTGAACTTGTTCTGTACACGCTCCAGCATGACAGAGTACTTGGCTTCATGTGGAGACCATATGACAGCACCGTACTCCAAGTGACTCCTGACTAGAGCGTCGTATAATACCCTAATAGTCGTAATATTAGTGAACCCTTGTGACTGCCTAAGAACAAAGCCGAGGTTTCTGTACGCTTTCTTACATATCTTAGTGATATGCTCGCGAAACGTAAGATCTGGAGTGAGATATACCCCTAGGTCTCGCACTTGCGTTACTCGCTGCAGTGGTACCGCCTCTGCTTTGTACTCATAGCGGACAGGGTTGCGCGCACGACTAAAGGACATTACCGAGCATTTGGACACGTTGAAGTACAGCTTATTATCATGGCTCCACTTCACCACCCTATCAATGTCACCCTGGAGTCGCTCACAGTCTAACTCATCCCTTACCTCGAGCAGCAACTTGAGGTCATCCGCGAACAATAGACATGAGCTATGTCTGACGACCTCCGGCAAGCTATTTATCATTATGATGAATTCAAGAGGACCCAAATTGCTGCCCTGGCTTACTCCGGACCTAGTAAAGTACGGCTTCGACTCGTACCCACCGTAGTCAACGTACTGTTGACGGTCTCTCATATAGCTGACAAAGAATTGTAGCAAGTGTGGCGTACATCCTATATCAGCCAGCTTTCTTAGTAGGACGTCATTGTCCACGGTGTCAAAAGCTTTTTTAAAATCAAAGTACGCCGCGTCTACTTGTACTCCAGCGTCGACTACCGGTATAACCTGTGCCATGAAGTTAAGCAGGTTAGTTGAAGTGCTGCGTCCGGGCCGAAAGCCGTGTTGTGCGTCCGACAGTTGCGCTCGGACTTGCCCCAGTATGCAGTGTTGAATAGCGGCTTCAAAAACTTTCGCCGGCGTCGACAACACTGCAACCGGCCTATAACCGCTGACATCTGGACCTGCCCTACCCTTGGGTACTGGAACGACACGTGTAGTTTTCCACTGATCCGGGAACGTCGATTGCTTTAAGCACGTATTATTAATATTTTTAATATTTAATATTTATTTTTAATATTTATTTCTCATTTAACAAAAACTTCGTATTGTCGTAAAAAATAATTTGGAGTACATATTTGTAAATATAAGGCTTATCATAAGTTAACAATACATAGGTACTCTGACTCCTAAACTAGGTGAAACCTGTGACTTAGGAGTCAGTGATTCTCCGCAAGATACAAAGCCATAATTCTAGTACAATCAGGACGGTACTAACAATAATCAAGGTGGTGGACAAAAACAGTAAAACTAATTAATAGAATAAAATCAAATAAATGAGAAAAGATTAACTAAGTGGCGAGTGTAAGGTGTGAGTGTAGGTATAGGGAAGGGTGTGTGTGTGTGTGTGTGGGTGTACATCTGTGTGCGTGTGTGGGTGTGTGTGGGTGCGTATGTATATGTGTATGTAGCCTATGCGTACCATACTATAACACGGACGTATAGTTAAAGTGAACATCACTGTGAAATACCCAGAAGAAGATCCTCAGTATTATTATAATTTAGTGTTAGAAGATAGTCTCTAATTAAAGTTTTGCATTGGTATTTAAGGCAGGAGAAAATTTTTAATTTTTTGTTTAATAGATTGTACATGATAGTGCTTATAACATAATATTGACGTTTGGCAAAGGCAGTTCTATGGCGAACAGTGGGAAAAACATTGTGCTTGAGTCGTCCTGTAGGTTCTTTTGAGGGACGCGCTGAGTGTTTGCGTAGGACACACAGGAGCACATAGAGTTGTCTGACAGAGAGGACCTTGCAGTAGGAGTAGAGCTGTACAGTTGAATATCTTCGTGGAAGGGAGAACATCACTTTAAGGATAGCTCTTTGGGCTCTCTCAAGGCGAATAAATACATTTTGTGTGGCTCCACCCCAAACGGGCAGGCAGTACATTATGACGGACCGGCAAAGTGCAAAATATACTAGTTTTAAAATTTCACGATCAGCAGAGTTTCGCAGCTTCTTAAAGACATATATTAGTTTACGTACACGCGACGAGACATTGATTATATGATGGTGCCAGTTGAGATGCTGATCAATGAGTACTCCTAAATACCTCACGCAAGTGGATTTGGCAAGATTGGGGCAGCCGCACTGCGTGAAGGAACCACAGGTGTGAGCTTTTAGGGTTAGGGAATTAGAGGGAGACAGATTTGATCTAATGGCAAAGGGTACGTATGTCGATTTATCTACGTTTAAGGTAAGTAAGTTATCGGACAAGTAATTCATCACAGAAGAGAGAGCAGCCTCGGCGTTATGATATGTTTGGTGCCAGTCATAACCATCGATGACAAGGGCAGTATCGTCCGCGTACGCATAGATCTTGCAATTGTCCAGAGACAGTTTGCAGAGGTCATTTATATAAATGAGAAACAGAGTAGGGCCCAGGATGCTGCCTTGCGGAACGCCGTATGTAATTGGAAGCTCGTCACTTTCATGTTGCCCGATTTTTACCTTTTGAGAACGGCCGCTTAGATAGTCTGCGAAAATTTTCAATGGGAGTCCGCGTATGCCAATACTTTCCATTTTCATATATATGTAATGTAACGGGCTTGCTAAAACTCTAGCACAATCCCTAAAGAGAAACGCTGGTATACCGTCAGGGCCAGATGATCGTTTTGGCTTGAGGTTCGTCAGCGCATCCTGCACATCTTTGAGACTCAAGGTCTCTATAGATACCCGTGCACTGGTAGTACTGCCGTCCTCCGCCATCGCCGCCTGACGTCTAGTTGCGGTGGTTCCTGACTGTATACCGACTCAAAAAATTCTGCGAATTCCCTAGCACACTGCTCATTAGTCAGAGTTTGCCCATTTTTTATAATAATTTGCCTATTTGTTCTACTTTTTTTCGACCTAATATATTGCCAGAATGATTTTGGATCTTTAGCGAACTGATTTTGAATTTTATTTTTATGATTTCTGTGTGCAATTTCGATAGACTTTTTTACCCGGGTCCTACATTTAGCGTACTCTTCGTAATTGCAGTCACGTTTTGAGTTTTTAAACAGTTTGTGAAGTTTTGCTTTAATTTTGATCTCTCTAATAATTTCTCCGGTGTACCATTCGGGATACACATAACGTGAGTTTACCTGGGAAATCTTTTTCTTTGGTACACAATCATCTAAAAAACAGCCTAATTTCAAATAAAAGAAATTTAAAATATCTTCCAAATCATGCATTTCGTACATCATACTCCAGTCAGCAGAAGTTAACATCGAATACAATAATTGATAATCGGCTTTATAAAAATTCCACTGCGGTCTGTTATTACACGTGCTATTAAAGAAGGATTCGGGGGCGGGCGAAGGCGGGGAAGGCGCGGGGTCTAAGTGCGCGATGGGCACGCTCACCGCTAGTGGCGGGTGGTACGGATCGACAGGAACGAGCGCGTCGTCCGCCAATACTACTGACACTTCTCCGCTAAAACCCGCACTCAGAACTAAATCCAGGTGTCGGCCTAAGACATTGGGTACCATGTTACCTTGAGTGAACTCGCAAAATGACATAAAGTATTCATAATAATTGCTAATATTTACAGGACAAGAATGTAAATTAAAATCTCCCATAACAATCACTTGTCTATATTTATTACACATATTTTCTATTACCCTAAACAAAATCATATAATCATACTCCGAACTCCCAGGTGGAATATAAACTACGCAACATAAAAACAAAAATCTATTCTTTAAATGAACCGTTGCACAAACAATTTCAAATACACAGGCATAGAATAAAGAGAGGGAAGTACGTTATCTTCATACAAACGGACCGCGCGCGGCTTGTATGTGTGCGCCATAGTATCTATGCGTCGCCGCACGCACACCTAAACACAATATTAGAGTGCCTATGACTGCGCTAGTCGCGGCTAGCACGGAACGAGGTTCGCGCGTCACGGCTTTTCGGCACATTAGCTTTTAAAAAATGATCACATAAACTGCAAAGTTGGTATGTCTATTTATGAACAAATAAAAGACTTATATTTTTCAAATTATAATTCTAAAAGTTATTTACAAGGATACGGATATATTACACATTAAAGTTTAATAACAACGCGTTTCGTAATAGTCGAAACCGAAGAAAGTAGGTATTTTTCTGTAGCTAATTTGTAATTTTGTATTAAATGTGTGATTCAATAGATGTTATGTTTGTATTATTTATATTTGTATTAATTAAAAAAAAATAAATATGGTTCTTTATGTGTACAAAACTAAAAATAAAAATTACAAAAAAAAAACTGACTAGTATATGTAAACTAAATACTAAGTAAATAATTTAAACATAAGCTCTTAGTCTATAAATATTTGTTAGCGGTTTGGGCGACAACCGTAACCGACGAAGCGCGGACAGTCGTCAACCCTAAGACAGTAGGCAATTAAATCGCGGATTGGGTCGCAGATAACCTACTTCCCCTCTTTATTCTATGACACAGGCGTCTATCGACGCGTCTGTGACAAGTACCTGTCGCAGCTCGAAGCGGCGTGTGGCCACGAGAAACGCTCCGCCCTGCTTACGCCCATCCACTCGATCACAACGTATTATTTGATATCCTTGAGGGATAATTTCTGCGTCTTGAATGGATTCGTTGCAGCCTGATTCAGTTATAGCAAATAAGTCTGAATTAAATGATAATACGTTATTTCTAAAGATTTCTAACTTTGTACGCAGACCTCTTGCGTTTTGATAGAAAATTCCAATGTTTCTATTTCCAGTCGTTTGGTTTATTTGTTGATCTCCGAAACCAAATCCATTCGGAAAATTCTGCATTCAGAGGCCATACATCTGGCTCACATAATTTGTGGTAAACTCCCTCCGAGATTCCAACGATAAAAGAAGAGTAGTCTCTCTCTGTCTTATGCTTAATTTTTTCAATTTTTAAATTGATTTGGGATCCACAAACTTGTTTTACATAAGTGGTCAAGCCCTCGACAGTAGTTTCCGGATGAAGGCGCCAAACGTGCAGATGTTTTTTACGCTCCATGGCCTGAATACCTGTGAGGGTCGAGTTCTGGCCTTTTTTAACTTCTTTATTTAGAAATTTCTTTTTGTTCTTATGGACTACATTCCACCCTTCATTACTATCTGCCTTGCTGTTCATCTCAACCTCTGACACAGATACATCCTTCTCCTTTGCTTGCGATACTTCGCTCGTCCTTGGTTGTTCCACTGTTTTCATGGCCACACTTGATGTAACAGCTGATTTGGGTTGTTTACAAGTCGCTTCGGCATAATTCAATGCTTTAGGACATTTCACAGTCTCCTTTAATGCTTGTGATGCTGTGGAGATATTTATTTGGTGTTCCAAATATTGATTTCGCGTGCTTAGTTCCTTAATCCGATTTTCTAATGCAAAAACTTGATCAACTTTTTTTTCGAGTACCTTCACATATAAACGTAACTGTTGCAACTCATTCTTCGTACAATCAAATAATTCCTGCATATTTTCCATAATAGTGGTCTGGCTATCTAAGCGTGCGATTACGTCCAATCGAAAGCTCTTCATCTCCTCTTGCAAGTTGGATTTTTGTTCCATCATCGGTGATTGTGCTTTCTTTATGCGGCTGCCTCGCTGAGTGTTGACATTGCTGCATATTGAAGAAGTGCTTGCTTGCCCAGATGTTCTACTCACTGGTGTGTCAGCATTTCGATTTGGCTTGCGTTCTGAACAAACACACTCAGGACATACCCATTGATCCTTATATTCCTGAGAGAAATTTTCGAAATTTTCGGTAGTAAGTCCAAGGCACTTTATTTCATACACTTTATTGCAAGTCCTTTTGGAACACTCAATAAATGGCAGGCCAGTTAAGTCCTCACCACAACCATTGCAATTAAACGACATTCTTGACTTTAAAAAATATTCGGTAACGAACACAAGACGTCCGCTCGGTACGCGTGCGCGAACACGATTTAACATTGCATCACCTCACTCAACTGCCGTCATCCTTCCTATTCCTAAGTTTTTTAAGTGAACAGGCTTAATAAAATAGTGCGCTTTACCATCAACGATTGCATCACTGCTTACCATCAGGCGGGATCGCAGTCAAGCACTAGCTTATAATATTAAAAAAAAAAAAAATAACACATAGGATACTCTCTATCCCGATTTTTTGACGGGATCGCATTTTACCTGGGTGAAACAGCGGGGAGCAGCTAGTCAACAATATAATATGTAGATCTATTAGGCATATTCTTCGAACAGCAGATTCTCGTGAAGTTAGCCATTGTTTTATTTTCAATACAATAGATTAATAGTTATAAATTATTTATATTTAATTCCCAGAGTAACTAAAACTATAGATACACTGTTCTACGTGGGAAATATTGATGTATTATAAAGTAAAGAGCTGCTGTGGGTCTTCTTAATGATCTTTCCAAGATTATGTTTGGACTTTGAAGAGACTGTACTTTTGATTCGGCCTTTCTTCTTAGAGTACGCCAGACATGGTTGGCACAGTGGCTAACCGATCGACTGCTGCTCTGCGTGTTGCAGGTTTGATTCCCGCACGGAACAAATATTTGTGTCTCCTACAAGTCGTTGTTCCGGATTTGGCTGTTGGTGTTTGTGAGTTTATATGTTTGTAAAAGCACCCACGGTATAGGATTAATTCCTAGTGTGGGGTTTAAAAAAAAAGAAAGTAGTCAGATAGAAACCGCCGAACTCATTTAGTTAAAAAATAAATGAGAGGGAATTGCATGACTTATTCCCCCATCTCCGTTTCATCTTCGGACGACCCGTCGTACGGCGAGCATCTACCCTTACGTCCGTCGTTAGCACCGCTACGATCCGGACGAAGCGTTTCTGGCGGGACTGGAACAAGGACTAAAGGTTGCCAGCGGCGGTGTTTCCAAACAATGGCGTCATTGTGACTTTCCAGTGGTTAAACACTGACACTCCATTCCATATTAATAAGTGTTCAATTTGGATAGTAGTTTTTAGAAAATTATTTTTACTAACGGGTTTTATTGTATAACTAGCGGCCGCCAGCGACTTCGTTCGCGTGGAGTTAGTTATGTTCCGCTTCTATTGGTCGCAGCGTGATGTTATATAGCCGAAAACCTTCCTGGATTAATGGGCTATCCAACGCAAAAAGAATTTTTCACATCGGTCCAGTAGTTCCCGAGATTAGCGCGAACAAACAAACAAACATACATACAAACAAACTCTTCAGCTATAAAGCTGAAGAGTTTGTTTGTATGTATGTTTGTTCTAAGTACTAATATATCTATAAATAATAGATAATGGCAATAGGGCAATGTCATTCTATCACCAATCCATTACGAGACGACTGGCCGGTAATTGAACGATCATTGACAGCTGTGCTGCTGGAGAGTTTCTTCCGCCACTTCTTCTTCCCAGCGAAAGCACTAGGAAGTGTTGATGGATGGGCGTTTCGGGGGACTGTCTTATGTAATATTCATCATCAGCCTTTACTCGTCCACTGCTGGACATAGGCCTCCTTCATGGCACGCCAACAAGCTCGATCCTGAGCAGTTCTCCGCCAGCCACTACCAGCCACCTTTTGATGTCGTCGCTCCATCTCGCCCAAGGGCGTCCCACGCTACGTTTGCCGAGACGCGGTCTCCACTCAAGGACTCGTTTACCCCAACGGTTGTCGGTCCTGCGGCATATGTGACCAGCCCATTGCCACTTCAGCTTGCTAATCCTCTCAGCTATGTCGGTAACTCTGGTCCTCTGTCGGATCACCTCATTTCTGATGCGGTCCTTCAGAGAGACGCCCAACATAGCCCTCTCCATAGCTCGCTGAGCGGCTTTAAACTTATGGACTAGTCTGACCGTTAGTGTCCACGTCTCGGCTCCGTAAGTCATGACGGGTAGGACGCACTGGTTGAAGATTTTGGTCTTCAAACATTGGGGTATGGGCGACGAAAATACCCGACGAAGTTTACCAAATGCTGCCCATCCCAGCTGGATCCTTCTATTTGCCTCCTTCTCGAAGTTGTTTTTCCCTTATTGCAACGTTTGCCCCGGGGTATACATACTCTGAAACAACTTCGAGCGGCATTCCATTTACGGCAACCGGTCCCGGAGTGACCCGTTCATTGAACATAATTTTGGTCTTGTCTAAGTTCATCCGGAGACCGATGCGTTGGGAGGAGTCAGCTAAGTTGGCCAGCATTTGTTCCAGCTCTTGTTGCGTTTCCGCCATGATGACGATATCGTCCGCAAATCGCAAGTGTGAGATGTACTCGCCATTGATGTTAATGCCCCGACCCTGCAAATCCAGCGTCTTAAACATATCCTCGAGGGCATTGGAGAACAATTTGGGGGAAATAACGTCCCCTTGTCTCACTCCTCGCTTAAGAGGGATATCTTTAGTCTGCTGGTTCTGGACTTGGACGGACATTATGGCGGCATTGTAAAGACATCTCATCACTTGGACATATCGCCAATCGACTTGGCATCGCTGCAAAGATTCCAGAACAGCCCAGGTCTCGACGGAGTCAAAGGCCTTCTCATAGTCCAGAAATGCTAGACACAGGGGCTGATTATACTCTTCGGTCTTCTGTATAATCTGCCTCACTGTGTGTATGTGGTCTATGGTACTAAATCCTCCTCGAAACCCGGCCTGCTCAGGCGGCTGGAATTCGTCGAGTCTGCGCGCTAGTCGGTTCGTGATCACTCTCGAAAACAGCTTGTAGACATGGTTCAGAAGCGAAATGCGTCTATAGTTCTTCAATAAGGTTTTATCACCCTTCTTGAAAAACAAAACCACTACGCTTCCGTTCCATGCCTTAGGAGTTCTCCCCGAAAAAAGAGCAGAATTAAATATACGCTGAAGCTCTTTTAGCACAGGCAACTTTCAAGAGCTCCGAGGTAATCCCGTCTTCTCCCGAGGCCTTCCCATTTTTAAGCTGTCCAAGAGCCATCACGATCTCGGCTAGGCTGATCTCAGGGAGGTCTTCGGTGTAGTGCCGTGTGAGAGTGGCTCTGGAATCTTCGGTGCGGGGAACTGGTGGCTTATGTAATATTAACGTACAAAAAGTGCTGATTCTCAGCCTTATTTGAATAAATGACTTTTGATTTTGATTATTAATTTAGCACATTAAAACAAGCTTTTAGCCCAATGACTATGGAAAGACAATTGTGATTCCATTGTCATTCCATTCCATGTTAAAATGAAAAATTTATAAAAGTAGCAGTTTAGAGCCCCTGGTCACCTCTCCGGATGTTTTTGGACCGGCTTTGGCGGCATTATCTTTATGCACCCAATGTGTGGACGCTTTAGCCCACAGCGGTCAGCATTCATCATCATTTCAGCTGAAAGACGTCCACTGCTGGACTTAGGCCTCCCCCAAGGTTCTCCACGACGACTGGCCCTGCGCCTCACGTATCCAGCGGTTTCCGCGACCTTCGGTCGTCGGTCCACCTTCGGCCTAACCGCGCTGCGTCTTCGGTTGCGTGGTCGCCACTCGAGAACCCGTCGGCCCCATCGGGCATCGATGATGCGTGATTATCGTGGATGCGACTGATGTAACATACACGTGGAGGCTTACTACTAAAAAAGTAAAACAAGAAAATCAGGTTCAAAGTACAAACAGCCAGTGCACATGCATTGTCGTTTCTTATTTTAATCTTTGATGCTGTACCTACTGCCATATCTTTCGTAACTTGAATTATAATTAATTACTTTTATGAAAACAAAGGCGAACTTTCATGTTTCTCTTAATCTCACAGTTTCGAAAGCAACGAGTTCTACATTCAAATTGAATTATCTTTCAAGTTTATGCCACAATTACTTTTATCAAGGAGGAACAAAGCTGTATGAACTCATGTTAACCAGGACATGTCAGAATTATTTACAGCAGTCTGTATATCAAAATCAAAAGTCATTTATTGAAGTTAGGCTGAGAATCAGCACTTTTTGAACGTCAATATTACATAAGACAGTCCACCCTTCGACACTTCCTAGTGCTTTCGCTGGGAAGAAGAAGTTTCTGTTCATTAAAAAAACACATGACTTTAGACAATACTATGTATAGTGATATATATAATTATATAGTATCCTTAACAGCCTCCATGGCGTAGCGGTAGCAAACGCGGCCGCTGCCTAATATGAATATTTGCACTGGTTTGGTCGTGCCTCGGAAAGCACCTTAAGCCGTTGGTCCCGGTTGCCATACGAACATCTAATGGCAGTCGTTACGGGTAGTTGGAGTCCTCAAAAGTCTAACAATTGGTCTAACTGCAATGCTTCGATATCACCTTCGGGTGTGGAGGTCAGACGGCAGTCGCTTCATAGAAAATATTGAAGTTTAGTCAAAATCAGCAGTTAGAATGGTAAAGCGGACCCCAAACTCCAAAGCTGAAAAGCTTCGGATGCGACTGGGCTTGACGCTGAGATGATGATAATGATGTATTATTAAAAAGTATCCGTACCTACTTTAGAATTAGGTCTAGAAACTTCAATACCTCCCTACGTACTGGGCTCCCGTGGTAGATTACGGTCCACTCCTTCTCACAAAGAGGAAGCCTGTTTCCCGAGAGTGAGAATATTATAAGGTGATTACATTATAAAATACTCTTTTTTATTAACAGCATATAAACTACAGGCATAAATATAGAAATTTTACAAAGCGTTACCTAATAAATTGTAATAGGGATTATAAACAGTTTCAGGGACAGTTTGCAAAGACGTCAGCCATCGAACAGTCACGAGCATAAATATGTTATGGACGACAATAATATCTGACCTCATGATTCATCTATTAATATCTGTAGTCAAGATGACTACATAAATGTATTTATATATTAGGTCCTTACGTATGAAATTGGCGTTTTGTCGTACTGGCCACTTTGATCTCAAATATCTCCTCTTTGGTTTAGAATTCCAAATTCAAATTTATACAGCTATTTACTCATCAATTTGTATCTCGAAAACCGTATTTCTTTTCTTTCGTCATTGAGTTGGTTTTTTCTCTCAGTCATTGAGTTTACACAATGGAAAATTTGAAATTTTGCATTAATTACAAATATGAGTTCCGCCGTGGCAACAGTGCTACAGAAACAGCTCGAAGAATTAATGATGCGTATGTCGCTAGAGAAAAAAAAACTGCTGTCGAACTGCAATATCCCCAATAATAAATAATATCCTACACCCCTAATAGGGGGGTAAATCACCTGGTAAAAGATATCTGACTAGGTATTGAAAAAACAAATACCACTAAAAAAAATTACCCCTAAAAATAAAACTAAACTAAATAAAGCTACACTACCTACTTCTAGTAATATTTGTACACCATTAATGGCAAAACATAGAGATTTCCATACTAATAGGGATGTTTCCTGGGTAAAAAAAAAATATTCTATTTAGTCCGTCATTCAAATTATAGAAAAATATTGGATACGTATATTTTGCTTTATCAAATCAATAAAAATTGACAAATATAAAAGGCATCAAAGACAGGAGTGGTGACGTCACTCCTCGCTAAAAAGTATAGCGTGCAGTGACGTCACACGAGTTTTCAAAGCGCTGTGTCGTCTTCATTTTTTGTTTATATGAAAAAAGAAAAAATACGTGCCTAGTATTTTTTGGGAATCTGACTGACGGATAAATTAGTTTTTTTTAGTTAATACCCTATTGTAGGTAACACCCACTGTTTTTTTTATGAATTATGAACAAGTGCTGATGGTAAAGCGCGCTAGTTTATTAAGAGCCTATTCACTCTAGCCTTGAAGACACTTAAATTGTAGTCCGACGGAAACACCGCCATTGGAAAATTGTTCCAGTCCCTCGATGTACGCGGTATAAAAGGAGAGGCGAAACGCTTCGTTCGGATCATTGTGGTGTCAACAACGTAAGGGTGGAAACTCGCCGTACGACGGGTCGTCCGATGATGGAACTGAGATGGGGGAATTAAATCATGCAATTTCCTCGCACACTCTCCAAAATGCATCCTATAGAACACCGACAGGCTGGCTATTCTTCGCCTGTGCTCCAGGCTTTGGAGACCGTTTTGAGCTAATTCTGGGTCGCCTATTAGTCTCTTCGCACGCCTCTCCACCTATACCTATGTATATTTTAGAAATAAAAACTTTGACTTTGACTTTAAATTTTTCAAACAAAATAAGTTACTTTAAAATTGATACTAAATATAGCAGTTGACAGCCTCCGTGGCGTAGCGGTAGCGGATGCGGCCGCTGCGCAAGGTGGCGCGGGTTCGATCCCCGCACAGTGCAAGTATTTGTATGCATGAATATGAATATTTGCACTGGTCTAGTCGTGCCTCGGAAAGCACGTTAAGCCGTTGGCCCTGGTTGCCATACAAACATCTAGTGGCAGTCGTTACGGGTTGTTGGAGCCCTCAAAAGTCCAACAATTGGTCTAACTGTAATGCTTCGATGTCGCCTTCGGGTTGTGGAGGTCAGACGGCAGTCGCTTCACGGAAAATGTCGAAGTTTAGCCATATAAGCAGTTGGACTGGTAAAGCAGACCGCAGACTCCAAAGCTGAAAAGGCTTCGGATGCGAATGGTATTAACGCTGGGATAATGATGATGACTAAATATAGCAGTTGATAATAAGGTACTATACACGCGCTGGACGTTGGTATCAATAATTCAACACAAACTTTTATGTATTTTTGCCAAATAATCACAAATTTAGTTTAATGTAACAACATTAAACTAAATTTGTGTAAATGTTATAGCAAAACGAATAAAAGAAGCTCCCACGGTTAGAATGTTAATTTTGACGGAATTATTTTTATTGTAATGTTTAAAATACGTAATGTATAATACGTGGTTTAATTAAAGTGATAACATCGCCACACTGTTGCTGATTCGCTAAGAAATATTAGTTTGTTACCGTCAAATTATGAATATAGACAAAGACAAGTAAAAAAGAAAAAAAGGCTACTAAGGTCCGTATTACAGAACGTCACGCAAAACCCAAGCTCTACTTAAGTCTCGTTTGAAGCCTTTTGATTGGTTGAAACTAGTTTTAAGTAATGTTTAAACAGAGATCAATGCTTGAGTTTCCTTCTGGAATACGGACCTAAGAATACGTCAGTTTAAGTCGACGCTGACTAATTTGTCAGGACTACAGTAACGACAAAAAGATGTGGAGAACTTAGATTTAGTTTTGTTTGTTAACAGGGGAATCGATTTTATGGTCTTATGTTCGTAACGGTACCTAGATATGTATAAAGAGAAGTACGTATGTATAAAATACAGACAAGTATTGTCAAACACGTGTCAGTATTGTCAGACCTATAAGAAGCATCATCAACCTTTTTATCGTCCCACTGCTGGGCACAGGTCTCCTCTCATACAGAGAAGGATTGAGCGTAATCACCACGCTTGCTCAATGCGGGTTGGTGATTTCAGACTTAAAGTCCAGGTTTCCTCAAGTTGTTTTCCTTCACCTTCAGTCATTGGTGTCCAAGATATACTTAGAAAGTACATATAACTTTAGGAAAGTTACATTGGTACTTGCCTGCCCTGGAATCGATCCCGCACGCTCATACTTGAGAGGCTGGTGTTTTAACCACTAGGCCACCACGACAATTAATACACCAGACCTATAAGAATGCCTTTTCTAAAAATGTTTGTGGGTACAACTACTTTTAACTAAGTTAACTAAGGTGAAATTCTATCATAAGTATTAAAATCTCTAAGTTCATATGTATAAACTAGGGTTGTAACGGAGGCTTGTTAGCGGAGGCGGAGGCGGATGCGGAGGCGACGAGTCTCACCTCCGCTGATGCGGAGGTTAACGGAGGCGGAGGCGGAGGTGAAAGTACATATAGAAAAAATGAAATTTATGGTTAATTAAAACGAATTTTTTATTTTAAATAAGTATATTATTAGTAGTATACTTGTTAAAAAATATTACCTTCTTGTAATGAAAATTAAGGAGAAACAAATTGTGTTTGCCGCATTCCCGCCTCGCACTAGTTGATTCTTGAACATTACGCGGCCGGACGGTTGTCGAGCGTCGCAGCATGCGCGTTATTTATTTTATAAATACGTAAATAAACCTACGTTATAACTCCGCAAAAAATTGTGCGGAGGCGGAGGCGAAGCGAAAGAAAGCGAAAGCGAAGATACGTTTTCTTGCGGAACTTCCGCAGTAACGGAAGCGGAGGCGAAGCTCCGTTACAACCCTAGTATAAACCTATAGATTCGTACATGTCATGAAATAGTCTTTTAATAGGATTTTATGAACGTAGAGAGTGTTGTGACGTATTCAATAATAATAATTCTGTAAAGTCTTAAGCTTGCGAATACCATCAACATGACACTGGCGCCGATAGACTTGTTCATAAACCAAACTAAATTTAATTTCGGTGCATCCTTTTCTTTCTATGTCAATATGCAAAGGATAGAAGATAAAATATTAATTTAGTCCTGTCAATTTAAGATATCCCATAGACATTTTTTTTTTGGTTCAATTCTTTCCGTTCTTCTGAACGGAAAAGGCAAAGGTATAGTACGCCATACAGCCTAGTCTTCAGTAAATATTTTCTTGAGTACACTTCTATCCTAACTTATCCTAATTGATCCTAACTTATCCTAGCTTATTCTAAACTTATCCTAACTAATCTAACTCCTTTCGTTTCCCGCGTGTGGCCGATTAGGAGTGGTTTAGCGTAAAGACATGATGTGGCCACTATGCTACAATATTTCACTGTTCTTTATTAATTATTCACTGAATGCACTTTTTACTAGATAAATCACGCGCTTTTATTTAGTAAACAACACTATAAATAATTTTAAAAGTCCAATGAAATATGAGCGTGACACTCATCTTGACATTCCCGCCCGAACCTCCCATAGACAGTTGACAAGTGATTAATTTTTTTTATAGGTTATAAACTAGTGCTTGACTGCAATCCCGCCAGGTGGTAAGCAGTGATGTAATGGTAAAAGCGCGCTAGTTTATTAAGAGCCTATTCACTCTAGTCTTGAAGACACTCAAATTGTAGTCCGACGGAAACACCGCCGCTGGCAAATTGTTCCAGTCCCTCGGAATAAATAAATAAATACGTCAATTTTCGGCGCTGACTAATTTTGATAGGTTTAAAGGGTAGGTACCTAAGACAACCAGTTCATTCTGTAAAACTTCTTCTTCTTCTGTCATTCCGCCCGATGCTAGTGATTGACACTAATGACAGCTGAATATTATCTCACTTTACTTACGTTTTCACTTAGAGAATTTGCAGAATAGTTCGCCTGAGCTTAGGAACGAAACTTTGGAAGCGAAATTTTACGCAAATGCGAACATTCATTCAAGGGTTCTTAAATTAACATAACAGACATGTTTATGCGAATACGCCTTCGCAACTTTTGACAGCGTATAAAGACATGTGACGCGGAAAGACAAGGGTATTCTGTGTGCTAGGTTATATGGCGAAACGAGGGTGCTACACATCTGCCTAACCTTTAAAGGAATGCAGGCGTGAATTTATGTGAAATAAGATACGGTATCCTATCATCTCCTCATCATCATCTCAGCGTATAATCCCGGTTGCATCCGCGGCTTTCGCGTTGGAGCCCAGGGTCCGCTTTCATACATTTACTCCTCCATTTCGCACGATCCCTGGCATCCCCTCATCTCTTACGACATCAAGTCAGCACTTCTTTGGTCTACCTCGCTTGTTCCGGCCCGGCGGAGGCTCCATGGCAAGACATTTGTTACCCACGTAACCTGCCGGTTTTCGTAAGACGTGACCGTACCAGCGCAGGCGACTCTCTTGCAGTTTGTCTGCTACGTCACGGACACGAAGACCGCCACGGATGCGTTAGTTCGTTTGGGTGCATTGGGGTCCCACCACCATCTTTGGGACTCAAGTCAACCCCACCTGCCAGACGGTGCACCTGCTGATTTACGGACGGGGCCCTGATGCCGGCTTCCCCTTCGGGGTTGAGTGGTCAGACGGCAGTCGCAATCGTAAAAGCCAAACAAAGCCATATCATGAATAGGAACAGTAGAAAGGCACGGTATCCTATTATCTGTACTTGTTAATCTCCTGCGAACACATGACTAGTTTTCCAAATGCCTGCAGGCCGTGTACCGACGTACAGATGCGACCCGAAGTTTGAGTACCACTGTTTTCAAGTAAACAGGCCTGAATCAGTTACAGAAGATAAGACCCTGTTCGACAGCCGACTCTAGTTCGACGTAGATCTTTGTCGTACTTTGTTGTTTTCAATACTAACGGTTTTGCTTACTTTAAACGAAGTGTTTGAGATGGATTTATATAGAGCTGTTGATGCCCCCCTTTTTTTTTGATGATGAAAGCGGGATAGCCCATTTGATGAATCATCAAGGTATCTCTTCGGCTTTGGGTGGAACGAAAGGGCGTGACAGACTTTTACTGACTTACACCCACCCGTGTTCCTGCACTTGCCATCTAGGCCAGGGTTGTAACGGAGTTAACCGTTACTGCGGAAGTTCCGCAAGAAATCGAACCTCGGCCTCCGCACAATTTTTGCGGAGTTGCGTTTTTTTTTTATTTATGTATTCATAAAACAATAACGATCGTTACAATGTCTTTGAACTTTTACTACATACCTACACAATTAGATGTTAGCGAGTTGTGCTTGTTTAGTTTTCCCACAAAAGGAAAAACTATAATCAAACGGGATTCTTTTGATTGTCATCATTATAAAAAGCTTCTTGTTAGTTGTAATTGGTTATATCTTCTGTTGTACAGATCCCTTTTTCTCCACTCATGTGCAACAAAACAAATCAGGTATGAAAAGAAAGAAAGAAAAAACGTTTATTTGCAGTAAACATGACGAAAAAGTTTACAAACACACTAAAAATAAGACATAATTGAGGGAAACATGCGTCACATCCACGCAAAACGGCTGTCGCTCAGCATTATGCTGCAGAGTCGCAGCATAATGCTGCAAAACAGAGCCCAGCGCTGGTTTTCAGCGACAACCGGCGCCGACGCAAAGACGTCACCCGGTGCAACAAACAATTAAAAGTGGCATCGAGATGGTAGTACCTACAGTAAAAATAAAAACATATAAAAAGTTAATCCAATTGTAAATGGTGAGAGAACAGCTTCAATAAATCACAAACAGGAATATAAAAAATAAAAACAGAATATATAAAAACTACGAGAATATCATCCTCAGAAATGACACGTTTCATATAGTGGCAATATTATGAAGCGTCCGGTTCCGATTTGACAGTATTTTTTAACTTAGTCTGTGGTAAGTGGTATCAAAATGAACAGAATTTATCGGAGATTCTGCCTGATTTACATTCAAGCATATAATTATTTTTTTCAAAAACCCGTTACTTTTTATGAAATGGACCGTTCTGAGAGCGTGCGCAGCCGCTCGTTATAATAAAATAAGTCATCATTATCATCTTAGCCAAATGAAGTCCACTGCTGGACATAGGCCTTCCAACGATTTCCAAAAATAACGGTTGGACGCGGCCTGCATCCAGCGCTTCCCTGCAATTTTGGTCAGGTCAGCCGATCACCTAGTAAGTGGGTGAACGACGCTGCGCTTGCATAAAATAAGTATTGGGGGGTTAAATGATGTGTTAAATCCATTATGGTTTCTGTGTCAAACAAGTCAAACAAAGATGGAGCTATATAGGTTGAATAGCGCTATCCTTTTTTCACAACGGTTTAATGATGGTTTAACACGTCATACTAAGGCCCCTGATCAACTCAGTGTAGGTATTATGTATAATTTAATTAACTTTGTTTGAATATAGAAGGTCAATAAATTGATTCTCATTTGTTATCACTGCAATGATGACGCATTAAGCAATGGTTCATATTTTAATTGGATTTAGTAGAGCTACATACGTAAACACTCATGATAACATACACACATCAAAAGTGTCTAGGGATCAACATATATTTTTGCAATAACTTTTCTCCTGATTGATATTAATTAAAATTTTCTTTAAGGATTCATCAAATAAAGTGTTTTCGTTTGTCACAGTAACGATAAACCAAGTCACCTTTGCATTAATAAAGAAATTTGCCATTTTCCTAATAAAGGGATATTTGACATTTGAACCACTAACACAAAAGTTCGAAAAAAAGACTGAAATAACAGTTTTCTCTAAAATTTTATTGGGTAACTTAAACAATTAATAATCCGTGTTTCTACCGCGAACACTAACAACACAAGAACATCGGTTTGGCATACTCAAAATGAGTTCATCCAAATCACGCTGTGGAATGGCCGCCCATGTTCGTTGCAACAACAAAAAAAGGTCTTCTTGCGACTGGATACCCTCCATATTCGGCAGAGCTCTTCTCTGTAGCATATCCCATGCATGCTCAATCGGGTTCAAGTCTGGCGACTGAGCAGGCCAGGGCAGGACATTGATGTTAGCTGCGGCGAGAGTCTGTCTTACAACTCTTGCGGTGTGCGGTCGTGCATTATCATGCATTAACTGAAATAAGGGACCGATTTGCACTTGTAGAGGAACGATGACGTCTGATACAATCGTTTCAGCATAAATTTGAGCGTTGAGGTTGCCTCTGATCCAAATCAACTCAGTTCTTCCGCCGATCCAAATACCCGCCCATACCATGATGGTTCCACCACTATAAGGATGGACTTCCTGGCAGGATTTTAATCGCTGTTGGCGTCCAGGGGTTCTCCAGTGTCGTATACGTCTTGTATCCGGTCTCATACCAAAACGAGACTCATCAGAAAAGCACACGAAACGCCATTGTTCTTCTGCCCAATTTCTGTGTTCAAGAGCCCATTGATATCGAATCCTACGATTGTGCATTGCTATAGGTGGTACCCGTAGCGGTCTTCGGGAATGAAGGTTCACTTCATGCAAGCGGTTTCTGACTGTTTGGTCGCTAATTAAGTTCCCTGAAGAGTGATGAAGCCTCACGGCTAACATCATGGCGGTTATTGTTGGAGCTCTTCGAGTTAAGATTTGAATGTATCGGTCTTGTCTCCGTGTGGTGCAGCGATACCGTCCTCCATGGCGCTCAGCCACGGTACCAGTGCTTCGGTAACGTGTCCAAAGTCGACTGATAACACTCTGACTTGTATTCAGAGCTAAAGCCACAGTACGTTGCCGGGAACCAGCTTCTATCATTCTCACGGCTCTGAGCACTTCTTCCCTGCTTAAATGACGTCGCCGCTCCATAATAACGTTGGTTTTAATCAGTAGTAGGGAAACAGTAGCACTAATAATGTCTTCAATGCGTTGTATGTTTTTATAGGGAAAATATTGACAGCTGATTTTCATCTTTTACTCGAATTTGATTCACAGTTCCTGATTCAAATTATGAAATGCACCAAAAAGGATCCATATAAATTTATAAAATCATAAATTTATTACAAAGCCACATCTCAATCTCAAGAAATCCGCATAAAAATGCTTGATCCCTAGACACTTTTGATGTGTGTATTTAATGTTTACCCCTGAATACTGAATACAATTGGCTAAACATGATTATTAAATACGTCGAAGTATTTATTAATTAAATACGGAAGAATACGTGTAATACCTATAGTATATTTTTCATCCCACCATCTCGGAAAGAGTATTTTTAATCTTCAATATCTGACTGGAAAAGCCGTTTTTATTCTCTAGAGGATAAAGTAAATTGAATTTAGAACATCGTGTGCACTAAGTTTGTAAATTAAAAAAAACATTAAACCTATTTACTGTTACCTCTATGGTGCCGAATATATCATACAACTTTTTTTTAATTTGTTAAAAACTCAGACTCGGAACCTTCTTGGTGTTCTTTTTTCAATTTTCTTTGTACGCGGTTCTTTACGCGGCATTTTTTCACGTCATTGTTAAACCTTATATTAAAAAAAAGAAACTTGAAAACAAGTGAAAAACTAAAATGAGTGATTCTAGCGACGAGGAAGTTTGTTTGACGCCAACAGAATTGACTGAAACTGTTAATAATGCGCAAATGAGCTTTCTACCTCAACAATCACGCGAGAAGTATTTAAAACAGTACGATATGTTCAACACGTGGCGACTAGCAAAAGGAGCCAAAACTTTCTCAGAAAACGTTTTGCTGGCATATTTTATAGAATTATCCGAGAACAAGAAAGCAAGCACTCTATGGAGTACGTATTCGATGCTAAAAGCAACAATAAAGATGAAAAAAGACATACATATCGATACCTATCCTAAATTAGTAGCATTTTTAAAAAGAGCCTCATCTGGTCATCATCCAAAAAAATCGAAGGTTTTCACAGTATCTGATATTGAAAAGTTTCTTAACGAAGCACCCGATTCCGTATATTTGGCGGTAAAAGTAAGTCAGTTGCACATTCAGTATCTACTTAAGTACATATATTAATCTCAATTAAATAGTATACTTAGTAAATGTTGATATGCATAATTATGCGTTCATATAAATTTTATTCATTTATCTACTACAATACTCTTTACATTGCAGGTTGTTCTTATAATTGGAATAAACGGAGCATGTCGAACTAATGAACTAACACAACTTAATGTCAAAAACATTGAGAAACATTCAGATGACTTACTATTAATTAATTTACCTAATACAAAGACAAAAAGAGACCGCAACTTTGTCATTCGCAAGGAATACGTAACGATTGTTGAGAAATATCAAGCCTTACGGCCGCCTAACACTCCAATCAATCGTTTTTTTCTACAGTATCGCAATGGAAAGTGTGTTAGACAGCCTATGGGTACTAATAAAATTGGCAGTATCCCACGAGAAATAGCAACATTTCTTGAACTTCCAGAACCCCTGTTGTACACGGGTCATTGTTTCCGACGAACTTCAGCCACACTTTTGGCTGATTCCGGAGCTGATCTCCTGTCCCTTAAGCGCCACGGAGGCTGGAAGACCAATGCAGTTGTAGAGGGATACATAGAGGATTCCATCCAAAATAAGTCTAAAATATGTGAAGGCATCGTAGGAGCCATTACACTGAAAGAGCCTCAATCGGAAACTTGGACTGGCCCTTCTACATCAAAAATAAGCCGTTATGAAACACCTAACCATCTCCCTCTCTCTCCAACATTCACGCCAAGGGAATCCGATGAATCGGTACAACTATTAAGTATGACAGACAGTTTACCGAAAAACAGTACACAAGTGACTAACACCAATATTACAGTACCAAACAAAAATATTACACTCAATTTAAATAACTGTTGCAACGTTACTTTAAAATTTTCTTAATTATACTTTAGTACTATTTTATTATAATTTAAAGATTATTCTGTAATACTTACCTGTCATAATGTAGTAATTAATACCTAAACTGAAATAAAAGTGTACCTATCTTGTGATTGTAAACATTTTTTTATTGCATTTAGTCATTTCCTCGCTGAGGTGGAATGAAAAGTTACGTGTTGCACTCGAGTGCAAAGATTTTGCACCTCGTGTCCTTTTGATTCCCTCGCTAACGCTCAGGATTCTAATTTTAGAATCCTTCGCTTGCTCGGTCATCAAAATTGAACACGCGGTTAAAAAGCAACTTTGCACTCTTGTATAACAAATAACTATTTACTAGTTTACGGCAGCAATTTCGTCGGCATGAACTTTTGCTTGATTTAACAGAATATGTCCTCGGAGACACGTCGCATTATCTCGCTTGCCCAGGCATTGCTCCGTTACCGCTTACCTTTCTTCTGCCTTAGCGATTTCTGAAATCCCCTAGCCTTCCTCATTAATAGGCCTATTAATTACAATAAAAACAAAACAAATAGGTAAACCTTATGTAGTTCCAGAGAATAGGATGCTTAAACAAAAATAAAAATAAACAAAGAAATTCTTCAGCTATCACAAAAAATAATATTGTTTACAATATTATTTTTTGTTTATGCAAAACCCGTAACACGTGTCCAGTAGTTTTAAGTAAAGAATCTATGTACAAAATTTCAAAAAGATATCATGAAAAACCACAAAGTTATGAATGCTTGTTAACTTACTTGGTTGTCCCAACAAAAATATGGTCAAAGCTCCGCTCGGGCGGGCGAGCAGTGCGTTGACCTGTGGCGTCGGCTGTTGCGCGTACTATGGTGCTGCGCGGCGCGCTCGGTAACCACACTGCAAGAATTTCTAAATGTATTTGGAAGACAATATAACATGGTGTAAATATTATTGGAATCGATTCAGTTGCTTATTCTGAACAAACTATATTCAGATTTCGTTTAAAGAAGAAATAACGTTGTAGATAGCGAGGAACCGGGACCACTCATCAAAAGAGTTGGCGCCACCATCTCCACCGCTAGGCCGACTCATTACAAAAATTAAAACATCCAATTTATTTACACACATTGATATCTGTTAATAGTGACCCCAAACACAATAAATAAAGCCTTAAAAACTAAAATATGAGTTGAAATCGTTCTTACAAGATATTGTAGTGAAAAAACACCCTTTCACGACGTTGCTAATTGCAAACGGCTTCAAAGCCGCTTGGCTTTTGATAACAAAAATGGCGTCGTTATTACAAAGTCGTAACAGTTATTTTATAAGCGATTGCAGACAACATTAATTAGAATTGTTACGTAGTTATAGGCCAAAAATTTAAAATAATTTAAAAAGTTTAATAATAATAATGTGTACAATTGTCAAAAAATTCATCCGCATCGCTGTCAACAGGAAATGTGCACAAAAGTAAAGGCATTAGATTTACCAACTATAATCTCTAATCCAGAAGCTATAATTATGTCTGGCACTCGATTTTAACATTGAATTAATTATTAATTGCATAAAAAAAATATTTTAAAACTCTTGCCATATTTTTTCACTTGATCAAGAGTAGTAGTTCAATCAACTATTTCGATGAAACAAATATTAATGCAAATCCATTATTAACTAACACTTATCGCTTATAAAATAACTTTCGTGATAAATAACTTGTGTCTTAAAAGTAAATTTGAATAAATATTCAATTGTGGTTTGCTATTAAAGCAACAGGAAATCATAACATGGCTTTCTACATTGAATAGTACTATTAAGTTTGAACTTTTAATATTTTAAAAGATTAAGTTGTCCTTACATCGACATATAGATTTATATATATATATTTTTTATAATTATAAACTAGTGCTTTACCGCAAACCCGCCTGATGGTAAGCAGTGATGCAATCGTTGATATTAAAGCGCACTACAAGAGCCTATTCACTCTAGCCTAGATACTTAAATTGTAGTCAGACGGAAACACCGCCGCTGGTAAATTGTTCCAATCCCTCGACGTAGGCGGTATAAAAGACGAGGCGGAACCTTTCTACAGCGTCTTAATTGAACGCAAATGCGCGATCATCGCGCGAATAAGCGATGCGACCATAGCATTTTCTCGCATGCGTAAAACTGGGTGTCCTATAATTTGACGACGCGAGCGAGCGACCGTGGAGCGCCGACGCAATTATCGCGCGAATTTCAATTAGGAGACATTTGAATTCAATATTTCGCGTGGTTGTACGAATTAAGTTTGCGCTAATATCCTATTTATCCTATTAATAATATAAATGCGAAAGTTTGTGAGAATTTATAGATAGATGTTTGTTACTCTATCAAGAAAAAACTATTGAACAGGTTTGGATGAAATTTGGCACACAGATGGTTTATAACCAGGAATAACACATACCACCATAATTTTTTTTATCCCGATAATCCTACTGGATCGAAACTTACGAGGGTGAAATGGCGGGTCGTAACTAGTTACGATGAACGCGCGTTAGAACGCAAACGCGCGTTCGTGCCGTATTGTATTATTCGTTCGCGTCGTATTAGGACGATGCTACAATTTCCGGAAGTAATAAGGTAAATTGAGACGACTGAAAAATTAATATAGATACTCGAACCCGGAACATTTCTATAGATATAATTAAGGGTCAACGAGGACGGCCACTTTACGCATATTTTGGGTACGTTGCACTGACCTCTTGTAACCCCGTATTCTCGCGTCAGTATCGTGTAATTCCATCTTTACATGCATTGAAGATTTTAGGGGTTTTTAAAATGCGTTTTGTTTTTAAGTTCAAAACGCCATCTTGCATGTAAACTGGATGTGGACGGCGGATAGCAGGCTATTGTGGCGCAGCCTGGGAGAGGCCTATGTAAAGCAATGGATGCTGCAATAACTATAAATAAGATTTATTTCGCGCCGCAATATTTATGAACAGACGACAGCACATTTTTTTTTGAAGCTGTCCTGGTGTGATGTACCGCCGGACCTTTGCGATAACGCCAATCTTCCTAGCAGCCACCTTGGCCTTGGACCCTATAAACCGCCCAAAGTTAAGGTTCGAGGAAATCTCTACTCCCAAAAGCTGAAGGCGGTCGGTACACTCCAAGGATTCATTTCAGAAAGTAGGAGTCAAAGTGAACGGGTTCCTTTCGGTGGTGAAAAGACACGCCTGTGTTTTGGCGGCATTGAATGCTACAAGATTTTTTCATCACTCCACGAAGGCCGAGGAGATAGTGGAGTATTTGCGCGTCAAGACTCAATGGACTGTGAGGGTCGAGGTGTTGGAGCCGCGCCACAGCACGTACTTCAAGTCGTTCGTGGTACGTGTTCCTACGCATGATCTCGACAAGTTCCTAAATGAAGAGCTATGGCCGAAAGGTGTTGTGTACCGCCGGTTTCGTGGCCGGCTGCATGACACCAGTCAGCGAAACACGACGCCGATGATCCGTGTGCAGTAGTTTTAGTTGTTATGTTATGTTATAGTATTTTTAAGTTTTAATAGTATTGTATTTGTTGTGATATATTTTGTTATATATTAGTTTTTCCGTGTGATGCACGTGTGAGCACAATGTACGAATGTGCTGTAAGGCATTTTTTTGTTGGGTTAGTCTTTTTTATTGACTTGATAGTGCTCTGGCTGTTGAGAGTATGTCATGCTCACTCAAATGTCTCGCTGATGGTGGCGTCTGTGTTGGGTCATTAGGTTCCCTTCAATATGGTTGAGCTGAATGATGCTGATCCATTCGTCATGTTCGTGAACGGACGCCGTCTGAGGGGACTGGTCATCTCTTAGCTGCCACGGCGTATTTTAATTTCTGAATTGATTTTTGTGTGTTTTCCATAATGGACGCTCTCGGCGTACAATTTATTTCTGCATCGTTCTCACACGGTTGATTTCAACATGAATGATGTAATCAAATATTTGTAAAATTAGCTTGAAAATTTAAAAGAGTGTCCATGGAGTTTCTTGCCCGTTCTTCTCCATAGGTACCTACTCTTTGGAATGGGCGACTAGCTTCATCTTATTGACTGACCGACCTTCTGACAATTCAAAAATGCCTGTAACTGGTTTATTTGAAATAAATGCTTTGATTTTGATTTGATTTTTGATTTTATAAGTATTTTTATGTTATAGTTTTTATTATATTTTCTATGGGCCCCAGTGGCTTGAATTATATGAATAATTAAATAAAAATAAATTACCCCATTCGGAGAGTGCCTGTAGTGCAACATTCGTACGCTCTACGATAGCCTCTCTTTCGGACCGGCTTGATTCCCTACCAGCCCGAGTATCTGGCAGGTATCTTTCTACAACTACAATCAAGTTACAACAATCTGACAAATGTCTTTATTAGATCTTCAACTTTATGGTTAAATTATTAAGATTGGGAATATCTGATAGTTTCTGACAGAAACCCTATTCCTATCCATAGTTTCAACTCAAAATAAGATACCTACTATAAAAATTTTGAATCGATAAAAAATGGAAAATATTTTTTTAAGAACTTCCGTATTTACTAATTATTCCTGTGACCTTAAATACACGTAGTGAGAAAGATTTATTATAATATTATTTTGTTTTAAAAATTAGAACCGTATTCCGAATGTAAAGCAACCGAATTGCGTAATAAATCTCGTCGAAACAGCTTGATTTAAATCGTGACAAAAATGTTTAAGTTCAGTTTTATGACCCTTCTAGTTTGAGGTTTTTCCCCCCACGTGTGTTCAGTTATAATTTATTAGTAGGTGTAAGACGAAGAGGAGGAGGCAGGAGCACCAAGGTAACTGACATAGTCGGAAACATTGCCAACTTTAAGTAGCAGTGGGCATTGCACATTGCTTGCAGAAGAGATGAAGGTGTAGAAAGGTCCCACGAGGTTTCGATCTCACTAGGTGGACGAATGACCTGGTGAGAGAGAAATATTTATGAAAAAAATTACTAAAATAAAAAAAAACATGAATAGATACAATTCATATAATAATAAATAAATTAACATCATACACTGGCGCCGAATCTCTTGTTCATAAACTAAACTATTTTTAAGTTAAGTGCATATTTTTAAGTTAAGTGCATATTTTTCTTTTTATTTCATTAGAAATAGGATAGAAGATACCATTTTAGTTTAATCCTGTTAAATTATGGTACTCCATAGACAGTTTAAGACTAGTGATGTAAAAAGAAAAAAAAAAAATAATTTGTTTCTTTTCAGTTTCTTGAAAAAAAATATGAAAAAAAAGCTTAGCGTCGTTGTTTTTTTTCTAAATTTGTTTTTTTTTTATTTATTCATAATTCACTAATTCCAACAATAAATCACAAATCACAACTCAATTTTTTTTGTATATCAATAAATGTTGCTAATATTTTTATGTGGTACTATTTTGTTAGAAAAGTACCGCAGATTCAAGAATAAACCTAATATTCTATTATGTACTCTTAAGTATTAATTATTTAACGGTAAATGCCATAACAGTTTCAGATTTCATGCTCTTGAAAAAAAACAGTCTTTTTTCAGGTTTTTTTTTTCACATTAGAAAAAAAAACGGTTTTTTTGCAACACTAGTTTAGACGCGATTATAAACATGGCGACCAAAAATACTCCAATTTACACCAGGAGCGGTGGTAGGCCATTACATCGGCTGCCGGCGGAAGTTACCACCCACCAGACAAAGTCTTGCCGCCAAGCGATTCGTCGTGTTCCGGCATGATGTCTGGTGAAGCCGTACGGAGGACGGGTCTGAGCAGTTGTGTTGCGATGTGTGGCGGGTACGATGCGCCAAATGTTGTTGTCTCAGGAATTTGGTCGTGGAGAGTCTCCAGATCAATCTCCCTCTAGCGCAGCATCGTTTGGTCGTGTTGCGGGTTTAACATTGCGTCACCTCGCTCAACTGCCGTCATCCTTCCTATTCCTAAGTTTTTTAAGTGAATAGGCTTAATAAACTAGTGCGCTTTACACTCAACGATTGCATCACTGCTTACCATCAGACGGGATTGCAGTCAAGCACTAGTTTATAATTATTAAAAAAAAAAAAAATGACAGGACTAAACTAATATTTTATCTTTTGTCCTTTTCTTAATCAAATGGAAAGAAAAAGATGCACATAACTTAAATTTAATTTAGTTTGTGAACAAGGGAATTGGAGTCAATGTGTGTTCAAAATTGATAATACAAACAAAGTGTAATTCGCATTGATAAAATATTAAACAGATACGATATATTCTAACAAACTGACCAAAAAAAAAATGTGCCGAACACAGCAGCAGCACACATGCATATTTTTATTCGGCATACATTGGTAGTGTGAGTGAGATGGGGCACAATCTAAAGCATAGAGAAGAAAAAGATGGCTAGTGTTTGTCGTTTGCGCTGTTAGTGTTTGTCGTTTGTTTTTACGAGTGTATCGAGAGTGACTAAGGCGAGATGCAGGACTTTCCTTCCTTTTGTACGCTTCATTTTCAGTGCGCTAATGACATATCTACCTTAGTTTAATATTTTATCAATGGTAATTCGCTTATTTGTGTGGTATTATCATCTCTATGTAACGCCAAACTGTCAAAGTAACATGTCGTATCGATTTATAGAGGGGCAGCCCCATCAATCAAAGTGCTGGACTTACTTAGCTATCTGTAGGCTCAGCAGCTTGACAGCTCCACTAACTTAGTTCGGAACAAGATTCGAAGATATTTCTGTATTGTTGAGAGGAGCTTTTGTATATAAAACTTGTTCTTGGAACTGGAACTTACCTCTTTTAGGTAAGTTTCCAAGAACCTGATGCATTGTTGTTGCCAAACAAAATTTTGCCGCCAAGCGATTCATCGTGTGGTGAGGCCGTACGAAGGATGGGTCTGAGCAATTGTGTTGCGATGTGTGCCGGTTACGGTGCGCCAAATGTTGTGTCGGGAGTTTGGTCGTGGAGGGTCTCTAGATCAATCTCCCTCTGGCGCAGCATCGTTGGTCATGTTTAACGTTACATAAACTCGCTCAACTGTCGTCTTCTTTCCTATTCACTCAATTCTTTGATTGAACAGGCTCTTAATAAACTAGCGCGGTTTTCCATCAACGACTGCATCACTGCTTACCATCAGGCGGGATTGCAGTCAAGTACTAGTTTATAATTTATTTCTATATATATTAGTAGTCGAGTCAAGGAACTACTGAACTACTGGTCCGATTTGAAAAAATATTTTTGCGTTGAATAGCCCATTAATCCAGGAAGGCTTTAGGCTATATATAACACCACGCTACGACAAACAGGAGGGGTATATAAAAAAAAACGCGGGTGTAACCGCGAGGCGGAACTTGTTATAAAAAAAAGCCTAGTGATATAGCAGTGGGAGCCTAGTGGTATCGGCTGCGACTTACAAGTTGTAGGTCGTAGGTTCGAACCCCGTCAGGTGATTTACTTTGTGTAAATTATTTCACCACCACTGCTCTCAGACGGTGAAGGCAAAAATCGTGAGGAAACCACATGTCTTAGAGTCAAAAAACATCGAAGACATGTGACATCTACCAACCCGCACTGGGTCCGCGTGGTAGATTACGGCTCACTCCCTCTCATCGAGAGGAGGCCTGTGTCCCAACGGCGGGAACAATATCAGCTGATTATGCTGATGCAGGATTTCTCTGAGTATGGCGGTGGTGTCCTTCTCAGGAATAAGATATTTAATTGTATTTTGCTAGGTTTGCATTTACGGTCATTGAATTTACGCTAGGATTCCTTTTGTTGTAATATCCGAGGGGAATTGCCTCGCATATACTTACTATCAGTAGCAATGGGTTTCATTTACACAGTTAAACAACATTCATTGCGTTATTTACATTGTTCAACAGACATAAGTATTATTTGTCGAATATTTGGAGAAATGGATTAGCAATTTGCTTCAAAATGATGCAAATTAGTACCAATAATGTATTACGCAATTAGGGTACGATCTCCTTTGTTCCGTTAACAATTTCATATGATAAAATATTTTTTTAAAACTTAAAATATTCTTAAAAAGTGCACTTACGTTGTGGTGTTTTTAGATCAGTTGTTTTGGTGTTGTAAGAATGTCTGTATGTTATCCGTGTATTAGTGAGTATTCGTACACCTGAATGTCATATTGAGTGACTTTTTTTCGTGGCGCGTTGTAGTCCAATGTAAGAAGAGGCTAGGTTATTTAATCCGCATTTTTTTGTTTTAGATTTTGTATTTTGTACAAACCAATGACTTTTGTACTGGGGGTGTGAAATAGGAATACCTTTGGAGGAATATTTTTTTCTATAAATTATAAACCAATGCTTGACCGCAATCCCGCCTGATGGTAAATGATGCAATAATGCAGATGATGAATGATGCAATCGTTGATGGTACAGCGCGCTAGTTTATTAAGAGCCTATTCACTCTAGCCTTGAAGACACTCAAATTGTAGTCCGACGGAAACACCGCCGCTGGCAAATTGTTCCAGTCCCTCGATATACTAGATTATATCTAAATTTCCGTAAATATCTACTATTCATGGGATTCATACTATGTCGAGAGGACAGGTTGGCCATCAAAGTGTTATATGTGGTCGATCCTTATTAAGAATTAGTTGACGCAGGATTTTGGTTGAAGGAAATACAGTTTCTACTTGAATCCAACCAGAAGAGGTATGAAAAACATTTACCTACTATAAATATTATTGTCTTTATTTGATTCAAACTAATAAATAAAATATTATAAAAGAAATTTGAAAATAAATATAAATAATTGAAGCACAACGAACTCGTAAAGGCTGTTACAATTGTGGAAACTTACCAACTTTTTAGATGTTTTGCAACACGACTTTAGCAGTGCTTACCTCAACATTAAGACATTGGTCATACTATGCGACATGCGATTGCGACGTCTGTGACAGCTTGGCGACTAACCATAACGGTATGATGTGGTTGATGATTATATATGTACCTATATTATTTCTTTTGAATAGATCCCTTTTTCCCCTTATACGCAACCAAACTTGAAAAATCAAGGATCAAAATGCACAGAATTTATCTGAGATAGTAGTTTACATTCATAAACATCATTTTTCAAAAAGTTACATTTTAAAACATCCGCTCGGTGAGCGGGCGCAAGCCGTTTCCATTTTTTTTGACAGACCACGACATATCAAGCCATACCTATCAGTTTTACCTGATCATGCACTGTATAGGCTTTTTTTGTAAATTAGTAAGTCAACTTTTACTGGTGATATATTGAACGATATATCGTTGTGCTTACAAGCTAGGACAGGCACACGCTCTCGTTACACATCATATGAACTAGTAAAGCACATTGCATGCGCAAACCCAGTGATGATCATGCAAAAGTTACTAGAGAAAAACTACTACTACAGAAGGGTACTGGAGGCTCCATATTCATTCAAAAGGTCACAACCGTCTAGAAACCACACAGAAAATGATCGCTTCCTGTACGACGTCTGTCCTAATAAAGCGTAGGCGCATACGATAGCCCCATATCAGTAGAAGCAACAAGACGCAGATAAAAATGACAATTTTGCGTCTACGGAAATGAGAAGTACAGTTTGCGCGGGCATTTACCTAGCTTGTATTTGTAATTCGAATGCTGCATTTAAAAAAAAATGTGCACGTGCAACACTTGGCAATGTCTGTGGCACTTGCAAGACGTGCTTAAAACTAGGTTTTTTGTGTGAGATATAAATAAAACCAGGTGTAATTAAGAACATGGTATTAATTAATAAGGATGTTAGTTTTTTTTCTCGTAATGTTAGATGTGTGCTTAAGTATTTATGTATATTTGTTAACACATTACATCACGCCTGTACCTCTGAGGGTGAGGCAGAGGGGACTATATTTCGGCAAATTTGCTTTTGTTTTAGATGTTTGTGTGTGGATCTCAAGAAATTCATGTCTCTAGAATTTTGGCCGAAAGGCGTTATTTTCTGGCGATTCCGTAGCCGGATACCTGACACAGTGCGATACACGACGCTGATGCTGCAAAATAATCGTGTATGAGTTTAGTTTTATAAAGTTAAATATGTATAGTATTTTATATTTGTTTTTATTGTATGTTATAGTTTAGTATTGTCATATGTTTTATGGGCCTTTGTTGCCTGAGCCAAATAAATAAATAAATTCAGGATTCAGGATGTTGCTGGGGTTGCCCCGTTTTTGTAGTGCATCTATCATGTTTGCGGAAGCTCGTGTCCTGCCATTATACGCAAGAGTACCGCCTCGTTGCTACGTAGAGTGAGGGGCAGAACTGACAGCATTTTGAAGGTTGTCGCTGATAAGATCGACTCTAAAATAATGCAGAGTTTCATGCGGGTCCTTGTTAGTCAGTGTAGAGTGTCTGGCTGAGCTCGCTATTGAATAAATATCGTTTTGTTTTTACTTATTATTTTTACTAACATAGAGTTAAGATTTTTGTAGTACTAACCAAATATATATACTGTCCGAAGTAAATTATAGTTATTAATAGGGGGCGAGCCAATTGCTGTCAACTGAGCTCAAATCTAGATTCCAAAGAGGCTGCGAGAGTGTGAGAAATTGTCAGTTGTTATATTTTTTTTTTGTTGTGCTGTTGTCATCATCATCAGTCTATAATACTCCACTGCTGGACACAGGCCTCTCCTATTTCACGGCATTCAACTCGATTTTCAGCAACTCTTATCCAGCTAGCCATCCAGCGAAGATCGTAGTTCCAAATAACCTGAGGGCGTCCTACTTTTAAAAATTTACGGTCTCCACTCAAGAACACGTATATAAAGGGCCTAAAGGGATATAAAGGGCCAATCAATCACAATCCCAGTGAAATGAAATCGTTTATTAAGCAAGTAGGATCACTGATCATTTTTACTCGTCATATTTGTTTAAACTACATGGAGCCGGCATTTCCTAACTCTGAGAAGAAAAGCCGAAACAAACTCAGGGATCATCGTCTTTTTTCAAGACCAGACATTAAAAATGAAAATGTTTACAATAATTTATAAGATTAAAAAAAAAAAACTGTGTTTAAAATGTCATAATTGTAGCATAATTACGCATATTGCTTAATAACAATGCTTAGCAGAGCGAGCAGCTTAGTCCCAAGCTTTATTGTCTTCTAGTGCTTAAGCCAACCTCACCTACTCGTGGTGCATCCTGCTGAACAACCTTTGACGACCGACAAATGACGGTATAGATAACCATGCCATTTCGCAGCTAAATGGTGCAGATTTGTAACGGGCTGAAACGTCATTAGTAAGATAAGATGCGACCTGCGATCGCCAACCCGTATGCCCAGGGTGGCGATTATGGGCAAATCCTCTAATGACAAGTCAAAATTCAACAACGGTCTCGCCCGCCTTGCTGTTACGGATTTTGGTGGTAGTCACGGTAACGGCTAGGTGGGGGCTGCGAAAAATTCCTGGGTTACGTTTTTTTTAAGTAAATTATAAGCTAGTGCTTGACCGCGATCCGGCCTGATGGTAAGCAGAGATGCAACCGTTGATGGTAAAGCGCTATAGTTTATTAAGAGCCTATTCACTCTAGCCTAGAAGAAATTTAAATTGTAATTCGACGGAAATACCGCCGCTAACAAATTAGGCGCTAAACACGAGAACCGATGACCGTTGTACTGTGGAACGAGGATCAAATCGCTGATCGCTGTCTCCGCTTCCTCTACTCAAGAATCTATCATTATGATTTAATATAAATATCTGGGTGAAATCGTTTAAAAATCTCATTAAATACGCATTATTAGGGACATGCGCATACATAGAAATACGCATTATTAGATATGCATCAATTACCCGCACGTTCCAAATCAAGGACAAAATAATTTGTTGATATTTCAAAACTCTACAGCTGGTTTTACGAGACCGTTATTTCCTTCGAGTGCCATAGGGAAGTGTGGAGTCGACAATACGGCAGTAAAGGCAATCATATTACACAATAAAGCAATCATGACGACGTGTTTGGCGCAGTGGCTGAGCGCTCAACTTGCTGCACTATGTGTCGCCGGTTTGATTCCCAAAAAAAATATTTGAAGTGCCTAGAGGTCAGGTAAACCCACCTGTGTTACTTCATGATGTCTGGTGAAGTCGTACGGAGGACGGGTCTGAGCAGTTGTGTTGCGATGTGTGCCGGGTACGATGCGCTAAATGTTGTTGTATCGGTATATTATGTACATATATAATGATATGAATTATAGATGTATTTGCTTGATGATTACGATTTTTCTTAATGAATAATTCGCTCGTTTATTTAACTCGGTATTCCTTATTAGTATTACAAATGTAACATTATTTTTTTAGAAAGGTATGTACATAGGGCACCGGAAATAAAATGGTCTACACTTTTAAAGAATATAAATCAATATTGGGCGGAATATACAGTGGGAGGCGCATGACGGCCCACACTCGGGAGAGTGAAGAAAAGGTTAAGAAATGGGTGAATTTGGTGATCACAGATCCACCAATTTCATTTCTGATTTTCAAAACGAAACTCAACTATTTTCTTTGAATATATATTTGTTGAAAAAAATAAAACATAATTCTGTCTATGTAGGTCTTATGACGATAGATGAAAGAGACTTAGACGTTAGATCTCACAGCAATGCAGATGTCCTGATTAGTCCCGGAGTGCGGGATAAGCTTCGAACACCGTTGCATGAGGATTTACACCACGTTTGTTTATTAGGTGCTTCATACTGCAGCCATGCTTTAGAGGATTTTCAACAGAAAACTTTGACGTATTTTCTGAGAGCTTTACTGTTTTATTCGCTAAATATTTGGCCATTTGTAGAGATTGTGGTTTTGCGAGTTTTAATTAACGTGGAATGGGCGGACATCTTGGTGTATGTCTGGTCTGTATGGCAACAATGTGTCCTGTTTTAAGTTCTTCAAGAATCTTAGAATTCGTCAGAAATATAAAACACAAATTCGGTTTATTCATTCAGGGAGTCGAACCTACTTGGACTACGTCGATAATGCTGCTGGGACTTGTTATAAATAATCACCAACGAATAACAGGTGGGTATATTTTTTAACATTATAATTAGACTAAAACATTATTAACATTTTATTCAGATTAAATTAAGTAACGAATGAAAATTCTTTGATTATTTTTTTTTACATCTCAACCAGTTGCTGGTCTACAGGAATTTTCTATGAACCACAAAGTGGTAGTGATGTCAAAAAGATTCATCAAAGAATTTTCCGTTTAGTTTAGATACAATTTCTACTCTCAACGCTCTTATTTCCGGGAATAGCGTTTGAAAACGTAGAGATGAAAGTTCCAGGTATTTTGTAGTGGTTACTGTAAGTCGGGTCCGTTAGTGGTTGGTTCGAGTGGGAGAGCTCATTCAGATTCATCTACAGCTGTTACTGTTGTAACTGTATAACAAATGTGTATAAAATACGGAGCTTAATA
The DNA here is from genome assembly GCA_017933935.1 of Sesamia nonagrioides. Classification (NCBI taxonomy): domain Eukaryota; kingdom Metazoa; phylum Arthropoda; class Insecta; order Lepidoptera; family Noctuidae; genus Sesamia; species Sesamia nonagrioides. The sequence goes on from JADWQK010001242.1 coordinate 82,453, forward strand.
CAAGGATGAAAACCTTGTATTTAGCTTCGCATTTTATTTAATTAAATGTCATCAACGAATAGTGTTACATACTTATGTTAAAAAATGCCATGTGGGCATGCCCCAAATATTTTCAGTTAAAACCATAAAGTTATGAGCTTGTTATCCTACTTGGCTGTCCCAACATAAATATGGTTCACGCTCCGCTCGGCGAGCGCTGTGCGTTGACCTCCGGCGTCAATTTTTTTGAATTCTTTTTGAAGAGGAAAAATAAAACTGTTTTGTAAACGACTAAGTAGTGGTTTATTAATAAAACAACGCATTCCACAACATATCTATGGCTTAATCAATACAAAAGCTATAATATTAATTACAAAATAACATAACAGTGTTTGTACCTGTCTGGTACCTGTGTCCTACCTAACCATAATATTATGAACAGGTTTCAAAGGAAATTAATGATCCGGTATAGGTATTCGAATATACTTAGACACATGTGAAGAGATTCATGTAATGATAGACGTATAACAATGAAGTGGAATCGGTAAACCAAAGGGAATACACACGTTATAGTAAATACCTGACATTCACGTAATTACAATCTTGAAAGCGCCTACTCAAAGTGATTGAGCAATGTGTTGTGAAATGAGGAATTGCTGTACAGCTGTACATAGGCAGGCTCACAAAGCAATACCTTGACGTTTAATTTGACTTATGTCCTTCTAGTTTCAAGTAAATATACACATGTAGGTATCGTTGTCGTCAATCAACGTCAGTGTTGTTCAGAATTTCAACGTTATCATACGAGTCAAGATTACCTAGCGGTTTGGTGAGAGATAGATACGTGAATCAGTGAGCCGTGAGTTCAAATTTCATGCAGTCAAACAGCTAAGTGGTATTGGTGGCGAATTTTAGCTAAACTAAACTAAAATTTTAGTTAAACTAGTTGTAGGTCATACAAATATTTGTTCCGTGCGGGAATCGAACCCGCGACACGCAGCGCATCAGTCATTAGCAGACAGCAGTCGATAACTAATTAATTTATGTAGCGCTGTGCCGTCAGCAAGAATTTTTTAAGAGTATGAAAAACTGTATAGAAGAAATAGATTTTAAGTAGAAATAAGACTGACATATAAGAAATTGTATATAGCGATAAAACAGACAAAAACATGACCAAAAAAGAATATATAGACGTGGGAAAAAAGCGACCCAGAAAAGAAAAATGACAAGGCATACGCCGCAAAAAAAAGAAAAAAAAAAATAAGTGCAAAAAAACAGAATTGGCAGAAAACACAATGGCAAAAAATGATTCTTGCTATGCAAGAAGACAACAGACGCAAAACTAAAAAAAAAAAGCTAATTTATGTATTTAGAAGTTTGTGGTTCTCAAGTAATCTACACATTCTTAAATGGGCCGACTTTGAATGTGTATTTTACAACTCATTTATACATTAAAATGGTTTAAAAGTAATTTTATCACCGGATTGCAACGAGAAAGGACTTAGGTACGCCGTAGTTAATATGTTTAGTTGATGGAGCTTTAGAGCGCAATTTTATCCAATCTATCCTTAGCTGCAGGGTAATTGCGTAACACAATAACAGTAGCAATGGGTTTCATTATGACAGTTCAACCACATTCATTGCCTTATTTACGTTGTTGAGCCGACACATTTTTCGAACATATGGAACAATGAATTAGCAACATGCTTCAAAATTATTTGGCTTCGATGTATAGTTTAATAGACTGTAGATTAACTGGTAAATTAGTAAAAACAATGAGATACGATACAAGACGTGCGGTTTATTTAGAACTTGACCCAAGAGAGAGATGACAGACAAAACACAATGTTGCCATACATAAATATACATACAATGTTGCCATACATAAACACAGCAGAAAATTAAAATATTAATGTTGGGTTGCCAACAAATTGATAGTAATAGTGTGTTACGCAATTAGGTTGTTGGATTTATCTGCATTTTCTCGGTGGTAGGCCATAACATCGGCTGCCGGCAGTAGTTCATGCTCTTGAAAAAAAACATGGTCCAGATAAAAGTCTTATTTCAGGTTTTTTTTTCACATTAGAAAAAAAATACGGTTTTTTTGCAACACTAGTTTAGACGCGATTATAAACATGGCGACCAAAACTAAGTCAATTTACACCAGGAGCGGTGGTAGGCCATTACATCGGCTGCCGGCGGAAGTTACCACCCACCAGACAAAGTCTTGCCGCCAAGCGATTCGTCGTGTTCCGGCATGATGTCTGGTGAAGCCGTACGGAGCACGGGTCTGAGCAGTTGTGATGCGATGTGTGGCCGGTACGATGCGCCAAATGTTGTTGTGTCGGGAGTTTGGTCGTGGAGAGTCTCCAGATCAATCTCCCTCTAGCGCAGCATCGTTTGCTCGTGTTGGTCTTGGGTTTAACATTGCATCACCTCGCTCAACTGCCGTCATCCTTCCTATTCCTAAGTTTTTTAAGTGAATAGGCTTAATAAACTAGTGCGCTTTACCATCAACGATTGATTGGATTGCAGTCAAGTACTAGTTTATAATTATTAAAAAAAAAAATCTATAAATATATAGGCTTCCTAAAATATTCGAGGGGCAGTTAATTAACATCAGTACATTCTTCAGCAAACATTTGTTTTCGTACAAGACGAGGGTAAATTTTATCACAGACGATGACTAGAGGAAACGTGGCTTCATGAAATTCTTACCCTTTTTACTGCTTGACATCTTCGAGGCGAATCATCTAGAACTTTGACTTAGGTACCCTTAATTTTGTGAACTATGTAAAGTCACTTTATTAAATTGTTTACCATATTGTTTGTCTCTATTTAATTCATGAACTGCGGGACAAAATGTCTACTACGTGGAGCTCTGACAAAGTTAGAAGACGTGGCACGCACGCGGCATCGCCCGCGTGGAGTTCGGTTATATCGCGCTTTTAAGATTTCCCTCGGGAATATCAAAATTTTCCGGGATAAAAGGTAGCTTATGTTCTTTCTCAGGGTCTAAAGATTGTCTGTGCCAAATTTCATCAAAATCAGTTGAGAGTTTTAAGCGGGTAAGCGTAACAGACAGACAGACAGAGTTACTTTCGCATTTATAATATTACTAGCTTTCCGCCCGCGGCTTCGCCCGCGTGGAGTTCGGTTATATCGCGCTTTTTAGATTTCCCTCGGGAACATCAAATTTTTCCGGGATAAAAGGTAGCCTATTTTTTTTCTCAGGGTCTAAAGATTGTCTGTACCAAATTTCATCAAAATCGGTCGAGAGGTTTAAGCGGGAAAGCGTAACAGACAGACAGACAGAGTTACTTTCGCATTTATAATATTAGTATGGATTATGGATAGTAGGATGAACTAATGAAATTAAACCCCACTTTAGCTCCAGATCTATAGAGCTGGAATTCATAGGGCCATTATCTTTAGCCCAGCAGTGAGATGTTGCAAGGTAAAAGTAATTCATATACAACGTAATTTTGTTTTTATACGAAACCTGAACATGTTTGTCCACAATAATGTTTACAGCATATTATATTTTTTCCCAAATATATTTAAAAAATGATGAAGTGTGGTTACCGAGCGCCCGACATAGTTCACAGCGGATCATAGTGTCCTAGGGTTTCTGCCGCGCCACGCCGCCGCGCGCCGTAGGCCCAAGCGGGCAAGCGGCGCTATGACCATATTTTGGTAGGGACAACCAGGTAACATTACAAGCTCTTAACTTTGTGATGTTGTATATACATAAATTCTTGTATATACAATAAAAAAAGTTGTAGAATATGTAGAGCTTCTAGCGACTTTTAGTATGCCTTACCCACAGGCCGCTTATGTTTTACCCGTGCCAATACGACTTAAACTACGTAACCTTTACCCCAATACTACAACGAGCGATCCTGTGTATCTGCATATTGGCCCTGACCGCTAGCGCCCTGTAATCTCGGTCTATATCTACGTTATCTTTGTGGTCTCCGTGTTTTAGCATATAGACGTAGACGTGAGATAGTTTTTCTGGTAAGTATGTGTATAGAAGGTGTAACTTAAGTTAAAAAGGAAAAGGAACTAAATTATCATTATCATCTGCCCAGCCTTTTTCCAACTATGTTGGGTTCGCCTTTCAGTTGAATACCAGTATTTTATATGGAAATACTGCTTATCCGACCTCCATCATCACCCAACGACTGGGTAAGACTGGTTGTCAGATTCCGCGTAACAACTGTCAAAGATTCAGGAATGACAGCCAGCCAGGGCCAACCATTTATTAAAATAAACATTAAATAGGAGTTTTGGCGGGAAACTCAACACTTTTTAAATTATTTATAGTGTTGTTTACTAAATGAAAGTGTGTGATTTATGTAGTATAAATTGCATTCAGTAAATATTTTCAAAGAACAGTGAAATATCGCAGCATAGTGGCCACATCCTGATTTTACCTCAAACCTCCCTCGTAAGACGGTTCACGAGGCCGTCTTTTTCGACATGAATAATTCATTACGTGACATTGGCTAAATGCACAAACCGTGCGAAGCCAAAGAAGAAAGAAAGAAGAATAATATTAAATACGGTCGCTACGGTGGCCGGTGTTCAATAACAATGGGCATTTTATGAAAGCTCAAAGACACTCCCTTTGAGTGTTTTAGGTTTCACTGCGTGATAAAATCAGAAATGAGAAGATCCACAAAAGAACGAGAGTAACCAATACAACCCGACGAATTGTAACACTTAAGTGGCAGTAGGCCAGACATATTGCCCGTAGGACCGATGCCCGATGGGGCTGACGGGTTCTCGAGTGTCGAACACGCACCGGAAGCGCAGCATGGGTAGGCCCCCGACAAGGTGGACCGACGACTTAGTGAAGGTCGCGGGAAACTGCTGCGGTCGTCGTGGAGAACCTTGAGGGAGGCCTATGTCTAGCAGTGGACGTCTTTCGGCTGAACTGTGATGATTACCTAAATACGTAAAATAATGAAATAAAAAAAGACAGCAACGTGATCATTACTAAGTCGTCGATTCGTTACCTACTTCGTACCTGTTAAAAAACAAGAAGAAAAATAGGGCAAAGTTGTTAAAGAAAAAAAAAGTTCCTTAGTATAAAAAGTACTAAATAATGTAAAATTCTATAGAAGGTTTCAGGTTTCTTACTAAGGTATTTTAAACAACAAAGAGTTTCCAATTTCCAAGTTTTAGAACACCGTACCTACCTAAGCCTATCACTAGATCAGTTCATTAATGTCCAACGTATTGTATTATAGATAACGCGTGCCTAATGAAAAGTAACACAATGTACGCCATTTTATTGTGCTAAAATAATTATTTTTCTGTAATATCTGCTGTGAAAATAGTATGCAACTAATACTTAAAGAGGGAAATGTAAATAAAATAAAATTGCTTATAGATAATTATAATTTATCCATCTATTTTTGTAACTGTTTATGTTATACGAAAAATTTAAATGTGGAATTGTACTTTTTAATTATAATATTGACGATTTATATTTTTTGATATTTTAATTATTTTGACTTAGATTTTTTGACATTAAATTAATATGAAATAGTTCCTCATTTAGGTCTGACATTTTAGTTAGAAACAACAATTATGCACTATTTTAAAATATATTCTGAGAGGTTAAAATTTTGTTATCGTGAGCCAGATGAACACCATATTTTGTACGCCTACTGGCATAATCATACAGCGCGCTGTTCTATATAAGATCTGCACTTATTTACCTGTGTTAACGAATAAACGATTTGATTTGGAATTGTTAGCAGTTTATTTCTAACCTTTTTCTTCTTCTCAACCTATAGAGGTACACTGCTGGACAAAGGCCTCCCAAGGCTTTCCATGATGACTGGTATTGTGCTGCCCGCATCCGTTGGTTTCCCGCGACCTTCATCAGGTCATCGGTGTTGGAGGCCTACCTACGCTGCGTTGGCCGCCACTTCAGAAGCTCACCGGCCTTATTGCTAACCTAGGTATAGGTAAACCTATTAATACCTATGTTTACGTTAGTATTAAGGGCAGTAAGAAATAAAAAAAATGCGAAAGTTTGTGAGTATGGATCGGTGTATCCTTCTACACAAACTACTGAATAGATTTGGATGAAAGGCACACAGATGGGTTATAAGTAGGAAATATACATGGGATACTTTTTATCCCGATATTTCCACGGGTTCGATACTTACGCGGGTGAAACCGTAGGGCGCAGTTAGTAGGTAATACGGGAACCTCCACGACATTGGACGTGGAGACGACTGTGTTTTACGTAGGTACGGGTGGGAACAATGGTCCCAACCCAGCAGTGGACACGTTATAGGCTGTTTATGTATGTATGTATGCTTAAACTGTTTTAGTTTAGATTAGACTTGTATTGCTTAGATTAGTATTTGTGAAGATGGGGGAAGCATTAAAGAAGTTTATTTAACTACAAGTGGCCCGCACATAGCGTCGAACAAGCTTCTATCAACATTGCGTGCTTCTTTCACATTCATGAAGTGTAACTTGAATTAATATCATCATCATCATCATCAACCTTTTATCGTCCCACTGTTGGGCACAGGTCTCTCATACAGAGAAGGATTGAGCGTAATCACCACGCTTGCTCAATGCGGGTTGGCGATTTCAGACTTAAAGTCCAGGTTTCCTCAAGATGTATTAATATAAAAGAAAAAAATTGAATCAATATCAAGCAAAACAGTACTCATCGTCATCGTCATCGTTTCAGCCGAAAGCGTCCACTGCTGGACATAGGCCTCCCACAAGGATATCTACGACGACCGGTCCTGCGCCCCCCGCATCCAGCGGTTTCCCGCGACATTCACTAGGTCGTCGGTCCACCTTGTCGTGGGCCTACCCACGCTGCGTCTTCCGGTGCGTGGTCAACACTGGAGAACCCTTCGGCCCTATCGGGCATCGGTCCTACGACGGTAAAGCAATACTGCATAAATAAAAAAATAATCAATAATAATAATCGCATAAGTTAATTCTTCTTCTTTTTCCAGTTTCTCTTCAATCCTGATGGTTGGCCGTCAGCTTTTTGTACTCAGTATTTTGGTACTAACTCATGCCATGCAATAGCTTTACCGCGGCCGTTCCCGAGTATAACCAGCGCAGATAAAGAAAAGATCTGTAAATGGCGTCCGCTCGCATGCATTCTCATTCACTCTCTATCGATCTATACTCACACAGTGAAGTAAGCGCTGCAAAAAAAAAAATCATCGATCAGGAATTCAGGATTCGCTTTCCAAGCTACTTTGATGCATTCCGAGTTGTTGTTAATTTCTTTCCGCTAAAGTCTTTATTATTTTGTTGTTTTTGTTGATATTGTTGTTTTAGTTGAGTTTGAACAATCAAACTCAACAAAAACAACAATAAAAACAAACACAACAACAAACAAGTAAAATGTCAAATTTACATTGTAAATAACAATATTTACAACGTAAATTTGACATTTTACTATCTTAGCATTTGGTTTTTGATTGAACAATGGCATGTTTTGTCAACCGTACCATAAGTATTCGCCGCCATTTTCAGATCTTTTCTTTATCTGCGCGGGTTATACCACATATATTTTTTTATTGTGTACTTACGTATTTATGCTTTCAATTCAGTTACATTCCATCATACAAGGAAGATATCATATTAAAACAGTAAGGGGTTTCCAATTAATACCTATCTGAAGGTAAACGTTCCTCGACCAGTTCATTATCGTTCAACCAATACTACAAAAGATAACAGATAACGGATAGTTAACCAATACAATATACGCCATTTTATTGTTCAATTACATTCGCTTTCCGTATGATAGATATAATCTGAAACGATAATACATACTCCCGGCGGAACCATTTCTATTTGACATAAATCTTATGATATTATTGAGGGTAAATATTGGTATTCTGAAAATGGAAATCAATGTGTGTGAGGTTTTTGTAATCTTGTGTATTACTGAACTGAATGTACCTAGTGCCGCAAGGACTGCCTTCTATAAGTATTTTGGCCGATGAGAGAACGCTTTCTGAGATGTCAGTTTCATACAAACAAATCCTTTTTTTACATGCTTTTTATTAGCTTCACTTGTATGTTTGCTTGCTTGTTTGTTTGTTTGTCCGTCTCTAACTCTTTAGACTACGAGTGAGCGGCCCATTACTGTAAAATGTCCCACCGTTTTCAATACGTTCGTTCGTGCGTTTTTTACATGCTTTTTATTAGCTTCACTTATATGTTTGCTTGCTTGTTTGTTTGCTTGTTTGTCCGTCTCTAACTCTTTGGACTACGAGCGGCTCATTAGTGTAAAATGTCCCACCGTTTTCAATACGTTCGTTCGTTCGTTTTTTTTAAAGAATATCGAACTAAAAAGTTGAAAAAATTAAACTAAAAAGTTAAAAATAATTTTAAAAAAAGCGTGAGGCGCTTTATATACAAAAATTAGGGCACAAAGCGACTCATGCTTTTTTTAGTTTGATTTTTTTTAAAAACATGCTTTTTTAGTTTTTTAAACTATTTATTTTTGTGTTTTGGATGGCAAATCATTAAATGACCTCTCGTGTCAGACTTTTACTGAGTAAGACTCAAATACTTTTATTGCTTTCCACATGTGTTCTTAGATGGTAATACTTAAAATTAGTTCATGAGGGCACGACAACAGGGACTTGGACTTGGACTCTACTACGTTGCTTACTAACACTATGTTACATTTATTTTTGAGAGAGTTATTAGGTGTGTAAGTTACAGTTTTAGTACAATAATTAAAGATACTTCATAAATATGTATAGAGTTTACCCACCCGTGATAAAATATTAGTATCTACCTGCTACAAAAACCTAATAGCGTTACACAGCGAGAGACAGTCAGACGGTTTTGAAGGAAATTCTTAATCTATTAGGTACTGCATGTGTATGAAAAAATTGTCTGATTACAATATTAATAACACAATGATTTCTCAAAATGCAAATTTTGAGAATTCAATGTTGTTGTATGAAGCAATAGAATGCACATATTGCTATAAATGTGTTAAAAGTAACCAAATAATTCCACATAACACCGTAAGCGGAATTTCTCACAAGTTAGAACCGTTTAAATCACATTACTTTTCCTTCATGAGTCGGGCTTTCCTGTAAAAGGCGATTTTCTATAAAGTATGTGTCGTAAAAATAGTCAGCAGCCTGATTTATCATACTTTTAATAATATATAGGGAAAGTTTTGTTTGCACATTTATTATATTTGACAGCCTCCGTGGCCTAGCGGTAGCAAACGCGGCCGTTGTACAAGGAGTCGCGGGTTCGATCCTCGCACAGTGTAGTATTTGTATGCATTAATATACATTGCACTGGTCTGATCGAGCCTCGGAAAGCACGTTAAGCCGTTGGTCCAGGTTGCCAGACGAACATCTAGTGGCAGTCGTTACGGGTTGTTGGAGCCCTCAAAAGTCAAACAATTGGTTTAATTGCAATGCTTAGATATCGCCTTCGGGTTGTGGAGGTCAGATAGCAGTCGCTTCTCGGAAAATATCGAAGTTTAGCCAAAATCAGCAGTTAGACTTGTAAAGCGGACCCCAGACTCCAAAGCTGAAAAGCTACGGATGCGACTGGGGCTAACGCTGAGATAATGATGATGATTTATCATTTCGATGGATTTATTTCAGGGCATACCCTTTTAACAAATCCATGGAAGGGATATATATTTTCAAACAACCTAAAAAAAGGAGTTTTTTTTTATGTTTGTTACCTCAGAACTTTCGATTGGTTGAACGGAATTTAATGATTCTTGTTTTATTTGAAAGCTTGTGCTTTCCGTGTGGTCCCATTTCACGGTTCTGATATTGGTATCTAAAGGAAAACCGTATTAGACTAATGTGCATTCAGTATGTGAGCGACTAATGGACGAATAATGTAAAGATGTCAGCGATTCTTTTTTATATTCTTTCAGTTTGATCCAATTTAGTTTTATCCAATTGTTTCAATGGTTTAGTTTGAGACCAAAATTACGAGCAAATCTTTATCTTTTACGAAAAAAAAAAAATATATAAACTCCGACCGAAAAAACACTACACTATAACTGATTTCATAAAGGCTCCGACTACCGACATTAGTGACCTATATTTCATTTTGTAGTCTTTATTTATGTGTGTTATTGTATGCAGCTCCTGCTTGTGTCGCTCAAGCACAGGCCACAACACATAACATATCATAACACAAAATAAACAAATAAATAAATATATACGGACAAATCAGACAGATTGAGCTAGCCCCAAAGTAAGTTCGAAACTTGTGTTAGGGGATACTAACTCAATGATACTATATTTATAATAGATACATTTATATAGATAAACATCTAAGACCCAGGCCAATCAGGAAAAGATCGTTTTCCATCATAACCTGGCCGGGGATCGAACCCGCGGCCTCCACGTCGCAGGCAGGCGTGTTGACTGCTGCGCTACGGAGTTCGACAATATGATTCCATGATAGATTTACATATCGTAATATACTATTACTATCAGTTGGAATCATTTTGAAGCGTATTGCTTATCCATTGCTCAGTATATTCGAAAAATGTGTATGCTCAACAACGTAAATATCACGATGAATGTTGTCGAACGGTCAAAAGGAAACCCGTTGCTACTGATAGCACAGTCTAAAAATCATACAGTCGTTCGACGAAGACGTCTAGACAGAGCAATCGTGCGGGGTGTGAGGGACGAGACGCGGGTAAGCGGCACCCGAGCTGCGAACAAAACCATGTTCGTAGCTCGGTATCTATCATTAAGGTCTAACACGTGTTTGTTTTTTTTTATGTGTTTGTTTTATAATTTGATATAAGTGTCAATTTTGAGTATAATTAGGGTGCTTGTAACGAAGAAGCCATTCTTTTTGGCATCCAAAATGGCGGACGTCATTTTTTTATAATTTAATATGGGTGTCAATTTTAAGTAAATATGATTGTGGAAGCACCACAGTTACGAAAAAGCTATCCTTTCTGAAATCCAAGATGGCGGACGTCAATTTAAATATATATTAATATGATATGGGTGTTAATTCCGAGGTCGATTGGGGTGCTGGTTACGAAAATGCCATCTAAATAACTTAAATCTGTCTCGAGTTGTTCCCTTAGTTAAAATAGCAAATTAATTAAATATAACACAGCTATCGATGTTGATCTGCAATAAATAAATAATTTCATAAATATTGTTTATTTGTGACAACCCTGGCCGATGCGTTACTGTCTAGACGATGTCGGCATTTTACACGAGATCAAAGGCGTCGACCTACTGTTTGATTTTTATACTGTGCTGATAGTGTGATAACGTAATTACGCGGCAGATTTGCCTATAAAACATCGTACTATTTTTTTATACCTACATCTATCATTTTATTCATAATCGCCTTACTCTGATAAACATCGACATTCACACCTAAAGCTTTCCTTACAAGATTTTCCTTATTCATCCGTATCACAAATAAATATTAGATTTTATTTATTACTAGCGGCCGCCAGCGACTTCGTTCGTTATGCTCCGCTTTTATTGGTCGCAGCGTGATGCGATATGATATACAATTATGTAAAGAAAACCCCGTCCGACCCAATAGGATAATAAATGTTAGGTACACACATGACCAAATAAAATATGAAATTTTACATACTTAACAATACTAATTAATGTGACAATACTAATTAATTTTGAAATAATCTTTTTTCTGTGAATTAATTTCAACTCCCCCAAAATTTGGCAATTTTAAAAAAAGTGACAACACCATTTGTGACGGAGCGAATAGCGATGCGAGCACGTGCCGCGTACCCTGCCCCCTTCATTTGCGCATGTATGCCTATCGTGTTGCCTATCGCACATGCATTAAGTTACCTCGCTTTTTCGAAGTAATATTTCTTTTTTAGGGGGATATTTTTTAGCTCGGCTTTGTAGGCATTATTAGAATCAGTTACACATTGTATAGCTTAAAGCCTTCCTGGGTTAATGGGTTATCAAACACAAAAATAATTTTACAAATCGACCAGTGATGCCTGAGATTAGCGCGTTCAAACAAACAAATAAACAAACTCTTCAGCTTTATATATTAGATAATATAGATACAAAAAACATCATGTTTGTTTTATTAAAGTAAATCCTGGTAAAAAAAGTCCAGTAATTTCTCAGACAAGCAAATATTTTAAGCATGATACAGTGAATGCTGCAGCGAGGACAATTTTCCACTACGTTCATCAAACAAGACGCCATTTTTCTTTTAGTATCTCTATATACAGCTGTATGGAATGAAGAACCGCTTTTAAGGATAAATTCTAGGAAGAACTTATGGCCTCGAGCTGTTTTGATGTAAAGGATACTTTATGTAGCATCAGGAAGTGGTGGCGGGCATTTCTTCTTCTTCTCCTTCAGCCTATAGACGTCCACTGCTGGACAAAGGCCTCCCCCAAGGCTCTTTACGCTGACCGGTCTTGTGCTGCCGGCGGGCATTTAGGTGGACTGATTTATGTACCTACCTTTGACGTTCCCAAAGTGTTGGTTTTCAGCCTAATTTTGATAAATGAATTTTGAATTTGAGGAACAAATCATAAAACTATAAAGATAAATGTGTATAATACAATTTATGCTAGCGTAGCTCTGAATCCAATTTTAGTGGTCCATGTATTAAAGAAGAATATGGAAAAATGGTAAAACGAATTCAACTTTTGTTCTGTCATCTGACCTAGACATAGTCACTAGATAATTAACATTAATTTGTTAACTTTAAACAAACTTAATTAAAAATGTCATTGTTCAGAGTCCGCTCAACATATTGTCTCTTTTTCTTCTATACTTCTGTATCAGTTGCCATTTCAGGAGTCATCCCGTTTTTAGCCATATCGCTCATCTAGCTAAATCCTTGATTCCTCACCTTAGATTAAATATAGCCTTAATTTTGATTAGCTTTTATACTAAGTATCGCGAACGTTCTCAAACTTTGCTTGTTTCTATAAAATATTAAAAACGTAGATAGATATATTTATATCTATTATTTAACATTATAAAAGTTACATAAGTAGTTCATAAAATCCATAAATTTTATTACATTTATAAGTACTTTTATTTATTACAAGTTTTATACATACAAATAAATAAAATATATATAAAAAATTCATTTACAAAATGTGTCACGGCGATTACATTTTAAAACAAGTTTATTATTTATTGATGGTATTATAAATTGAGGTTAGTACAGTATTCTGAAAGGAGCATATTTGTTTAAATGTTATACTGAATCTATTGCAATGGGTTGCGCTTTAATGTCCTATTTAATTATCCTGTGAATACTTAAACTAAAAAATATGGCGGACAAAAATAGACAGGCTGACCCTAGTGTAACAGTTCATTAGTTCCCCTACTTTCAGCCGTGTACATTTTTAGAATTTTCTCTTTATTTAGTACTAGCTGTACCCCGCGGTTTCACCCGCGTAAGCTTCGAACCGAAAGAGCTCAGTTGATATAAAATTAGCGCCTGTTAAAATAATGAGAGCAATATGTACGTCCGCGTTTTCTCCCGTTTTCGCAACATTTTTTGTTCCTGCTCTGCTCCTATTGGTCATAGCGGGATGGTTTATAGCCTATGTCCTTTCTCAGGCTCTACACTATCTGTGTACCAAATTTCATTACAATCGGTTCAGTAGTTTTGGCGTGAAAGCCGGACAGATAGACAGACAGAGATACTTTCGGATTTATAATATTAGTATGGATTTTTCCAAGGTTATCCATCTGACAACTGTATTTTTACCAAACTTTTTCGAGAATTTCCTTCAACCACAATCTACAATACAAAGAATTATTCAAAACTGATCGAATCATCCAAAACAAATCTTCACAAACAAAGTACGCGAATAGAATAAAACCTTACAGTAAAACCATTTTCTTTTTACACACTACATAACTCATAGATAAAAAGGGTTGACAGAAGTGAAGAGACAAATTGGACTGTTCCTCTTGACATAGACAATAAGGCGTTTGTTCCTCGGGGCGGTGGGTACCTGCAACATGTTTACCGTTTAGGGTTTGAGTAGGTACCTAATCGGACGATAAAGGCATAGAATAAAGAGAAGGAAGTACGTTATCTTCATACAAACGAACCGCGCGCGGCTTGTATGTTTGCGCCATAGTATCTATGCGTCGCCGCACGCACACCTAAACACAATATTAGAGTGCCTATGACTGCGCTAGTCGCGACTAGCACGGAACGAGGTTCGCGCGTCACGGCTTTTCGGCACATTAGCTTTTAAAAAATGATCACATAAACTGCAAAGTTGGTATGTCTATTTATGAACAAATAAAAGACTTATATTTTTCAAATTATATTTCTAAAAGTTATTTACAAGGATACGGATATATTACACATTAAAGTTTAATAACAACGCGTTTCGTAATAGTCGAAACCGAAGAAAGTAGGTATTTTTCTGTAGCTAATTTGTAATTTTGTATTAAATGTGTGATTCAATAGATGTTATGTTTGTATTATTTATATTTGTATTAATTAAAAATAAAAATAAATATGGTTCTTTATGTGTACAAAACTAAAAATAAAAATTACAAAAAAAAAACTGACTAGTATATGTAAACTAAATACTAAGCAAATAATTTAAACATAAGCTCTTAGTCTATAAATATTTGTTAGCGGTTTGGGCGACAACCGTAACCGACGAAGCGCGGACAGTCGTCAACCCTAAGACAGTAGGCAATTAAATCGCGGATTGGGTCGCAGATAACCTACTTCCTCTCTTTATTCTATGATAAAGGTCCTTGAAAAAGGATTATTATCGATATCGTGTGGTAAGCTGTGTGTTAATGCGGCAGAGTTTAGATTTAGAAGTTTTGTGTAAGAACTCTCGAAAAAGTCAAGCGATTCGTCGTGTTCCGGCATGATGTCTGGTGAAGCCGTACGGAGGACGGACCTGGGCAGCTGTGTTGCTATGTGTGCCGGGTACGATGCACCAAACGTTTTTGTGTCGGGAGTTTGGTCGTGGAGGGTCTCCAGATCAATCTCCCTCTGGCGCAGCATCGTTGGTCGTGCTGTTGGGCTTAACATTGCATCACCTCGCTCAGCTGCCGTTTTCCTTCCTAATCACTAATTTTTTTTTAATGTAGCCAACATTGGCACTACAATGGCTTTATAAACTAGCGCACTTTACCATCAACGATTGCATTATTGCTTACCATCAGGCGGGATTGCAGTCAAGCACTAGTTTATAATTATTAAAAAAAAAAGTGTTTTAATAAAGTTTTCGAATATTCATTCAGCGATGCGTCATTGCTAATGCTATTAGTTTATTGCAATGCCCATGTAGATAATTCCACAGAAAATGTATTTAATAGTTATTTGTTATACAAGAGTGCAAAGTTGCTTTTTAACCGCGTGTTCAATTTTGATGACCGAGCAAGCGAAGGATTCTAAAATTGAATCACGAGCGCAGCGAGTGATTCAAAATTAGAATCCTGAGCGTTAGCGAGGGAATCAAAAGGACACGAGGTGAAAAATCTTTGCACTCGAGTGCAACACGTAACTTTTCATTCCACCTCAGCGAGGAAATGACTAAATGCAATAAAAAAATGTTTACAATCACAAGATAGGTACACTTTTATTTCAGTTTAGGTATTAATTACTACATTATGACAGGTAAGTATTACAGAATAATCTTTAAATTATAATAAAATAATACTAAAGTATAATTAAGAAAATTTTAAAGTAACGTTGCAACAGTTATTTAAATTGAGTGTAATATTTTTGTTTGGTACTGTAATATTGGTGTTAGTCACTTGTGTACTGTTTTTCGGTAAACTGTCTGTCATACTTAATAGTTGTACCGATTCATCGGATTCCCTTGGCGTGAATGTTGGAGAGAGAGGGAGATGGTTAGGTGTTTCATAACGGCTTATTTTTGATGTAGAAGGGCCAGTCCAAGTTTCCGATTGAGGCTCTTTCAGTGTAATGGCTCCTACGATGCCTTCACATATTTTAGACTTATTTTGGATGGAATCCTCTATGTATCCCTCTACAACTGCATTGGTCTTCCAGCCTCCGTGGCGCTTAAGGGACAGGAGATCAGCTCCGGAATCAGCCAAAAGTGTGGCTGAAGTTCGTCGGAAACAATGACCCGTGTACAACAGGGGTTCTGGAAGTTCAAGAAATGTTGCTATTTCTCGTGGGATACTGCCAATTTTATTAGTACCCATAGGCTGTCTAACACACTTTCCATTGCGATACTGTAGAAAAAAACGATTGATTGGAGTGTTAGGCGGCCGTAAGGCTTGATATTTCTCAACAATCGTTACGTATTCCTTGCGAATGACAAAGTTGCGGTCTCTTTTTGTCTTTGTATTAGGTAAATTAATTAATAGTAAGTCATCTGAATGTTTCTCAATGTTTTTGACATTAAGTTGTGTTAGTTCATTAGTTCGACATGCTCCGTTTATTCCAATAATAAGAACAACCTGCAATGTAAAGAGTATTGTAGTAGATAAATGAATAAAATTTATATGAACGCATAATTATGCCTATCAACATTTACTAACTATACTATTTAATTGAGATTAATATATGTACTTAAGCAGATACTGAATGTGCAACTGACTTACTTTTGCCGCCAAATATACGGAATCGGGTGCTTCGTTAAGAAACTTTTCAATATCAGATACTGTGAAAACCTTCGATTTTTTTGGATGATGACCACATGAGGCTCTTTTTAAAAATGCTACTAATTTAGGATAGGTATCGATATGTATGTCTTTTTTCATCTTTATTGTTGCTTTTAGCATCGAATACGTACTCCATAGAGTGCTTGCTTTCTTGTTCTCGGATAATTCTATAAAATATGCCAGCAAAACGTTTTCTGAGAAAGTTTTGGCTCCTTTTGCTAGTCGCCACGTGTTGAACATATCGTACTGTTTTAAATACTTCTCGCGTGATTGTTGAGGTAGAAAGCTCATTTGCGCATTATTAACAGTTTCAGTCAATTCTGTTGGCGTCAAACAAACTTCCTCGTCGCTAGAATCACTCATTTTAGTTTTTCACTTGTTTTCAAGTTTCTTTTTTTTAATATAAGGTTTAACAATGACGTGAAAAAATGCCGCGTAAAGAACCGCGTACAAAGAAAATTGAAAAAAGAACACCAAGAAGGTTCCGAGTCTGAGTTTTTAACAAATTAAAAAAAGTTGTATGATATATTCGGCACCATAGAGGTAACAGTAAATAGGTTTAATGTTTTTTTTAATTTACAAACTTAGTGCACACGATGTTCTAAATTCAATTTACTTTATCCTCTAGAGAATAAAAACGGCTTTTCCAGTCAGATATTGAAGATTAAAAATACTCTTTCCGAGATGGTGGGATGAAAAATATTTATGTGACGTAAAATAAATAATTTGTTATTACACCCAAAAATTTGTTTTTTTGTAGCTTTAAGCTTGTTTTGATCAAATAATCTTTTGGATATTTAACTAAATTACTATTTATATTCTGACACAAAGAAATGTACAAAAGCGGACTTAATGTACTTTCTAAGTATATCTTGGGCACCATAGACTGAGGAGAAGGAAAACATCTTGAGGAAACCTGGATTTTAAGTCTGAAATCGCCAACCCACATTGAGCAAGCGTGGTGATTACGCTTAATCCTTCTCTGTATCAGACGAGACCTGTGCCAAGCAGTCTGACAATAAAAAGGTTGATGATGATGAAACAAAATAATCTTTACTAAGTCACATGTTTTTTTTTGTTTTACCTTACTTAATTAAACCTATCGGTATGTCCCCTTATTACAGAACGAGATCTAACTTTAATTCCAGAATTAGTTCTTTGAGAATCTAGTAATAATTTCATTATTGTTGTGTTTCTTGTGTTTATTACTGTACCTACACAGTATTGTATATAGTCATGCCTTTTTTTTTAATGAACAGACAGCTGTGCTACTGTTCAGTTTGTTCCGCTACTTCTTCTTCCCAGCGAAAGCACTAGGAAGTGGCGAAGGGCGAGCGTTTTTGGGGGGACTGTCATAAGTAATATTGACGTTCAAAAAGTGCTGATTCTCAGCCTAATTTGAATAGATGACTTTTAATTCTGATTTTGAGTCAGTATTTGTATTTCTTTCTAGTCTTCTTTCTTTAAAGTCGTGGTGGCCTAGTGGTTAAAACACCAGCCTCTCAAGTATGAGTGCGCGGGTTCGATTCCAGGCCAGGCAAGTACCAATGTAACTTTTCTAAAGTTATATGTACTTTCTAAGTATACCTTGGACACCAATGACTGAAGGTGAAGGAAAACATCTTGAGGAAACCTGGACTTTAAGTCTGAAATCGCCAACCCGCATTGAGCAAACGTGGTGATTACGCTCAATCCTTCTCTGTATGAGAGGAGACCTGTGCCCAGCAGTGGGACGATAAAAAGGTTGATGATGATGATGATGATTTGTATTTCGAACTTTATTGAGGTTAAATCAAAGTTCTTAATACAAAAGTTTCAACTTAGTACCGAACTTAACTGTCATTGTTATTTATAGAACTGCATTTGTATAATATTTAGGTACATAACTCAATAACCATTTAGGTGGATTAACATAACCTAAATAAAATCCATGTTTAGTAATAAGGGGATGGAGTTTAGTCCTAAACTGTTTTGTACGCTGAGGTAATTCGCCTTCGGCTGTATCGCAGAAAATTAATCAGTCGCTTAAGCTACTATGCATTCATCGAGTTATTAATGAAATATACTTGCTGTAAAGCATCTATTTGTTGGGTTATTTTAATTTCTGAATTGTTGTTTTTCTTGCGTTTTTCATAATGGACGCTCTCAACGTACAATATATTTCTGCATCGTTCTCATACGGTTGATTTCAACATGAATGATGTAAACAAATATTTGTATCAATAGAATAGCTTGATAATTTAATTTAAAAGAGTGTCCATGGAATGGGCACTCTTTGGAATGGGCGACTAGCTTTATCTTACTGACTGACCGACCTTGTGACAATTCAAAAGTGCCTATAACTGGTTTATTTGAAATAAATGCTTTGATTTGATGTGATGTTTTCTAAGCTTGAATTACATTTTTTGAGGACATTGCGTTGAAGCTGTAAAACGTAAAATAGTGACGAGGTGTAAAATCCGTGGTCGAGTTAGTAAATTTGGTGGCGCTGCATGAATAAGAAGGACAAGTCACAATAATTGTTGATCTTTACTTGACACTTTCAATAGAATAATTAGTGGGCGTTGTAAAAAACACGAATTAGTTTATTAGAGGCTATGTCATTTTCTCGTTGCTTAGTTATAAAATTAGAAGTTTAATCACGTGTCCAATAAATAATTTTGTGGCTAGACTTATAATTTCCCTAAATTTAATTTATTTCGTAAACAAAGCAATCAGGACCATTAGTATATCATGTCATGCTAATTGCTATTTTGTAGCAAAAACTAATTAGTCCGTCAGTCAGATTTCCAAAAAATATTGGATACCTATATTTTATTTTATCAAATAAAAAAAAAATTGACAAATATAAAAGGCATCAAGATCAGGAGTGGTGGCTGGTGACGTCACTGCTCGCTAAAAAGTGTAGCGTGCAGTGACGTCACACGAGTTTTCAACGCAGTGTCGTCTTCATTTTTTGTTTAAGTCATATACTTAAAAAAAAGAAAAGATACGTGTCTAGTATTTTTTGTAAATCTGACTGACGGACTAATTACTTTTTTTAGTCAACTACCCTCTTCTTACATACCTATACCTACCTACTACATATTCCGGAAAACATAAAAATAACCTTATACACTGTAACATAAGCTAATGTAGGTTCAGTAAAACAGATAAGAAAACGTGTGGGATCAGGGGTCCCTGTCAGGGACGAAGTTCAAGAAGAAAATCCAAAATGACGGTTACGAACACAAAAATAGGGCGATTTTTTTTTTAAATTTGGATTTTTTATCTTTGATTTGCATTTTGACCTCACTATCGGCTTTAGCAACCTCCAAAACCATGATTTATAGGTATCTCTCTCGTCATCGTGTTTTATTTCTTAAAACATTTTCTTTGTTACATGAGGATTTCTATCAGTTTACTCCAACCGCCAGCTTTCTAGAACTTTGTCCCAAAAATAAACCTCAATATACTAATCCATTGGAACTTTCGTTCACCGTGAACATGAATGCCACGCAAAATAGCGAGCATGCGTGTGCTTGATTGCTTTTCAAACGGATACAAGCAATTTGTGTTCTATTTACAGTCAATATTGACGAACGGATACATAGTCACCGCACGGCATCGACAATGAACCTGTTACGGAAACTCATTTTTTTTTCATTTACAATTTGATTGTTTGGGTTGTATGCTTAAATTATTGAGCAAATTTATAAAAGGGTGTTAATCAGCGTTTGCGTAAAAAAATAATGTCAATACCTTTCATTTGACAGTTCACTAACATTCGTTGCGATATTTATATTGTCGAGCAAACAAATTTTTAATTTCTCATACTTGGAAAGTAGTGTTGTTTTGATCTGATTATTGAGTGGAAAATACAACTTGCCTCCCTAGAGAGAGAAATAATCATAGAAGTTACTTCCCACCTACGCGCTGGAAAGAACTTTAAAAATAGAGCTGCTGTCAGCTGTGAAGAGATTTATGTAAAAAAAGGAATTAAAGAAATGCTGCGACCATGTCAATTTCTAAACAGCCAGTGCAAACTTCTTTGAGCGAAATAAGCCGCAAGAATTACGAAATTCAAAAAATCTTGTCTAAGTAAACATCTAGTTTTATTTTCCTCATATTATAAATGAATTCCTGCTCGGGGTCGAGAATTGATTAATTCGACCTTAGGTTAGCAATCTATAATCCAAACTTAAAAAGTATTGAATTATCGAATTCAAAATTGTGCGTTGAAATAAAGAAATCGATAAAACAAAACTGAAAACGCGGAAAAAATGTAATATTTACGATATCACATAAGAATAGCCCAATCAGAAAAAGATCGTTTTCCATCATGACCTGGCCGGGGATCGAAGCCGGGGCCTCCACGTCAAAACTATTAACAAGCAAACTTATTGAGAAGATCATCTTCCTATAATAAAATTTATTGATACCGTGATCGTTTTTTTATAAGTTATGAACTAGCGCTTGACCGCAATCCCGCCTGATGGTAAGCAGTGATGCGATCATTGATGGTAAAGCGCGCTAGTTTATTAAGAACCTATTCACTCTAGCCTTGAAGACACTCAAATTGTAATGTGACGGAAACACCGTCGCTGGCAAATTGTTCCAGTCCCTCGATGTACGCGGCATAAAAGAGGAAGCGAAACGCTTCGTCCGGGTCGCAGTGGTGCCAACAACGTAAGGGTGGAAACTCGCCGTACGATGGGTCGTCCGATGGTGGAACGGAGATGGGGGAATTAAATCATGCAATTCCCTTGCACACTCGCCAGAATGCATCCTATAGAAGACCGAAAGGCTGGCTACTCTACGCTCCAGGCTTTGGAGACCGTTTCGAGTTAAGTCTGGGTCGCCAATCAGCCTCTTCGCACGCCTCTCCACTGAATCCAAAGTAGCCAGGTGACATTTCGCAGCACCAGCCCAAATGTGGCTGCAGTACTCCACACACGAGCGGACCTGTGCTTTGTACAACATTAGAAGCTGCCCCGGTGTGAAGTACCGCCGAACCTTTGCGATAACGCCAAGTTTTCTGGCAGCCATCCTGGCCTTGGACTCAATGAACCGCCCAAAGTTAAGGTTCGAGGAAATCTCTACTCCCAAAAGCTGAAGGCGGTTGGTGCACTCCAAGGATACATTCTGCCAAGGTGAACGGGCTCCTTTTGGCGGTGAAAAGACACGCCTGTGTTTTGGCGGCATTGAATGCTACAAGATTGGCTTTGCCCCATTCAGAGACTGCCTGTAGTGCAGCACTCGTACGCTCTACCATAGCCTCTCTTTCGGACCGGATTGTTTCCTTACTAGCTCGAGCTTCCGGCAGGTATCTCTCCACAACTGTGCTGTCATCTGCATACCCATAGATACCGGGCATCAGCAGATCGTTAATATGCAGCAGGAACAGAGTTGCAGAGAGAACAGACCCCTGAGGAACACCGGCATTGGTCGACATGGGCTCCGATGAGCATCCGTCGACAACAACTCGGAGGGACCGTTCAGTCAGGAAGTCTTTTACCCAGCCAGTCAGGCCAGCGGAAACGCCGTACGCTGGAAGCTTACTCAAAAGGCCAGCGTGCCATACCCGGTCGAAGGCCTTCGAGACATCAAGGGAGACGGCAATCGCTTCCCCATTTTTCTCGAGGGCCTCGCCCCACAAGTGAGTGGCATACACTAGTAGGTCCCCAGTTGACCGATTGCGCCGAAAACCGTACTCTCGGTCACTGAGGAGATCGTTACCTTCCAGGTAAGCCAAGAGGCGCGAGTTCAATACACGCTCCATAATCTTGCAGAGTATGGAGGTTACCGAAATCGGCCGATAGTTGGTAGGATCGGCACGGCTACCATCGGCACGGGCTGCACGTTGGCAAGCTTCCAGGACTAGGGCACTATACCAGTCCCAAATGAGAGGCGATACAGGCGCGTCAATACAGGAGACAACTCGGGCGCACTTGCCTTAAGAACAATCGCTGGTATACCATCTGGACCACTAGCCTTGTTCACGTCCAGAGGACACAGTGCTTTCAGGGCCTCCTTGTTCCGAATGCGAACCTCCGGCATTGAAGCTCCGCAATGAGATAAATTAGGTGGAGTAGCACTACCAGTACCAAGACGCGAACTATGGGCAAAGACAGATGCAAAGAGACCTGCTTTCTCTCTCGTCGTATGAGCCAGTGTTCCATCGATGCTTTAAAACTTATTGTGATTTTTAAACTCAACTTCTCGAACACCGTATCGTCAGTATAGCCAACCTTTTCCTTCTAATTTACTATTTATCTTAATCAAACTTTACAGTATGTCCTGGCAAAAATAAGTATATAATTCCCCCAGTATCTTAACACGATAAATCCAAAAAATATATCTTCCTAATAAAACAACAGATGCAGGCAATAATAATGCACGTGGCTACTGCCATCGGATCCGTGCTACCCAATTACTGGGAAAAACAATATCCTAAGGCTAGATACGGACAATCACACCGACCGCGACGCTATCATTTACATTGGCTGTGAAAGTTATCAACTGGTGCCTGCACAAAGAAAATATCTCGTCCGCGACCTACATAACAAACAAATGGTAAAGAAAGCATCGATTACTCTTTCACTTAATTGCCTTCCCATTCAACCCATCAAAAACCTATGCATTTATAACCAACCATTGTTGACGAACCAGCGAAATACGAGTGTTGTGTGCCTAAACCATCGAAAAATACAGGCGAGATATTATACGTATGTCATGTTCATTCTTGTCGTTATAAAAGAAATACATTTAAAATTCCAATTTTTCCGCTTTTGTCAGAATTCCCATTAATTGGGTCAATCGGGAACAATTTCCCATCAATAGAACTTCGATTGGATTCGCTCCATGTGAAAATGTATGGTGCATCGTGAAAACGTAGCTTCACCAATTGCTTGGAGCAATTTTATTTCCATTTTAAACTTTTTTCATGTATATTTTTGATTATTGCAGCTGGTTTAACTATTGTAAATTATACGAGTCGATGTATTAAACCGCATTCTTTCGATACATGACAGAAATGTATGTAGGTATTAGGGTTGTAACGGAGGCTTGTTAGCGGAGGCGGAGGCGGATGCGGAGGCGATGAGTCTCACCTCCGCGTAAGCGGAGGTTAACGGAGGCGGAGGCGGAGGTGAAAGTACATATAGATAAAATTGAAATTTATGGTTAATTAAAACAACATTTTTATTTTAAATACGTACATTAATAGTAGTATACTTGGTAAAAAAAAATATTACCTTCTTGTAATGAAAATTAAGGAGAAACAAATTGTGCTTGCCGTATTCCCGCCTCGCACTAGTTGATTCTTGACCATTTCGCGCTCAAACGCGGCGGGTCTATTTATTTATTGCATAAATACGTAAATAAACCTCCGTTATAACTCCGCTAAAAATTGTGCGAAGGCGGAGGCGGAAGCGAAGATACGATTTCTTGCGGAACTTCCGCAGTAACGGAAGCGGAGGCGAAGCTCCGTTACAACCCTAGTAGGTATTTTATATTCCTGCAATAAAATCACTAGCAAAACATCATCTAGTAAAACATAATATAATTCACTTTAAATCCGTGTTTGCTCGGTTGGTGTTTAGTTGATTGTTTATTTTAAAGACATATATTAACCATTATTAATTTATTACTTTTAACGACAATTTTGTAAGTACGCTCGCAAACATTTTATGTAAATTTAGTTTCTCAGTTGTAGGTATATAATACATGTTCCTAGTACACAAATCTTAGCAAGCTGTTGACGATGAACGAGAGATTAATTCTCGAGAGGAACTGTAAATACATATTATGTATGTACATTGAGTCCGAGTCTACACAGTAAGACAGTGGGCAGGGGATGGCTGTTTTGTCATCCTCCGCTACTATCCGCCTCTACCATCGTACATTAATGCGTATTAAGCTAATTGTATGTAAGACTTTAGTGTATATGCAAGAACTAGTGCGGGTATTACATACTATTGGTATTCAAGCCATTATTATACCTAATGAATAAGGTCCTGTGTTCCTGTTATCTATACCACATTATGTTTATTGGTATATTATCTCCGTGGTAGGCAACAACATCAGCCGCCGGCATAAGTTACCACCCATCAGACAAAGTCTTGCCGCCAAGCGATTCGACGTGTTGATAATGTCTGGTGAAGCCGTACGGAGGACGGGTCTGAGCAGTTGTGTTGCGATGTGTACCGGGTGCGATGTGGCTAATGTTGTTGTGTCGGGAGTTTGGTCGTGAAGGGTCACCAGATCATGCTTTGGCGCAGCATCGTTGGTCGTGTTGTTGGGTTAAACATTGCATCACCTCGCTCAACTGCCGTCTTCCTTCCTATTCACTCAGTTTTTTTTTAAGTGAATAGGCTTAATAAGCTAGTGCGTTTTACCATCAACGATTGCATCACTGCTTACCATCAGGCGGGATTGCAGTCAAGCACTAGTTTATATCTAAAAAAAAAAATTGCTACAGAATTACTTGTGGCACTGATGATATTTATCCGCCACAATAATATAAAATTGCGGCTGCCGGCATAAGTTACCACCCACCAGACAAAGTCTGGCCGCCAAGCGATTCGTCGTGTTCCGGCATGATGTCTGGTGAAGCCGTACGGAGGACGGGTCTAAGCAGTTGTGTTGCGATGTGTACCAGGTACGATGTGCCTAATGTTGTTGTGTCGGGAGTTTGGTCGTGGAGGGTCTCCAGATCATCCTCTGGCGCAGCATCGTTGGTCGTGTTTTTGGGTTAAACATTGCATCACCTCGCTCAACTGCCGTCTTCCTTCCTATTCACTCAGTTTTTTTTAAGTAAATAGGCGCGTTTTACCATCAACGATTGCATCACTGCTTACCATCAGGCGGGATTGTAGTCAAGCACTAGTTTATAATAATTAAAAAAAAATATATGTATAATTTACTTTTTTTACTATTTTACGTTTGAATATAGTATGTGTATGTGTATTTGCTGTCCTAACAATTATAATATGTAGTTTTATCTTTTTGTTTGTTTCATTCCTCCAATAAGCTCACAAGATATAAAAAGGTCCAATGTGTAACATCGTAAGTTTTTGTTTTTATTATTATTATTGTTTATGTACACTCTTGCTTCTCCAATCCACTTTTGACATCGGCAGAATTATTGACATCGGCTCCACTTGCCATAAATAAAAATAGAATAGAATAGAATATGGTATAAATAATAAAGAGTATTATTATATTCTAGTAGCTCTTGCCTGCGACTTCGCTTGCGTTAAATACGGGGTAACAGAGATCACACAGAAGACACCTCGGAAGAAAAGATTATTTTAGTACGCTGTTATTATAGACGACATTATTAAGGAGTTGGGGACGGGTTTCCAAAGAAAAAATGGCGCACGATTGTTTTGAAAGTCCCTTAACTAAGATTAAAAAAAAAAAATTACGTATTTTATTTTTTTTCAAAATTTGTAATGTTATACATCATGTTTACATACAATATGTAAAGAAAACCCCGTCCGACCCAAAAGAACAATAGAGGTTAGGTATACACATAACCAAATAAAATATGAAATTTTACATAATCATCACAGTCAAAATACTAATGAATTTTGAAATAATCTTTTTTCCCGCGAATTAATTCCAACTTCCCCAAATTTTAGTAATTAAAAAAAAAATTACAACGCCCTTTT
This sequence comes from Sesamia nonagrioides, assembly GCA_017933935.1. NCBI lineage: Eukaryota > Metazoa > Arthropoda > Insecta > Lepidoptera > Noctuidae > Sesamia > Sesamia nonagrioides. The sequence goes on from JADWQK010001242.1 coordinate 108,761, forward strand.
AGACAGTATTATATCTTTCTAAGTATATCTTGTACACCAATGACTGATTAAAAGGTGAAGGAAAACACCTTGAAGAAACCTGGAATTTAAGTCTGAAATCGTCAACCCGCATTGACCAAGCGTGGTGATTGCGCTCAATCCTTTTCTGTATGACCTGACCTGAGCCCAGCATAGGGACAATAAAAAAGTTTGTGATTTAAGAATTAACTAAGTTCTTTGTTTTCTATAATTATTTTTGATTGGTAAACTTTATGGTGTGTTACGTGGTATAAATTACGCTTATTAACATGCAATTCATTTGTTCATACTTTGACAATACAGTAATGCGTTGTTTTTAGTTTATTAGAATACCCATTTATGAATACGGTTTTCTATAGCTGAACTGATTATTTTTGCAGTTTCATTATGACATTAACGTTCAAAACCATACCAGAACAAAGTAGTTATCGAGAAAAATACAATACCTATTAGTTTTGTTAATTTTTAATTACTTGGAGGGCTATACCTATTTAGTTTTCCTACTTGATTGAATGATGAATTAAGAGCACCATAGAAGAATCAAAGTAACCAACACAGTCGGAAGAATTCTCAAATTTAAATGTCAGGGGAACATTGTTTGAAGAAAAAAAGAAAATACCTTTATTTAGTACATACTAAAAGACACACATTACACCAGATACATACATTTTTTTTTAATAATTATAAACTAGTGCTTGACTGCAATCCCGCTTGATGGTAAGCAGTGATGCAATCGTTGATGGTAAAGCGCACTAGTTTATTAAGCCTATTTACTTAAAAACTTAGGAATAGGAAGGAGGACGGCAGTTGAGCGAGGTGATGCAATGTTAAACCCAAGATCAACATGACCAAACGATGCTGCGCTAAAGGGAGATTGATCTGGAGACTCTCCACGACCAAACTCCCGCCACAACAACATTTGGCGCATTGTACCCGCCACACATCGCAACACAACTGCTCAGACCCGTCCTCCGTACGGCTTCATCAGACATCATGCCGGAACACGACGAATCGCTTGGCGGCAAGACTTTGTCTGGTGGGTGGTAACTTCTGCCGGCAGCCGATGTTGTGGCCTACCACCGAGGATACATCAGATAGTATGACTTAATTCCCCTATCTCCGTTAAATCATCGGACGCCCCGTCGTACGGCGAATATCTACCCTTACGTTGTTGATACTAGAGATTCACCCCGTTTTTTATACCGCATACACCGAGGGACTGGAACAACTTGCCAGCGGCGGTGTTTCCATCTGACTACAATTTACGTGTCTACAAGGCTAGAGTGAACAGACTCTTAATAAACTAGCGCGCATTAACATCAACGATTGTATCACTGCTTACCATCAGGCGGGATTGCGGTCAAACACTGGTATAAACTAGGTGCTAGTGTGCGCGCTAGTTTATTAAGAGTCTGTTCACTCAAGCCTTGTAGACACGTAAATTGTAGTCAATTATAAAAAAAAATATAGTTAGTATTAAGACCGGAGAGAAGGAGAGTGTGCCTCGCAGCTGCACCAAAAAGGTCCATTTCAGCAAAAATGCCACATAACTAGTGCCTTACGCTGATTTTCAACCGATGTTTGAGGTGACGAATATAAAAAAGCTTTACACTGCAACGTGAGTTGTGTACTGATCCATATTTCCATACTTAATTACATATTATAAATGCGAAAGTATCTTTGTCTGTCTGTCTGTCCGGCTTTCACGCCAAACCTACTGAACCGATCGTAATGAAATTTGGTACACAGATAGCCTAGAGCCTGAGAAAGGATATAGGCTATATAACATCCCGCTATGAAAAATAGGAGCAGAGCAGTAACAAAAAATGTAGCGAAAACGGGAGTGAACGCGTGCGTACATATTGCTCCCAATATTTTAACAGGCGCTTATTTTATATCAACTGAGCTAATGTAAACTGAAGTCCATGCGGACGGAGTCGCGGGCAACAACTAGTAGATAAATTAAATATTTATGTGTCGAAAAAAAAGCAGTAACGATTATGTATAAATATGTAAGTTGAGTAAGATTGCAAATTGAATTTCTTATTAACAGTATTTTTTAAAAACAAATAGCTGTTCTACTAAAATCGAATCGTGTGGACCCTATAGCCTAATACACTAGAAAGAAGAAAGAAAGAAAGAAAGAAAGAAAGAAAGAAAGAAAAATTGTTTATTCCGCACAAACAGAACGCACATAACAATAATGATATACTTAAATAATAATGAACACACAATAAAGAAAAAAAAGAACAAAGAAATATAACCTACTAAAAAGCCTCTTACTCAAAAAAAAAAATCTGATGTCATAAACCGGGTCAAAGACACACATACATTAGTTTATAGAAATCAAAACATCCGTCTGTCACTAATATTAATAATAATAATAAATTTTATTTTGAGACACACGGAACAAATATTTGTATGGCTTAAAGGTACCTTTAAGCCATACAAATATTGTCCCGTGCGGGAATCAAACCCACGACACGTGGCTCAGCAGTCGATCGGTCAGCCACTACACCAAACGTGTCTATTAATGTCAATCTGAATCATTTTTTCATTCATCCATTGCTTCATGTGTTTGAAAACCCAACCTAGGTACTTAACAACGTAAATAACGCAATGTATGTTGTTGAACTGTTAAATTGAAATCCATTGCTACTAATAGTTACGCAGTTACTCCGCTAGACAAGAGCGCTATATTCTTGATAATCGGGAATGGATCCAATGTCCAAAATACAAAACTTTCTTAGTGTGGTGATAGCATTATAATACAGGCAAATAAGCAGCTCAATTGATACTGAAGGTTTTGATCAATGATCTCCACGAACTTTAACTTAGTTGTTTTCCCCTCTGCGTTTGTTTCTCAACAAACTTTCGAATACTGAAATAAGCTCGTTGTTACATAAAGTTGTAAGACAATATATAACGCGCTCCATGTTGCGACTTGCAGAGGATTTGTGTAGTAGGTCACTCTGTTTATTGGCTATGTAAAGGGTGTCTCAGTAAGAGTGCACTTTTTAATCTTATATATAAAAGGACCGAGACAAAAAAATTTTTTTTTTTTTTTGAACTCAGCGCATCCAGATCTATATGATTATCTATAGTGGTGAGGGTTTTGAGCAACTTCGGGCACATACATACAGACAGACATACAAACATACGCACTTTATAGGGATTAAGACGATAAGACGATTCTCGTCACAGTTTTCGTTCCCATACTCCTCCGAAACGGCTTAACCGATTCTCAAAGAAGAAAAAAATTTGTGAGCGTATTGAGTAGGTCTGAGAATCGGCCAACATCTATTTTTCGCCCCCCTAAATGGTTAGGGTCGTCCACCCCAAATTTTTTTTTGGACCAAATTTTTAGTTTCTATTTTTTATGATACAAAAATACATATAATTCTAAATTTTCACCCTTCTACGATCGACCCTTATTTGCAAATAGCCATTTTAATAATTTAATCATTTTTCATCTCCGGTCGAAAACTGATCAATCGTCATTTAATTAGTTTTATTCCCGAGGGAAATCTAAAAAACGCGATATAACCGAATTCGACGCGGGCGAAGCCGCGGGCGGACAGCTAATTTTAAAATAAAAATAAGTATTTTATGACATAGTTGTGATATTTTTTAACCGACTTCAAAAAGGAGGAGGTTACTCAATTCGACCGTATATATGCTTTTTTTTTTATGCTTGTTCGCGCATAACTTCGTCGTTTATGAACCGATTTTGATAATTCTTTTACTGTTGGAAAGAAGACGATCCCAAGGTGGTCCCATGATAACGATATCAGGGTTTGATGGTGGAAGACCAGAGAAAACAAGGGGAACATTCAAAAATTGCAGGCGACTAGTGCATTTCTTAGCATTTTCATTAAGTATTTTAAAGCACTACAATTTAATAAAGGTCTGGAGTAGATCTGATGATGGAGCCGGGAGACAGTCGAAGGAACTCCTCAACAATTCACAGTGGCTACCTTGTGTTTGGGCTCGATTAATTTGTATTGATAAGAACTTTACACCTAGATGGGTTGTGACTATCATAAGAGCTCTGATGATGAAGACAGAGGCCAGTTCCGGGAACTCCTCAACGGTTTACAGTAGCTACTTTGTGGTTGGACTTAATTCATTTATATTGATGAGACCTTTGCACCCATTGGGTTAAAATAATGGTCTGCGGTAAATTTGATGATGAAGACCATAGGCAGTTGAGAGAATACTTACGGGTAAAAATTAAAGTAAAAAAAATTACGTTGTTTCTCAACTATATTTGCGTCAGCTTCCAGTCTGACCGGATGCAACTGAATACAAAGTACCTACTTTTAACAACTAAAAAGTGTAAAATAAAAACTTTTTTACAAAAAAACAACCGACTTCCTCTCTATCTTCAAAAAGCACTACAAAGTGAAAAATAACTAATTTCGGAAGTCGGTGTCAAAAACGAATATGCAAAACCAAAGACACCGACTTCCGAAATTAGTTATTTTTCACTTTGTAGTGCTTTTTGGAAGTCAGTTGTTTTTTTGTAAAAAAGTTTTTATTATTGTATTGTAAAGAAGACATGTTTCAATTTAGTATGGAAGAAATTATCCGACAAATGACCCCCACGTCCCCGAAGACAGTCCATCACTCTTTTCATAAAATTTTCCATGACTGTTGCACAGAAATGTGGCTGTATATCACGGATGGCGCTTGGATTTCCGATTTGAGGTCAGGAATAGCTTCGGATTTATTCTTACAAACCCGGGAATTCACAAGACCCCAAGGAAAAAAATCACAGGGTATTAAATCGCACGATCTAGGTGGCCAGTTGATATCAGAATTTCGTGAGATAATGGGTTCTGAACATCGTTGCTGCAATAAGTCAAATGATTCATGCACGGAGTGGAAGGTTGCACCATTCTGCTGCTGGTGGACATTCGAAACTTACCCATTAAACGATTTAAAAGCTATACTATAAAGACCAAACTTTGCAAAAAGGGGTATTATAAAATCACTAATTATTTAGAAGACAATAAAGCTTGGGACTGAGCTGCTCGCTCTGCAAAGCATTGATATTAAACAATATGCGTAATTATGACATTTTAAACACTGTTTTTTTTTTAAGTCACGTAAATGATTTCATTTTTCATTTTTAATGTTTGGACTTCAAAAAAGACCATGATCCCTGAGTTTGTTTCGGCTATTTCTTCTCAGAGGTAGTCAGTTAGGAAATGCCGCCTACATCTAGTTTAAAAAAAAAATATGACGTGTAAAAGTGATCAGTGATCATACTTGCTTAATAAACGATTTCATTTCATTTTATTTGTGCTGAAACCACACGTTGTCCAGATTCACGCTGTTCAGTTGAGGCCACAAGAAGTCCATATAAGCGGTTTCAGCATAACTTTTCCCATATTTTTAATGAGTTTTCACAATTATAACGCGTTGTTCTTTTAAAAGCCGCTCTATTTTTAATAATCGGAATAAACAGAGAAGACAGCTGTCAAATTTCAGAGCTGCCATTTACACGAATAAAATAATATTCCAATTTTAAAAAATGCACTCTTGTTGAGACACCCCTTAGTGCAAGGCATTTAAGTTACAAAATAAGGCGGGGAAGAGGGTTTGTAGTCACATTTTTCGGCCTTTAGGCGCTTTCCTTACTAAGTTGAAAATATTACAGTAAAATATTTTTTGTTTGGGGTGTGAATAGAATATTTTATTGGTTGTAAAGTTATTTATTAATTGTTAAGTATACCTCGTAAATCACAGCTAATCTATACTAATATATAAAGCTGAAGAGTTTGTTTGTTTGAACGCGCTAATCTCGGGAACTACTGGTCCGATTTGAAAAATTCTTTTTGCGTCGGATAGTGCATTAATCCAGGAAGGTTATAGGCTATATAACACCACGCTGCGACCAATAGAGCGGAGCATATACAAAAAAAAAAAACATGAAACAAACAGAAATGGACACGATTAATTAGTATTTAGGGTGTAAATTTTAGTGATTGCTTAAAACGATTCTTGACCAACATAACTTCAACAGACAGCATTTTTTAAACTACATATTAAACGCTATGCTTACCTTATGTTATTTGATTCTCTTTTATTCACTCTCCCTTGACTGTCATTGCAGCGACCATCAATGAAAAAGAGCCACATATGGGCCACAGAGGGCCACCATTTTTATTATTATCATTTAATTTTTAATAAATTATAAACTTGCGCTTGACCGCAATCCCGCCTGATGGTAAGCAGTGACGCAATCGATGATGGTAAAGCGCACCCGTTTATGAACGAGCCTATTCACTATAGCCTTGAAGAAACTCAAATTGTAGTCCGACGGAAACCCCGCTTTGGCAAATTGTTCCAGTCCCTCGATGTACGCGGTATGAAAGAGGAGGCCAATTAGCCATTAATGTCCCACCTTAGAATAAACCCGTCACTACGTTCTTTAAACTGGTCTCTGTCCAGAGCTGCCAAAGACCCATCTTTATGAAAGAAGTTTATTTTATCCCAATATCTCTGTTTGGACCTGCTGAGATGTTTTCTATTAAGAGTCATTGGCCTATTGATCTTCGACATGCAGCAGATGCGTCCAGCCCAATTTCAGAGCTGAGCGCGTGGCGGTTTTCCAACTGAAATAACTTATTTCAATGCTCATAATCGGAAGCCTAGGTAACAAAACCTTCAAATAAAATTGATGCCAACTCATAAACTAATTTACTTTTTTCCACTTCCCTTTTTACATGCTTTGTCCCTCTCTAACTCTTTGGACTACGAGTGAGCGGCTCATTACTGTAAAATGTCTCACCGTTTTCAATGCGTACGTTGGTTCGTTTATTTTTTAAAACATATCGAACTAAAAAGTTGAAAATAAATATACTTTAAAAAACTAACAAACATGCTTTTAAAGAATATCAAACTAAGAAGTTAAAAATAATTAAAAAAAAAAAGCGTGAGGAGCATAATATACAAAAAATAAGGCACAAAGCGCCTCACGCTTTTTTAAAATTATTTTTAACTTTTTAGTTTGATATTCTTTAAAAGCATGTTTTTTAGTTTTTTAAACTATATTTATTCCACTTAAAAGCCTTTCTATACATTTAAACCTACATTGGAAAATCGCAGACTAGCCGATCGTAGGTCAATTTTCCGGCAAGTACCCACGTGGTTACTGAAGCGTCCGTGGTGAATCAATCGTAGCAATTGCACCAGTCGGTAACCGGGAAACGGGTTGCCCACAACCGGGACGAACCGAATCGCAAATTGAAAATTGCTTTATATGCAAACGGAAGGACCGCGTGGATGGAGATTATCAATCTGAATTTTCAGGGTGAAAGTTTATATTCGTACTGACTGGGAGTGGGTGTAACGGCTTATAGGTCGGCTCGGCTTATATAGCTCGGCTCGGCTTATATATCAAGCTTGAGAACGTTCCTGAAAATTCCGGTGCATTGCTCGCATATATCTCGATTCCGTTAAAACATCAAGTGTTGAGGCATGAGGAACAGGGAGTAAAAATCACTCATCCGCGATAGAAAAGGGAGTATCCTTCGACCAGACGGGTGTTATGTCTGGCGGGCACTAATGTTACACAATTTTGTTAGACAATTTTGTAGGTTTGGAAGAGATACCATTCCCCCTTTTTGTTGTTTTCCAAATATTCCTTTTTTATTTGTTTATTTCAATTGTGCATAAGATTTTGCTACCATGATTTTGCAAGTAATATGGTATTGTATAATGTAAAAGCACTTTTCAAGTTTGTGAATTTGAGGCATCATCCAAAGCCTAGAGCACAGGCGTAGAGTAGGCAGCCTTTCGGTGTTCTATAGGATGCATTTCGGGGAGTGTGCGAGGGAATTGCATGATTTAATTCCCCCATCTCCGTTCCACCAGCGGACGACCCGTCGTACGGCTGGTTTCCACCCTTACGTTGTTAGCACCACTACGATCCGGACGAAGCGTTTCGCCTCCTCCTTTATACCGCGTACATCGAGGGACTGGAACAATTTGCCAGCGGCGGTGTTTCCGTCGGACTACAATTTGAGTGTCTTCAAGGCTAGAGTGAATAGGCTCTTAATAAACTAGTGCGCTTTACCATCATCGATTGCGTCACTGCTTACCATCAGGCGGGATTGTAGTCAAGCGTTAGTTTCATTTATAAAAAAAAAATTAAAAAAAGTCATGGACTATAGCTTTTTTTTTATATAACTTATTTGACATTACGAGCATGGAAGTTGAGAGTTTGTTATGCTCACTCAAATGTCTAGCTGATGGTGGCGCGTGTTGTTGGGTCATTTGGTTCCCTTCAAAATGTTTGAGCTAAGTGGGGCTGATGCGCGCGTCATGCTCGTGAACGGGGGCCGTCAGTGGAGACTGGTCATCTCTTAGCTGCCAGTGGGCTTAATTCATTTTCTATCTTTTGATTAATATTTATATTTATACATTGTGCTTACATGATAGAAGCAACAGAAATATGTAACGAAGAAATGTAACCCATATTATGATTTTAAAAGAGTGTCCATGGAGTTTCTTGCACGTTCTTCTCCATAGAGATCTACGCTTTGGAACGTGTAATTTAGCTTCACTTTTCCGGGACTGACCGACATTGACTATCAAAAGCACCAACGGATGGTTAATTTGAAATAAACAAATTTGATTTTGTTACACTGTCTAAGAAGATAATTGGCCAAATACAATTTTTCCATGATTATTAATTTGAGAGATGACAATTTACCTGATTTAATAAATCTCCCCACATAGTCCACCTCCTATTTCGTATTGACGCAAGTTTTAATTCTAATCCTGTAGGTATACATAGACAAGAATTCATTTGATTGTCTTCAATGCGAGCTACATAATTAAATACTGCATTAATGAAAGTGATTTGTGGAGAGACATTCATACAGTATAATGGAACAGAAATTGAAGACAATTAAATTAACTCTTTGATGTTATACCGTGTATCGTTGACGTGATAATCAACAATAGATTAGGTCGTATTCCCGGTGTTTTGTCGGGAGATGTACTTCACCATATACACATGTGTGTATTTCGAAGTGCCAAGAAGTATAAATGGGATTTAATTTGATTATTTATCATGATTCAGTTGGCAACGTGAGGGAGATAGCTTGAGCGATATCGCCACTGTGATATTACGATCATCGAAATATACTAATGGACATGCCTTAGAGATGAGAATTGCGACACTCCGAAAGAAAGAGAGGAAACGAGCTTTCGTGTATCTTTATCTCTCCCAAAATCATCTATGAGGAAAGAGATAGTGCTAGACCGAAAGCATAGGGCATCCTTCGCACTCTTTTCAAACCAAATAAATACTGCAGATAATACGCGTACGGCATGTCTATTAGTATATGTCTATACTTACGACATTGACATTTGACAGATGAAAGGTGACGGCTGTCTTAAATGTCATTTGTCATACATCAGGAGCGGATCGCGTGCGCTGACAGATTTAATTGGACGAACTCGCTGCGTTACCCTCTAAATTGTGCTCGAATTGGGCCGTACTTGACATGTTAACGCCATCATTGTGTAGTTGTGAAAAATGAATAGCGCTATTCATCGTCTATAGCTCTATCTTTGTTTGACACTGATGATTTCAATAGGAACAACAATGGTTTCAACACGTCAGAGTAACCCAGCTGATTAACCTAAAATGATTTCCAAGTTATTATGATTGATATGCATCGTTGAAAAACACATCGTTAAAGAATATTTAAAATAAAAAAAGCGGCCAAGTACGAGTCGGACTCCGACGCGCCGAGGTCGTCCATGCGAGGCTTCCTTACCATTATCTTTAAAATCGACAAAAAAATAACGTTTGTTGCATGGGAGCTCCTTCAACGGCAAAAAAATCACGGTTGTCGTATTTTTTTATTTTTAGTATTTGTTATTATAGCGGCAAAAGAAATTCATAATCTCCGAAAATTTTAACTGTCTAGCTATTATGGTTCAATTAAGATACAGCTTGGTGACAGACGGACAGCGAAGTCTCATGAAAAGGGTTCCGCTTTTTACCCTTTAGGTACGGAACCCTAAAAATAACCATGTCCGATAACAAGATGGCGCCTGACCCCTTGTTTATATATTTTACCAGCTTCTACTCGCAAATTCTGACGCGTGAAATTACTTGCACCCCGATCTAGCCCGCCGCATCATATCCCCTGCTTGCGCTACTAATTCGTTTTCGCTTGGGTCCTTTCTAACTTTTTGTTTTACTCCATTCTTTCGGCTCTTTCGGCTTTCAAATGCAAAAATATTTTTTGAAATCTAACTCGTGGCTGCAATGATTAGCGCACTCATACACATCATACACACGTATGATGCTTCATATTTTCTGTAATTTATATGGTTTGCAGGCGATTTATAGGGTTTAAGTGCATTACCACTTTTGAACTTTATTGCAATAACAATAAGTGTCAAATGTGGTACTCCACTTTTGACCCTTACTGTATATATAAAAGAGTATTTTATACATTCTTCTGCTTAACTTAAATCTGTACACTTCTTCACACTTCTTTGTAATTATGAATTGTCTTACAGATAAATGCTAACTTTTCTTGACAGCCTCTGTGGCGTAGCTGTAGCGAACGCGGCTGTTGAGCAAGGAGGCGGCGGTGGTTCGATCCCCGCACAGTGCGTATTTGCACTGATCTGGTCGTGCCTCGGAAAGCACGTTAAGCCGTTGGTCCCGGTTGATAAACGAACATCTAGTGGCAGTCGTTACGGGTTGTTGGAGCCCTAAAGTCTAACAATTGGTCTAACTGCAATGCTTCGATATCACCTTCGGGTTGCGGAGGTCAGACGGCAGTCGCTTCACGGAAATATCGAAGTTTAGCTAATATCAGCAGTTAGACTGGTAAAGCGGACCATGAGCGGACCCCAGACTCCAAAGCTGAAAAGCTACGGATGCGACTGGGCATCATCTGCATCAATGCATCATCATCATCTCAGCGTTAATGCTGAGATGATGATGATGATAAATTCTAACTTTACTATTTTATTCTTCCTCGAAGTCCCTTATTTCACAACACGAATGAATATATAAGACTCTTATTTAATTCCAAAAAGAATAAAACGAGCAAGATACTCGATTTTCCTTTCACTTCAATAATTCCATAAAAGCAAAGATAGTATCAATACAATGTAATTCCGAAGTATATTAAATACGAAAACGTGTATTTTCAATGGAACCGTAGGTGTTGGCGTAGCGGTGTCAAAGCGTAGACCGTAGCAGCGTAGCCTTTATCGTTCAAAGTATCTATTTCGTAGCGTCTTTTTTATATCCTAGAATCAAGGAGGCGTATAAGTCTGTACAGTCGACTTAATAAACTGTAGTCAACCTTTTTTTTTGTTGGCATGGGAAATCATCAAATGACTTCTCCCGCTTGGCCGGCGTGTCAGACTTTTACTGACTAAAACCCACCCGTGTTTCTTCACTTCCCTGTGCGACAGCCAGGGCCACGGTTTCTTGTTTAAACAACCCGCAACCCTGACCCAGGAGGCATCGGTCTTCGTGGACATCTCTTTGAGGCGCACGTGAAACACGACGCGCCGTTGAGTCGGGTCTGGTTCTTACCGGGCGGCGAGCTGCCCACTGCTCACCGCCTACAGGCCCACACCTACGGTGGCTGGGAGTTTGGTGTCGTCTCTCGATCAGGCCGTCTCCTGCGGCGGCTAGTGGCATGTATGCGCTGGGATTCCCGTTGCCTCACACGCTCCGGGAATCCCAGCGCCTTTAGACGGTCATCTACAAGGGTGTTAACACCAGTCAGCGAAACACGACGCCGGTGATCCGTGTACAGCAGTTTTAGTTGTTATGTTCTATGTATTTATTGTATTTTTAAATTTTAATAGTAGTATTGTATTTGTTGTGCTATTTTTTTTTATAACCAGACAACAATAACCACCCTCCAGACAAAGTCTTACCGCCAAGAGATTCGTCGTGTTCCGGCATGATGTCTGGTGAAGCCGTACGGAGGACGGGACTGAGCTGAGTTGTGTTGCGATGTGTGCCGGGTACGATGCGCCAAATGTTGTTAAGTCGGGAGTTTGGTCGTGGAGAGTCTCCAGATCAATCCCCGACTGGCGCAGCATCGTTGGCCATGCTGCTGGGTTTAATATGCATCACCTCGTTCAACTGCCGTCTTCCTTCCTATTCACAGTTTTTTTCACGCACTTCAGAGTTTTTTTTTTAATGAATAGGCTCTTAAGAAACTTAGCGCGCTGTACCATCAACGATTGACTCACTGCTTACCATCAGGCAGGATTGCGATAAAGCACTACTTTCAATTATTAAAAAAAAAAATAGTTTACAAGTATTTTTATGTTGCTATTGTCTGTACTGTAGTCAAAAAATCAAAATCAAAGCATTTATTTCAAATAAACCAGTTACAGGCACTTTTGAATTGTCAGAAGGTCGGTCAGTCAATAAGATGAAGCTAGTCGCCCATTCCAAAGGGGGGTTGGGGTGCTCTGGGGTCCCACCACCATCTTTGGGACCCAAGTCAACCCCACCTGCCAGACGGTGCACCTGCTGACTAACGAACGGGGCGCTGACGCCACCTTTCCCTTCGGGGTTTAGTGGTCAGACGGCAGTCGCACTTATAAGTAGCCAAATAAGCCAATCGACAATGGACAGAAATATAAGAGCACAAGTCACGGCTAGGGCGCCGCCGCAAAACGGCGCGCAGGAGCCTCGCCCGACTCCTGTGACCTGTGGGCTAGGGCTACCGTGTCAGAGGCGGACACGGCTGAAGAAGCGAGCCCAAAGCAAGAAAATCCGTTTCGCATCGTGGAACGTTGGCACGCTAACTGGACGCGCGAGAGAACTGGCCGAGACTCTCCATAGGCGGAGGGTGGCCGTGGCGTTCCTGCAGGAGACTCGGTGGAAAGGCAGCAGATCCCGGCTTATTGGGAACGGCTACAAGCTGATCTACACGGGTGCACCTAGTGGGAGGAATGGGGTCGCCGTGGTGTTGTCTGACGAGCTCCAGGATGACGTCTTGGAGGTGAATCGCATCAGTGATCGGCTAATCTCGGTGCGGGTGCTTGTCAATGGGGTAATAACCCACTTGATAAGTGCCTACGCTCCGCAGGCCGGGTGCGGTGACGCCGAAAGGACGTTGTTCTGGAGCCAGCTCGAAGGATTGCTTCGCGGGATCCCGTTATCCCAGGGAGTCGTTCTGGGTGGTGATTTGAACGGTCATGTGGGAGAGAAGTGTGACGGGTTTGAGCGTGTTCACGGTGGCTATGGGTATGGTAGCCGCAACGCGGAAGGGGACAACATTCTCCGAACTTGTGCGGCCGCTGACCTTGCAATCGTGAACACCTACTTCAAAAAGAAACCGGAGCACCTTGTCACCTACCGGAGCGGACGAAGTGCTACCCAGATCGACTTTCTACTAACTAGGAGGCACCACATCGGCAAAGTAGCCAACTGCAAAATCATACCCGGTGAGAGTCTCACTGCACAACACTGTCTCCTTGTCATGGATCTCTGCGTAAAGGCTCAACGCAGACTTGTTGAGCACTGCCCGCGCCAGATCCGGTGGTGGCTGCTGGATAAAAACAGGTCCCAGGATTTCGCGTCGGTTATTGGTGACAAGTGCGCCGGTACCGATGGGGAGCCTGTTCAAGAACACTGGAACAGGATCCAGGCAGCTATTGCTGGGGCGGCGCGGGTAGTACTCGGCGTCTCCAAGGGCGGCCGCAAACGTGACAAGGAGACCTGGTGGTGGAACGACACAGTCCAGAGGGAGACTAAGGTGAAGAAAGGCCTCTTCAAAACGTGGCAAGCGACCGGATCCCCTGAAGATCGCGACGCATACGAAGTTGCCAAGCGTGCCACTAAGAGAGCTGTAGCCAGAGCCAGACGAGACCACTTGCAACCGCTCTACGAGAAGTTGGAATCGTCTGAGGGGCAAAAGCTCATTTACAAGTTGGCACGTTCTAGGGTTAAAGCGGCACATGATATATCCAAGTGCCGCTGTGTAAAAGACCCTGCTGGCAACCTGCTATGCGAAGACCTGGCGGTGAAGGAGAGATGGCGCTCGTACTTCCACGAGCTGCTGAATAAGCAGCACCAAGAGGTGCAGACACCGGAACTCCCTCCAAATCTTGGATTAGTGCCCCCGATAACGCCTGAGGAAGTCCATATGGCTCTTCGTCGCATGGCGAATCGGAAAGCTGTCGGAGCTGATGGAGTCCCCATTGAGGCCTGGAAGGCGATGGGTCCTCGCGGTGTGGGCATGCTAACTAGCTTTCTGAACCGCGTGCTCCTGACCGGAAAAATCCCGAGCCAATGGAGGCTGAGTATTATTACTCCAGTCTTCAAAGGCAAGGGCTCGGTTCAGGAGTGTGGCAACTATCGCGGTATAAAGGTCATGTCCCACACCATGAAGATCTTTGAGAGGATTATAGACTCCCGGATCCGACAGGAGTGTGCTGTCTCGGAGTGTCAATATGGGTTTCGTCCAGGGTACGGAACCATGGATCCTATCTTTGCACTAAGGATCGCCATGGAGAGATACAGATCGAAGAACACGCCTCTGCATATGCTGTTTCTTGATATGCAGAAGGCCTTCGACTGTGTCCCTCGAGGGGTGATCTGGTGGGCACTGAGATCCAAAGGGGTACCAGAAGCCTATGTTGACATAATTCGAGATATATACCTCAATTCCGATTCCGTTGTTAGGACCGCTGTTGGTGACACTAAACCCTTCCCCGTCACCGTCGGAGTCCACCAAGGTTCCGTCCTTAGTCCGTTTCTGTTCAGCGTGATATTAGACGTTTTGTCGGATAGCATCAGGGATTCACATGAGCAACCTCCTTGGTTGCTTATGTATGCTGACGATATCGCGCTGGCGGACGCGGACAGGAATCGGCTGGTGCGGCGTGTGAATATGTGGAAGGACTCGCTCGAGAACGGAGGTCTGAAACTCAATGTGGCGAAGACCGTGTATATGGCTAGCAACACGACAGACCCCATGTCTGTGCGCATAGGCGGTGACAAAGTCGAGTGCACAGACCAGTTTAAATACTTGGGGTCTGTACTCCACGAGTCCGGCGACATTGATTGCGACGTCAGGGCACGTATTTCCGCAGCTTGGGCAAAATGGCATGAGGTGACGGGTGTCATTTGTGACCCCAAAATGCCGGTTAAGCTTAAGGGGCAGGTCTATAAGACCATCATTAGACCTGTTCTCCTCTATGGCAGTGAGGCGTGGCCTGTGCTTGAGCGACACAAGCAGGAGCTGCGTGTCACGGAGATGAATATGCTGCGGTGGATGTGTGGAGTTACGCGGAAGGACCGCATCAGGAACTCCCGCATCCGTGGCAGTCTTCATGTCCGTGACATAGCGGACAAACTGCAGGAGGGTCGCCTACGTTGGTACGGTCACGTCTTACGAAAACCGGTATGTTACGTGGGTCACAAATGTCTTGCCATGGCGCCTCCGCCGGGCCGGTGCAAGCGGGGTAGACCAAAGAAGTGTTGGCTTGACGTTGTAAGAGATGACATGCGTGCCAACAATCTCACACCACAGGATGCTAAAGATCGCGCGAAATGGAGGAAATTAAGTAAGAAAGCGGACCCCGGTCTCCAACGCGAAAGCCGCGGATGCAACCGCTGAGACAATGATGATGATGATGAGTCGCCCATTCCAAAGAGTAGGTACCTATGGAGAAGAACAGGCAAGAAACTCCATGGACACTCTTTTAAATTTTCAAGCTATTGTTACAAATATTTGATTACATCATTCATGTTGAAACCAACCGTGTGAGAACGATGCAGAAATAAATTGTACGCCGAGAGCGTCCATTATGGAAAACACACAAAAATCAATTCAGAAATTAAAATACGCCGTGGCAGCTAAGAGATGACCAGTCCCCTCCGACGGCGTCCGTTCACGAACATGACGAATGGATCAGCATCATTCAGCTCAACCATATTGAAGGGAACCTAATGACCCAACACACACGCCACCATCAGCGAGACATCTGAGTGAGCATGACATACTCTCAACAGCCAGAGCACTATCAAGTCAATAAAAAAGACTAACCCAACAAAAAAATGCCTTACAGCACATTCGTACTTTGTGCTCACACGTTTGCCATGCAATTATACAATACTAAGGAATTGAATCTACACAATGCTAAGATAGTTTTGTCCAAGGTTCAGCAGCTCCAACAGTGTTTCCGAATACTAAGTTTAGCTCCTGTGCAGCTGTACAAGTGCCGAACACCTCTGTCAGCGATACAATTCCGTAACGTACAATATGCTTGGCTACATAGTGTGTAATACAGGCTTTGAATTAATAACATAAACAATTACATGTTAAAACTACAAGAGGAAAAATCAGAGAACAATCAGTGTATAGAAATCGGACGCAGCTCAAGTCCAAGCCTTTTTGTCCTCAATATAATCCTTCACACTATAAAATGCTTTCTGACACAACTTACGTTTAATGAAGGATTTGAATTTATTCAGGCTCAGATCTTGAACCACTTCTGGAAGTCCATTGTAAAAATGTATACATTGACATCTGAAAGAGCCACCTATTTTCTTGAGCCTTGTTGTAGGTACAATAAATTTGTGCCTGTTCCTAGTATTTATATTATGAACATCACTGTATTTTTTAAACAATTTAATATTTTTATGAGCATACAAAAGATTTTCATAAATATATTGAGACGGCACGGTCAGTATATTAATCTCTTTAAATTTTTCTCTAAGAGAGTGTCTCGGACTTAATTTATAAATTGCACGAACAGCTCGTTTCTGCAAAACAAATATTGTTTGAATATCGGCGGCATTTCCCCACAACAGAATGCCGTACGACATTACGCTATGGAAATAGCCAAAGTACACGAAACGGGCCGTCACAACATCAGTCAAATTACGAATTGTTCTAACTGCGTATGCAGCAGAACTTAGTTTTTTTGACAATTTTTCTATATGTGGACCCCATTGAAGCTTAACATCCAGAGTTATACCCAAGAATACTGTGCTGTCTTCAGATTTCAATTCTTCGCCCTTTATCAACACTTTAGTTTCCACCTGCCTAACGTGAGGTAGAGTAAACTTAATGCATTTGGTTTTTTTCTCGTTTAAGAGTAAATTATTAACATTAAACCAATGGACTACTTTAGAGATCGCGCTATTTACATCATCAGTAACCTGCTACTGACGTTTCAGTTTAAATAAAAGTGAAGTGTCATCTGCTAACAACACTATATCGTGGTTATCCTTTATTAGGTACGGCAGGTCATTGATGTAAATAAGAAACAAAAAAGGACCAAGAATTGACCCCTGTGGGACTCCCATTGTTACCAAAGACCCGGAGGATCTTGTTCCATTAACGTCAACGCTTTGAATCCTACCACTCAAGTAAGATGTTATAAGATCCAGTGCAGAATTCCGGATCCTGTAGTGGCGGAGTTTCCTGATTAACGTATCGTGAAGAACGCAATCGAATGCCTTAGACAAATCACAAAAGATGCCCAAGGCATCGCATTTATCCTCCCATGCATTATAGATATGTCCTAGAAGTTCAACACCGGCCATCAGTAGTTGAACGACCCCTTGTAAAACCGAACTGTTTAAATAATTTATGTTTATTAAAAAAATTTAGCATTTGGTTTAAAATTAATTTCTCAAAAATTTTACTAAAGGTAGGTAGTACGGAAATAGGTCTATAATTTGTGGGGTCTGATGTACTACCTGATTTAAACAAAGGTATTATTTTACTATTTTTCATGAGATCAGGAAACTCTCCACAGTCAATACAAGCATTAAAAATATCAGCTAGAGTGGGTGCCACAATATCAATATTAGACTTAGCAACTTCCACCGAATGACCCCATAGGTCAGCAGTCTCTTTTACATTTAGAGTGTGAAAGATTTTAATTATATCTCTACTGATAACATATTCAAAATGAAACTCCGAATCACAAACATTAACATTTTCTTTAAGCAAAGACTCGGCAACAGAAGGTGTCATCACCTTCTGTTGCCGAGTCTTTGTTTAGGGATTTAGTAGTTGAAACAGGAATATCCGAAAAGAAATTTTCATACTCGTGCATACGTCATATACGTACATACTAGTGCATACAAACTCTTCATGCATTCTCATAGTCCGATGGAACGATGAGAATGCTTAAAGATTTCGAAAACATACGAGTACATCGGTTTCTTACAGAACTTCAACTATATCCGACGATACTGATATTATTTGTCACCTTTGCGGCGTTCCTATTACTTATTTTAAATGTTAACCTATATAATGTAAATACTTTGATTGAAATAAATTATTTCTACCAGCTTGCTCCTAAGTCCTATCGCAGTTCGCGTATAAGAACTTCTTTCCAAAAATTGATTTATTCGCCTTTATTCGCTTTGTATTATTAAGCATGGTAAGGTGAATGAATAAATCACTTTTTCTTTGCTAAATAATAAATTTTCGTCAAGGTTTCTCTTGAATCTAATTTCCGAAAGAAAGCCTATTTGTTATTGACCGCTTTCTTTAGTTTGTGCTTACTTTCAATCAACCGGATATAATGGCTTCTTATAATACAGTCTACATTTTTCGTAGAAGAAAGCTTGGAGTGGTGTATGGTGTTACTTTTGTAATGTATGGTAGTTATTACTGTTTTATTACAGAATAGAATACACTTTCGCTAAAATTAAGTGGCAATGTGTCGTATTATACATGTAAAGAGAAAGGGAAAAGGGAGTCATATAAATAATTTATTAATAACAGTAGATAAAATAGAAAACAGATTAAAAATGATTTAGAAAAATGAAAATGGATGCCTGATATGGACGAGGTGAGGATACAAGTAAAAAGGTAAAAAGAAAACAATAAAATAAAAAAGGGCAGCGTTCAGTCGGGCAGCAGTAATAGAACAGTTGAGGGCCTGTCACCAGACTAAGGGCCGGGTTGAGGGTGGCAGTTAAGTGGCAGCGGGTCCGGTTAGCAGGAGCGGCGCCCGGCAGCAGAAGACGCGCCAGGTAGCAGAGGCGGCGTCGACAACAGGAGCGGCGCCGGCAGCCGAGACAGCGCCCGGCAACAGTACCTGCGCCGCCATCAGAGGTGGTGTCAGGCAGCAGAAACAGCTAGTCACATTTAGCACAGCACATGTAGGGATTCAGAGGAGGTTCCCCTCTCCGCGAGGGAGAGGGTACCCCTAGGAGGGCTCTGGAGGAAAATATATCACAATTAATATAATGTAGCTAGTATATAAGCCAGACCGAAACTCTCACTGCTCAGCGAGGGAAGAAACCTCGCAAAACAGCTTTTCACAAAATTTAAATATTTGAAAAATTATAAGCAACTAGCTGACCCGGCAAACTTCGTTCCGCCTTAAAGGCAATATCACATGACTATTTTTTAAATTAGGATAATTTTAAATAAATAAATATCACTATTCAATGATTCTTTATTTGGGAGCACAATCCTGGTGGTTCTCCGGAAATCTATAATGTGCTACAATACTCGCAAACAACATCCATTGGCCCAATGCGAACGCACCATTGCGCTATATTATATGCGTATTGAAACGCTGCCCGATTCAAATCAGTATTTGATGAATTTTTTTCTTGTGCTTCGTAAATTATCTAGCACTTGATCTCTGAGGTTTGCTCGACGATTTCCCATTGCCAACCGACCCGTTTCACGGGCTGCCTTCCTTTGCTCTGGTGAATGAGAAGCACGAAGTCGAGCCATATTAAGGCTGCGCTCTTCAAGTGCAATTTCTTGCTCTTCTTCAGTTCTTTTTTTTTTTGTTTTGGATGGGATATCATCAAATGACCTCTCCCGCTCCGGGCGGAGCGGAAGGGCGTGTCAGACTTTTATTGACTAAAACCCACCCGTGTTCTTTCACTTGCTTGTGCAACGGCCAGTGCCATGGTTTCTTTTTTAACCAACCCGCAATCCCGTGGACGAGTCCTCGTGGACCCCGTCAAGGTGTGCTGACATCTCTTTGAGGCGTGTGTGAAATACAACGCGCCGTCAACCCGGGCCTGGTTCTTACCAGGAGGCTAGCTGCCTATCGCTCGCCGCCCGCAAGTCCGCGCCTACGGTGGTCGGGAGTCCGATGTTGCCTCCCGACCAGGGCGCTTCCTGCGGCGGTTTGAGGCGTGAGGGTAGTAGGATTTCCGCTCCCTCACGCGCTTCGCCTCCTCCTTTGCCAGCATCACTGCTTCACAGAAGGAGGTGAAAGCTTGCCATGCACTCTTGATCCGGACTATGGCCCGGACCAGGGTCGGAAGCTAGAGATCGCCGCCGATCGCCGCCACGAGGACACTGCTGTGCTCTACCCAAGCCGGGCAGACCTCCACCATTTGCTCCACCGTGTCCTCAGGGCGATGCACACACTGGTCGCCCTGGTGTTTCCTCTCGCCTTATACGGGACAGGAACCTCCCGAAACAGCCGTGTCCGATGAGAACCTACGTCAATCGGAAGGTGAGGACGCCGTGGCGCCTCTCTAGCTACTCCTCAAAGAGAGGACTTACCGCCGCTATTGTGGCGTGCTCAGTGCTGTATTGCGATAATCACAATTTCCATGTCGCCATGAGATCCCGCCGGAGCTCTGTCCGCTGCACTGCGATTTTTCGCGGCAACGGAGTTATGCCTCCTCTCGTCACTCCCACATGTGGGCGAGGGATAGTGTTTCTCCACAATTTAATAGATGTTATTATACATATAAACGTTTCTTTTTAATTACTCTATCTAATAAAAGAAACCTAATCAAAATCTGTTTCGCAGTTTTAAAGATTTAATCATACAAAGGGACATAGGGAAAGAGAAAGTAACTTTGTTTTATAGTATGTAGTGAAGTGGTAAATGGCACAGCAATACAATATTAGAAATTTTGAAGTTGAAGTTTGCTTTGGGGCTTTTATTAAAAAAATTAAACCGGCAGAGAGTATTTATATTCCTTGCTTTAAATGAATGCATCAACATCAAACCGGTAAGACTTTTTTTTTATATCGCTGAGTAGTGCAGCAGTGTGTTTGTACCATTTTTAACAAATGAACCACTAACTTATATTTTGACTGAGTTGTTTTGTTATTCCATGTCAGTTTCGTTTTGTTATAACATGTCTTATGTCACGTCACACGGGAACGACGGGAACAACGGGAACGGGATAAAAAGTATCCTATGTGATATGTCCTTCTCCCAGTTCTTATCTACCTCCCTAACAATTTTGAGCCATACTGGTTAAGCGGTTCTTGAGTTATAAATAGAGTAACTAACACGACTTTCATTTGTATAAATCTATATATTTATATAGTCATTACTTATTTATATATTTGTATAGTCTATATATTTATATGGTCTATGTATATACATAGACTTCATTCAAATCGGACCAGCCCTTTAGGAGGAATTCAGTGACTAACACACGTACAGCAGATTTAGGAATATACTAATCGAAAGCATTGTCATCTACATTTGTAATGAAGATATCACACCTCCCTCTACCCCTAGAGCTCTTGTTTCAGTCTCTTTAAGTTAAATAAAAAATCTTAAATATATATTTATTTCTATTTATTTTTTTCTCTTTGAGTTCATAAGTATAATTTTAGAAGTATAAAAAATTATAATATCTTTTTTTATTTTTTCCCGTTTTAGTTCTTATGTACAATTTTCTTTTTAAGTAACTATAAAAATTAAAAAAAAAAAACTATAAACTTGTCTAAAAACAAAAAAAAAAAACTTGTGGTTGCCCGGGTTTGAACCGAGGAACACCAGCCATCGCGAGTAGACCACACTACTATCGACTACGCCACAGCTGCTATGTCAAGCCGCGCGAAATTAGCGCCCATATTATGCGTGAAATATTGCGAAAGCGAAAACTCGAAAACATGCGCTTCCCCAGATATAAGACTGAGCTAGATCGATTTCTCGTCCCCGAAAACCCCCACATATTAAATTTCAGCGAAATCGTTAGGGCCGTTTCTAAGATCACATGCTTCTTCAAGCGATCAGCGCCATCTGCTGGGCTAATTTGTGAATCTAAACCATCCAGGTCGCCACTCAAACGTATACAGAAAAAATCATTAAAATGGGTAAAGCCGTTTAGGAGGAGTTCAATGACATACACACGTACAGCAGAATTATATATATAAAGATATAGTCATTACTTATTTATATATTTGTATAGTCTATATATTTATATGGTCTATGTATATACATAGACTTCATTCAAATCGGACCAGCCCTTTAGGAGGAATTCAGTGACTAACACACGTACAGCAGATTTAGGAATATACTAATCGAAAGCATTGTCATCTACATTTGTAATGAAGATATCACACCTCCCTCTACCCCTAGAGCTCTTGTTTCAGTCTCTTTAAGTTAAATAAAAAATCTTAAATATATATTTATTTCTATTTATTTTTTTCTCTTTGAGTTCATAAGTATAATTTTAGAAGTATAAAAAATTATAATATCTTTTTTTATTTTTTCCCGTTTTAGTTCTTATGTACAATTTTCTTTTTAAGTAACTATAAAAATTAAAAAAAAAAAACTATAAACTTGTCTAAAAACAAAAAAAAAAAACTTGTGGTTGCCCGGGTTTGAACCGAGGAACACCAGCCATCGCGAGTAGACCACACCACTATCGACTACGCCACAGCTGCTATGTCAAGCCGCGCGAAATTAGCGCCCATATTATGCGTGAAATATTGCGAAAGCGAAAACTCGAAAACATGCGCTTCCCCAGATATAAGACTGAGCTAGATCGATTTCTCGTCCCCGAAAACCCCCACATATTAAATTTCAGCGAAATCGTTAGGGCCGTTTCTAAGATCACATGCTTCTTCAAGCGATCAGCGCCATCTGCTGGGCTAATTTGTGAATCTAAACCATCCAGGTCGCCACTCAAACGTATACAGAAAAAATCATTAAAATGGGTAAAGCCGTTTAGGAGGAGTTCAATGACATACACACGTACAGCAGAATTATATATATAAAGATATGAAATAACTTAAAGGAGTTCGGATAACAAATCCGGTAGAAAAATAGCAGGCGTCAAGAATTTAGAAGAAAAGGTTGTCATGAGACATAATCTATAGCGTTGTCAAAAACTGTCAAAACAATGAAAATATTGTTCTAAATATGTAAAAATAAGTAAATATTACATTATAGCGCTGTATTGAGTAGGAAAAATTAATACAGCACAGCATAGGTAGGTACAGCTTCTTACGCTAAGATATCGCTAAGTCTCCGAAACTTAGGCTTGAAGTTAAGGACCGTGTCTGTAAGCTGAATGAGTCTTGGTGTAGTAAAATATGTTCACAACAGCGGCTCATAATACTGGAATGCAGAAATGAATTATATATAAGTATGAATATAAATACATAAGTGTAAGTATATGTAGGTAAATTATCATACAAGTGGGCAGTTCACATTGCTTGTAGAACCAATTTCCGATGGGACAGTAAGGTTCTGGAGTGGCGGTCACGTACCGGAAGACGCAGCGTAGGGAGGCCCCCAACAAGGTGGACCGATGACTTGGTGAAGGTCGCGGGAAGTCGATGGATGCGGGCAGCACAAGACCGGTCATTGTGGAAAGCCTTGGGGGAGGCCTTTGTCCAGCAGTGGACATCTATAAGCTGAAGAAGAAGAATACCCTTTATTAGAAAGTTTTCATGTTGTGTTCGACTTCCGCCTCAAAGAGATGTTCTGACACATTGTGATGGGGGTCACTAGGATCAAACATCGTCAGGAGACGTCATGTCACGCAATTACCCTACTGCACTGAATCCTCGTGAAGTATTTATAGCAAACTCCCCTAGGAGGAGAGGAGAGCTCTGTTTCAGGTTAAATAGGTATAGGAATATTCTTACTATATTATAAATGGGAAAGTGAGTTTGTTTGTTTGCTTGTTCCGCGAAAATTTGCAGACGTAAAGGTAGAAGTCCGGATTATAATAGGGTACTTTTTATCCCGGAAAAAATTGATATTCCCAATGGAAATCTAAAAGGCGCGGTATAACCGAACTCCGCGCGGGCGTAAAGCTAGTAATATTATAAATGTGGACATTTTATTATGGGTGACACAATGGGCGGTCTTACCGCTAAAGCCGATCTTTTTAAAACGATGTCTTTTATTTGGTGTATGCCTACTTATCTGTATAATTTAAATTTTCAGAGAGGGCTACAACAGATCGAAATTTAAGGGTAACACCCGCACAGGTATGTAGATTAAAATAGAATAGAATACTCTTTATTATCTGCACCATATAGATTACAAAAATATAAATATAAATATTTTACAATGGGCGGTCTTATCTCTAAGAGGGATCTTTTACAGACAACCTTTGGATGGAATGGTAAGGGGAAGGAGAGAGAAATAATGTAGTTAGTCTACACTCTACAGTGTACTATTTACATAGTTTATATAATAAATATGCACGTCAAGTGTACCGTACTAGTCTAATAAATATATAAATCCTATTAATAAACATCATGCAAACCAAATAAAAAAAATTATGACATGTTTAAAGAATGAGGAAATACTTACCATGGTTTTAAAAGTGGAAAGAGTTTGAGCACGCCTTACAGATACGGCCAAGTCATTCCATAGCCGAACTGCTTGTACAGTAAAGGATAATAGATAGTAGATTAATACTTAAGCTACGATTGCCGAGGTCAGATCGAGGATGGGTCATCATCGATAATATATCGCGACCCCTATGTCCCTCTGAAAACACGTTGAAGCTGAACGTCCTTTATTTTAACACTAGAGTGCTCGCACCCGCTTGGGCGATATATGTAGCCCTTTTGCAAGACAATTATTTTTGAAAATAGGTTGGTAAATTGATGATACGCTAGTTGTTTTTAATAATTTATTGTATTTTTAACATTAAATGAGACTATGCTTTTAATCTGAGGTCTATTGTTAATAATTTTATACTTTACATAACATAATAAAAAAAATGCAATATTTGGATAGCATGAGATTCATCAGCCTTATTTTAATATTTTCATTTTATTTCAAAACTAACATAAAATCTTATACATTTTCGTTGCATTGAGGGCACTCTATCACCTGATCGTCACTACATATCGATGCCTTGTCTTTATGCACGTGCTTCTGTTTCGAGCTCTATTATAGAAAGTACAGCGACCTACTCGACTACGAATTGGCATATTTTGCTGTGAAGATTGTTCTCATAATCCCAAAAGTAATCTTCCTTTCAATTTTATGCCTCTGGGTATATTTTTTATGTGTATATTTTTGTGGCGTAGAACTTTCAAGTCTGGATTATTCATCTGGTAAATGACAAGGGTTGATGATGATGATGATGAAATGACAAGACCATTGATTACAGACAAATTATCAAAATTATAAAATAGCCATCGACGACTATTGCGTGAAATTATTTTCGGGTGATGAACTGTTTCATTCCTCGTCTCCCCTTGAAGCATCCTGCTCACTTTCAGAACCACCTTTTTTATCCGTTATCATTATTACCGTTCATGGATACTGCTCTGTTTGGTCGTCAGAAAGCTTGTTTTGCTCGTTATCACTTGGATTGTTACTGGTTTCATCAACTTCCATCAACAACTCTTGTATACGCTCCTCATTAATGTTTGCTGCCATAGTGAGCTGTAAATTGGTATAAATATGAGGTTTTATATCATTAACTAACATTTAAGTCATTGCAAAACAAAAGTAAAATAAAACATAAAGAAAATATTTACAATTGCACTAAAAAACTTGAGAAATTCACGTTGTCAAAAAATTCCGCTAATGCTGGCGTGAGGTACATGCGTAGCCCGGCTACTTTTTACTTGAAATACACAGACGGCTGGTCTCCGCGGGTGTTGCCGCACCGACTGACATGCTCGCGCATTCTTTCTCGAAGAATACATAGAAGGACAGCGGTATACGGTCACGCGTAAAAGGGAGAGACTACAATATGTACCACTGGGCTACGTATGTAGCCCACGCGAGCACTCTAGTGTTAACACTACCCAATACCACCCTGCGCGCTGGTGGACCGATGGGACTCTCCGATGCTGCTTCGCTGGATAAGATCGGGGACTTCACTCGGCCCGCCACTTATTGATAAATATCTTTGTCATATTTTATGCATTACTAACACTAGTTTATAAAAATAAATAAATGAATTATTATTATTGTAAGACACACGTAAGTCTTTCATAAACTTTATGGGTGATTAGATGCCCAAAAGTTTGGAACCAATAATAACTAATACCAAGGTTTATTATGTAATCCAGTAACTGGATTATTGAGGTCTGATAAGCATTTGCTCTACATGAAATGCTGGTATTCAGCTGCATTGGTTGCACTGGAAGTCAACCCGAAAATGCTAGACAAATTGGACAGATAGATTGTTCCAATTTTCAAAGCTTTCTTAATGTTAGGTAGGCCATAACATCGGCTGCCGGCAGAAGTTAGCACCCACCAGACAAAGTCTTGCCGCCAAGCGATTTGACGTGTTCCGACATGATGTCAGTTGTGTGCCGGGTACGATGCGCTAAATGTTGTTGTCTCCAGATCAATCTCCCTTGTTCGCAACATCGTTAGTCGTGTTGTTGGGTTTAACATTACATGACCTCGCTCAACTGCCGTCTTCCTTCCTATTTTTTCAGTTGTTTTGTGTGAATAGATTGCATCGCTGCTTACCATGAGGCGGGATTGCGGTCAAGCGCTTGGTTATAATTATTAAAAAAAAATAGTTCTGAATGTCTCTAAATGTTTAACTGTTATCGAAACATAGCTCCTAACTTCTTTCAAAATAAAGCCGTTGCATGGCATGTTGGCTTGCGTCACGTTTTAAAAGACTTTCATTTATCTCTGTCGTGAGTTATCTTCCAAATACCTTGGTAGTTATGGTTAAAGACAGGACAGGGCTTTGCATTTCACGGGGAAAACATTATGGGCGAGCAACTTATTTTTGTTTCTCAAACGTTTTTGTTGTTTTTAAGGCGCTGTGCTCAGTAAAAATAGGCTCAAAAACCAGTTTTTTAGCCAAATGTATACATTTCAGAGCAGCCAAAATATGTGAATAACATATAATTTATATGTTAATCTTGATTATATGTAGCAGGAAACCATTGTTTTCAAAACACGTTTTGAATTAATTTTCTCAATAGAAAAAAATCCTAAAGTAACCACTGAAATTGAATTTATAACGGTTGTAACTGTATTATTAATCATCAAATCTTGATAAAATTGAGAAGAGCGATGTAAAATATAATAGTAAATGAAATCATTGTTTTTGTTTATCGATTTAACTAAGATATTCTAAAATAAATAATGTATTTAATGATAAATAACGTGAACGAAACGTCGCTCCATCGCGGCGTCCATTGCCTTCTCTTTCACTTCTATGCTTAGCGACAGTGACCGCTGAGGCGCGCTGCTTGACGGACCTATGTCAGTTTTTGCTTTACCCCGCACAGAAAATAATTATATTTACGTGTCTGTTTGTTGATGAATAATCATATTTCGTTTTTGCCCGGGTTCAAATCCCAGGTTTACATTATATGCTTTTTGTAGGTTTTAATTGAAATAAATGCTTTTTAATTTACTGTTGTATTTTTGCCGATATTTTATTTGACTTTTTCTGTAATTATTCTTTCTTTTTATTTTTTTGCGGCAAATTTTTCTTCACCTGTATGTGTTCGGGTTCAAACCCCAGCTTTACGTTGTATGCTTTTTGTTGGATTTCTTATTTGCAATAGTTTTTTTTTAATTATTATTAATTTAGCCGATTTTCTGTATTTTTTGTAGTAGTTGTTCCATCTTTTTAAATATATTCTTTTTGTAACAATTATAATGCAAACTAATATTTAAAATCAATTCGTTATAATTTTCTTTCTACAAATGTCTAGAAAATAATAATGTATAATAATAATAAGCCTTTATTAAACCATGAATTTCTTAGTTCATAATATAATTTAACAAAAGAAAAACAATAAAAATAACAGTTAATATGATAATAGTTCATAATAGTAAATTTAGATTTCATTTCGTTGCATTATTCATGACCCCTTTCGGTATAGGCCTCCTCCAAGTGCCCCCATCTATTTCTATCCTTTTGTGTTATGTCCTTTTTTCATGACACTGTTACTTTACATCATTGTAAGCACTAGTACAAACCCGACTTCGATAAGAGTTGCAGTTTTGAAGAAAAAATCTTTTATTTTTTTTAAATATGCGATTTTTTTTAACAGTTACTCTAAACAGCTGTTTAAGAATAGTAATTTCTAGAAATGAAGTATATATCATTTCTAGAAATGACTATTAGTAAACTAACAGTTTCATGAAAAAAGGACATAACACAAAACATTTAAGCAGAACGGACAAAGTGCATTATAAAAATAAAAAAGAAAACAAAACTAATAATAAAAAATTAAAATATGTAAAAAATATACATTTTCGAAAATCGCAAGGTAAAGTAAACGTATGTGGGATTCGAACCTGGTGCTCGCCGCGGATGTCTAATGTTTTGGATTTTAGTATTTTGGACTGAGTACTAAGGTCTATTTGGAACGTTTTTGTCTAGATGTATTTTATCAAAAGCAGTACTGAGTTTCAAAAAAGTATGTATCAAATATTATGTATACAATATGTAAAGAAAATTCCATCCGACCCAAAAGGAAAATAAAGGTTAGGTATACACATGACCAAATAAAAAATGAAATTTTACATAATCATCATAGTAACAATACTAATGAATTTTGAAATAATCTTTTTTTTCCGCGAATTAATTCCAACTTTCCCAAAATTTTGTAATTTTTAAAGAGTCATAATACTAATACCGATACCTAACAATACCTTCACGGATCGGAAAGGGTTTTATTTACATATTGTATACGATTTTTATTCCTTATTAGAAAGCTGATTAAACATACATAATTTGTTCAGAATAAGCAACTGAATCGATTCCAATTACTTTTACACCATGTTTTTCCAAATATATTTAAAAACTGGCTATGCCCCGCGGTTTCACCCGCGTAAGCTTCGAACCGAAACAGTTCAGTTGATATAAAATAAGCGCCTGTTAAAATAATGGGATCAATATGTACGTCCGCGTTGGCTCCCGTTTTCGCAACATTTTTTGTTAAACTAAAATGTTATATTCTATACTTTTCTTATCAAAATGGAAAGAAAAAGATGCACTTAACTTAAATTTTCTCGGTGGTAGGCAACAACATCAGCCGCCGGCATAAGTTACCACCCACCAGACAAAGTCTTGCCGCCAAGCGATTCGTCGTGTTCCGGCATGATGTCTGGTGAAGCCGTGTACGGTGGACGGGTCTGAGCAGTTGTGTTGCTATGTGTGCCGGGTACGATGTGCCTAATGTTGTTGTGTCGGGAGTTTGGTCGTGGAGGGTCTCCAGATCATCCTCTGGCGCAGCATCGTTGGTTGTGTTGTTGGGTTAAACTTTGCATCACCTCGCTCAACTGCCGTCTTCCTTCCTATTCACTGAAATTTTTTGAGTGAATCATCTTAATAAGCTAGTGCGCTTTACCATCAACGATTGCATCACTGCTTACCATCAGGCGGGATTGCAGTCAAGCACTAGTTTATAAGTGTAAAAAAAAAAAAAAAAAAATAGTTTGTGAACAAGAGAATCGGCGCCATTACATTTCTAAACTAAGTAAGGAGCTGCGTACACATATACAATATGTAAAGAAAACCCTGTCCGACCCATAAGGATAATAAAGGTTAGGTAAACACAGGACCAAATATAATATAAATTTTTAAGTAATCATCACAGTAACAATACTAATGAATTTTAAAATAATCTTTTTTTCCCGCGAATTAATTCCAACTTCCCCGAAAATTGGTAAGTTTTAATAAAGTGACAACACCATTTTGACGGTACGCTTATGCGATTCGACCACGCGTCGCGTGCCCTGCCCCCCGTCGCCCGCGGAAGGGTGTCCTACCGCACATGTTAATATTTATTTTTTTAGGGGGATGTTTTTTTTTAACTTTAGGGGCATTAGTAGAATCAGTTATCGATTCCTAACAATACCTTCACGGATCGGACAGGGTTTTCTTAACATATTGTATACAAATAAATACTTACCTACTGACTAAACCTCCACTAGGAATAAGATAGATGCGTAAGTAAACAAACCTCTTTTACAGTCCGGTCAGTCGATTTTGATCTTTATTGCGTTGTTGGTATGACACATAGCAGCTGTAATGATGGACGAGGTATCCGCTGTTCAAATCTGGGCAACGTACGGACGACAGCAGGTCAAGCTACCCGAAACTGTCAAATAGATTCAATCAACCTTGAGGCTTAATGCTTCAGAAATAAAGTTGAAAATGTAATAAAAAAGCCTGACTTATTGTAGTAGCTTAATGTGGTGTCGTCTGCACTTCAGCGAATATGACATAGCTGCTGCCAAGTTATTGTTATTCAGTGTTACAAGCGCGACCAGATGTTGTTCCGCTGGCGTGACGGGACTAAGAGAAGCCTGTAAGATATTATCACGCTGTTCAAGCAGACTGACCCGGACGACGTGCCGACGTTTGTGGCGAAGGAGCTGCACAAGCTGCCGCCCGTCACATGTTGATGTTATAAGCCTTTTGAAGGATATTGACAGAATAACAACCAGTATTCAGTATCAGTGATAATCCCCCTTATTCATAAACGTTGCTTAAAGTTAACTAGTGATTAGCGATTGTTTAACCAGTCATTTAACTGTAATCTTCATTTATGAATAAACCATATTATCTTTAGTTACATTGAGAAAATTAATTAATGGTCTACGTGGTACTCTCATAAACACTAAGGACCGTATTACAGAACCTTACTCAAGACTTAAGCATTACTTAAAACTAGTTTCAACCAATCAAATTGTCTCAAACGAGATTTAAGTAAACCTTGAGTTTTGAGTGAGCTTCTGTAATACGGACCTTAGTTTGTGAACTTAAATTGAAAATTTAATACTTTTGCCTCTTCTATATATTTAGGCTCAAAGAAATAAACGATTTGATATTTCTATAATTATTATTTCCTGCATCCTGAACCAGACGGTTTTCATTCAAAAATAACTATGGAAGTCCAAAATAACAAAGCAAAATAAGGCAAGTATTTTATGCTCACGGTACTTATAATAATGATTGTTGATAAATTTTGAAACACTTCTTAGGAAACAACATTGTGCCAGGCCATGGCAGCTGAAGAGTTATTCAGTCAATTTACGACTCCATTCGAAGAGCTGGGTCTGCCTGGATGTGGCACTTCAGCTTTAACCCGAAGGCGATAACGAAGCATTGCAGGCTAATGGTTGGACTTTTGAGGGCTCCAACAACCCGTAACGACTGCCACTAGATGTTCGTATGGCATCCGGGACCAACGGCTTAACGTGCTTTCCGAGGCACGACCAGACCAGTGCAAATTTTCACATTCATGCATACAAATATTTGCACTGCGCGGGGATCGAACCCCCGCCTCCTTGTGCAGCGGCCGCGTTCGCTACCGCTACGACACGGAGGCTGTATAAGCAAAAATGTTTATATTATAGCAGCAATAAAATGTATATTATTTTATCATTAAAAAAAGACCTAAGTAGTCTATAATTATTTTACTCATTCCACTTTTGAGAAGCAAAATGACGCCTTTACAATTAGTTGTTTTCATTGATTTGTCGACCTTCTGCGCAAGGATTGTTTATACATTACTACTTTGTTTGTAACCATTAGGTAATCACAATAATAGGAATTCGAACCGGAAAATCGGTTAAACCATCGTGAATGAACTATGACAGGTCAAGTAGCCAACTAGTCCATAGAAATTGCATTTTAGTTTCCTATTATTGTAAGTGAAACTTATGGTCAGTTGTAGTTGACCGTAGGTTTACTAAGAACAATGGTTCTTTTGTCGTCGTAATGCCGTATCCATTTTCGGGCACAATTTCTACATCCTGTCAAACAATTTGTTAGAGCAACACGTTATACGATTTTGTTTGTTTTGCAGTCGGATAGCTGATCGAGTATGATGACCGGCGAATATGGCCAATAATCTGTTCGACATAATACAGCCAACATTGTTGGCATTGGCTGATTATGTTGGCAAATGATTAGCGTCCAAGTATCGTGTTTATTATGTCCAATGTTTGGTTTGGTTTATGCGTATTGATTAGTGATTGTTTTAGTTATTTTCAGCATATAGTTTCAGCGTGTTGGCGCCATCTATTGGCGTTTATAAATGGAACTGTCGCGCAGAATCTCTTAGCTAATCCTTGTACCCGTAACCTACATCACGTCATGCACCCGCTGCCCGTGAGATGGCGCTGTTTCGTTATTGATCGAAAGCGCGTAGATCATACGAGAAAAACACAGTTTAGTAGCCGTTTGGTACTCGTTCGCTAACCGCGTTTCGCACCGCTCTGCGGTGTGATCCTATCCGCTTTCCGCTGTCGCCGCATAAAAGTAGCCGTTTGGCACTCGATCGCTAACCGCGTTTCGCACCGCTCTGCGGTGTGATCCTATCCGCTTTCCGCTGTCGCCGCATAAATGTATCCAGTTGGTGCTCAATCGCTAAACCCGCGTTTCGCATCGCTCTGCAATGTGACCCTATTCGCTTCCGCTGTCGCAGCATAAAAGTAGCCGTTTGGCACTCGATCGCTAACCGCGTTTCGCACCGCTCTGCGGTGTGATCCTATCCGCTTTCCGCTGTCGCCGCATAAAAGTAGCCGTTTGGTACTCGATCGCTAACCGCGTTTCGCACCGCTCTGCGGTGTGATCCTATCCGCTTTCCGCTGTCGCCGCATAAAAGTAGCCGTTTGGTGCTCCATCGCTAAACCCGCGTTTCGCATCGCTCTGCGATGTGATCCTATCCGCTATCCGCTGTCACCGTAATAGTATCGCTTCCGCTTCCGCGAGTCGCATGGCTTTGCTGTGTGAATCCTTTTCGCTAAATGATATAATCAAGCGATTATAAGTTATATCCAACCGCTCAATTGGAGACGTGTCTTTGTGGCTTCAAGAAAAGAAACCAAAGCTGTTAGCGGAGAACTTGATAACCACGTGTGTTTTGTTGAGCTTGTGCCGAACTGCGAGGGTGAAGAACCGTCGAAGACAGAGTGGACTGATCGAACTCCTACGAGACGACGGAACAGCCCGTGAAGAGAGAGGTGCATGATATTCCATAACCCATTCCTAGGTTAAGAGTTTACAGCGCGACAGTGACGCCATTTTTCTTTTCAACTATTTTACAAATTACAGTCCAGATCGAAGGAAGGTATATTAACTCTCGCGAAGCCACTTTGGCCCCTCCACAGCGATTACTTTCTGGTCCACAAGTAATGGAATCAAGCCTAGAACGGGTTTTAGTCTTTAAACAGGCGCCACCTTCTACCTGCACCGTGTCGCCCGTCGGGTGGAGTCGCCGCGGTGTCACCACTGCGACTCTCTCGACGACACGGCCGAGCACACCCTGGTGGAGTGCCCGGCCTGGCGAAACGAGCGCCGCGACCTCGTGGCGGCGCTCGGAGGCGGACGCCTCTCCCTGGCAACCATGGTTCGAGCCATGGTTGAAAGCGAGAGTGCATGGGAGGCTGCCGCCTCCTTCTGCGAGACCGTCCTCTTGCAGAAGGAGGCAGCGGAGAGGGAGCGGGAAGAAGATAGTCTTGCCGCTCCCCTCCGGCGTAGACGGGCGGGGCGAAGAAGACGGGGGACGAACCCCCGTCTCCTTAGGCCCCGAGTGTGACCAGCGTGTGGGTAGCTCCCGCACGCGCAGTGTACCGGTCACCACGTCTGAGGATTACCCCGGTACTCGGGTAATCCTCCCTTGGCGCGGAAGCCGGCCAAAATAGGCCGATAAGCCCTGAGAGTGGCACGGAGTCAGATCTTCGGGCCGAGCCCGTGTCACTCTCCACGCAGGGCTCGAGGGTAACCAAGTGGTTTTAGTGGGTATTTCCGGCTCCGGCCGGGCGAGTCCCACACACGCCTGTCGCCAGCTAGCGGCGGGTAGTTGCCTAAATGCATTACCACACGTTAAAAAAAAAAGGCGAAACCTTATAAATTAAAGGTTCTTGAAGAATAAAAAAAAAAAAACATTGTTTCAGAAGCCAAGTACCTATACAACGTATTTTTTTATTTGTGTGAAACCTTAATATAGTGTGTTCAGAATAAGCCACTCGAAAATCAAATCCAATCATTTTTACATCATGTTATATTTTTTCCCAAATACATTTAGAAATTGTTGCAGTGTGGTTACCGAGCGCACAATACAGTTCACGACAGATATAATTGGCGCGAGCGCATAGCGGGACAGGACCCCCGCCACTCTCTGCAGGGGTGTAATATGTTGTAAGTAAAATGAACATGTTTTAACTAAATTATGTATCATCATCATCATCATCACCTCAGCCACATCAAGTCCACTGCTGGACATAGGCCTCCCTCAAGGATTAAAAAAAAAACGGTTGGACACGGCCTGCATCCAGCGCTTTCCTGCGATATTGGGCAGATCATTCGACCACCTTGTCGGTGGGTGTCCGACGCTGCGCTTGCCGATATGTGGTCGCCATTCAAGAGCCTTTCTGCTCCATCGGCCATCGGCTGTACGAGCTATGTGCCCCGCCCACTGCCACTTTAGAGAGCTAATCCGCTGGGCTATGTCGGCGACTTTAGTTCTTCTACGAATCTCCTCATTCCTGTATCGATCAAATTATGTATACTACATTTTATTTTATCACTTACGGCCGACGAGTAAAGTAGATAATAATATCTACCTAAAATTGACCGTTATAACAGTTCAAACCCTGAAAGTGTGATGGAAAATGCTGAAAATTATCACTAGTTAAATACAAATAAACAGAATTCATTATCAAAAAACGCAAGACAACGCCGCGCCGCTGCAGACGAAAGCGGGCGTTGACCATATTGTTACGGGCTAGGGGTACTAAAACGCCGGTTAAGGGTTGCGAAGTTTATTGGCAACGGAGGTACAGTCGATCGTAGGCAATGACAAGTAGAACGTAGCTGATGTCTCACCGAAGTCTTCACTTACGTCCACGAGGTCCGTGTCGTAAACACACAATAACACTACAGATGTTACTTCACGTAGTACTCGGAGTTCTCGTTATAGTTGTCGCAGTAGGACGGTCTTCTCAAAGATCGCTTCTTTACTGTCGCTTGTTGTTGTATAGCTAGTCGAATGCAGACTGACTCCGCGCCGGCGTCACGGCGCTATATTTACCTAGGTCAGCTGATCGAACATTCCAGATTCCTCTACTTCGAAGCTTCAAACTTCGAGGACATTAAGTACCTACGGTAATTCCCGGAAACGGGTCTCTGGAAATTTCGATGTCGACACTTGGTTGACAAAATTGTTGAGACCTGTACCATTCCATAGGCCACCCTAAGTCTAGTTATGCGTTTTTATATTGCACCTAGAAAATGTCTAGATTTGGGAATATAGGGCTTAAAAGTGACACACTGTATGTCACGCGATATTGTGCCTTATGCCATCGACAAAAGGTCCATTCGTAACAATATTTTTATTGGGACAACAAGGTAAGATAAAAAGCTCCTAACTTTGTGATTTTTCATGACAACTTTTTGAAATTTTGTACATAGATTCTTTACTTAAAAACACTGGACGATATAACATTGTATATTAGACTTATTAGTCTTAAAAAAAAGAATTGGAATAGAAGTTACTGACGATTTGAGAAATAGCTTTAAATTCTGTTTAGCCCGTTTTCATGTTTTTTTCCTATACCTTCTATATTGTACGGAAGAACTTTCGATATCGTGTCAAACGCCTCGGCTAGGTCAAGGAAAACTGCTATGACGTGTTCACCCTTCTGTATTAGAAGGTTTGGTTTCCGCAATAAGTCCTTCAATTGGACCTTTGTATGTGCGTGTTTACCTATTTCAACACAACAATTAAATGTAATACCTACACATTTCAGACAGCCATTTTTGACAGCCTCCGTAGCGTAGCGGTGGCGAACGCGGCCGCTGCGGAAGGTGACGACGCGGGTTCGATCCCCGCGCGGTGCAAATATTTGTATTATAGCAGTATACATCAACGACCGCACGCCATGCGCGCGGGCATACAACTGTGAACTGATACATCATACAGTTGTATTTAGTTAACTTAGCGACGAGGCGCGCGCGCCGCGCTGTAGCTCATATGTCATTGGTCGTTTGATATTGTTTGTGATTGGTTGCTCTGTAAATCTGCCTATAATTGTAAATCCAAAATGTATATAAATACCCGCTCCTAAAAACAAGATCGTCAATCAGAATATTTCTTTTATTGCATCCTGGTAATGGTAAAGTGGTGACCCCGACGTGATTCCAACGTGAGACGAACTGATCGAAACGTTCTGACAAACTCGGAAAATGGCAAACAGCGACGAAGTAGCAACCGTGTCCTTGAAGTCACGCATACCAACGTTTTGGCGCGACAAACCACTTCTCTGGTTTGCACAATTTGAAACAGTAGTAAACCCGCAAAAGCCCGGCGAAGAAGCGAAGTTCAGCCTCCTAGTAGCTCACCTAGAGAAGACGGATGTCGAACAAATAAGTGACATCGTAATGAGCCAAACTCGCACTGGCCGCTACGAGGAGGCTAAAAAAAGACTGTTGTCAGTGTATGAAGAATCGGAGACCAAGCAACTAGAAAAATTACTCACCGAGATGGAGCTGGGAGACCTAAAGCCGTCGCAGTTATTGCGACGCATGAGAGAACCTGCACGCGACAAGATGCCCGATACCACTCTGCAAATACTGTGGATGAGACACCTGCCAGCCTCGACGCGTGCTGTACTATCAGTCAACGAAAACCCCAAACTCGACGTGCTTGCTGCCATGGCTGACAAGATGCATGAGCAAACCCGAGAAGTCCATTCAGTTTGTGCATGCAACCAACCGTCATCATCTACGTCACGACACGAAAGCAGTCACTTGCAGCCAGAGCCAGATCTTCGAGAAGCCATTATGCAGCTTACGCGGGAAATCGCGGCCTTGAAAAGAGACAGATCAAGACAACGAAGACCATCATTTCGCTCAAGATCACGTTCAAAATCACAAGGCCGAACGAATTATTACCAGCAACCGTCAAGTGATATTTGTTTTTACCACGCACGTTACGGCAAAGAAGCACGCAACTGCAAATCCCCGTGTAAGTTCATGCGTCAGAAACTAGCCGCGACCTTGGCTACGACGGAACCCGAGGTTAACGAAATATCACCATACCGTCTACACGTTTGCGATTACCAACATCATTTGAGATTTCTTGTGGACACCGGAGCTAACGTGTCGGTTATTCCTAACACTAAGGGAATGAAGCCGGTGGAGGAAGTGTTGTATGCAGCAAACGGCACCCCAATATATACATATGGCGAGAAGATGCTAGAACTTAAATGAAATGAAATCCCCGACGCCTTAAGTTTCTATACAACACTTCGTCTTTCTATATGTGTTCAAAAACACCCAAAAAAACATCGAAAAAACACGAACCACTGCCTACCACCCACAAGCGAATGGAATGGTTGAAAGGTGGCACCGATCACTTAAAACAGCATTAACGGCACGACTACATAATTCAAGTTGGACGCAAGAATTGCCAACTGTTTTGTTGGGACTTCGCGCTGCAATTAAAGACAATACTAATGTGTCATCGGCAGAAGCGCTATACGGTAAAACACTACGGCTACCCGGCGAAATGTGTGGAGAGACGTCGACATACGCTAATACGAATACACACTTTAGTGACGTCATAACCAATGCAATAAAAAAGATGCAAGCCGTGCGCCGGAGCACTGATCGCCGCGCAATGTTTATTCACGACGACCTAAAGGTGTGCACGCATGTATTTATACGTACCGATGCCTACCGTCGACCGCTGACGCCAACATACAAAGGTCCGTATCGTGTCTTGAAGAGACACAACAAGGTATATACAGTGAAAATCAACGATCGACAAGTAAACATCAGCATAGATCGTTTAAAGCCTGCATTTATTCCCAACACTGAAGAAGCAGTAGAACCTATAAATGACCAGACACCATACATCACACGATCCGGCCGCACCTCAAGACCCACTGTTCGCTTCGCCCTGTAGAACATACGTCCGGCCGAGACGGAGCACAGCCGCGCACTAAAGCTAAAATAGCGAAAGGCACACGAGCAAATACGTCGTCCACCCGTCTGGCAAACTGACGTCACGCAGCCCTAGGCGCTCGCTGGCACCGCGTCGAGACAACAATTACACTGCTTGCGGCGAACGTACGAGACACCACTCGCATAAACAAGCGCTTCGCTGGGGAGGAACTATATAGCAGTATACATCAACGACCGCACGCCATGCGCGCGGGCATACAACTGTGAACTGATACATCATACAGTTGTATTTAGTTAACTTAGCGACGAGGCGCGCGCGCCGCGCTGTAGCTCATATGTCATTGGTCGTTTGATATTGTTTGTGATTGGTTGCTCTGTAAATCTGCCTATAATTGTAAATCCAAAATGTATATAAATACCCGCTTCTAAATACAAGATCGTCAATCAGAATATTTCTTTTATTGCATCCTGGTAATGGTAAAGTGGTGACCCCGACGTGATTCCAACGTGAGACGAACTGATCGAAACGTTCTGACAAACTCTGAAAATGGCAAACAGCGACGAAGTAGCAACCGTGTCCTTGAAGTCACATTCAAGTATGCATGAATATGAATATTTGCACTGCTCTGGTCGTGCCTCGGAAAGCACGTTAAGCCGTTGGTCCCGGTTGCCATACGGACATCCAATGGCAGTCGTTTCGGGTTGTGTTGGAACCCTCAAAAGTACAACAATGCAAATCTAATTGCAATGCTTCGATATCACCTTCGGGTTGTGGAGGTCAGACGGCAGTCGCTTCACGGAAAATATCGAAGTTTAGCCAAAAGCAGCAGTTAGACTGGTAAAGCGGACTCCAGACTCTACAGCTGAAAAAGCTTCGGATGCGACTGGGATTAACGCTGAGATGATAACTTAAAAATTTGATTCTAATGCCACCTATGAAAAAAAGAAAGATCTACGTGATACTATGTGAAAACATACACAAAGTCAATAGTGAGGTCTACAGCCCATCATAAAAAATTACAAATTACAAACATTTTAAACCAGCTAGAGCACGTCTGGCTTCAATCATCCCCGATTATCTCTTCTACTTGAACGAATAGGGGACAATGCGCTGTATAGGCATCTCTTACATTCAATGTTGCTAAAACCCGACTTGATGTTATGTGGGAATGTGATTCATGCAGGAGTGAAGTTTCAAGAGGACCCATTTTAGCTTGCACTTTGGACTATGGCCCAAAACAAATAAACTTAATTATTCACAATTTTGTCATTAGAAAAAAAAAAAAAAAATGTGTAAGGTTTTGTAATACGTACTGTACTGTATATATTACGTTCAATAAACGATGAATTCTCATGAATTTATCGTTTATTGAACGTTAATTGTTTTTTGTAACTTTGAGGGCCTGTCTACCAAAAATTTAAGTTTATTCAAGTAACTTTCCTTCTTCAAGTTAGAATTAAAGTGGAAATAGCAAATTGATTGGTTTTTGATTAACAGTAGATAAGGTTATCGAATTGATTCCAGACGATAAAATAAATAACTGAATCTAGCATTAAACGTTAAAACCTCTCGAAAACGTTTGTATTATTTTATCAAACCTTATCGTTTTGTTGATTAAAATCTAGTTTAAATTCTTTACATGCTTTTTATTAGCTTCGTAATTGTATGTTTGCTTGCTTGTTTGTTTGTTTGTCCCTCTCAAACTCTTTGGACTACGAGTGAGCGGCTCATTACTGTAAAATGTCCCACCGTTTTCAATACGTTCGTTCGTCCGTTTTTTTAAAAAAGAATATCGAACTAAAAAGTTGAAAATAAATATAGTTTAAAAAACCAAAAAAAGCACGTTTTTTTAGTTTTTTAAACTATATTTATTAACAGTTAATCTCCATTGAACTAAAGTTGAACAGAAAAAAATATAAATGTAGATCCTTTTACATACACTGGTATTTATAACCTAAATGTCCCTACATATTTATTGAAATACCTATATGTTGTTGAATTATAAAAACTTTTTTTACAAAAAAACAACCGACTTCCAAAAACCACTACAAAGTGAAAAATAACTAATTTCGGAAGTAGGTGTCTTTGGTTTTGTATATTCGTTTTTTGACACCGACTTCCGAAATTAGTTATTTTTCACTTTGTAGTAGTTTTTGGAAGTCGGTTGTTTTTTTGTAAAAAAAGTTTTTATTTTACACTTTTTAGTTGTTAAAAGTATTCAGTTGCATCCGGTCAGACTGGAAGCTGACGACCTCAACTGCCTATGGTCTTCATCATCAAATTTACTGCAGACTATTATTTTAACCCAATGGGTGCAAAGGTCTCATCATTATAAATGAATGAAGTCCAACCATAAAGTAGCTACTGTAAACCATTGAGGAGTTCCCGGAACTGACCTTTGTTTTCAACATCAGCGCTCTTATGACAGTCACAACCCATCTAGGTGTAAAGTTCTTATCAATACAAATTAATCGAGCCCAAACACAAGATAGCTGCTGTGAATTGTTGAGGAGTTCCTTCGACTGTCTCTCGGCTCCATCATCAGATCTACTTCAGACCTTTATTAAATTGTAGTGCTTTAAAATACTTAATGAAAATGCTAAGAAGTGCACTAGTCGCCCTTGCAATTTTTGAAAGTTCCCCTTGTTTTCTCTGGTCTTCCACCATCAAACCCTGATATCCTTATCATGGGACCACCTTGGGAACGTCTTCTTTCCAACAGAAAAATAATTATTAAAATCGATTCATAAACGACGAAGTTATGCGCGAACAAACATAAAAAAAAGCATATATATGGTCGAATTGAGTAACCTCCGCCTTTTTGAAGTCGGTTAAAAACTCGCTTGCACCACAAATCACTGAACGAATTTAGCGTTAAATATAATATTTAAAACATCATTGAATTTTTGTCATGATCCTGTATCTATTTATATAAATAAAATTCTTAGAGACAATTAAAAATACACGAATCTACTAAATCTTTCTAGATGTTTAACTTTCGTCTGTTTTATAACAAACTAGCGCCCGCCTGCGATTTCGTTCGCGTGTAGTTAGTTATTATGCTCCGCTTTTATTGACCGCCGCGTGATGTTATATAGCCCAAAGCCTTCCTGGGTTAAAGGGCTATCAAACGCAAAGATAATTTTTCA
This sequence comes from Sesamia nonagrioides, assembly GCA_017933935.1. Lineage (NCBI taxonomy): Eukaryota > Metazoa > Arthropoda > Insecta > Lepidoptera > Noctuidae > Sesamia > Sesamia nonagrioides. The sequence goes on from JADWQK010001242.1 coordinate 150,033, forward strand.
AATCGGACCAGTGGTTCCTGAGATTAGCGCGGTGAAACAAACAAACTCTTCAGCTTGATATATTAGTATAGAATTACACATCATCAACTTTTTTATCGTCCCACTGCTGGGCACAGGCCTCCTCTCACAAGGGCGGATCCAGCTTTGGCGCCAGGGGGGGGTCACATAGTCGTGGTCAAGTCAGAAGAAGTTTTAATTAAATTTTGATAATAATAGATACAATTAAAAAGAAGGTATTTTATTAATAAGTACCTACTGAACATAAAAATACCTAATTAAATAACGAAATCAATTTTTCTTTTACGTCTCCTGCCGAAATGTTTTATCACTTCATCTATTTCAATGGGTACGTTTTTATGGACGTGGAGAAGTGCCAGTCCGGTTAGACGTTCTTCAATCATTGAAGCTCTTTCCCATGCTTTGATTTTTCGTAACGTAGACGACGTACCACTGGGTGCTGAGAGGCGAGCTCAGACTGAGGGGAGATCTGACGAGTTAAGCGGACGACACGCTGGTCACCGCCCGGGAGAGCTCGCACAGGGAAGCAACGTTGCTGGCGACGGCTGCGGTATCACAGGTGGTGGGCCGCATACGTCGCCTAGGCCTGGAGGTGGCGCTCAACAAGTCGGAGGCCATGGTTTCATCGTCTCCGGCGGGCGCCGCCACCCGGCTCACGGCGTCAGCTCGAGCAGCGTCGGTCGCAGCTCCGAGAGGTCCTGGTGGCAGAATGGCGGGACAGGCTTTCGTGCCCTACCGCAGGCCTCACCACCATCGAGGCGATCCGGCAGGTACTGGCGGACTGGCTCGGGAGAAGGCAGGGCTCCCTGATGTTTCGGATTACACAGGTACTTTCGGGGCATGGTTGCTTCGGAAAGTACCTGTGTCGCATAAACATGGAGCTGGACGCCCGGTAGCACTACTGCATCAACTGCCGAGAGCGGCATACGCTGGCAGAGTATGCCACGCGCGGAGGAGCTGCGCCGTGCCTTCATCTCGGCCGGCAGGGAGCTGTCACTGCCGTAATCGAGTCGATGGTCGGCAGTGATGAGTCCTGGGATGCGGTGGTTTCCTTCTGCGAAACAGTCGTCTCGCAGAGGCTGTGGACAGGGAGAGGGAGATCTCGTCCTCTCACCCGACCTACAGCAGGCGCACCGGGCGTCGGCGGAGGGCGGATAACGCCCTCTTTCAGCCACCCTAAACTGGTCCAGGGGCGACACACTCGGGGACATCTGTCGCCCCCCAAACATCAGGACCCGGGGTGGCGGCGCGAAGTGTTCCACACGCGCCACTCTTAGACGTCATGGGGGGAGTCGTACACATCATTCAGCCGAGGAGGCCCACAGTGGTGGGCCAGCACCAATCGGGGGTTGCGGAAGCAGTGTTCGTTCTCGCAACCCAGGTGTAGGTGCGAGATGGAACTCCGGGGTGGTTTTTAGTCAGTAGGTGTCTGACAGACCCTGTCGCCCACCCCAGGGCGGCGGCCTTGCATGAGGATTTTCCAACCAGGAAACAAAAATAAAAAACGCTTAGACCTTAGACTTACGAAGCTTAGGACCTTCAATTTCCCTCACCAAAAAAAAAAACGTAGGTATGTACAGACGAAGTGTTCTTACAGCAACAGAAACATCATACAGAACAGGGTAAGACCGAAATGTGACGAACAAACAGTCAATTCGGATTTCGCTCTGGTGTCGGTATTCGTGAAGCTCTTCTTGCCCTCAACGTCCTCGTAAAAAAATGCAGGGATATGCACTGCTGTGCTTTATAGATTACGAACAGGCATTCGACCGGGTTAAGCACCAGCACCTCCTGGGTCTATTAACAGATATTGAACTCGATGGCAAGGATGTCAGGATTATCCGTAATCTGTACGAGAACCAAGTAGCTACAATCAAAGTTAAAAATGAGGAGACCGAGGAAATCAAGATCTGTCGTGGAGCTCTGCAAGGCTGTGTCTCCGTTGCTCTTCAATATCTATTCCGAGGTAGTGATGTCGGAGGCTCTTGAAGGTCTGGAAGCCGGAGTGAAAATCAATGGCAAGGTCGTTAATAACCTGCGTTATGCGGACGACACTGTTCTCATTGCAGCGTCTGAACAAGATTTGCAAACCATTGTAGATAAAGTCAATGAGTGCAGCGAGAAAGCCGGTCTGTCGATGAACATGAGCAAGACAATATTTATGGTGGTCTCTAGAAACCAAGACTTATGTCCTAGCATATCGGTGGCAGGCAAACAACTTGAGCGGGTACGACAGGATAAGTATCTCGGTGCTTAGGTAAATGAAGCATGGGAATCCAACCAAGAAATTAAGACCCGGATGGAACTTGCCCTAGCATCTTTTAACAAAATGAAGAAAGTTCTGTGCTGTCGTAAACTCCACATAAAGCTCCGAGTGAGATTACTGATGTACTACGTATGGCCTGTCGTTCGTCATGTCCCGCTGCGAAGCATGGATTCTGAAAGAGGACACTACACGACGCTTGCAGGCTTTTGAAATGTGGTGCTACCGTCGTATGCTGCGCATAAGCTGGACCCAAAAGGTCAGAGTTGACACCGTCCTTCAGCGCGTTCTAATGCCTCGAAAGTTGTTGCCCACCATAAAGAAACGCAAAATAGATTATCTCGGCCAGATGCTCCGACACGATAGATATACGCTTTTTTTTCCGAGTGGAAAATCCTCATGGATTTCCGCCGCCCTGGGGCGGGCGACGGGGTCTGTCAGACTCTTACTGACTAAAAACCACCCGGCTGATCCGTCTTACACCTACACCGGGGGCTGCGAGAACTAATACTGCTGGCCCACCACCGTGGGCCTCCTCAGGTCAGGGGGGGGGGAGTGAGGTGTAGGACTCCCCCCGTGACGTCTAAAAGTAGCGCGCGTGGAACACTTCGCGCCGCCACCTCGGGTCCTGATGTTTGGGGGGCGACAGATGTCCCCGAGTCTACGCTAGTGATATACGCTACTCCAACTCATTATGATGGGCAAGATAGAAGTAAAAAGGCGCGCTGGACGAAAGAGAAAGTCGTGGCTGCGAAACATCAGGGAGTGGACAGTGGAAGAGAGAGTTGAAAAACTGCTCCGTCTCGCGGTTGAGAAGACCGAATACAAGAAGCTGACGGCCAACCTTCAGGATTGAAGAGGCACAGGAAGAAGAAGAAGAATGTACAGACGTCAACCTTATTGCTAAACTATGAAGGCTCAAAGTTGATTGGGAATATTTGACAGTTTCCGATAGCTTGAACTGCTGTCGTCCGTATATAAATCCCCCTCTATCAGTAAGTAGGCACCTACTTATCTACCTACGAGGTACTTTAAGAACATTACAACCGTAATATTTGAGTTTGAACACACACACAGTGTGTGTGTATGTGTGTGTTCAATGCATAATGAAGAAACTGATTAATAAACAAAGTGCGCGCAAGTAAAATGAAATGTGACTTAAAAATGTGACATTTGAATGTTGGCGGCCGTGACGGCGGTAGCGCGGCAAAATTCAAACTTTTGAATGCCCAGCGCATTCAAAAGTTGAATGCGTTCCCGAATAATGCGTTTGCCGGCAAACAAAGTATGTATTATATAAATTGATTAAATATTGAAAGTACTTAAATAAAATCCTTCTGTGCTAGGTACTCCTGGACCCAGCCCAGGGGGGGGTCATGACCCCCATGACCCCCCCCCTGGATCCGCGCTTGTCCTCTCATACAGAGAAGGATTGAGCGTAATCACCACGCAAAGTAATATTTAACCTGACATACAGTAACAACCCGAAAAGAAGCTTATTTTATCGATAATAAAAATCATTCTGATTCTGACATTGTAAATACCATTGGAAGGACTGTAGTCTATTTTGATCTTCTCCTAATTAATCAGCGCGGCTTGATTACGCTAGCAATAGTTAATTCCTCTGATAATTAACATAACATCCGTCATTTCCAATACACCGAGTTCTAATCACGTGCATATGCTGTTGATATTCTATCAGCCCAATTTACTAAGTAACGGTCAACAAGCTAGATAATAATTAATATGCGTGAATCGTACGCTAATTATCTCACGTTAATTTGACTAACTGCTAGGTAAACCGCAGCAAGTTATGGTGTGAATTGGAATTAGGCAGTTTCATATCACAAGACCAATTTTTTACTGCAATGCTTCGATATCGCCTTCGGGCTGTGGAGGTCAGACGGCAGTCGCTTCACGGAAAATATCGAAGTTTAGCCAAAATCAGCAGTTAGACAGGTAAAAGCGGACCCCAGACTCCAAAGCTGAAAAAGCTTCGAATGCGACTGTGATTAACGCTGAGATGATGATGGTATCACAAGACCTAATTCAACGGTCGATCTCTTATCAACGACAATCAAGGCCAAAATGTTGTAGCTCACCGCCCGGTAAGGACCAGGCCCGAGTCGACGGCGCGTTGTGTTTCACGGGTCAGGGTTGCGGGTTGGTTAAACAAGAAACCGTGGCCCTGGCCGTCGCACAGGCAAGTGAAGAAACACGGGTGGGTTTTAGTCAGTAAAAGTCTGACACGCTCTTCCGCTCCACCCAGAGCGGGAGAAGTCATTTGATGATTTCCCATCCCAACAAAAAAAAAAAATGTTGTCAAAAACAAAAAAAGGATTCCGACGAATTGAGAACCTCCGCCTTTTTTTAAGGTCGGTTAAAAATGTAGGCAGGTACGAGGCTCATTTATAGCCTCTTCGGGGATTAAGGCCCATCCCCATCCTCGGGGATGTGCCTTACAGATGCTTCGCACCCGAGTTCGGAACATCTTCTCCCCCGGTTCCGAAATTGGTCTTTTATGAAGAACCGGTATAAACCCTATGTGCAGATGGAGATCGCCGGGATTGTTTTAGTGAGGTAAAAATCTCACACTCTGTAACCTCCTCGGAGGTCGGGTGCCTTTTAAAGATTTCCCCCGAAAACAAAAAAGTTGCAGACCATTCCCAGTTATTCTATTTCTTATAGAAGCAACCTAACAGCATTCTTATTGTGATGACCTTATAAATTACAGTAATTTTGGCAGAATTGTCAGTGGCAGCATTCCTACAGTAACGGTTATTCTGATTTTGAGTGATGCAAAAGTGACGAGCAATTGTGTCAATTTATATCTATACTAATATATAAAGCTGAACAGTTTGTTTGTTTGTTTGAACGCGCTAATCTCAGGAACCACTGGTACGATTTGAAAAAATCTTTTTGCGTTTGGTTTTGCCCATTAACCCAGGAAGGCTTTAGGCTATATAACATCACGCTGCGACCAATAGGAGCGGAGCATAATAACTAACTACACGCGAACGAAGTCGCAGGCGGCCGCTGGTGATAAAATAATTGTGAATTAGAGGCATTTGTAGTCGGTTGAGTGTAAACGTTTGTAATAAAAAAAAATGAAATTCAATTTAAGTATTTTGACACCCATCTCTATTCGATTTTAGAACATGTATTTGCAGACCTAATAATAGTAGTTCCATTGATATATTTTTTCGACGAAATCCAATAGCAGCCAGATAATGAAAAGGGTTTCGTTAGACCATAGAATAAAGAGGGGAAGTAGGTTATCTGCGACCCAATCCGCGATTTAATTGCCTACTGTCTTAGGGTTGACAACTGTCCGCGCTTCGTCGGTTACGGTTGTCGCCCAAACCGCTAACAAATATTTATAGACTAAGAGCTTATGTTTCAATTATTTGCTTAGTATTTAGTTTACATATACTAGTCAGTTTTTTTTTTGTAATTTTTATTTTTAGTTTTGTACACATAAAGAACCATATTTATTTTTATTTTTAATTAATACAAATATAAATAATACAAACATAACATCTATTGAATCACACATTTAATACAAAATTACAAATTAGCTACAGAAAAATACCTACTTTCTTCGGTTTCGACTATTACGAAACGCGTTGTTATTAAACTTTAATGTGTAATATATCCGTATCCTTGTAAATAACTTTTAGAAATATAATTTGAAAAATATAAGTCTTTTATTTGTTCATAAATAGACATACCAACTTTGCAGTTTATGTGATCATTTTTTAAAAGCTAATGTGCCGAAAAGCCGTGACGCGCGAACCTCGTTCCGTGCTAGCCGCGACTAGCGCAGTCATAGGCACTCTAATATTGTGTTTAGGTGTGCGTGCGGCGACGCATAGATACTATGGCGCACACATACAAGCCGCGCGCGGTCCGTTTGTATGAAGATAACGTACTTCCCTCTCTTTATTCTATGGTTAGACAGTCAAGTAACAAGGGTTTAATTTAGAAAGTTATACAGGGAAATTACATGTTATATAAAAAGGTCCTTCTTTTTAAGAAGATATATTTTTAAGCTTCTTATAAGTAATTCATATTACACTTATATTCATTTATAAAAAAAAAAACTGTTCTAAAAAAAGATTCTGTATCGACGCCATTGATATTAAAATATTCTAATGAGCCATTTTCCAAATATATTTGAAACAAGATAAGTCTCATTTCATTGTCGTTATGTTGGCAGTCCAAGACTGTCTCATTGATTTGACACGGCTGTCAATTGGAACGAAGTGAACATTATTTGAAAGATTTCAAATTGAAAATATATTGAATAAAAAGTAAACCTACCTACATTTTATTACATTTTTCATTTACTAGTATTGTTAACTAGTGGCACCACGCGGTTTCACACGCGTAAGTTTCTATTTGCTTTTTTTATATGTTCTGCTCCCATTGGTCGCAGCGTGATGTTATATAGCCTAAAGCTTTCCTGGATCAGTGGGCTATCCAGCGCAAAAATATTTTTTTAAATCGGACAAGCAGTTCCTGAGATTAGCGTGTTCAAACAAACAAACCAACTTTTCAGCATCATACATGTATACTAGCGGCCGCCAGCGACTTCGTTCGCGTGGAATTAGTTATGCTCCGCTCCTATCCCTAAATATAACCTTCCTGGAATTATGGGCTATCTAACGCAAAAAAAAAAATCAAATCGGGCCAGTAGTACCTGAGATTAGCGCGTTCAAACAAACAAACAAATAAACAAACTCTTCAGATTTTCTTTTTTTTTAAATTGATACGGTCAAATCACACAGATTGCGCTAGCCCCAAAGTAAGTTCGAGACCTGTGTTATGGGATACTAACTCAACGATACTATATTTATAATAGATCATTCCATCATGACCTGGCCGGGGTTCGAACCCGGGGCCTCCACGTCGCAGGCTGGCATGTTGACCGCTGCGCCACGGAGGACGACAGTTTATATATTAGTATAGAAGTATAGACTAGTATAGATTATAATATTACTACTAGCTGCTGCCCGCGACTTCGTCCGCGTGGACTTCAGTCTATAGGAGCTCAGTTGATATAAAATAAGCGCCTGTTAAAATAATGGGAGCAATATATATGTCCGCGTTCACTCTTGTTTTCGCACCATTTTTTGTTACTGCTCTGATCCTGTTGGTCATAGCGAGATATTGTATAGCCTATGTCCTTTCTAAGACTCTAGAATATCTGTGTACCCATTACAATCGGTTTAGTAGTTTTGGCGTGAAAGCCGGACAGACAGACAGACAGACAGAGATACTTCCGCATTTATAATATTAGTATGGATTATATTGATGCAATTGTAGTCATGCACACTCAACCGACCACTAATGCCTCTAATTTACAGTTATTTTATCATATACATTGGCATAATTATTAGTCATTTTTGCATTACTCTGGTCTGCTCGTGCCTCGGAAAGCGCGTACGTCAAGCCGTTGGTCCCGGTTGGCATATGAATATCTAATGGCAGTCGTTACGGATTGTTGGAGCCCTCTAAAGTCCAACAATTGGTCTAACTGCAATGTTTCGATATCGCCTTCGGGTTGTGGAGGTCAAACGGCAGTCGCTTCACGGAAAATATCGAAGTTTAGCCAAAATCAGCAGTTAGACTGGTAAAGCGGACCCCAGACTCCAAAGCTGAAAAAGCTTCGGATAGGACTGGGATTAACGCTGACATGATGATGATGATGATTATATTGATGCATTTGTAGCAGCAATCGGTGTTTATTTGTACTTTTATAAATGCATGAACACAGCATACGGTAAGCAGCATAGAGCGACTCCCTATCTGGCCAGCATAAGGTAAGATCCAGGTAAGATAGGGTGTCAGACTTTCGGGCTTAACGTGGTTTCCTCGGAATATGGAGGCGACCCACTTACGGACTCCTGAGGCTGTTATACGCTATATAATATGTCTCGGTGGTAGGCCATAACATCGGCTGCCGGCAGAAGTTACCACCCACCAGACAAAGTCTTGCCGCCAAGCGATTCGTCGTGTTCCGGCATGATGCCTGGTGAAGCCGTACGGAGGACGGGTCTGAGTAGTTGTGTGCCGAGTACGATGCGTCAAATGTTGTTGCGCCGGGAGTTTGGTCGTGGAGGGTCTCGACATCAATCTCCCTCTGGCGCAGCATCGTTGGTCGTGTTATTGGGTCTAACATTGCACCACCTCGCTCAACTGCCGTCTTTCTTCCTATTCACTAAGGTATTTTAAGTGAATGGGTGTAATAAACTAGCGCGCTTTACCATCAACGATTGCATCACTGCTTACCATCAGGCGGGATTGCAATCAAGCGCTAGTTTATATCTATTAAGAAAAAAAAAAAATAAGAAAATATAAGATGCGGTATGTTACACGGTGCTTAGCTCACGTGACCCCCTTTAAACCTACATATGTGGCGACATGAGGAACAGAGAGTAAAGCTCACTCATCCTCCATAGAAAAGGAAGGACCCTACGACCAGACGAGTGTTATGTCCGGCGGGCACTTGGTACGCTTGAAGTTGGGAAGTTTCATGTATGCTAATTGCATGGTAAACTTTGCTTGCGAGATGTAGAATTCGTCTGATGTCAGTATGACGCGTTGTTTGTTTGTGGCGTTTGTAGGTATCGCTACACCCATGCGTGGTTGAAAATAGCGATATTTATAAGATACTCGATACTCTTGCTTGGTAGCCAAACAAAAATTCTCAATACTTCTGAGCTAACACGAAAAATGGTTCTAGAACATCATTTCATTCACTATACAGTCTAGTCCGGCTCAACGGTATTAGAAATAGGGAGGTCTGCCAAAAAGTATAACATTAAATATTATGGACAATACATTGTAGGTGCAAAGCTACGTGGCCCGGCGGCCATTTTAACTTGTTATCAAGATGGCGTCTGACGTATAACGGATATTATTTTAGGAAACATTAAGAGAGTTTGGGCAGCTTTATGTCTTATTTTAAAGTGTTATTGCTGATTAGAGAAACCAATTGGAATTCTCTGTTTTTGTAAGCTTTTTTATTAGCTAAGTTGCAAGAACATGGTAACCCGAATATATTATGTAAGGTATAGTAACTATGTTGGGTAAATTCTTGCAACTCAATTTTGAAGCAGATATTTTTAACCGGTTGAGCTGGAATTTTGTGTTCACGTTCATTTTGGATGACAATCTAAGTTCTTCTCAATCTATTCATCTCATTGATGAAGGAGATGAATATATTGAGAAACGTATCTGTTAAAAGCAATCTTTAAAAAATGTACTAAAAAGAAAACAAAATAAATTTTCCACTAATAGGTACTCATAACGTCATCTCACATTTAACACAATTTATATGATACTAGCTTTCCGCCCGCGGCTTCGCCCGCGTGGACTTCGGTTATATCGCGCTTTTTAGATTTTCCTCGGGAATATCAAATTTTTTCGGTATAAAAAGTACCCTATTATTTAATCCGGACTTCTAACTTTACGCAAAATTTCAAAGCAATTGGTTTAGTAGTTACGGCGTGAAAGCGGAACAAACAAACAAACAACCTCTCTTTCCCATTTATAATATTATTAAGGATAAAAATTTGTCGCGAGATTTACTTTTGTATATAAACAAGTAAGGTTATATAATAAGATGTGAATATTTTATTCTATTAGAATTTTCAAACTAAGTAAATACGAGTAACTTAACTACCTACTTAAATCGCGACAAGCATTTGTATTTTATTTTCATTTATTTTATTTATAAAGCAACATCAAATAAATTGTATCAAATATGAAATTACGTCGTGGTGGCCTAGTAAGTCGTGGTGGTCTAGTGGTTAAAACACCAGCCTCTTAAGCATGAGGGTGCGGGTTTGATCCCAGGTCAGGCAAGTACCTACCAATGTAACTTTTATAAGTTACATGTACTTTCTAAGTATATTCTGGACACCAATGACTGATAACAAGGTGAAGGAAAACATCTTGAGAAAACCTGAACTTTAAGTCTGAAATCGCCAACCCGCATTGAGCAAGCGTGGAATTTACGCTCAATCCTTCTCTTTATGAGGGGAGACCTGTGCCCAGCAGTAGGACGATAAAAAGGTTGATTATGATGATACTGAAATTACGTCATAAGTTAACAGTGTAAATTATAATCTACGGGCGACTGCAGGTCAAGCTACCCGAGTCTGTCAAATATTCCCAATCAACCTTGAGCTTACTTTAGAGATAAAGTTGAAAATCTAATAAAGAAATCTGACAGATTGTAGTAGCTTGATATGCTGTCTTGTTACAAGTATTGTTTCTTTTTGGCGCATTTAATAAAACATTCGTTTTAGAAAAGGTTTTTGTCTTTAAATTTTATCTATAATGTTAGCTTGGGCAGATGTGAACTATCAGTGCAATATTATCTCTCACAAGTGGACATAAATAAACTGCTGCTAAGCCATAAAAACATGCATGCTCGTTATAAGAGCGGCTATTACTTGTGTTCAAACTCTAGTGCGTCTGTGCTTCACACTTTCTAGAAGTAGTGCGACCACACTGCCGGAAAAAATGTCATGATTAAAAAACTATGGTTTAAGAAATAAGTAGCCAAGTAAAGAACTTACCTTATGAAACTTCCTGCTCGAGGTCAAACAGTTATCAATGACCGTCATGGAGAGCGGTGGCCTGCGTAGCATCGCATCGACATGAACAAATAGCAGCATGTGTATTGCAAGGCGAGTTACAAGAGAACTTTGTCTACACCCATAGAGCGCATGACCATCGATCACAGCCGGGTGAGAAGAGAAATCTTGCGCACTCTCGCTTACTCTAGAGGATTCATTTAAGCGGCAGTAGTCTTATGGTAGCCAAATAAGCCGTGAAAACATTACATATTAATTTGTTAAATATGAAATAAATTGTTAACGTTCAAATTATACGGGTGGGTTTTAGTTAGTAAAAGTCTGACACGTTCTTCCGCTCCCAACGCTCTTGGCGCCCTTTCCGACCCAAGAAAAGCAGAGATACCAACTTATATTACTCATTACATAAAAAATAACGTACCACAATAAGCTATAATAGAAAATGTTACCATAAAAATCCTTAAATTATAACATCTTAGGTATTGAAATAAATCAATCTAGAAAGCGAGCAAGATAAGTCAGCGTGTTTGAATTGAAGAGTAAATCCCTCAGAGTATTTTTAATCACTTTCGGCGAAATGATTGTGATTATTTATTTTGGAAAACTCTTGACAACTGATATTATTATTATTAAAAGCCTGTTATGTCCCAGTGCAGAGTACAGACCTTAAAAGAATTGGTCCTTAGAGCTTTAAATAGATAGAAGTGGAACGAGACCCACTTCTTTCTATTCAAAGCTCTAAGGACTAATTCTTTTTCAAGGAGTCCAGCTCATCCTGTCACCTGCGTCTGGTCCTACGACGATGTCGCTTGGCATTAAAATAAGCTCATCTGTTTCTAAGTTTGGCCTATTGGACGTCTAACATGAGGCAGATGTTATAGGAGTACAAAAAGAAAAAAAACGGATGTGTCCAGCCAAATTAAAGCGTGGTAGCTTAGGGCAGCTTTCCACCTGATATAAAAGTCAAACAGAGGAGAAGGTCGCACGCAGATTTATTATGAACACACTCTAGTAGGTACTTATTCCATGTTCATCTAACTAATATATAAAATTCTCGTGTCGCGGTGTTTGTGGTTAAACTCCTCCGAAAGGGCTTTCCCGATTCTCATGAAATTTTGTGTGCATATTGGGTAGGTCTGAAAATCGGACAACATCTATATTTATCCAACTAAATAATAAGGGTAAACCACCCTTAAGTTTTTTTAAATATAGATCTATCGCCCTTTACAGCACATGATTAAAATAAATAGCTTCGAAGATATTACAAATTTAAAAATTCTGGGCATCGCATTTGCGGCGGTACCAGCCGGTTGGGCGGCGGGCCGCTATGTTTTTTATACAACGTTAAAAGTTTTTTTGTAATGTATTTAGTATCAGCATTGCACCCGTGCGTAGCCGGGCGGCTCGCTAGTATATTATATATGTCGTTGATGGCGGTGACGTTTTGAATTAAAGCACGAAGTGTAACCTACATATACCCTCCAATCATGACAATCACAATTTAAATAGGAAAACCGACAGTTTCGTCCCGGAGAAGTGCCTTGGTCCGCGCCTCAGTGCAACGTGACCTTTCAACAATCCCCGCTTTCCAAAACGACTCTGTCCACGTAACGTTCAAAATAACGTAACACCGTTTGCCTCACTACTACGTAAATCAAATTAGCAACTTTCATCAAAACGCGTCTCGGCAAACGTAGCTTAGGACGCCCATGGGCGAGATGGAGCGACGACATCAAAAAGGTGGCTGGTAGTGGTTGGCGGAGAACTGCTCAGGATCGAGCTTGTTGGCGTGCCATGGAAGAGACCTATGACCAGTGGTGGACGAGTAGAGGCTGATGATTAAAACGCTACCGTCATCCACGACATATATATTTTATCCTATGAAATAATCTACCATTTGCAAATACTGAATATTTAGTCACCATTCCATGTCAGTTGACAGGAAAAACTAAAAAAATTTCCGATTGCTTTGTCCGTCGCTGCCTATTTCCTGATCGAAGCATTCACTTCCTCATTATTCTATAAACAAAATACGTTCTAAAGCCTATTCAAATTTATGTTTTAAATTGATGTTAATTCAAACAAATAACAACTTTATTTTAATGGTAACCAAGTTGTTTTCAGAGTGACTCGCGTTATTTATAAAAATGTTTGAAGATGTGGCGTTGTGTGGGAATTAAAAATTTTTGGAGTTTACTCCTTAACAATCGATTTTCATACATATATAAGGCGCCCGGTATGAGAAAAATCCGAGGGGTACAACCTACTAACGAGTAACGAATTTTAAGAGTTACTAAAGACTACTTTAAGAGTTATTTTAGTGCGCACCTTTGGTGCGCAACTTTCTAATCTAAAAAAGTGGCATAATTATCTTTTTACAACTATATTTTGTTAGTTATTAAGATAATGTTATATTTAAAAAAAAATATATATAATAATTTAAAAAAAATGTTTATAAAAAAAAATTATTATCAACTTTCTTAAAATTGGTTAAAATTTTCATAAATATGCATTTATAATTTTTTTAATTTTTTTGATTTATTTTATAAATAATTTTTAAAATAATAATAATAATATTTATTATTATCTTTATTATTATTATTCCTTTATTTTATTGTATATACATATAAATTACATTTTTAAATATTTCTACATAAAAAATACATAACAAACATTTAAAAATATAAAAAATAGTAGCCCACCGGTATCGGGAACAGGGTCCAAGCTACCGGCGGTCAGGGCTCCAGAGAGAGGAACTTCCTGACGATGCGAGCCGTGTCCAGCAGTACCGCTTTCTGAATCAAGCCCTTGATCCAGCTGCCTAACGAGAGCCTCCTGAGGTGTTGGTCGAGGCTCTTGGCTATTAAGCCATTGGCTGTCACGACTATCGGTACAATGATTGCTGAATCCACCTCCCACATGTCGACAACCTCGTGAGCCAAGTCAAGATACTTGATTTGTTTATCTTTCTCGGCTTTCACGAGGTTCTCATCATGCGGGATGGTTATGTCAACAATCATTGCACGCCGCTCTGATCGATCCACCATCACTATATCAGGCTTATTGGCAACAATAGTCCTGTCAGTGATGATGGATCGATCCCAGTACAATGTGATATAGCCATTTTCGAGAACTGGGTCGGGCGTATACCTGTAGTACGGCACCTCCGATTCCACAAGGTTGTATTTAAGAGCAAGTTGCTGATGAATGATCCTGGCTACAAGGTTGTGTCTATGCAAGTACTCTCCGTTAGCTAGACGAGAACACCCGGAGATAATATGCCTTATTGACTCCCCCGGCCGGTGACATGCCCGACAGATGTCAACTGTGCCGTCTTTCACAATAAATCTCCGGTAATTGTTCGTCATCATAACTTCGTCCATAATTGCAAAGACAAAACCTTCGGTTTCCCCAAAGAGGTCACCGAAACGTAGCCAGGCTACGGACGCTTGTAAGTCTACATCGGGCCCGTGTAGGGCTCGGAAAAAGCGTCCGTGAAGCTCTTTGCTCTTCCATACCTCCATGCGATCATTTGTGTCAAGCACTACTGGTTTACGCCAGTTCTCTTTAGCCAAGGAGAGCGGAGTTAGGCCCTTGTCAGCCGCGACCACATCTCGATGCATCCCCACGTCGTTTACTAGGAAATAGTCCCTGAGACTGCATACCTCGCGATTGTGGAGGGTCTTGGCGTTTAAAAAGCCACGACCTCCACATTTTCGCGGGATATACAGCCTCATAACCGATGACCGTGGGTGATGCAATCGATTTGCAGTCAGCAGCGTACGGACCCTCTGATCCAGGGCGTCAAGTTCGGTTTGAGTCCATTTGAGTATGCCGAAAGAGTACATCAATACCGGCATGACCCAACCGTTGAAAGCGCGCACCTTGTTTCCGCCTGATAGAAGACTATTAAGTACTTTTTTCAGGCGGCCAAAGAAGCGTTCTTTCAACGATTGCTTCATGTCAGTAACATTGATACCCAACGCTTCCGACATACCCAAATACTTATAGGTTTCGGATGCGGAGAGGGCTCTAAGGTTTATGGAATCAGTGAGTTGGGTTCCCACGGATTCCATAATCTCTCCTCGCTTTACATGCATGACCGCACATTTGTCCACACCAAATTCCATCCTGATGGAGCTACTGAAAGTTTCAGTAATTTTCAGTAGCTCCCTCAGTTGTGAATTGTTGGGAGCAAAAAGTTTCAGGTCATCCATGTAGAGGAGGTGCGATATAACCTGACCACCTCTCCTCAACCGATAGCCTAGACCTGAATCCTCCAATAGTGTGCTTAGAGGATTCAATGCTAAGCAAAACCAAAGTGGACTCAAACTATCGCCCTGAAATATTCCTCGCTCGATCCGTATCGGTTCGCTATTCCTCTGAATATTTCGACATCCTGGATAGCGAAGGACTGTCCTCCATGTCTTATTATTATTTCCTTTATTTTAATAAATACACTTATAAATTATATTTTTAAATATTTCTACATAACAAAAATATATATAAAAAACATTTAAAAATATAAAAAATAGTAGCCCACCGGTATCGGGAACAGGGTCCAAGCTACCGGCGGTCAGGGCTCCAGAGAGAGGAACTTCCTGACGATGCGAGCCGTGTCCAGCAGTACCGCTTTCTGAATCAAGCCCTTGATCCAGCTGCCTAACGAGAGCCTCCTGAGGTGTTGGTCGAGGCTCTTGGCTATTAAGCCATTGGCTGTCACGACTATCGGTACAATGATTGCTGAATCCACTTCCCACATGTCGACAACCTCGTGAGCCAAGTCAAGATACTTGATTTGTTTATCCTTCTCAGCTTTCACGAGGTTCTCATCATGTGGGATGGTTATGTCAACAATCATTGCACGCCGCTCTGATCGATCCACCAGCACTATATCAGGCTTATTGGCAACAATAGTCCTGTCAGTGATGATGGATCGATCCCAGTACAATGTGATATGGTCATTTTCGAGAACTGGGTCGGGCGTATACCTGTAGTACGGCACCTCCGATTCCACAAGGTTGTATTTAAGAGCAAGTTGCTGATGAATGATCCTGGCTACAAGGTTGTGTCTATGCAAGTACTCTCCGTTAGCTAGACGAGAACACCCGGAGATAATATGCCTTATTGATTCCCCAGGCCGGTGACATGCCCGACAGATGTCAACTGTGCCGTCTTTCACAATAAATCTCCGGTAATTGTTCGTCATCATAACTTCGTCCGTAATTGCACATACAAAACCTTCGGTTTCCCCAAAAAGGTCACCGAATCGTAGCCAGGCCACGGACGCTTGTAAGTCTACATCAGGCCCGTGTAGGGCTTTGAAAAAGCGTCCGTGAAGCTCCTTGCTCTTCCATACCTCCATGCGATCATTGGTGTCAAGCACTACTGGTTTGCGCCAGTTCTCTTTCGCCAAGGAGAGCGGAGTGAGGCCCTTGTCAACCGCGACCACATCTCGATGCATTCCCACGTCGGTTGTTAGGAAATATTGTCTGAGACTGCATATCTCACGATTGTGGAGTGTCTTAGCGTTTAAAAAGCCTCGACCTCCACATTTTCGCGGGATATACAGCCTCATAACCGATGACCGTGGGTGATGCAATCGATTTGCAGTCAGCAGTGTACGGACTCTCCTATCCAGGGCGTCGAGTTCGGTTTGAGTCCATTTGAGTATGCCGAAAGAGTACATCAATACCGGCATGACCCAACCGTTGAAAGCGCGCACCTTGTTTCCGCCTGATAGAAGACTATTAAGTACTTTTTTCAGGCGGCCAAAGAAGCGTTCCTTCAGCGATTGCTTCATGTCAGTAACATTGATACCCAACGCTTCCGACATACCCAAATACTTATAGGTTTCGGATGCGGAGAGGGCTCTAAGGTTTATGGAACTCGTGAGTTGGGTTCCCACGGATTCCATAATCTCTCCTCGCTTTACATGCATGACTGCACATTTGTCCACACCAAATTCCATCCTGATGGAGCTACTGAAAGTTTCAGTAATTTTCAGTAGCTCCTTCAGTTGTGAATCGGTGTGAGCAAAAAGTTTCAGGTCATCCATGTAGAGGAGGTGCGATATAACCTGACCACCTCTCCTCAACCGATAGCCTAGACCTGAATCCTCTAATAGTGTGCTTAGAGGATTCAGTGCTAAGCAAAACCAAAGTGGACTCAAACTATCGCCCTGAAATATACCTCGCTCGATCCTTATCGGTTCGCTATTCCTCTGAATATTTCGACATCCTGGATAGCGAAGGACTGTCCTCCATGTCCTCATACACGTCATCAGGAAGGTGCGTAGAGTTGCATCCACTTTATACAACTCCAGCACCCGCATGAGCCATGTATGTGGCAGTGAGTCATAGGCCTTCTTATAATCTATCCAACATGTCGACAGATCCTTTCGGGAACGACGAACCTGTTGGCTAATGGCCATATCAATGAGGAGTAGCTCCTTAGTACCGCGGGACCCGCTCCTACATCCATTTTGAGAGGCAGACATGATGGAGTTGCTGTCAATATGCGTGTTAATTTTAGATTTCAAAATGGATGTAAGAACTTTATAGACCGTCGGTAAACACGTGATCGGCCTATAATTTTTGGGTTCCGCGGTGCTACCTGATTTATGGAGCAGGTGGGTTACTCCAGTTGTTAGAAACTGGGGTAGCGAACCAGACTCTAAAGCAGTCTGGAATTGAGATGCCAAGCGAGCGTGCGACCCGGAAAACCATTTGATCCAAAAGTTGTGCAGCCCATCCGGCCCTGGAGACTTCCAATTAGGCAACGGACGGACTGCACGAGCTACATCTTGGGGGCAGATGGTAATAGCCCCCATTTCTGGTACTGGATCGCAGGCTCGCTCAACAACCCGAGTCCAACTACCTTCGGTGTGACTGACAGGCACCGACCAGATATTGCGCCAGAATGAACACGTGGCATCATCATCCGGTAGGCACGTGTCAGTGACACCTTGGTCTGATCGCTCCCAAGCTCTATAGACCCGCCTTTCATCACTTTGGAAATTGCGATTCTGAGAATACCGCTCAACTCTTCGCCTGTACCGACGAATACGGTTTGCCCATGCATAAATCTTCTGCTTAAAAAAGTCGATGCGCTCTGTGACGCGGAACAAATAGTCTCGAGTACTAGTATCAGTCCCCGAGAACGCCCGCCTCACAAAGCGCATCACTCTAGGGCGTGTATTGCCCTCCCTGAAGCTAATAAGCTTGCCAATGAGTGCTCTAGTCTCTCCGATACGACGTTCAATCCTGCACTGCCAAGCTGGTACAGCTGATTTTGGTCGTGTGGCTCTGTCACTGTCTGGGAATTTGACATGTGCCACACGACATATCGCAACAGCTCCACAGTACAAGATTGAATGTGTATCATTCAGATCGTTGCTGTCCTTTAAATAATTAGACAGCTGAGAGTCTAGAGCACACACCAGCGCCTTGTTTTTTTTATGCATGGGCAATCGAGGCAAACGTGGTCTAAATTCAGGCGGAATAGAGCGGTACTCACGGAAAGCATCCTCCAAAGCGCTCCTCAATTTTTCATTGCACTGGGGACTCACGGATATAGCCCTATCATCATCCTCTTCATCAACGTGGTTGGGTCGCGGTGAAACACTGTTAAGTTGTACCGCGACCAGTGACGAAGCAGGCGTAACATGACTATTCCGTGACTCGAGGCGTAGGCGATCAAGTACCACATCATCCAGCATATGGTTACGCTGGATGACCCGCACCTGATCCGACAGTCGTTGCGCCGACACGTTGACAGCTGGCTCAAGCACCTGAAACAGAGAGAGCATTCGAACACGGTACGCGGTCAGGTTGTTCCCTCCCTCTGTAGCCCCATAGTATGAGCGCATGACATTTTCGTTGATGGATTGTGTCCATCTCATGCGCTGCACACTTCCGCCGGGAGCTGGGACCCTGTCAGAAGCCGATGGGCCTCGAGGTCCTAAGCGGTCCGGCGGCCGGCGTCCTCCCCGTCGGCGAGCAGGTGGTGGCGTCGTTGGCGGAGAGAAATACTCGTCGCTCGAGCTCGACGCAACTACCGCGGCCGGTGTCATCACAGCGTTCACATTGGGGCTGGAGACCGGCGGCGGCGAGGCGGAGCTGAGCGACGAGTCCGGAGGTGGTGGGCGTGCACATCGAGCGGCAGATCGTGTCAACATCTATTCTTCATATATACATTTCTTTTATTATTCTCATAATTATTTGCGTATCGGTGTGGAGGTGACAATGACAAATGTCATTCACAATTTTCCAGGTACATGTTTAATTTTTATTTGTGCTATTTTCTGTTATTTATCCTTATATTTCTGTTATTTTGTTTTTTATTTCACGTATATATAAATATGAAAACTGCTATAAATAATTTGATATATATTTTGAATATACAAAAAGAAATCAAAAAGAATGTTGACGTTGACGTTGGTGTTGCCGTTCGTTATATTATTATTATTATTATTATTACTATTAATTAAGTAATTTTTTTTTTTTTTCTCGTATTAAGGAGTAAACTCCAGTCGTGCGTCGGAGCTGACACACACACTTTTTTTCCATAAACTCTTATTTTGTTTACATTTTTGGTAAATAAATCGCTAATGTGGAATATGTGTTATGTGAAACAACATGTCATATTCAATCCAAATATTTCACGTAGAGTTTAGTTTATTTGTGGCGAATATTCAACACAATTATATGCGTGTGTGGCTTTGTTATTTAATAGGAAAATATTGCCAGAATTGTTCCAGCCGGTCGATGTACTGGGTATAATAGACGAGGCGATACTCTATGTCCGGATTGGTGAGGAGTCAACAACGTAAGAATGGATAACTACTATAATTCCCGCGAGTTAACTGTGCACCTCTCTGGAATGTGACCCCCTCTCGCGCCCCCGCGCGGCGCCCCGCATTTGCCGTAAGTGATGAATAGCGTTAGCATCTTTGTCACAATTGTCTTTATACAGTTTAAATCCTTTGTTGTTATTACTGATTCTGTGGAGTTTTTTGGCTTTGTTTTTTTTTATTATGTTTGTTTGGACCTACCTAGTTGGACTGTCTTCTCGTCGTCCAAGATACCACAGTGCCTCAAGACTAAAGTCTTTGACCAGTGTGTGTTGCCAGTGATGACTTACGGAACTGAAACGTGGTCGCTCACAATGGGCCTCATACGAAGGCTCAGAGTCACACAAAGGGCAATGGAAAGAGCTATGCTAGGAGTTTCTCTGCGTGATCGAATCAGAAATGAGGAGATCCGCAGAAGAACCAAAGTCACCGACATAGCTCTGCGAGTCGCTAAACTTAAGTGGCAGTGGGCAGGGCACATTGCTCGTAGAACCGATGGCCGATGGGGCAGTAAGGTTCTGGAGTGGCGGCCACGTACTGGAAGACGCAGCGTAGGGAGGCCCCCAACAAGGTGGACCGATGACCTGGTGAAGGTCGCAGGAAGCCGATGGATGCGGGCAGCACAAGACCGGTCAGCGTGGAAAGCCTTGGGGGAGGCCTTTGTCCAGCAGTGGACATCTATAGGCTGAAGAAGAAGAAGAATGTTTGTTTTTGTTTTTTCACATTTTCGACGCATTAGTGAAGCCAACATTGTACTTCAGTCTTTAAGTATCAATTTAATTGCAAAACGTCATGAGTAAAATAATTTAGTATTAAGGTGCTTTATCATTCATCAAATCGACCGTTTATTAACAAAAAAAAAAAAGTAATTTATATTTATTTAACATAATTCTCATTTTCTTCATTTTATTTCTCAGTATAATGTGGTTAATGTGTATAAATAAACAAAAAAATAAATAAATGGGGAAGTCTCCTGAAAAAGAAACATCATACTTACCCTAAAATAAACGGTGAAAACTGCAAATATGAACCCGTCTCAGTCGGGGTCAGTTTAGCCTTTATATTTATTCGTAAACACTTTACGACTCACGATTTGGTGTCGTTGTTTAACACTTACAGCCCGTGCCGACTGCGCCGGCGGGAGAAGGGTTAACTCTGCAATAATGTTGGCTAACAAACGCTTGAAGATGCTCGGAGGGTTAACGAATGGGGGTAACTTACTGAGCAGTGTTAACTTGTGTTTGGTTTTTGTATTTTCTTGCTGGCTTCTAAGTATTGCTTTTTATATTTAGTTTTTGTTTTGCTTCGAGTAGCTAGCCTGTCGGTGTTCTATAGGATGCATTTTGGAGAGTGTGCAAAGAAATTGCATGATTTGATTCCCCCATGACCGATTCATCATCGGCGAATTTCCACTCTTACGATTTTGACACCACAACGATCCGAGCGAAGCGTTTCGCCTCGTCTTTTATACTGCGTACATCGAGGGACTGGAATAATTTGCCAGCGAATTGCAAATTGGTTTGTTTACCTCTATTCTTTATGGAGCTAGGCGAGGGTATAGTTTATATTTTATAAAAAAATAAATAACGTAAATATGTATTATGAGGCCGGTTTTTTTGAATGCGTGGAAAGATTTGTATAATAGGTTTAATTTGCCAGCTAATATGTTTCAAAACTTTAACAATATTTAGTACACTTACTACTGCCAGTGGATTACCCGTTTTTAACATTTGTCTTAGAATGTAGGTTTACTAATTGGATAAGGTATAAGTTCTTCTTCTTCAGCCTATAGATGTCCACTGCTGGACAAAGGCCTACCCCAAGGCTTTCCACGATGACCGGTCTTGTGCTGCCCGCATCCATCGGCATCCCGCAACCTTCACGAGGTCATCGGTCCACCTTGTTGGGGGCCTCCCTACGCTGCGTTTTCCAGTACGTGGCCGCCATTCCAGAACCTTATTGCCCCATCGGCCATCGGTTCTACGAGCCATATAATTGCCCACTGCCACTTAAGTTTAACGACTCGCAGAGCTATGTCGGTGACTTTGGTTCTTTTGTGGATCTCCTCATTTCTGATAAGTTACTATACTTATTATAATTTTTATGATTGCCTCTTATATGATTTCCCCTAATAATTTATTATAATTTGCCCTGCGTGTACTGAATCCAAGTTGTACGTTCTATTATTAGATCCTGAATATAAAGGGTGTCTCAGTAAGAGTGCATTTTTTCATTTTAAAATAAAAAAATAATAAGTATTTTATGACAGAATTTTGACATTTTTGTTGTATTGTAAAGAAGACATATTCCGATTTAGTATGGCATAAAATATTCAACAAATAACCCCCCCGGCTTCGAAGATAGGTCGTCACTATTTTCATTAAATTTTCAATGACTTTTGCACGGAAATGTGGCTGTATCTTACCGAAGACGCGCTGTATTTCCGATTTGAAATTGTTTCGGGTTTATTCGCAAAAACTCTAGATTTCACAAAACCTTAAAATGAAAAAATCACACGGTGTTAAATCGCATGATATTGGTGGCCAGTTGACATCAGGATTTCGTGAGATAATGCGTTCTGGAACTCGTTACTGCAATAAGTCGATTGTTTCATGCGCCGTTTGGTAGCTTGCACCATACTGCTGAAACCACATGTTGTCCAGATTCATGCCGTCCAGTTGAGGCCACAAAAAGTCCGCGTATAGGCGGTTTCAGTGTAAGTTTCCCCATTGTTTTAATGAGTTTTACAATTATTATAATGCATTGTTCTTTCATAATGCGCTTCATTTTTAATAATCGGTATAAACATACATAGATGACAGTTGTTAAATATCGGAGTTGCCACGTGCATGAAAAAAAAAAACATTCTAATTTTAAAAAGTGCACTCATATTGAGACACCATAAGCCTATCTATGTTTTTTTTAAACATCACGCTGCGACCAAGGAGCGAAGCATATATAAAAAAAAATGTATGCTGTATATTATGGTCTACAATAATGTAGGTATCTGTAGAAATTGACTCTTGGGTTTAAAATAAGACGTTCAAATAACTAACTACACGCAAGCGAAGTCGCGGGCGGCCGCTAGTTCAATATGTAACTCCTAATAAATGAAAACTTCATTATTGGTGTCTCATTATGTTAACATTTAGTTAATTATAGTGTCGATTGTGTTGGGCAGATGAGCTGTTGTGTCATCATTACAGCATAGATTAATTGTTTAACGCGGACTATTGAAATAGCTCACGCGTTTAATGAGTCGCTGGAGGGAATTCAATGTTCCAGTGACGACCATTCGATTTTATGCTCTGTACAAGCTTTTTGGTTTTTCTAATAAGATTTTCGAGTGGCAATTCAACTTAATTTATTTAAAGACAACCTTGGTCATGTACATGGCCAGCAACACGACAGACCCCATGTCTGTGCGCATAGGGGGAGACATGGTCGAGTGCACAGACCAGTTTAAATACTTGGGGTCTGTCCTCCAAGCGTCCGGCGACATTGATTGCGACGTCAGGGCACGTATTTCATCATGTCATTTATGGTTAAGCTAAAGAGACAGGTCTATAAGACCATCATTAAACCTGTTCTTCTGTATGCAGTGAGGCGTGGCCTGTGCTTGAGCGACACAAGCAGGAACTGCATGTCACGGCGATGAATATGCTGCGGTGGAAGTGTGGAGTTACGCGGTAAAACCGCGTCAGGATTTCGCGCATCCGTAGCAGCCTTCGGGTCCGTGACATAGCAGACAAACTGCAGGAGTGTCGCTTACGCTGATACGGCCAAGTCTTACGAAAACCGGCATGTTAAGTGGGTAGCAAAAGTCTTGCTATGGCGCCTCCGCCGGGCCGGAACAAGCGAGGGAGACCAAGGAAACGCTGGCTTGACGTTGTAAGAGATGACATGCGTGCCAATAAAAATATCTTACCACAGGATGCTAAAGATCGCGCAAAATTGTTCTCCAAAGCCTAGAGCACAGGCGTAGAGTAGCCAGCCTTTCGGTGTTCTATGGATGTGTGCGATGGAATTGCATGATTTAATTCCCCCATCTCCGTTCCACCAGCGGACGACCCATCGTACGGCTGGTTTCCATCCTTACGTTGTTAACACCACTACGATCCGGACGAAGCGTTTCGCCTCCTCCTTTATACCGCGCGGTGTTTCCGTCGGACTACAATTTGAGTGTCTTCAAGGCTAGAGTGAATAGGCTCTTAATAAACTAGTACGCTTTACCATCAACAATTGCGTCACTGCTTACCATCAGGCAGGATTGCGGTCAAGCGCTAGTTTATAATATAAAAAAAAAAAAATGGAAGAGAATGAGTAGGAAAGCGGACCCCGGGCTCCAAACGCGAAGGCCACGGGTGCAACCGGGACTGAACGCTGAGTTTTTACTTTTTATTACGCTGATGATAATTATTTAAGGACAACCAACAAAGCACAGATCAAATGAATAGAAAGATTTTTTTTTTACATTTTATAACGAAATGAAATGAAATCGTTTATTATGCAATTAGGATCACTGATCACTTTTACATGTCATATTTTTTTAAATTAGATAGAGCCGGCATTTCCTAGCTGACTACTTCTGTGAAGAAAAGCCGAAACAAATTCAGGGATCATCGTCTTTTTTCAAATACAGACATTAAAAATGAAAATGTTTATAATAATTTACGTGATTAAAAAAAGCAGTGAATAAAATGTCATAATTGTAGCATAATTACGCATATTGCTTAATGACATTGCTTAGCAGAGCGAGCAGCTCAATCCCAAGCTTTATTGTCTTCTAAATAATCTGTGATGTTATAATACCTACCCCTTTTTGCAAAGTTTGGTCAAAAACCCACAGATTTTTCTAAATTCATATCGACAATGGCCGCGACTTACAGGTTATAGATCGTACTTTGTGTATTATTTGTATCATTATTGCTCCCAAAACGGTGAACGAAAATATCGCGAGACAACCGGCATGTCCCAGAGCAAAGACATTAAAATTCTTAAATCTCTTTGTCCCAGAGCCAGAAAAATAATCTAGGACATGTGACATCTACCAACCCGCATTTGGCCAGCGTGGTGGATTATGGCCCACTCCCTCTCATCGAGAGGAGGCCTATGTCCCAACAGTGGGAAAATTATAAGCTGATTATGATGTGCTACACCAAATAAAACAAATAGAAAAGAAAAACTAACTATTCTGGTTTTGTTGTTTAATGGATATTATTTCGCATTTTGAAATTTGACGCCTGATGTAGATTATATAGAAAACCCCCTAAGTTAAATGTCACAAAATTCATATCTTTTATTTAATTGAAATTCAATATCTACAGCTTGCTAATGTTGTTGAACTGACAAAATTACTACTATTCAATTTCCCGGTCTTCTGCAAATTTGTGCCATTTTTTTAAAAAGAAGTCTAGTTCACACTTATCCGCCTTTTTACAGACATTTATAATGGTCATGTATAATTGACGATAAGTTGGGAGGTACTTTTATGTATGTATATTCAATATACACAGACCTCTTTGTACCTCGTTGGAAAATACAGGCATGACTGATAAAATTAGTTAAATTACGGTATCTACTTTTATTTACGTTAAAATAAACTTATATTGTTTTATTTGATCAGAAACAGAACTCATCAAAAACAACATGGAATCATTAATTAAAATGTCAACGAACATTATGTAACCTTACATTACTCTCATCTTGTCAACGAAACAAGAACAGCTTTA
This sequence comes from Sesamia nonagrioides, assembly GCA_017933935.1. Classification (NCBI taxonomy): domain Eukaryota; kingdom Metazoa; phylum Arthropoda; class Insecta; order Lepidoptera; family Noctuidae; genus Sesamia; species Sesamia nonagrioides. The sequence continues at coordinate 175,509 of JADWQK010001242.1, forward strand.
CTTGAAACCAATTAATTATAACTTTTTAATATCCCTTCTGTTCAAAGGGGAAATAAAAGAAAAAAGTTTTGACAAAAATAGATCGTATACTTTTCTCTGAAAAAGTTTGAAGAGGCGGGGCTTACTCGCGCATGCGCGGTGCAGCCGCCGAAGAAATGCTTGGCTGACGTCTCCATCAACGGCGACGGACGCTGGACAGCAAGCAGCAGTCGCCGCGATACCTCAGTGCTATGCGGACGCGAAGCAAGTGCACCTCTGCATAACTTAGCGCATGTCGTAGTGAATAATTACGCCGAAAGTACTTTCTGACTACCGGACATAACATACATACACTTTCTACGAAGTTAAAAAACTTTTTAAGTTCGAAAAAGTTTCGCGAAGTACCGAAAGTTGTTTGTTGAATGAAAATTCGTCTTATGTAGTTTAGGTAAATAGTTTTGTATGCGTATTGATAAGTTTTATTACTTTTGAGTTTACGATACTAAGCTATATATTTAGTTATAGTTAGTTTAAACTATTTAAGTATCAACTAAAATATCTTCCCTTAGTTATCAAAAGTTTTAAAACTGTAATAAGAACAAACACTACATGTAAGTATTACAATTTTGACAATAAAATGCACATCTTGCTCTATACACAATGCACATCCGCCTCTCAGTAACTCTTCTATAATATTTTGAGAAGAAAAACGTTAAGCATATTTTCCGTACAAACTTAAGTTTAAGTAAAACTTTACTTACTACACTGAAAGTCGCACAACAATGTCAATTTAAACTTTAGAATCTGCTCAATCTTATTCAGAATGCACAAACACCTGATCTACAGTTAGAAATTTTCTACAAGAAAATAACTATGCGTTTAGTGTAAGTCAACTTTCCAAGATTTTATACACGTAAGTTTTGATAATCTTTTCGAACTACAAAGAATTCATAAAAACAAATTAAGAATCAATTCAAGATTTTTTTTTAAATAAAGAAAGAACACAGTCATAAATTGTAACAAATTATGGAAGTTTTTAAAATATGTAATATTCATATGAATTTCTGCTTTATTTCTAAATATCTTTACATCTAAAGGAATTTCCACTTCTTTTATTCAAAGAGACGGTCAATGTGGAGCAGAGCAAGAAATAAATAACATATCTTCCTCCAGGGCAAAAAGTTTTATAATAAATTTTTGTCTTTTACCTAAAAGTAAAAAAAAAAAAAAAGAAAAGGTCTCTATACATAAGCAGAATAAATAATCTTGAGATTATTCTATTTGTGAATCAAAACTTTTTTCGTTTTTGAGGGCTTAAAAATATAAAGTTCTTTTTTCAAAACCAGCGATCTCTTCATTTGAATCCCCCGCAATGCACACATTGTGTTGGGTTCGGGAGAAATATTTGTTATATTATTAATTGATATTATATTGGATTATTTTATTTTCTCACAATAGTAATGAAAATTCGTAATAGTATGGAACAAATAGCGCTACAATCCATTATTATTCTATCTAAAAGTACTTCGTATAAAATGGGTCATTTTAACCTCTTGTATGACAATGTACTATAAAATTAGACATAAATTCATCTAAAATAACGGCCATTGAATATCTAAGTCTATTTATTCACGCTAGCTGCCCACAAAGCCAAGTATATCTAATTAAAACGCTTGCAAAACATAGCGATCAATGATTCTAAACTCATTAACCTTAAAATCGCTTACTACATCATGAACCCTTAATAGTAGATTGTAATACAAAAGGGCTAAAATGACCTACTTGCTCTGGTAGGATACAATGGCGGTCTTATAGAGCAGAGTTAAAAATGATATTTGTTCTAATAATGCCGTCGGAACCCCAATAATCGTCTAATAACGGCGAAACCAAACGGAATGATATTCCTCACCATAATAGTTAGCCAATTGTTGTTAATAATATATTATTTTAATGTCCTTTTTTGAGGCCGAGTAAGAAACGAAGTTTATTTTCGCTTTGTTTCTGCGAGTCAGTAATTTTCTTCAATGCAAACTGTATATAATATGACTTGAATACAAATTGTGGGGAGGAAACCTGTATGTTTTCCATCTACATTTTTCGTACGTTTTATGTTACATTTTGAAACTTTTATTAAGTACTTTTTTACATACTTTTGCACCTGATCTTGGCATTCACACGAAAACACGCCTAAGATGTAATGTGCCTTTATTTTCATTGGATTATAATTTACTACACTTACAAGTTGCAAGTAATAATTTTCCAAAAATTTCAGAAAGTTGAGACCATTCAATGTCAATTAAAATGTAAAATGGCAACACTGTCGTAAATTGATAAGCAGTAACTAAGAGAACCATGGGCAAGCTATACTTGCATATGGAAAGATGCAGTACTAGCTATTACTATCAAAAAAATAAAAATACAAAGTATTTATTTCATCCAAACATTATGTCATACACACAAAATACAATTGAGGCAGCTCCAGTAAGTTACAATAGTACCATCGACCGTAATTTATTAAAAAAAAGGCCAGTGTTGCCAAAATAGAATCAAAAATAAAAATCAAAATTAAAAAATAAATATGCGTATTATTCGTACTTACAGCTTTAAATCAGGGGTTCTCTTCCACTTAATCCATATAAACTTTTAGAACATTTTCAAATACCAATTCAGCTGTCACTAATGGGCGTAAATGCTTATAAATTCTCCTGTTTTTGTAAAGTCTGTCTAACAGACGAAAGGATAAATAACATTTTCAAAAACCTTTTGGCCCCATAAAACTAAATCTACTTATAGATCCCGACACCTTATTAGTAGGGAACCCTTATTTATTTATAAACATAACATTTTCGTTTCCGTGAATAATAAACGTGTAACTTAAATCCAACAAGGGAATATGTAATATTTTGTATCGAAGGAATCGTTATGGAGGGATGTAACAATTTGAATAAATTGCTTAACAAAAAGCTTGTGTTTGGCTGATGTATCGGTCTCCCGATATCGACACTGAAGCCAATATGAACACCATAATGTAACTGAAATATAGAGTTTTTGACCAGTTTGTAAACGCACCTACTTACATAAACAGTACATAATGCTAGTGTGGAGCAACATTTTTAAAAAAAGAATTATAAATCGGAACTATTGTTGTCTGTTAATTTTTGATCTGGCAGGTAATTTCATATCTGTTGCATTTTTTTTGACAGATTATAAATGAATGTTTTAGTGCTGTCAAGTTGGTTAGAGCCTGAAGTATATTGACGTATTTTTAGTACTCATGTTTTTAGTCCCATCTACAACGTACCTATATGGGGTATCTTAAATTGGCAGACTAAACTAATGCAGCGATATCTACAACTCCACATGCGAACGACACGTCATACTGACGTCATGCAAATTCTGCGTAGAAAGTTCGCCCTGCAACTAGAATACATACAACTTCCCGACACCAGCCGTCGGATAGTTGCACGACTGACGGGATACGTCTGTTCGGAGAGGCCTTCCTTTTTTAAAGAGAATGAGTGACCTTTACACCCAGTTTCTTATGTTCAGAAAAAAAAGATGCACTGACTTCAAATTAGTTTAGTTCATGAACAATGGAATCGACGCCATTGTCCAGCTTTACACTGACATTAAGGTACACAAGATACAGTAATGTTCATTAATTGTTAATTTCGGTTAATAATTAGAAAAGGAGTAATTAGAGTGAGGAAGAGAGATTATTACAAATTTTTCATTAAAGAGCACTGGGACTTTTTGGTCCTACTAATATTCCACAGGTTGTATGGTGCATCGTATGCCAAATTGAAATGTTTTTTTTTTTTTTTTTTAAAGACCCAAATTTTACATACATATACAAACAAAAAAAATAAATAATGCGTGTATTATTTAAGAGAACTTTTAAATACAAAATTAGTGACATTAGTCATCCTGTTTTTTTTTTAAATTCAGTCTTGACAGTTTCATTTAAGTTTTATCCTCGATATTCTTTCACAAAACACTATTGAACGGATTTATTCTATTGAAGTTTTACGTTATTATTACTATTTTCGTTTAAGTTATTCGTTATTCGTGGAGTTAGTTATGTTCCCCTCCTATTGGTCGCAACTTGATGTTATATAGCATCAAGCCTTCCTGGATTAATAGGCTATCCAACGTAAAATGAATTTTTCAAATCGGACCAGTAGTTCCTGCGATTAGCGCGGTTAAACAAACAAACTCTTCAGCTTTATACACACATCAAAAGTGTCTAGGGATCAAGCATTTTTATGCGGATTTCTTGAGATTGAGATGTGGCTTTGTAATAAATTTATGATTTTATAAATTTATATGGATCCTTTTTGGTGCATTTCATAATTTGAATCAGGAACTGTGAATCAAATTCGAGTAAAAGATGAAAATCAGCTGTCAATATTTTCCCTATAAAAACATACAACGCATTGAAGACATTATTAGTGCTACTGTTTCCCTACTACTGATTAAAACCAACGTTATTATGGAGCGGCGACGTCATTTAAGCAGGGAAGAAATGCTCAGAGCCGTGGGAATGATAGAAGCTGGTTCCCGGCAACGTACTGTGGCTTTAGCTCTGAATACAAGTCAGAGTGTTATCAGTCGACTTTGGACACGTTACCGAAGCACTGGTACCGTGGCTGAGCGCCATGGAGGACGGTATCGCTGCACCACACGGAGACAAGACCGATACATTCAAATCTTAACTCGAAGAGCTCCAACAATAACCGCCATGATGTTAGCCGTGAGGCTTCATCACTCTTCAGGGAACTTAATTAGCGACCAAACAGTCAGAAACCGCTTGCATGAAGTGAACCTTCATTCCCGAAGACCGCTACGGGTACCACCTATAGCAATGCACAATCGTAGGATTCGATATCAATGGGCTCTTGAACACAGAAATTGGGCAGAAGAACAATGGCGTTTCGTGTGCTTTTCTGATGAGTCTCGTTTTGGTATGAGACCGGATACAAGACGTATACGACACTGGAGAACCCCTGGACGCCAACAGCGATTAAAATCCTGCCAGGAAGTCCATCCTTATAGTGGTGGAACCATCATGGTATGGGCGGGTATTTGGATCGGCGGAAGAACTGAGTTGATTTGGATCAGAGGCAACCTCAACGCTCAAATTTATGCTGAAACGATTGTATCAGACGTCATCGTTCCTCTACAAGTGCAAATCGGTCCCTTATTTCAGTTAATGCATGATAATGCACGACCGCACACCGCAAGAGTTGTAAGACAGACTCTCGCCGCAGCTAACATCAATGTCCTGCCCTGGCCTGCTCAGTCGCCAGACTTGAACCCGATTGAGCATGCATGGGATATGCTACAGAGAAGAGCTCTGCCGAATATGGAGGGTATCCAGTCGCAAGAAGACCTTTTTTTGTTGTTGCAACGAACATGGGCGGCCATTCCACAGCGTGATTTGGATGAACTCATTTTGAGTATGCCAAACCGATGTTCTTGTGTTGTTAGTGTTCGCGGTAGAAACACGGATTATTAATTGTTTAAGTTACCCAATAAAATTTTAGAGAAAACTGTTATTTCAGTCTTTTTTTCGAACTTTTGTGTTAGTGGTTCAAATGTCAAATATCCCTTTATTAGGAAAATGGCAAATTTCTTTATTAATGCAAAGGTGACTTGGTTTATCGTTACTGTGACAAACGAAAACACTTTATTTGATGAATCCTTAAAGAAAATTTTAATTAATATCAATCAGGAGAAAAGTTATTGCAAAAATATATGTTGATCCCTAGACACTTTTGATGTGTGTATATTAGTATAGATTACAATGAAAAATGTGCTAACTCTACTCTTCGTCAATCGAAATCTAAAATAATATTTTAAGGTATCAAATGAAATCTAATAATATTGTTCATATTGGTTCAAAATACGGCAATTGGTATTCTGTATCATATAAATTGGTATCCAGAGAATTATCCTTATAATTTGGTATTGGGCGTATGTCCGCCAATCTACGTGTCGGGCACTGCAGTTCATTAAAATGAATTCATTGATTTAATGGAATTTTCGTAATAAAATGTGTCGTGTAAATTACCACAGAGTATTAATCAGAATAAGAATGTGTTTTATCTTTTGGGATTTTATCCCGAAATTATCATCATTCATCATCATTATCAACCTTTTATCGTCCCACTGCTGGGCACAAGTCTCCTCTCATACAGAGAAGGATTGAGCGTAATCACCACGCTTGCTCAATGTGGGTTGACGATTTCAGACTAGTCCAGGTTTTCTCAAGATGTTTTCCTTCACCTTCTTTTGTGTCCTTTCTTTGGTGTCCAAGATATACTTAGAAAGTACATATATTTTTTTAGAAAAGTTACATTGGTACTTGCCTGACCTGGAATCGAACCCGCGCACTCATACTTGAGAGGCTGGTGATTTTTACCACTAGGCCACCACGACTTACAACCGAACGAATGGTACCCGAAATTGTAAGTAAGTAGGTATAATTGTCACATTTATAGAAAGATACACAAATTAGACTTAGGTAACATTGAATTTCTACTTGTCGAACTCACAAGGTCAAAAGAAAAATATGAATATATTTGATGCAGGAATCGGTCCTTCTGCAAGTAATGCTGCCGCCATAGTAAATAGTACGGTTTCGTTAATTAAAATTCAAAATACTTTATATCACCTAAACTTTCATAGGCACTAATATTTAAAATCCGAACGCTAGTTCAGCAGAGAAAAGCGCTTTTGAAGAAACAATGCGCATGCGTACAACGCGTCATACTGACGTCACACAGATCTTGCATCTCGCAAGCAAAGTTTACCGTGCAACTAGCATAATTATAACACCCCAACATCAACCGTTGAGCCTTGTCCGACAAAGGCCAGCCCGCGCCACAGCTGAGCCAGTAAATATAAATTCCCAACTATGACCTCTGGGTTTGTTTCGGACGTTTCTTCCCAGAGCTAGTACTAGGAAACGCCGCGGTCATCAAACCGAATTAAAATAAAACTTCAATCAAGCCGTCCCTTGCTGTTCTCTCCAATGACGCCCTAAGCCGAGGTTCGTACCCACACGGGGTGTCCTTAGCGTGTAGTCGCTTAGTTTTTAGTTGCCCTGGCTGAAGGCTTAAATTCATTTAAGGCAGCCACAGGATAGTCCGGTTAAGTAGTCACGACCTCTCAAGGTCAACTACGAGATAGCATAATAATAAAAAAAGCTAAGCAAGTGCTTGCCAGAACTACCGCCATCTGGTCGGAGGATCCTCCCTGTTCTATGGAGGTTGAGTTAACTTTACACATACCTCTCCTATTCCTCATACCTCTAAAACGAACAAAAACAAAGTATTAAGCTTTAGTTTTAGTCCAGATTAATATGGATTATTTCTAAATAAATTTCAGCTTCGATTTCCTCTATATTCTATCAAATGGATTTTACCAAATGGAACTTACTACCGCTAACGTTTACATCTTTCAAAAGGAATGAAATAACTTTTCGTTCAATATCTGCTTAATATTAATATTTGCCTTACTGACCAATGCACTATATTTTCTCCCGATAGGTTTACTGCGTCTAATTATAGTTGTCGAACTCTGAAGAGCAGATTCTTAACATTTCTTTAATTATGGATTTCGTAATACTTATTAATATGTTTATCAACTTCGAAAATACGAGTAATTATAGATTACTAGCTGTTTCCCGCGACTTCTTTCACGTGGACTTCAGTTTACAGCGCGCGGTCGTTCCCGTAACTTAAAAAGAGCTCAGTTGGCATAAAATATGCGCCTGTTAAAACAATGGGAGCAATATATACGACCGCGTTCACTCCCATTTTTGCAACATTTTTTGTTACTGCTCTGCTCCTATTGGTCATAGCGGGATGTTATATAGCTTATATCCTTTCTCAGGCTCTAAACTATCTGTATACCAAATTTTATTACAATCGGTGCGGTAGTTTTAGCGTGAAAGCCGGACAGACAGACAGAGATACTTTCGCATTTATAATATTAGTATGGATATAGCCTTATTAGTATATTGCTCCTTACATGTATACATTCAATGACATTGGCCACGATTTCCTTGGTCACAAACTAAAATAAATTTGAGTTCATTGCACCTTTTTCTTTATTTTTTGTTAAGAGAAGGACAGAAGATAATGTTAGTTTTATATCTGTCAATTTAGCCCGCGCCTGAAGTAAATTGATGTATCTTTGGTCGCCATGTTTATAATCGTGTGTAAATTGTCTGTCATCATCATCACCATCTCAGCGTTAATCCCAGTCGCATCCGAAGCTTTTTTCGGCTTTGGAGTCTGCGGTCCGCTTTACCAGTCTAACTGCTGATTTGGCTAAGCTTCGATATTTTCCGTGAAGCGACTGCCGTCTGCCCTCCACAACCCGAAGGCGATGTCGAAGTAATGCAGTTAGACCAATTGTTGGACTTTTGAGGGCTCCAACAACCCGTAACGACTGCCATTAGATATTCGTATGGCAACCGGGACCAACGGCTTAACGTGCTTTCCGAGGCACGACCAGACCAGTGCAAATATATATATATATATATATATATTTTTTTTAAATAGTTATAAACTAGTGCTTGACTGCAATCCCGCCTGATGGTAAGCAGTGATGCAATCGTTGATGGTAAAGCGCACTAGCTTATTAAGCCTATTCACTCAAAAAAACTGAGTGAATAGGAAGGAAGACGGCAGTTGAGCGAGGTGATGCAATGTTTAACCCAACAACACGACCAACGATGGATGCAATAGGATGATCTGGAGACCCTCCACGACCAAACTCCCGACACAACAACATTAGGCACTCGTACCCGGCACACATCGCAACACAACTGCTCAGACCCGTTCACCGTACGGCTTCATCAGACATCATGCCGGAACACGACGAATCGCTTGGCGGCAAGACTTTGTCTGGTGGGTGGTAACTTGTGCCGGCGGCTGATGTTGTTGCCTACCACCGAGAAAATATTCATATTCATGCATACAAATATTTGCACTACGCGGGGATCGAAAACGCGCCTCATTGCGCGGCGGCTGCGTTCGCTACCGCTACGCCACTGAGACTGTCAAATGTGTCTATGGAATAGCTTAATTTGACAGGATTAAACTAAAATATTACCTTCTTTCCTTTTCTTAATGAAATGGAAAGAAACAGATGTACTTAACTTACAATTAGTTTAGTTGGTGAACACCACTACGATCCGGACGAAGCGTTTCGCCTCCTCCTTTATACCGCGTACATCGAGGGGCTGGAATAATTTGCCCGCGGCGGTGTTTCCGTCGGACTACAATTTGAGTGTGTTCAAGGCTAGAGTGAATAGGCTCTTAATAAACTAGTGCGCTTTACCATCAACGATTGCGTCACTGCTTACTATCAGGCAGGATTGCGGTCAAGCGCTAGTTTATAATATATATATATATATATATATATATAAAAAAGTTGGTGAACAAGAGAAACGGCGCCAATATATGTTATGTTGTATGTTGTTTATACAGGGAAAATTTTTTTCCAGTGCGCAAAAACAAATGGGTGGCTCAGAATCAATAACAGAACAAATCTGCATTATCAGTTTAAAATAAAAAAATCATGTTTTTGTCCGCCCTAAAATCAGTAAATGAGAGACACCAATTATTGGAAAAAACTATCTTAGCATTGTGTAGATTCAATTTCTTAGTGTTGTATAATTGCATGGCAAACGTGTGAGCACAATGTACGAATGTGCTGTAAGGCATTTATTTGTTGGGTTAGTCTTTTTTTATTGACTTGATTGTGCTCTGGCTGTTGAGAGTATGTCATGCTCACTCAAATGTCTTCGCTGATGGTGGCGTGCGTGTTGGGTCATTGGGTTCCCTTCGATATGGTTGAGCTGAATGATGCTGATCCATACGTCATGTTCGTGAACGGACGCCGTCAGAGGGGACTGGTCAACTCTTAGCTGCCACGGCGTATTTTAATTTCTGATTTGTTTTTTGTGTGTTTTCCATAATGGACGCTCTCAGCGTACAATATGTTTCTGCATCGTTCTCACACGGTTGATCCTTACATGAATGATATAATCAATTATTTGTAACAATAGCTTGAAAATTTCAAAGAGTGTCCATGGAGTTTCTTGCCCGTTCTTCTCCATAGGTACCTACTCTTTGGAATGGGCGACTAGCTTCATCTTATTGACTGACCGACCTTCTGACAATTCAAAAGTGCCTGTAACTGGTTTATTTGAAATAAATGATTTGATTTGATTCATATCAATATCGTAGTATTAGCATATGGCCGCGTAGTGAACATGCGGGCGGCGCGGGCGCGCGGGGGTCCTGTGATGTTCCCGCCGTCCCCACTCCGCCGACCATGAATGGGACCGCGTGCGGTGACCATAACATCGATTTCATAATAAACATCTTTCGTTATGAATACCTATTTGTTTTGTACTTAAACATACCAAAGTAATAATATTTTTATCTATAAAACTTATTTAGCTATAAGTTGACAAAGTATGCGCACTGGATAAAATTTTATCCTGTATGTGTTATGTTTTGTTTTCGCGAGTTTTTCTTTAAGAGAACAACAATTCATATTTCTAAAATTCCTTTAACCTTAGGATTTATTCTTATATCTTTGTTATTGAGATTATTTTTGTGCCAAAAAAGCGCTAGTTTATAATTTACTAGCTACCCGCCCCCGGCTTCGCCCGCGTGGTGTTCGGTTATATCGCGCTTTTTAGATTTACCTCGGGAATATCAAATTATTCCGGGATAAAAGGTTGCCTATGTCCTTTCTCAGGGTCTAAAGAATGTCTGTGCCAAATTTCATCAAAATCGTTTGAGAGGTTTAAGCGGGAAAGCGTAGGTAACAGACAGACAGAGTTACTTTCGCATTTATAATATTAGTATGGATAAAAAAAACATAATCTTTGTAATGTGTTTTTTTTTAATTTAAAGTAGCGCTTGACCGCAATTCGGCCTGATGTTAAGCAGTGATGCGATCGTTAATGGTAAAGCGCGCTAGTTTATTAAGAGCATTCTAAGTTTGAAACATGAATGCTGTGCTTAGACACCATCAAAAGTTTTATATTTATAGAAATCTTGAATGCTACAGAAAACTATTTATTCTAACGAACATTAAGATACTATAATAGTGGATTGGAAGCGGGCGATTCAATTATCGATTGTATAACTAACAGCGATACAAATTCAAATTCAATTTAAACTCCATTTACGTTGATTCAATATATCACGCTTATTATAAATTTAATAGCGTTATAATGATGTGTCTATGTAGCTAACCGTATTACTGTATTTGATTTTTGATATTTAATCTAGCTCCAAAGAACGAGACTTTGTATGTAATATTATTCTCTATTATATTATAATGTGTGTATATCCATATCCCTTAATAGATAATATTAGTGATATTTAATCTAGCTCCAAAGAACGAGACTTTGTATGTAATATTTATTCTCTATTATATTATAATGTGTGTATATCCATATCCCTTATTATATAATACTAGCGACCCGCCCCGGTTTCGCACAGGTGCTATTTTGATACTAAATACACCACAGAAAAACTGTGAACGTTGTATAAACAACAAAGCGGCCCGCCGCGCCGCTTCCGCCGCAAACGCGACGCCCCGCAATTTTTAAATCTGTTATTTCTTCGAAAATATTCATTTGAATCATATGCTGTAAAGGTTTTCTGTAAGGATTTTCAATGTGTACAATATTTAGTATTTTTTTTTATAAAACTTGTAGAGTTCAGCCTGTGTTTTACCGCAAACGCGGAAAAACTGTAATTATTATTACATTTTTTCCGCGTTTGTGTTTTGTATTATACACATTGAAAATCCTTAGTCCGTAGTTGTTAAATGTGATGTCGTAAATATACGACATCCCATTTCTCCATTATTTAATGGATGTTATTATCCATACAAACCTATCTCTTTAATCATTCTATCTATTGAAAAAAACCGCATCAAAATCCGTTGCGGAGTTTTAAAGAGCTAGTCTTACATCCGGACATAGGGAAAGAGAAAGCGACTTAGTTTTGTTCTATGTAGTAATGTAGGTATATGGTATCTGAGGAGAAATTCCCGTATTAAAAACTTAAACGTCCCTATATTAATCTGTTTCAATGTGGCATAAGTAATTAAAACTATATTTTTGGTAAGTTTTTGACATTCATTGTTGCTGAGGTGAGATCGTAGTTAGATTCTGAACTTCTTTCTTATTTCAGTTCATTATTGTTGTCCTTACAACGTCTAACTTATTTTGACTTCTTAATTTTCATATAGGAATAAGTCATAATAAGAAAAGGGTTAGTTCCAGATAGGTCATTTTGAAAACCATTTTCAGTAACTGTGTATGATTGAGTTAACTGCCTTTGATCTTCATTACAAACAAATCTATTGATGATATTAAAATCGTTCTGCCTGACAAATTAACTTGCCTGTGGGTTTACACTACCTGTGAGGATTTTCAAATAAGCCGCAACGATCGATCCGAGCCTATTTACCCATGAAACGCATGCAGCTGTACCTAATATTACATAAATACTACCAGTTTTATAGGTCATTGCTTTCAAGCGTCGCTATAACCCACTTACTTCAGTCGATTTCTATAACTGTCAGGCCTACAATATGCTTCGATTCTTGGCGTAACTATTGGAGATTTCTGATTAAAAAACATATTTATTAGATATGATTTGATTCAGAATCTTAGCAGTTAAAAAGTTGGTACGAGATTTACAAGGTACGAGACTCTCATTTTGTTCTTTTGTGTTTTTTCCTTTCCTGTCATTCTGAGCCGGAACCTAATTTAGTTAGACATTCCTACAGTATCAAGCGACGCAAACGCGCAAATATTTGACTTTCTTAAATAATTAATCCAGTGATTCTCCAAAGAAAAGGGAACGTTATAAGATGTCCTTGTCAAGGGAGATGTACACGAAAACTAAGTTAACAGGATGCACGCTCGATTACTTGGCTCGGTAGCCACAGGCTAAATCCCATATTGCAGTGCAAAGTTGAAGTCATGTCGTTAATGGAGATTATCCTACGTGAATTTCTGGGATATTCATAGTGTGAAGGACCTCCTGAAGATCAAAAACTTTACTAACTAACTTGTACAAAGTACTTCTATTTGGAAGGTACTTCTACTCTGTACATTTACTGGATAGAATGCTCTTTCCTTTTCCAAAATTAATCGGATTCGCTTTTATGTTTTGGATTGGTTGTAAAATATTTATCGTTAACCGGCCCGTAAAGTTCAGCAAGATTTCGGCTAAGTAAGAGTAGGATTATAAAAAACAAAATATACACAGCTACCCGAGTCGTAGACATGGAACATCAGTCTTAAGAGAATGTACAGCAATAATAAGCTGGAAAAATACAGGTGAAATTCAAATCACGTTTATTCATATAACACACTTGTACACTGGAACTGCGGTAAGACTATTTACCATCTTCATTCCTCTCTCTTACATTTGAATCCACACCTTATCCACAGGCGGCACGTATACACGTACCAATCCCAATGATCCAGCGGTCGTTAATAATCCCGGAGAAGCACACATACGTGTTTCTAAAATATGCCTTTATATTTATTTAGTTAGACCACATTCTTACTTTTAAAGTAACGAATTAGAAGAATTTATCGCGTGGGAATTGGCAATTCGTCATGTTCCGGCATGATGTCTGGTGAAGCCGTACGGAGGACGGGTCTGAGCAGTTGCGATGTGTGCCGGGTACGATGCGCCAATTGTTATTGTGTTGGGAGTTTGATCGTGTAGGGTCTCCAGATTAATCTCCCTCTGGCGCAGCATGGTTGGTCGTGTTGTTAGGTTTAACATTGCATCACCTCGCTCAACTGCTGTCTTCCTTCCTACTCACTAATATTTTTAAGTGAATAGGCTTAATAAACTTGCGCGCTTTACCATCAATGATTGCATCACTACTTACCATCAGGCGGGATTGCATTCAAGCACTAGTTTATAGTTAAAAAAAAAAATGGCGATAGTCCTTTGTTTGATGGTACATGTAATTAGTTTTCCTATGAATCACTTTTGACGGGTCATTTGTAACTTTGCCAATAGTCTGGAAAACTTTTATTAAGTAGTTTGCTTCATCATTATTAACACCGACAGCCCAACTTTAACAATTTCTTTTTTCAGTCCTCAACCTCCCATATACCCAGTCTGGTAGTTTGGTCAAAAATATAACATATACCTAATAGATATTGAGATATTTATATTTCTTTGGCGTATATTGTGCACTACTGCTTTGCTTAAGTCCTTCCATAACACTCTATTTTGAGCGATATTCATATTAGCCCTGAAAACTTCGTCAAATCACCGGACCTCCTTCACCGTGGTCTACCATGACGGCGATGTCTTCCTACAGGTATCCAGTGAATGACGATCATTGCCTATCTCTCCGGATGTATTCACATGACGTGTTCGGTCCACTCCCATAACATTCTGACTGCTTTTTCTCCTACATCCGCTTTCCGAAAGTTTGACACCAGTCTTATCAAGGGGTATTTATTAAATTTTTATTTAATCACTAGCGACCCGCACCGGTTTGTGCATGCTGATACTAAATACACTACAGAAAAACTGTGAACATTGTATTAAAAACCGTCGCGAACGCCGCGTCATGTACCGCCTCAAACGCGACACCCCGCAATTTTTAAGTGTGTAATATCTTCGAAAATATTCATTTAAATTAAATCATCTGTAAAGGGTGATATAGATCTATATTAAATCAACTTATCCAATTTAAGGTATTAAATTGGGTAAGTTTAATGCTGTATTGGTTAAAATCACTTAGAAAATTAGCCGGTATTTGTCGTAAAAAGTAAATGACAAAAAAACGTTATTGTGGGATATCCATAAGAGATAGACATAGACCGTCGCCGATTTTTTTGTAGACCCTTTCAATGTGTACAATATTTAGTACATTATTTTGGTAACTCTCGTAGGGTTTAGCCTGCGTTTCACTGCGAACAAGGAAAAAATGTAATTATTTACGACATCACATTAGAAAGCCCAAAAATAATTATATTTATCCACAATTTAATGGATGTTATTATACATATAAACCTTCCTCTTCAATGACTCTATCTACCTATCTATCTATAAAAAACCGCATTAAAATCCATAGCGTAGTTTAAGGGACATAGGGAAAGAGAAAGTGACTTTGTTTTATAACATGTAGTGGTGATTTAGCTCAGGTGATGCAGGCTGCCAGATCATTATTTTTATCTGTAGGCTAAGAGACCCTGACCTAATTACGCACAAATATTTCTTATTATAAAATAGCATGTGGTGTTCTGTGATTCTTGTCCTGCCACCAATTACCCAGTAACTGCTTTGTGGAGTTGGCCCAGTAAAATATAGTCCATATCCCCACTCGTCATCATCGTCATTTCAGCCGAAGGACGTCCACTGCTGGACATAGGCCTTCCCCAAGGATCTCCACGACGACCGGTCCTGCGCTTCTCGCATCCAGCGATATCCCGCGACCTTCACCAGGTCGTCGGTCCACCTTGTCAGGGGTCTAGTCACGCTACGTCTTCCGGTGCGTCTTCAATACCACAGTGTCTCAAGACAAAAGTCTTTGACCAGTATGTGTTGCCAGTGACTGCTGACGTCAGTGAACTGAGACGTGGTCGCTAACAATGGGCATTATAAGAAAGCTCAGGGTCACTCAAAGAGCAATGGAGAGGGCTAAACTTGAGGTTTCACTGCGTTATCAAATCAGAAATGAGGAGATCCTCAGAAGAACGAGAGTATACAACGTGTAACAAAAAGGTTATATACATACCAAGCGCATGGCATCTTTAGATGATATCAAACGATATCGGAAGGGTTTCAACTCAAAATAAAATACTCAAAAAATTGGTACCAAACTTTCGGTTTCGTGTGTTTCTTAAAATCAAATTATACAAACGTGGCAGCACACTACATACGTTAATAACTAGTCGTTACCCGTCACGTTACTTGCCAAAATCCGATAAATGTCTTCAATATCTCTGTGCGACTAGTGTGATAGTAGCCTATCACAGGCGGTGTTTTTCCTCATAACTTCCTAACATAAAAAGATAGGACTAAAAAACCCTTCCAATATCGTTTGATATATCATGTAAAGATGCCATGCCTTTGTTATGTATATACCCTTTATGTTACACGTTGTATATCCCCACTATAAACATTAAAATATCGTATTAATTAACTAGCAAAATAAGTTAGCTCAATATAGGGTTTTAGCCGTGTGAGATCCTATTAGCCTACCAAAACAACCCAATTATAAAAGTAGAATTCAAAGTGTCGTTTGCCGATTTCATAGTTCAAAAGGTAAGGTAAAAGGGGAGGCCATTTTTAGACCATTAAAGTTAAATGCGTGCTGACCAAGCGGGCGAGTATTGTGCCCGGAAAAGGCCCCCAATTAAAATGTTGCTGTAGAATCAGAAACTTATTTAATTTCATAAGTATGTTACATTGTGGTTAGAGCTTGCAACGGACCTGCGTCCATACACGCACGCCGGTTGCGAGCTACTGGTCCATCCAGTAGGGCGACTGCGTAACACCCTATCAGTAGCGGGTTTCATTTCAGTACACAACTTTCATTGCGTTATATACGTTATTGAGCGGATACATTTTCGGACATATGGAGCAATGGATTAGCAATAAGCTTCAAAATGATTACTATTGATTATAATAGTGTGTTACGCAATTGGGGTACTGGAGGCCAATTTTCATAATTGAAAACTTTCAAACACTTTTCAATAATTTAAGGAATTTAGAGGTATTTTTGACACAAGGAGAGTGAAATGTGGACTTTCATAAATTTATGAGAATTACCTCTAAGAATTATGAACATGATTCTCCACATAAAAAAATGTATAAATAAGGGCAAAGGAGTATGAAAGAAATATGAAATATGGCTTTTTGTAGTTTTTGTCTACCCCATGAGAAGAAGACGCGATATTATGTATGTTTATTATATTCAGTTCCTTCCCTTTGATAGCAAGTTTTTTCTACCGACTTTATCTTAAGTTGGTGTATTAAAAATGCAAGTTTTAAATCTTCCCTACCCATACTTTGTAATCGTTCTCGATCTTAAGCTTGTTTTCATTCAATTTTTGAATTTTCCTTCGAAGTAAAGTCTTCTGGTTGTTTTGAAATTCCAATAAGTACTTGATCCAAGCTGATGTCATAAAACCACGCGATAGTCTTCACTTCAAGTGATATTTTACGGAGTTTTTTCTATCTTGAAACCAAAACACGTAGCTGTACGTTATAACATATTCATGTGTCTTGCAAAACGCAACTCTAGTACATAAAATATTTATACTACATAGTACTTCTGTTATTATAATCTCCACAAAAAAGTTTCCTCCAAAAATACGCATAAAAATCTAAATGGCTAAGACTTGGTTTTTCTTTGAGACTACCAACGTTGGCGGTTACAGTTCTCTCATATATTTTATCACCAGTTGAGTTATAGGTGAAGATTTCTAGCTTATTTGCTCGTAGTTTCAAAACTGATTGAACTGATTCGATTTTATTGACGTACTTTTCTTTTTTATTGTACCAATCTTGAAAACGTTCATTTTGTGTATGTCATATTTTGTAGCCAAACTCTGTAGCGAGGGGTAATTCTCGTTTGCGGGTTATTTTAAAGAGAAATCGTGAACTTGGTGCACAGGCAAGTGAAGGAACACGAGTGGAGTTCATTAATCAGTATAAATATAGTTTAAAAAACTAAAAAAACATCAAACTAAAAAGTTAAAAATAATTTTAAAAAGCGTGAGGCGCTTAATATACAAAAATTACGGCACAAAGCGCCTCACGCTTTTTTAAATTATTTTTAACTTTTTAGTTTGATATTTTCCGTCTCTAACTCTTTGGACTACGAGTGAGTGGCTAATTACTGTAAAATGTCTCACCGTTCAATACGTTCGTTCGTTAGTTTTTTTGTTTTTTTTTTTTTTTAAACGAATATCAAAACACTTTGTAGCTGAAAAGGGCTGTCGTCAAAAGTGACGCATATGAAAGGTTCTGTCGGCGAAATGTCCATAGGTGAAACACCCTGCTGGGGAAACGGATATAGATGAATCATCCTATCGACGAACAGTCCAATGGCGAATCGGTCTTAGGAGAACGGTTGCTGAATCAGTCTGGCCGGATGCAACTGAATACATAGTACTTTTAACAACTAAAAAGTGTAAAATAAAAACTTTTTTACAAAAAAACAATCGACTTCCAAAAACCACTACAAAGTGAAAAATAACTAATTTCGGAAGTCGGTGTCAAAAAACGAATATACATAAAAACTTTTTTACAAAAAAGCAACCGACTTCCAAAAACCACTACAAAGTGAAAAATAACTAATTTCGGAAGTCGGTGTCAAAAAACGAATATACAAAACCAAAGACACCGACTTCCCAAATTAGTTATTTTTCACTTTGTAGTGGTTTTTGGAAGTCGGTTGTTTTTTTGGAAAAAAGTTTTTATTTTACACTTTTAGTTGTTAAAAGTACTATGTATTCAGTTGCATCCGGTCAGACTGGAAGCTGACGCAAATATAGTTGGGAAACGACGTAATTTTGTTTACTTTAATTTTTACCCGTACCCTATTATTCCCTCAACTGCCTGTGGTCTTTATTATCAAATTTACTGCAGACCATTATTTTAACCCAATGGGTGCAAAGGTCTCATCAATATAAATGAATGAAGTCCAACTACAAAGTAGCTACTGTAAACCGTTGAGGAGTTCCCGGAACTGGTCTTTGTCTTCATCATGAGAGCTCTTATGACAGTCACAACCCATCTAGGTGTAAAGTTCTTATCAATACAAATTAATCGAGCCCAAACACAAGGTAGCTGCTGTGAATTGTTGAGGAGTTTCTTCGACTGTCTCCCGGCTCCATCATAAGATCTACTCCAGACCTTTATTAAATTGTAGTGCTTTAAAATAGTTAATGAAAATACTAAGAAATGCACTAGCAGCCCCTGCAATTTTTGAAAGTTCCCTTTGTTTTCTCTGGTCTTCCACCATCAAACCCTGATATCCTTATCATGGGACCACCTTGGGAACGTCTTCTTTCCAACAGAAAAAGAATTATCAAAATCGGTTTATAAACGACGAAGTTATGCGCGAACAAACATAGAAAAAAAAAGCATATATACGGTCGAATTGAGTAACCTCCTCCTTTTTGAAGTCGGTTAAAAACCAAAGACATCGACTTCCGAAATTAGTTATTTTTCACTTTGTAGTGGTTTTTGGAAGTCGGTTGTTTTTTTGTAAAAAAGTTTTTATTATTTTACCGAAACATAGTAATGTTTCAGTGTAAGAACCACGTTATGCGAACAACAAATAATTGATTGGCGTTTAACATAAACGTTATCGAATTTAATACGATTTAACATTGATTCCAGATAAATAAGCAAGCTCAATAAAACTCACTTCGGATTATCTTACAAATCTGTTTATATTGTCAGCTTTAGGTGCACTTAAGCATTATTAATTCCCATCTTAAGCCATCTCAAGTAATTAAAATTAACCGCCCCTTAATTCTAAAGATTAATTATTAAAAGCAAAACATTAATCTAAATTTTTCTTCGTTCTTTTTATTTTCGTAAGACTTTTTTATATGACCGAACAGTTCTGTCATCAGAAAATGCCTCCCGTTGGTCATATACAGAAGAAGGGTCTTCGTCCTTCATTAATTTGTTTGACTTTTATGTGATCGGCGACGCGAAAACAGTCCTGGGTCAACCGAAATGTTATTTTTGTTTTGACTAGCTATTGCTTGCGGCTTCGGTCGTGTGAAGGTCGGAACATTGCAACCCGGATATAGAGTATCCTGTGTCGTAATCCAGGTCATGGATTATTTGTGTGTCAATTTTCCAAATCCGGTTAGTCGTTAAGGTGTATAAAGGTAGTACAGAAACAGACGAAGTTACTTTCGAAGAAGACGTTACCATTTAAAAACTATTTTGGGGGTCAGCTTCCAGTCTAACCTGCTGAATACCAATCATCATCATCATCAACCTTTTTATCGTCCCACTGCTGGCTACAGGTCTCCTCTCATACAGAGAAGGAATAGCTGAATACCAATATTCAGCTATAACCGTTTAGTTTAGGAGGTCAGCCTCTACAACTCAGTTACTATATGGTACTATAGCTCTAGGTAAGACTGGGGGGCAGACTTTCGGGTTTATGACGACCAGTAATGACAGTGACAGTTTTTGGTGACTTTATATACAACGGTTTTTTTTTGTATATGCGAAACCTGAAACACGTGTCCAATATTTTTAAGTAAACAATCTATGTACAAAATTTCAAAAAGATATTATGAAAAACTACAAAGTTATGGACTTGCTATATTTCCTGGTTGTATCCAAAAAATATGGTCAACGTACCGCTCGGCCACCGGCGCCTGCAGCGACGCGGCGCGGTTGGGGCGGTGCGATGCCCTGTCTCACGCGCCTAGTACCTACTATAATCTCAGCTGTGTGATCCGTCAGCTGAGTTGCGCGCTCGCTAACCACACTGCAAACATTTTCTTAATGCATTTGGGAAAAAATATAACATGATGTAAAAATGATTGGAATCGGTTCAGTTGCTACTTGCATACTTGCTTCAGTTGCATACTGAACAAACTATATTCAGGTTTTGTATACTTAAAGAAAATAGTGTTGTATACATTGATATAATATTAAACTAAGGTAGATACGTCACTAGCGCACTGAAAATGAAGCGTACAAAAGGAGGTAAGTCCAGCAAGTCGCTTTAGTTTTCGTCGATTCTATTTAAGCGCAAATGACAAACACTAGCCATCTTTTTTTTCTCTATGCTTTAGATTGCGCCCCATCTCACTCACACTGTGCCAACGTGTGAAATGTACGCAGAATAAAAAAAATTGCATGTGTGTGCTGCTGCTCCGATCGGCACATTTATTTTGGTTAATTTGTTAGAGCATATCATATCTGTTTAATATTATATCAATGGTTGTATAACCATGATCCATTGAACAAGTGCAGTATGCGTTATTTAACTAGTATCTTAACCCTAGAAAGATAACGTTATTTTTTTGTACTGAAAAGATAAACATGCGCCTCAGAAGCGCACCGATTTAATAGCCGATTTTTTTATGAATGTCACTTCTTTTAGTTTCATTTACTACTGTAAACTGCTGAATTATTAATAAGTAAATAAAATACATACGTATTATCATTATTTTTTATTTAAAATATTAAAATTTGTAGGATTTTATAAACCCTTAACAAAAATGAACAAAAATTAGAAGTCTTCTGTGCTTAGATAGAAATTTAAAAAAATAGGCAGCTTTCATGGTGTTTTTTCTTATAAAATAATTACTTATAATATAATCAGCCTCAAATTTTAAAAAATACTGGAAAAATCAAATGAAAAAAACAATTGTTGCAAACAACTTTTTTATGTTCTTCGCACAATGTCTTTTTACATTTTATGCATGTTATTTTGAATAATTCTTTCCTTTTTTTTTAAATACATAAGCAACAGTACCATCGAATGTCAGTTAGAGGTTTGTCATCAGCTAGCTTCTGCAGACATCTTTCTGTTACTTTGTGGTATCTTCAATACTTTCTGTCAAGCGTCTTGATAAAGTTGGAATTTCCAACCTAGTTTTAAAACACGGTGTAAAAATATTTCGACACATGCAACTAGGCACTATTTGAATAAACTTTATTGATTGCAGACGTTTTTCTGGTATTTTGTCCTTTAGCAGTAGACCAAACATGCCTATTCTTGCCCCTGATCACATCATTAGGTGGAATTACTATGCGTTAGTAATGTCCAGTATTTTCAGTGACATTCTGCGATGAAGTATCCTTCGAATTTTCATAGATCATCACTCCTTCTTGGTCGTCAACATTAGTCATTGACATGGTCCTCGATCTCACTGTCACTGCCCCCATTAGCGCCTTCATCTTCTTCAGTCAATAAAGAAACTATTTCTCTTTCATCCAACACTCTCCTGCTGGACACGGTATTAAAACACTCCTAAAAATAATTGATGACAATAAGTATTCACTAATAAAAAAACCAACCATTATTACTTACCTTACATTAGCAAAAATAACAAAAACAAATTCACTATGAAAGTGGCAAAAGTTACACAAAAGATAAACATGCGCCTCCCGAGCGCAACACATCGCTCTAACAGCAAAACTATGGTACTTACCGAACAGTAGCAGCCGTCTCTTGGAAGTGTTGACCAACGACTGAATTGGCTAGGAAACACAAGCTTGTACACGCGTCGGTAACAAAATTGCGACGAAATATGTATTTTGCGGGCGCCTCTGAGGCGCACGTTATCTTTCTAGGGTTAATTGCGGAACGCAGTACTACTATCAATTGAAATAATTTTGAAGCATATTGCTAATCCATTGCTCCGTATGTTCTAAAAATATGTTTGTTCAATAAGGTAAATAACGCAATGAATATTGTTTAACTGTCAAAATGAAACCCCAATGCTACTCACCGTGTGTTACTTAATTACCCTGCTGATCGATCGACTCTTGTTGCGTCTATTATTATTTTTGAATTTACAGTATTAGTATAAAAGTATGGATATGTCATGTTATATAAAAGAACCCGGACACTCGAGATAATAAATGCTTTGTATTGTCATAGAATAATCACAACACTAAATTCCAATCAATACGGAGGGTAGATAAGTGTGATTTGATGAAACTTGGCCGAGATAAGGTAACTTTGCCCACGAGGCGGGCCTCTTTGACGCAACTTTTTGTTCTCCTATTATGTCGGGCCTCTTTGTTTGTCCGAGACGCTTCTTCACGAAAACATTGCCTCGAATATTTTTTTCACAATTTCCTTTTGCAGAGGCTTTAAAGGAATAGTTGAGTAGGAATATCAAATTCGTTCTTTTCGGGTGAATGATTTAAAGGCATCGTTTTTCAATCCTCTTTCTCTTTTTTGTAGATAGATATGCTTATAGAAATATACAGTAAGAAAAAAGTAATTTGCGCCGATTTCGAAATATCAGGTTCAGTACCTACCTGTTATATAATCATTTATAAGTAGCCTTATCCCAAATCTAAATTCTTAAAAAAAAATCATCATCGTACCTTAGACCGTGCAAGCTAAATTATTGCCCTCAAGAAACACTATTTGCGTTCAATAATCCTTACTAATAAATCGGAAAGGGAGTTTGTTTGTTCCGCTTTCACGCCGTTACTACTGAACCGATTGCTTTGAAATTTTGCTGACGTAAAGTTAGAAGTCCGGATTAAATGATAGGGTACTTTTTATGGTAAAAATGATGTTCTGGAGGGAAAACAAAAATATTGTTAGCTTCATACCAGTTCGGTCAACAAGGTAATATATTGCAAACGAATATGTAAACTTAGAAGCTAAATGATACGATAATTAATTCCCGAAAAAGAGGAATCTAAAAAGCGCGATATAACCGAATTCCACGCGGGTGAAGCTGAGGGCGGAAAGCTAGTAAATAAATATTTAAGCAAATAAGAATATTATAGTACTATACAAACTATAAGCGCACCCAATAAACAATCAATTCTCCCCAGAGTGTAGGACCTACATTGTAATTGTGTAACTTATTATAACAATAAATATAAATCAATTTGAAACATTTTGCTATTCCGTTGTTCCATATGTTTGAAAAATGTGTGGTTACTCCACATCGTAAATAACGCACTGAATATTGTTCAACTGTCAAAATGAAACCCATTGCTACAGGTAGTGTGTTACGTAATTGCAATGCTCGTTCATTCGCAAGACTCATTCATCACGCCTTCATTGAACTACTGCTTTTTTTTTAAAAAAAAACAAGAAATATAAGATGTTTTAATTTGACGAATACATTTAATGTCATATTCCATTTCCGAGTTAAAGAAAGACAGAACCAACAAATAAATAAAAAAAACAGCGGATATTTATTTATTTAGGTACACTACGCACATAAATTACACTGGCGGACTTAATGCCTTAGGCATTCTTTACCAGTCAACCACAGGTGGTGAAGAGATTAGGTGGCAGATACTTTAGTTGAAAAAATTATAAAGAAAAAAAGCTTTTGACATTAAATAAATACATAAATAAGCTATATGCATATGCGAAACCCGAAACACGTGTCCAGTATTTTTAAGTAAAGAATCTATGTAGGTACAAAATTTCAAAAAGATATCATGAAAAACCACAACGTTATAAGCTTGTTCACCTACTTGGCTGTCCCAACAACTTGACGTAAGCTGCGTCACGCGCTCGGTATCCACAGTGCAACAATTTCTAAACGTATTTGGAAAAAAATATATAACATGATGTAAAAATTATTAGAATCGATTTAATTACTTTTTTTTAATAATTATAAACTAGTAGACCCGTCCTCCGCACGACTTCACCAGGCATCATGCCGGAACACGACGAATCGCTTGGCGGCAAGACTTTGTCTGGTGAGTGGTAACTTCTGCCGGCAGCCGATATTATGGCCTACCACCGAGAACTAACTACTTATTTTAAACAAACTATATTCATGTTCCTCATACACACAAAAAATAACGTTATATAGGTACATGCGAAACTGCACTTACTTGTATCCAATTCATGACGAGAAAGATTCAATATTCAAGTGCGATTGTAACTACATAAATAACGGAGCTGTCGGTTCATTTAGCATTGAGTGCAAGAACTCCACGGACTCACTGACTTGTTGATTCACAAGTTGTTGAGCTTGCCGAGAACTAAGTTGAGCGTTAAAATATAACAACACACTGTAACAATTTACGATGCTACCGTTTGTTGAAAACTTTGTTTAATTTGCTAGGTACGGCTTGTTTCAACATGCGAGTATGAGTAAATTAAAGAAATTATTGCCACGACAGCCACACGGTTGCGCTACGCTAGCCGTTACTGTGACCATCTATACATATATTGTAGGCAATACCTTTTTTTTGTTTTTTTCGCTGTGGTAATGCATATACGCACCGTACCCCGAAGGGCGTGTGTGGGACTCGCCTAGCCGAAGCCGGGAATACCCACTAAACCCCCGCCGGCGATTCCCGCCCAGGGCAGGCTCACAGTGGTCCCTCCACTCCACAGGGAGGGGCCGGGCTGGGTACGTCTTCTTGTGCGAGAAGGCGCAGCAGCCAAGGGTTTTTAAGCGAGGTGTCCTTCTTAGCCCCACTCGTTTGCCCGGAGGCAAACGAGCTCCTCTCAATGAGGAGACCGGGTTGCCCGACGGTGACCCGGAGTTCGGGTCACGTCAGCCACCTGGAGTGGTGGCCGACCCGCCGCACATGTGACCGCCTAAGCGGTCCCCACTTCTGGTTTTGGTCCGGGCCGGTAAACCGGTAACCCCCATTTCTAGGGGCCGTTCCCCTATCCGCCACCTGGGGACGCGTCCGATGGCAGGCCAGAAACTGCGCACGGAATTGTAGGCAATACCTACAACAAAGTTAGCCAAGACAACCAACTTAGACATTTGTGAACCTCTTGCAAAGTATAAAAAGTGTCTCAAAGAAATAACTAGTTGATAGTTTTTGATCTTAATTATGGTTTTGAGTTGTTCATGTACGTATTTAGTTTGTTTTATATATGTTACCGAATATGTTTTATTTTAATTTTATTATTATTATTTACAATTTCTTTAATGCATGCTGTGGTCTCCTGTAAGTAAAGGAGTACACCTTCGTGATAATATTGTCGTCCATTTTTGCTTTTTCCATGTTTTGTGTATATTCTTTGTTGGAGATCCTAAATAAAATAAATAAATATTAAGACCTCTTTATACCTCAGAGAGTACGCTAAGCCGTTGGTCATAATCAGCCTATAAAGTTCCCACTGTTGGGGACACAGGCCTCCTCTTGATGAGAGAAAGCGTCGTAATCTACCACGCTGGCCTAATACGGGTTGATAAATGTCACATGTCTTCGAAGTTTTTGGCTGTAGGAAATGCCGGTTACCTCGCGATGTATTCCTTTACCGTTTTGAGAGTAATGGTGATGAAATATTTTCTTTTTCTTCTTCTTCTTTTGCCTATAAAGATCCACTGTTGGACAAAGGCCTCCCCGAAGACTTTCGACACTGACCGGTCTTGTACTGCCCGCATCCATCGGCTTCCCGCGACCTCCACCAGCTTATCGGTCCACCTTGTTAGGGGCCTCCCTACGCTGCGTCTTTCGGTACGTGGATGCCACTACAGAACCTTACTGCCCCATTGGCCATGGCTTCTACGAGCAATGTGCCCCACCCACTGCCACTTCATTTTAGTGACTCGAAGAGCTATGTCGGTGACTTTGGTTCTTCTGCGGATCTCCTCATTTCTGATTCCGAAACTCCAAGCATAGCTCTTTCGAAATCTGTACTAATCTATGTATAAAGCTAAAGAGTTTGTTTGAACGCGCTAATCTCAGGAACTACGGGTCCGATTTGAAATATTCTTTTTGCGTTGGATAGCGCATTAGTCCAGGAAACCTATAGGCTACATTACATCACGCTGCGACCAATAGGGGCGGAGCATAACTAACTCCACGCGAGCGAAGACGCCGGCGGCCTCTAGTAATTTATATAAAGTGAAGCTCCTGATGGGGTCCAATGACCTACAACTAATAAGTCGCGGCAGTTACGTACCTACAAGTCCGTACTTATAACTTAACTTACAAGTCGTCCCAGCTGTCATATGTGGATCTTTGGTAGTCGTCACGTGTCAAGTCTCACAATCAGTCTTACCAAGAGGTATCATAATACCTAGTAACTGGATTGCCGAGGTCAGATGATCCATGTAAAATACTAGTATTCGGCTGTAACCGGTAAGATTGGAAGCTGACTCCAACAAAGTGGGAAAAAGCCTTAGCACTGAAGACTTACGGTAGTGCAGGTCTATGTTGGGCTTAATAGATTTCGCTTAGATTGTAGACATTTCATTAGCAATAGATCAAGCTTGTTCGTTAATTGGCTTTAGGTGTATTGTTGTTGATACGATTATTGGTTTTTTTTCGAGGCGATCTTTTATTGTATCTTAATCATAAGGTCGTACCCTCACCAAATGACCTCGAGCATTTGCTCCCTCTTCACCGCGCCCCACCTCTACAATACTTCGCAAAATATTACTAGCGCCGTCTGGCGGACGAAGTACTTACAGATACGAGTTAATTTCATAGACCACAGAAGTAACAGACATGGCACTTTTATTTTTGTTTATTGGTGCGCCCAAATACTTTTTTTTTGGTTATTATAGACTGAAACAAATGTTGACGATACTTCATAAGAAAAATTTTGCGTATTTTATTTTTTAACCGACTTCCCAAAAGTGTGGTTCTCAATTCGATTTATGTGTGCTCGCTGATAACTTTATCGTTAATGAACCGATTTTGACCATTCTTTTTTTATATGAAAGAGTATGCTGCCTATGTAATCTCATTGTTACCACGTCAGTCTCGATAATGGAAATTCTAAGAAATTTAGGCCAATTATCGAAAATTGTAGGCATGCTTCGGGTGAAAACTTGATACTCGTATTTATATTGGATGATACTATAAAACCGTGAAGATTTGGGCCTGACCTGATGATGGAGATGACAGAGAATCAAGGGAATCCACATCGGAAGCAACTGTAATGTGTTTGGGCTTACTTAATTTGTATTGATTAGAGCTTTACAACTAAATATGTTATGACTGTAACTTCAGGGTTGGAAGTTAGTTTTGTAGATTGAAAGTTAGCTAAGTCAGATGGTCAAAGGGATAGAAAAATAATATAATAAAGGTTAATTTGTCATTATTTATTATTTTAAGGGAAAATGTAATCAGGGTCAAATAAATTTCTGCAGACAGGAAACCTACATAAAAAATAGATTTGATGTTTTTTTTTTGGGCTCAGGCAAGACTGATATTATATTATTATTCTCGTTTAATAAAACAAATACGTAAATTGTAAAAAACAAAACTATCGTATAAAAAAAAACAAATACATATACTATAATATTATTTACACAAAGCTTCCTTTTGCAGAAAAATAATAAACATCTGACTAATACAATATCCGGTCAGACCGGACGCTGACGGCAGCATATTTGGAAAAGGCCTGCAAGCAAACGACGTATTTCGTTTGCTTTAATTCCTATAAGACCACAATGAAAGTATGAGCATTTCTAGAAATAACGCAATGAAATAATACAACTTAAATTCAGTCTCTTGATTTTAATTGATTTTTGCATAATCATGACGAGTAGGTAGTGTTTGTACTATGTTAAAGTAGTGTTGTAAAGTGTTGAGGAATTCCCTCGACTGTCTATGGGCTTCATCATCAGATCTATTGTAGAACTTCATTTAAACCTATATGGGTGTAAAGTTTTCATCAATATAAATGAATTAAGTCCAAACACAAGGTAACTATTGTAAACCTTTGAGGAGTTCCCTTAACTGGCCTTTGTCTTCATCATCAGAGCTTTAATGACAATCACAACTCATTTAGGTGTAAAGTTCTTATCAATATAAATTTATTAAGCACAAACACGAGGCAGCTGATGTGAATCGTTAAGGAGATCCCTCGGCTGTCTCCCGGCTCCATCATCAAGTCCGAACTTTACTAAATTGTAGTGCGTTAAAACACTTAATGAAAAAACATAGAAATGCCCTAGGCGCCCCTATGATTTTTAAATTTCTCCTAGGTTTCCTTAGTCTTCCATCATCAGACCCTAATTTCCTTAACATGAGACTACCTTGAAGATATAATCTTTCTAATTAAAAAAAAAAAACATGTGGCACTCGGGAACTGCCGCGGTAAAGCTATTGCATAGCATTTTTTATCAACTTATGCAATAGGGTATTTGACTAAAAAAACCTAATTAGTCCGTCAGTCAGATTTCCAAAAAATACTCATCATCATCATCATCATTTCAGCCGAAAGACGTCCACTGCTGGATATAGGCCTCCCCCAAGGTTCTCCACGACGACCGGTCCTGCGCCTCCCGCATCCAGCGGTTTCCCGCGACCTTCACCAGGTCGTCGGTCCACCTTGTCGGGGGCCTACCCAAAAAATACTAGACACATATTTTTTTCTTTTTTCATATAAACAAAAAATGAAGACGACACAGTGCTTTGAAAACTCGTGTGACGTCACTGCACGCTACACTTTTTAGCGGCCAGTGACGTCACCAGCCATCACTCCTGATCTTTGATGCCTATTATATTTGTCAATTTTTATTGATTTGATAAAACAAAATATACGAAATGTAAAACGTATATAATAAACCTATCCAATATTTTTCTATAATCTGAATGACGGACTAATTAGTTTTTTTTAGTCAAATACCCTATTATTTATATTATAGTAAAGTTATCCGCAAACAAACATAAAAAACATATAACCTCCTCCCTTTTGAAATCGGTTAAAAAAACGAACACCAAAATGGACATCAATAACAGAGACACTTTATGATAGTACTTATTATACTCTATGCGACATGCGGTGCGTGAGCGAGCAAGCAGATGCTTTCTCGCTCACGCGCCGACCGCTATGCTAGCGGACCGCGCGATGACGAACGACACGGGTTCCCCCTTCGAGAGCTTGTGGCATACTGAATCTCAATAGCTCGGGCAAGAGAAATGATGGGGAATACGCTCATATTGTTGAATAAAATTTTTGTTTTAGTCGTTTTAAAAAAATATTTCCACAATAATGTTCGTCATGAAATTGCCTATCCATTAGTGTAAGAACGAAATCTAAATAATGCTTACTTTTCGAGGAGATGCACGTTTTTGATAATTGTTTCTCTTGTCAGAGGTTTCGTTGTGAAGGAATTATTTAAACATTATGCTTAGTAAAAAAAAAAAAACTACAATTTTGGAGCCAAGATTATGGAGAAAATTTATGTATTTTTAATAAGTTGATATTTCTTTTGGATAAAGAGTAGATAGCTCCGAAAAACTACATAAAAACGGCCTGCGGTGTGTTTTTCCTCTGGAGCCGCCTTAACATAATAGGTAGCATTATACAAATAAATTGACAGCCTCCGTGGCGTAGCGGTAGCGAACGCGGCCACTGCGCAAGGAGGCGCGAGTTCGATCCCCGCACAGTGCAAATTTCTAATTTGTATGCATGAATATGAATCTTTGCACTGGTCTGGTTGTGCCTTATAAAGCACATTAAGCCGTTGACCCTAATTGCCATACGAACATCTAATGGCAGTCTTTACGGGTTGTTGAAGCCCTCAAAAGTCCAACAATTGGTCTACCTGCAATGCTTCAATATCGCCATTGGGTATGGAGGTCAGACGGCAGTCGCTTCTCGGAAAATATCGAAGTTTAGCCAAATTCAGCAATTAGACTGCTTAAAGCAGACCCCAGACTCCAAAGCTGAAAAACTTTCAGATACAACTGGGATTAACGCTGAGATGATGAAGATGATGACATTTTTCGGAAATATGCAGCAAGGGATTAGCACCTTACTTCAAAAGAATTTACATTGAGAGTAATAGTGTCTTACGTAATTAGCTGTGAATTCTTAAACGTACAAGAATTGCCCCATTTATACCTATTATTGTTGAAAAGAAACAAAATACCTAATTATACTTCATACCAAACCGCCTCGTTGGTTTACACTTCGTTACATAGACACCGCTTTCAATGTAGGTACCAATAGCTTGACTTCAAGACAACTTGCCTCGGGGAACACGCTCCGGAATCCAAGTGACAGTATCTGAGTCTCTGACATCATTGTTTAAACGTCGACCCCGTTCGAATATGCCGCAAACATGGTGTATTTACGAAAGTTTTCAAGTAAAACGTACCGTGTGCGAGGTGTTACTAATTTTATGTGGTTAGTAAGTAGGGAGTTAGTAATATTATTAGTATACGCCACTAATTTGGAGTTTTGTTTCATATTGAGAAAAGAATAAGATTGAATATCGGCCGCCGGCAGAAGTTACCACCCATCTGACAAAGTCTTGCCGCCAAGCGATTCGTCGTGTTCCGGCATGATGTCTGGTGAAGCTGTAAGAAAGACGGGTCTGAGCAGCTGTGTTGCGATTTGTGCCGGATACGATGCGCCAAATGTTGTTGTGTCTGGTGTTTGGTCGTGGAGGGTCTCCCTCATGATCAATCTCCCTCTGGCGCAGCATCGTTGGTCGTGCTGTGGGTTTAACATTGCATCACTTCGCTCAACCGTCATCCTTCCTATTCCTAAGTTTTTTAAGTGAATAAGCTTAATAAACTAGTGCGCTTTACCATCAACGATTGCATCACTGCTTACCATCAGGCGAGATTGCAGTCAAGCACTAGTTTATAATTATTTAAAAAAAAGGAATGTCTAGACGAAACGGAACTAATTTTGAGTTTTGTTTCATATTGAGAAAATCTTAAAATAAGGTGTTGTCATCATCATCATCTCAGCGTTAATCGCATCCTAAGCTTTTTCAGCTTTGAAGTCTGGGGTCCGCTTTACCAGTGTAACTGCTGATTTTGGCTAAACTTCAATATTTTCCGTGAAGCGACTGCGTGAAGTGACCTCCACAACCCGAAGGCGATATTGACGCATTGCAGTTAGACCAATTATAGGCCTTTTGAGGGCTCCAACAACCCGTAACGACTGCCATTAGATGTTTGTATGGCAACCGGGACCAGTAAGCGTGGGCAAGTTAGGTGTTGTAAGAGTACACAATCAGGTTATACTATTCCCCCTTCTGGGACACAGGCCTCCACTCGGTGAGAGGGAGTGGGCCGTATTCTACCACGCGGGCCCAGTGCGGGTTGATAGATGCCATATATCAGCTAAGTTTTAGCTCTAGGACATGCCGGTTTACTCATGATGTTTTCCTTTACCGTCTTGAGAACAGTGGTGATTAAATAATTTACGCAAAGTAAAATGTCAAAATCAAAATCAAAGCATTTACTTCAAATAAACCAGTTACAGGCACTTTTGAATTGTCAGAAGGTCGGTCAGTCAATAAGATGAAGCTAGTCACCCATTCCAAAGAGTAGGTACCTATGGAGAAGAACGGGCAAGAAAATTGAAAATTTTTGATTATGAATTTGAAAATTTAAAAGAGTGTCCATGGGGACACTCTTATAAATTTTCAAGCTATTGTTACAAATATTTGATTACATCATTCATGTTGAAACCAACCGTGTGAGAACGATGCAGAAATATATTGTACGCTGAGAGCGTCTAAGGAAAACACACAAAAATCAATTCAGAAATTAAAATACGCCGTGGCAGCTAAGAGTCGTGGTGGCCTAGTGGTTAAAATACCAGCCTCTCAAATATGAGTGCGCGGGTTCGATTCCAGGTCAGGCAAGTACCAATGTAAATTTTCTAAAGTTACTTTAGAAAAAAGAACAAGCAAGCAACAAGCAAAACAATAGCATGATAACAAAAACAAGCAAGATATCTTGGACATACAATTATTTTCTTTGTAAAATACCTTGTAGTAGAGAAAAGCCTGAAAACTAAAAACTTCCTGTCAGTTTAAGTTCCATTTTCATAACATGAACCTATACTAACGCGCACACTACACTCGCGGACTATATATGAACGCGCTAATCTCAGGAAATACTATTCCGATTTGAAAAATTCTTTTTGCGTTGGATATCCCCTTAATCCAGCAAGGCTTTAGGCTATATAACAATACGCTGCAACCAATAGGAGCGGATCTTATCGAAACCTACGCGGGTGAAACCGCGTGGCGAAACTAGTTGATAATAAAGCTTTGAATATGCTCTGTCTTAACTTAGATAATAACTGACGGCTCCCTGCGGTTTCACCGCAGGATGATGTTCCCGACCGATTTCGGCCACGGCTACCACTTTGACTCCTAGCCGATGATTTGGCGCTCATGCGCCTGAAGATGGCTTATGTAGCCCATCTTGGCGGCGAAACTTCGTGCACACTGAGGGCACATAAGCACGCCGTCGACGTAGTTGTATGTGATGGCAGCAGGTAATATAAAAAATAGATAAAAACCAATTCTCAGGCTTAACGAATGTATATACAAAATTTCATTAAAATCCGTTCAGCCGTTTTTGAGCAGTTCGAGGACAAACACTGAAAGGAGAATCTTATAAAATAAAAAAAAAACTACAAAAAACTAAAAAAAAAACAACATTATAAAAACCTAAAACTTCAAGTTGTGTTTACAATTTGAAGTTTTAGCTTTATACCTAACATATACATAGATAGTATCGTAATGTACAAAATATATTTAAAAAAGTCAGGCTATAACTTATTTTATTACATAAAATAAAACTTACACCTAAACATAAGACTACTTAACCTACATATAAGTCGAATTTTCCTTCACATTCAACAAAACCCTAAACCATTAAAAAAACTTCAATAAAAAAAAATAAGCAGTGTTTTTTGAAATGTACAAAACTGAAAAGTGCGGTAGTTGAGTAGATATCTAATAAACCTAATACCAGCCAGCATGATGTCTCAGCATCTGACAAGCATGTTCGAGCAGCTTGGTAACTTCACCAAGAACAATCTGAACAGTAAGATAGTGAAAGAGAATGAAAATAAAGTGAATTCGAACCACGTTCGTTCTGGTGGTGGGGGAGGGAACCAGCAGCCTTCTCCCTCACCCAAGCATGGGCAGGTGCCGCCGCCGCTGAAGAAACCCGTCAAGCTTCGGAACATAGCCTCGAGAGCTGAGTCTTATGATATGTTGTACTCGAACGGGACTGGGGTAAGTGCTTTTACATACTTTTAATTTTTGACAGGTGAGGTGTGACGTCACTATGCACTAATGCTGTCATCGTGTTCTTTATTGCGTCGCGTTTTTTTGTACAATGTGACGTCATACCCCAGTAGAGATGCGTTTTGGATCTTCATTATCTTTCAGAATGTTTTGTGGTGACGATTTAAATAAATAATTTCGTATTATTAAAATTAAATCAAACGTTTATTTGCTAGAAGTATTGTACATTGTTTTGCTAAGGGTGAGATCTAATAACCCTTCTTCCATTGTATTCTGCCTGCAAACAAGCGAGCCAATTATAATTAAATTTGTAATTGTTATCATAATTCTATTATGATTATTTGTAGGGGATCAGCAGTATGAAAATCTACTCCTAAATCAAACTCATTGTTCTACATTATTCACAGCCTTAAGAGGGAACTCTAGTGGTGCTTTCTCTATACAAACGTATTCCGCTGTTTTCTTCATGGATAATGCTTTTAGAGCAATTTTTTTTTCTTCAATTTTACGCCGTGGTCATGCGTTTGATTTTTTCCGAAACTTAATTAATAAAAGAAATACGTTGCTTCAAAGTCGCAAATAATAACCCATTTTCACCGTGACTTTTAAACAAACGTGATTAGTTTTTGACAACAAAAGAAAATATTAGAAGCATAGGTATACTATTCCTCTAAATTTTGATATAAAAATAATTGTGTTTTGTCGTGTTTTGAAAAAGAAAACAGCGGAAAACGAAACGTCTTTTGGTCAACTTTTTTGTAGGTAAAATCAGCCTGAGCTGCAACTGTCCTTTTCGCACTTTTTCTTCAAATACCTATTTTCCAAATTCCTCGGCACTAGAGTCCCCTCTTAATTCGCTGTATTAATATCTTTTGGCTTTGATAATTTTCTACTAAAACAGAAAACGTCAATATGTACACATTTCACGGTAAATATTACCTATAAAATTATCTACTATTCTACATAAACACTTCTGGCTACATAGATACCTACTTATCTAATTGCCGGTTTTCCCTCAGTACTGAAACAATATAATTATATCGATTCCAACTACTTAGGCGAGTTGTTTGTTTAACGATAAGGCATCGATTAATATCGATAAAACGGTTCTGATTCAAACACTTTTATTTGGTGATATGCGAATATCGTCTGTAGATAATATTTGCGAACAAATTCATTGGTATGAAAATCATAAAATAATAATAATTAATAAGCGAATAAATAATTTGTGAAAAGGAAAATACAGAACAAAATATTGACATGTAAAAGTGTCTTAAAAGATTTACTTTCATTTGATTATATTGAAATCTACAGAATTTGAAATTTCCAGAAAAGATTTCTAGTAATTTAGAAACGAATGTTAATACAGTGTTTAAAACTGCGTTAGTTAAGACTCCGTCGACTTTTTATCTGTGGAATTAGTATCATGTGATTTTCAAAAATTGTTGTACAGATGACAGCACATCAAGCTACTACAATTTGTTACATTTCTTTATTAGATTTTCAACTTTATCTCTAAAGCATTAAGGCTTAAGATTGATTTGGAGTATTTGACAGTTTCGGGTAGCTTGACCTGCAGTCGTCCGTACAATTTCGCGCGCTACTTTGTGCAATTTTGTTTTAAAATAAGAGAAATTAGTCCAAATCTTAAAACCTCAATGATAATTAAGATACCATAATTAGTATTAAATATACAAAGAGAGTTGCTTCTGTCTTTTTATTACAATTCGCGCCTTACATCTTCAATGTTAATGAAGTTTCAATTAAGTATTAAAGTCATTAAGAACTTAACAAATTAATTAAGAATAAAGTCTGCTTTTAAGTTAATCAGAACTTAAAATACCGTTTGAATGGACTGATGTTTTTAAATACGTTTTCAGGTAGAAAGTTTGTTTCGCATTTTGATTAGTATTCAAAATTATTAAATAAATGTTAATTAACTTCAAATTATGAGCGAATGATTTGAAAAAAATATATTAGTTTAAATGGAATACACGACAGTTCTACTTCTGACAGCTATTTTGTTGTCGGGAATAGGCTAATCATATGAATTCTATCATTTTCGTTGCGATAAAAATATATCGAATTTTAAGAAAATACGCGATATTTATAATACAAATACCAGGAACAAACACAATCTTGCTGTACATCACACTCGTCTCCACAGAGTAGGCAACTCGTTCGTGGGTCAAACTTTTACAACAAGCTTCCCATGGACATTCGAAACTTACCCATTAAACGATTTAAAAGCTAGGTATATAAAGGCCAAACTTTGCAAAAAAGGGGTATTATAAAATCACAGATTATTTAGAAGACAATATAGCTTGGGACTGAGCTGCTCGCTCTGCTAAGCATTGCTATTAAGCAATATGCGTAATTATGCCACAATTATGACATTTTAAAATGAAAAATGAAATGAAATGATGATGAATGAATGAATGAATGAACGTTTTAAATCACGTACGTTATTGTAAACATTTTCATTTTTAATGTCTGGACTTGAAAAAAGACGATGATCCCTGAGTTTGTTTCGGCTATTTCTTCTAAGAGTTAGTCAGTTAGGAAATGAAAAATATGACGTGTAAAAGTGATCGGTGATCCTGCTTGCTATAAACGACTCCATTTCAGTATGTCGAATTTTTGTGAATAGCTAGGTATGTACGACCGACAGCAGGTCAAGCTACCCCAAAGTGTCAGATA
This sequence comes from Sesamia nonagrioides, assembly GCA_017933935.1. Lineage (NCBI taxonomy): Eukaryota > Metazoa > Arthropoda > Insecta > Lepidoptera > Noctuidae > Sesamia > Sesamia nonagrioides. Next base: position 211,915 of record JADWQK010001242.1, read on the forward strand.
TTCCCAATCGACATCGAGCCGTATTGCTTTAGTGAAAAAGTTGAAAATCTAATAAGGAAATCTGACAGATTGAAGTAGCTTGACGTGCTATCGTCTGTACCTCAATAAAAAATAAAATCAAAATTAGAAGATACGCTTAGCGTAGTCGCTAAACGATCGACTGCTGAGCTGTATATCTCGGGTTCGATTTCCGCACGAAACAAATATTTGTCCTAAGTTGGCACGATGCAATAGTAATTCCTAGTATGAGGAACGTTAAAAAAATCCAACACTAGAAAAAGCTAAAAAGTTATCGAAACGCAAAAGCAGTATTTTTTTCCACCGATTTTTGCACATCTTGCTGAATAAGTCCACAACACGTTCTGAGATCCATATAACGTGTCTACCCCTCGGTAAGGAGTCACGTGAGGATCACAAAATGGCGTCATATCTTTCGGACAAGGCTGTAAAACCCGTCGTAGATTGGAACGCAGTTTGCCGCCTTTTCTATACTCCAAAATACGTATTTTTTTGTATTGGAGAAATATTTAAATGCTCTCAGAAGTTGTAGATTTCTTCTTCATATGAGACGAGGACTTTATAGAAGGGGGTTCCTTCGTACACATTGCGAGATATTTGCCAAATATGTTTAAAAATATATTGTGGTCCGTGTTATCGGCGTGATTCTCTTTAATTTTATACAACCTGTAAAGAAAACCCTGTTCGATCCGTGAAGGTATTGTTAGGTATCGATAACTGATTGCCTACAAAGCCGGGCTAAACTTAAAACAGATCCCCCTAAAAAATAAATATTATTTCGAAAAAGCGAGGTAACTTAATACATGTACGATTGGCAACACGGTAGGCATGCATGCGCGGGTGAAGGGGGACAGGGCACGCGGCAAGTGGTCGTATCACTATAATAATACCGTCCAAAATGGTGTTGCCAGTTTTTAAAGAATAACCCAATTTTCGAAGTTGGAATTAATTCGTGGAAAAAAAAGAATATTTCAAAATTCATTATATTGAGTTTAAGGAAAAATAACTTACAACAATTGTTGTAAGTTATTTTTTGAAATTAAACAAACATCAACCTATAATAAAAAATATTTGAAGTTTTAGACTTCAAATATTTTTTGCAACTTTTTCAATAGTGCCAGTCATTCTGAAATCAACTCAAACGCCATTAAAATAAGGTTGATATTTGTTTAATTTCAAACAACGCTAATCTATACTAATATATAAAGCTGAAGAGTTTGTTTGATTGTTTGTTTGTTTGTGCGCGCTAATCTCAGGAACTACTGGTCCGATTTGAAAAATTATTTTTGCGTTGGATAGCCCATTAATCCAGGAAGGCTTTATGCCATATAACATCATGCTGCGACCAATAGGAGCGGAGCATAACTAACTCAACGCGAACGAAGTCTCTGGCGGCCGCTAGTTTTACATACATGTCATTCATAGCCCATTAATCCAGGAAGGCTATATAACATCACGCTGCGACCAATAGGAGATACCTGCCGGGTGCTCGGGCTAGTAGGGAATCAATCCGGTCCGAAAGAGAGGCCATGGTTGAGCGAACGAGTATTGCGCTGCAGGCAGTCTCCGAATGGGGCAATGCCAATCTTGTAGCATTCAATGCCGCCAAAACACAGGCGTGTCTTTTCACCGCCAAAAGGAGCCCGTTCACCTTGGCTCCTACTTTTCGGAATGTGTCCTTGGAGTGTTCCGACCGCCTTCAGCTTTTGGGAGTTGAGATTTCCTCGGACCTTAACTTTGGGCGGTTCATTGAGTCCAAGGCTAAGGTGGCTGCCAGGAAACTTGGCGTTATCGCAAAGGTCCGGCAGTACTTCACACCTGGGCAGCTTCTAATGTTATACAAAGCACAGGTCCGTTCTTGTGTGGAGTACTGCAGCCACATTTGGGCTGGTGCTGCCAAGTGTCACCTGGCCACTTTGGATTCAGTGGAGAGACGTGCAAAGAGGCTGATTGGTGACCCTGATCTAACTCGAGTTGGTCTCCAAAGCCTAGAGCACAGGCGTAGAGTAGCCAGCCTTTCGGTGTTCTATAGGATGCATTTCGGGGAGTGTGCGAGGGAATTGCATGATTTAATTCCCCCATCTCCGTTCCACCAGCGGACGACCCGTCGTACGGCTGGTTTCCACCCTTACGTTGTTAACACCTCTACGATCCGGACGAAGCGTTTCGCCTCCTCCTTTATACCGCGTACATCGAGGGACTGGAATAATTTGCCAGCGGCGGTGTTTCCGTCGGACTACAATTTGAGTGTCTTCAAGGCTAGAGTGAATAGGCTCTTAATAAACTAGTGCGCTTTACCATCAACGATTGCGTCACTGCTTACCATCAGGCAGGATTGCGGTCAAGCGCTAGTTTATAATATATATAAAAAAAAAAATAAAAAAAAAAAATAGGAGCGGAGCATAATTAATTCCCCGCGAACGAAGTCGCTGGCGGCCGCTAGTTTGAAATAAAATTTGAATATAATTATATTAAACGGATTATAATGAAAACTGTCATATTGTTTATGAGTATTTATTTTTTATTTTTTAATAGTTATAAAATAGTGCTTGACCGCAATCGTTGATGGTAAAGCGCGCTAGTTTATTTAGAGCATCTTCCTATTCACTTAAAAAAACTGAGTGAATAGGAAGGAAGGCCGCAGTTGAGCGAGGTGATGTAATGTTAAACCCAACAACACAACCAACGATGCTGTACCAGAGGGAGATTGATCTGGAGACCCTTCACGACCAAACTCCCGACACAACAACATTTGGCGCATCGTACCCGGCACACATCGCAACACAACTGCTCAGACCCGTCCTCACACGACGACATCAACACGACGAATCGCTTGGCGGCAAGATTTTGTCTGGTGGGTGGTAACTCGTCATCTGCCTAGCCTTTTCCCAACTATATTGGAGTCAGTGTCCAGTCTAACTGGATGCAGCTGAATACTAATCTCTAATACTAAACTTCGGATTACTGCCTATTTGATCTCCATAACTCCACTAAGATAACCCTTGGTAAAACTGATTGTGAGACTTTCGAGCTTCTACTGTCAAAAATACATGACATATGACAGCCAAAACCATCCATTTAACGTGTTTTCAGAGACACATACATAATCAGCCTATAATGTTCCCTCTCTCCTTACTCCTGGGACACAGGCCTCCTCTCGATGAGAGAGAGTGGGCCGTAATCTACCACGCGGACCCAGTGCGGTTTGGTAAATGTCTCATGGTTATGGCACATGGCATGGTGGCCTAGTGGTTAAAACACCAGCCTCTCAAGTATGAGTGTGCGGGTTCGATTCCAGGTCAGGCAAGTAGCAATGTAACTTTTCCAAAGTTATATGTACTTTCTAAGTATATCTTGGACACCAATGCCTGATTAAAAGGTGAAGGAAAACATCTTAAGAAAACCTGAACTTTAAGTCTGAAATCGCCAACCCGCATTGAGCAAGCGTGGTGATTACGCTCAATCCTTCTCTGTATGAGATGAGACCTGTGCCTAGCAGTGGGACGATAAAAGGTTGATGACGATGATGATGATGATGACATAGTTGTAGGATATGCCGGTTTCCTCGCGATGTTTTCCTTCACCGTTTTGAGAGCAGTGGTGAAGAAATATTTACACAAAGTAATGCGCCTGACGGGGTTCGACCCTACGACCTACACCTTGTAAGTCGCGGCAGATACCACTAGACCACTCTTTCTGCTATTTCAGAGACCCGGACCGGTCCCAATATGTAAAGATGATAATCCTATTAATATTATCATCTCGGTGATAGGCCAAGACATCGGCTACCCGCAGAAGTTACCACCCACCAGACAAAGTTTTGCCGCCAAGCGATTCGTCGTGTTCCGGTATGATGTCTGGTGTAGCCGTACGGAGGACGGGTCTGAGCAGTTGTGTTGCGATTTGTGCCGGGTACGATGCGTCAAAAGATATTGTGTCGGGAGTTAGGTCGTGGAGGGTCTCCGCATCAATCTCCCTTTGGCGCAGCATCTTTGGTCGTGTTGTTGGGCTTAACATTGCACCACCTCGCTCAACTGCCGTCTTCCTTATTATTCACTAAGTTTTTTTAAAGTGAATGGGCTTAATAAACTAGCGCGTTTTACTATCAACGATTGCATTACTGCTTACCATCAGGCGGGATTGCAGTCAAGCGCTAGTTTATAATTATTATTATTATCCATCCACAGACAATCGCGCCAAGCATAGCTTAACCTAATCAATCGACCTGTTCAGCTGTAATTATTTAGCCACCAGCCTCTCCTAGAATCGAATATTATACAAAACGGACGAGGAAAAATCAATATTTTAATCTGTATTTAATTAATGTTGCGTGGTAAATAGCAGTAAATATATCGCTGGAACAAGTTATTTACGTTCCATTGAGTGCTTACAATGGCAATGGGCAATTAAAATTTTATAAAAGGTTAGAAGTTTATTAAAGAAAATACAATAAGTATGATGTTATTTACTAGATTACTTTTATTGGGATTCGATATGCTCTTTGGTAATTGAAATATTAAGAATGAAGTTACTCGCGATTGCGATCTCTCGCGTCCGGCCCTGGTCCAGGCCACGGTACGGAGCGAGAGCGCATGGCAAGCCAGAACCTCCTTCTGAGAAGCAGTGCTGCTGGCAAGGGAGGAGGAGGTGGGCGTGAAGGAGTGGGCATCTTAGCGCAGTCATGGCGCTGGTTGCCGCATTTAACGCCCTGGTCGGGAGACATCATCGAATTCTTGGCCATCGTAGGCGCGGGCTTGTGGATACGGGTAGCTCGCTGTCCACTGCAAGTTCAAAAGTGAAAGAACATAGGTGGGTTTTAGTCTGCAAAAGTCTAATACGCCCTTCATCTCCGCCCAGAACGGGAGAAGTCATTTCATCAAAAACGCATTTGATCATCCGAAAAAAATACCAATTGTGAAGAAAGATGAAATATAAAAATTAACTACTGGAACGAAAGACAAGATGCAGAAAATAGTATGTGCCAACTATTCCCAATTACAAAAGGCATAATAATTTACAATAGACCTAGAATAATATTATTCAAAAATGCTGGTACCAAAACTTTTGGCACAAGTAGTGCCAAAAGTTATGTAATTATTGTAGCCACTATATTAAGACGTGTGTGCACAGACGACTTAGAATTTGTAATTATATATTTGCGGGATAAGTTCCAATCCCATGGGAATATCCGGATTAAAACTGTCCTATACATAATTATGTACTGTGTGTAATACTGATTATAGCTGTTAGGAGCTGTCCGAGAGCTGTGAGAAATTTCTTTAAAGATATTGGTATTCTCACGGTTGCTTCGCAATTCATTTTAGCCAACATCTTATATGTTAGGCAAAATATTCACGTGTACACCAAAAACTGTGAAATTCATAATATTAACACCAGAAACAAAGACAAACTGCGAGCCCCTTTTCACCGACTTCAAAAGGTTCATAAATCTTTTGTTGGGCTTGGTATAACTTTTTATATCAAGATACCCTCTGCTTTGCTAGACTTGCCTTACAATACATTTAAAGCACAAATCAAATCCAAGGTTTGTTCAAAGGCATATTATTCCGTAAATGATTATTTAAATGACAAGAATAGCTGGTCGCTCTGATTAACTCAGGACAATGTTTGTGTTCTTTCTCCGGAATTAGTTTACTGACACGTTATATGAGTTCATATAATTCACTTTTTTTTTACAATACATAAAAATGTAAGCTGTCACGCACTTTATGCCTGGGTCTTTTATTGAAGTCATAAGTTTTTAGTTATTTACATTTTCATTTAAATATATAGAATGTCGTGGTGGCCTGGTGGTTAAAACACCAGCCTCTCAAATATGAGTGCGCGGGTTCAATTCCAGGTCAGGCAAGTACCAATGTAGCTTTTCTAAAGTTATATGTACTTTCTAAGTATATCTTGGACACCAATTACTGAAGGTGAAGGAAAACATCTTGAGGATACATGGAACTTAAGTCTAAAATCGCCAACCCGCATTGAGCAAGCGTGGTAATTACGCTCAATACTTCTCTGTTTGAGAGGAGACCTGTGCCCAATAGTGGGACGGTAAAAAGGTTGTTGATGATGATATATATATGTTTTGTTTTGCTTTGCTGGTATTTTGGCGTTGTAGCTGCCATATGGTCAATAATTTCATAGTTATTGTATTATCTTGTGTTCATCACTATACATAGTATTGTATAAAGTCATGTGTTTTTTTTTTAATGAGCAGACAGCTGTGCTGCTGGGGAGTTTCTTCCGCCACTTCTTCTTCCCAGCGAAAGCACTTAGGAAGTGTCGATGGGTGGGCGTTTTGGGAGACTGTCTTATGTAATATTGACGTTCAAAAAGTGCTGACTCTCAGCCTAATTTGAATAAATGACTTTTGATTTTGATAAACCAACTATGTGCTAAAGGATATCAGGCATTTTCCATACATTGTTGATCCAAAAAAAGAAAATTGCGCCGCCAGACCTAGAATTATTTCCAATATCTAGACCATACTAAGACCTTTAAAAAAATATATGACTTACCCCTGTAGCTGCATATTCTGAGTAGTTATTTAGGTAAGAAAACAAAAAAAAAAAGTCTTAAGTCCTCAAACTCTGGCATATCTACTTACATAAGTTTGAATTGTGCTCTTCTCCTGTTGTAATTGTATCATTCAACAATTTAAGGTTTTATTTCTAGGTCTGACCACGCATTTTTTTTTGGACCAACAACGTATGGAAAGTCCCATAACTACTCAGTATACGCAGCTACAGGGTTAAGTCATATATTTTTTAAAGGTCTTAATAAGGTCTAGATTTTGGAAATAATCCTAGGTTTGGCCGCACAATTATTTTTTTTTTGGACCATAATGCCTGATGTCCTTTCATCCAAATCTGTTTAGTAGTTTTTGCGTGAAAGTGTAACAAACATCCATCCATCCATACATTTGTACCTATAAACTTTCACGTTTATAATATTTGTAGAAATAGCAACCCGCCCCTGTTTCGCAAGGTTTTTACGAATTAACAAAACATGAAGATTTATTTGTTAGTTAAATATTAATATAGACACTAAACTTGTGGAATAAACTCTTTAATAATGGCGAAATAAAAACGCATCAAAATCCGTAGTATAATTAATGGCGAAATGAATTAAAGGCGAAATTCGACTTTAATTCATTTGATTATGCATAGAACGTGTATCTAAAATGGTAAATACATACCAAGGGTAGGGTTTCTTTGATATCAGAAGATATTGAAGGGGTTTTTAAATCTTTCAATTCAATTCTAGATTAATGGCCTTTGCGGGAGAGACGCCACAATTTTGCTTTTATATCTTTCACTACATGTTGGCTGTTACAAGAATACAAAATAACTATTTGATTAAAAAAAAAAACTAATTAGTCAGATTTCCAAAAAAATACTAGACTTGTATTTTTTCTTTTTTCATATAAACAAAAAATGAAGACGACACAGTGCGTTGAAAACCCGTGTGACGTCACTGCACACTACACTTTTTAGCGACCAGTGACGTCACCAGCCACCACTCCTGATCTTTGATGCCTTTTATATTTGTAAATTTTTATTGATTTGATAAAACAAAATATACGTATCTAATATTTTTCTATAATCTGAATGACGGACTAAATACAATCATATTTTTTAACCGAGGAAACATCCCTATTTTAAAACCCGAAACCAAACTTTTCAAATTGAAATAAACACTTGTTCACTTTACAGTGATTTACCCACGTATTGCGACATGTTTGTTATGATTTGAATTTAAGAAAAAACCAAAATTATAATTTGGTATGTTAACTATCTGATTTATTATACCAGCTGTTCTCATTAGTACTTATGGAACGTACGTAATAGCGACGCGGCGTACGCAGTGAGAGAGCATGAGTGGCCGTCACATCTTCCTGAGAAGCAATAATGCTCGGAACTACTCATGCCATAGGGGAAACTCTGGATGTCGATAATTGGCAGCCGGTTCGGAGGGTCAACGGCGCGATGTGATACCTGCCAGGGTCGCAGATTCCACGGTCCCTGGCTCCTGGTTAATAAAAGAAAAAAAAATGAGAAATGATTAAGTGCTCTCTAGATTTTCATCCTAAGGACATTCATAAACTTATTTTTAAGCATTTCACTCTTCTTGGGACACAATTTAATATAACACACTACATCACCATAATTTCCCTTCCTGAATCTCATTATTTTTGCGTTGCAATAACAATAAGATTTAAATACTTGGAACGCTTTCTAACCGGAGACCTCAAGGATGATGTAGATATAGATCGAGAGTACAGGGCGCTAGCAGTCAGGGCCAATATGCTGATATATAGGGTCACTCGTTGTAGTATTGGGGTAAAGGTTATGTAGTTTAAGTCGTATTGCCAAGGGTTGTACATGAGCGTCCTGTGGGTAAGGCATACTAAAGCTCTACGTATTATAGAACGTTAATTTTAGGCTATGCGAAACCCGAAACACTTCTCCAGTATTTTTATATAAATAATTTATGTACAAAATTTCAGAAAGATATCTTGAAAAATCACAAAGTTTTGAGCTAGTTATGTTGTCCGGTTGTCCCTACAAAAGTATTGTCAACGCCGCTCGTCCGTTCGTGCCTAGAGCGACGCGGCGCTTCGGAGGCCTAGTACACTATGATCCGCTGTGATCTGTGTCGTGGGCTCGGTCACCACGCTGCATCATTTTTTAAATATATTTGGGAAAAAATATGACATAGTGTAATGATTGGATTCGATTCAGTTGCTTATTCTGAACAAAGTTTATTTTGCTTTCGTATAAGGAAAATATAACGTTGTATAAAACAAATGCTTCAGAAGATTGCCGCGCTATTGCATTGCGTGCGCATACCGATGAGTTTTATTCCATAATTCGCAAAGGAAGAACTTTGCTATCAACATACTTAGGATACTGTTACAACTAGACCTCGCTGTTGGCATGTTTACCTTCAGCATTTGAGTTGACTAATCAAATGCAAATCGCAATCCTGCCTGATGGTAAGCAGTGATGCAATCGTTGATGGTAAAGCGCACTAGTTTATTAAGAGCCTATTCACTCTAGCCTTGAAGACACTCAAATTGTAGTCCGACGGAAACACCGCCGCTGGCAAATTGTTCCAGTCCCTCGATGTACGCGGTATAAAGGAGGAGGCGAAACGCTTCGTCCGGATCGTAGTGCTGTTAACAACGTAAGGGTGGAAACCAGCCGTACGACGGGTCGTCCGCTGGTGGAACGGAGATGGGGGAATTAAATCATGCAATTCCCTCGCACACTCCCCGAAATGCATCCTATAGAACACCGAAAGGCTGGCTACTCTACGCCTGTGCTCTAGGCTTTGGAGACCAACTCGAGTTAGATCAGGGTCACCAATCAGCCTCTTTGCACGTCTCTCCACTGAATCCAAAGTGGCCAGGTGATACTTGGCAGCACCAGCCCAAATGTGGCTGCAATACTCCACACACGAACGGACCTGTGCTTTGTACAACATTAGAAGCTGCCCAGGTGTGAAGTACTGCCGGACCTTTGCGATAACGCCAAGTTTCCAAATTTTCCAAAATTCTTACTTATGGTAAACAAATAAAATTGATTTTCATTTTGAGGCCTAGTTGTGACAGTATCTTAAGTTGATAATAAGTTGATAGATATGTTTGATTCCTAAGTACTATGTTGATACTTATGAATCAAACGTAAGTTCTTCTTATTGATGCATCTTTGTTGTCACACGGTGTTAAAGTGCTGGTCAGACGTCATCAGTTAACTTTAAAAAAAATCTTTGTTTTTGTGTAGTCTCTGTGTCTGTTTACATTAGTTTTTATGGAAGAAAGAAAAATATTTTATTTGCGGTAAATATGACGGGAAATATTACGAAAACAAAAAAAAAAAATAGGAATTTTTGAGGGAGCATGCGTCACACACATGCAAAACGGCAGTTAAGAACAATGTTACTTTCAAATTGGGTCTAGTTGCAATAATTAAACAAATATTGATTGATTATATATTATTATAATCATTGATATAATATTAAACTAAGGTAGATAAGTCACTAGCGCATTGAACTTGAAGCGTACAAAAGATTATAATTCTAATCTCTTGCCTTAGTCACTCTCGATACACTCGTAAAAACAAACGACAAACACTAACAGCGCAAATGACAAACACTAGCCATCTTTTTCTTCTCTATGCTTTAGATTGCGCCCCATCTCACTCACACTGTACCACCTTGTGAAATGTACGCAGAATAAAAAATTTGCATGTGCGTGCTGCTGCTCCGATTTGCACATTTATTTCGGTTAATTTGTTAGAGCATATCATATCTGTTTAATATTGTATCAATGATTATAATAATATTCTCTATTGGTCATTATCTCGTCCCTTTCTTTCTTGCCATATCATCTTTCCCACGGTCCATCCATCGTTTACTTGTTCTATCCACTCTTAGATCCCTCCACATTCATAATCAAAACTTTCCTCATTCTTCAAAAAATTTCCCAGTTGGTTTCAGGCCGACTGTAAAACTATACCAAAATCTCTTACCGCATTACAGCACTACTTTTTCAGAAACTTTAATTAACTGACACTTCGTTTGATTAAAGTTTCTGAAGAAGTGGTGGCATAACGACAAATCGTTCCTTTTGTCGGTATTCCCTTGTCAATTAAATAAGTAGTGTTAAATCCCACTGTCGGGACATTCCTTTTCATTCGATACAATCCTGAAAACGGCTTGTTTGAGGCGATAATAAAGCCAGTGTTACACCGTTAGATAACACAATAAGCTTAGCGAAATGCTGGCAAGTTAAGGCTATTACACACGAGACGTCTCGTGTTTCGTTCTTAGCGTATTGTGTTTGAAGAGTTTCTATTTGTATTTTATTTTAGGTTTTGTTCTAAGCTAAGGTATAAAGTATTTTTCGTGTATTTTCTTCAATCCTGTAAAGGTTTTACTGTCTAATATTACATTTTCCAGACTAAGCTGTTTTATAAGTACAGAATTGAAACTCAAAAGTTATGTGGGTAATAAATAGTAACAATCGCTAATATTAGTTGAAATGACAGTTTATTTCACCTACGGTCAGTTGGTTAAAGAATTGCACAGCTGGTTTGCTTGACCATTTATTTACAGAACTGATAGGCAGAGTTTAAGTAAGCAAGAGTAAAAGTAGTCCAAGAATAGCCAATGTCCAATGTCTTTACGTTCATCTACACATCTACGTCACTACATCATCATCAACATTTTTATCGTCCCACTGCTGGGCACAGGTCTCCTATCATACAGAGAAGGATTGAGCGTAATCACCACGCTTGCTCAATGCAGGTTGGCGATTTCAGACTTAAAGTCCAGGTTTCCTCAAGATTGTTTCGTTCACTTTGTAATCAGTCAGAAACAATTGGTGTCCAAGATATACATAGAAAGTACATATAACTTAAAAAAGTTACATTGGTACTACGTATCATACTGACGTCACGGAAAATTCTGCATTGCGCAAGCAGAGTTTACCGCGCAACTAGCGTACGCATATACAACGTCCTAACACGTCTAACGTCTGACAGTTGCCCATCAGACAGCAGAAAGCATTTTGTAGTGTGAAGGATTATATTGAGGAGAAAAAGGCTTGGGCTTGAGCTGCGTCCGATTTCTATACACTGATTGTTCTTTGATTTTTCCTCTTGTAGTTTTAATATGTAATTGTTTATGTTATTATTTCAAAGCCTGTATTACACACTATGTAGCCAAGCATATTGTACGTTACGGAATTGCATCGCTGACAGAGGTGTTCGGCACTTGTACAGCTACACAGGAGCTAAACTTAGTATTCGGGAACACTGTTGGAGCTGCTGAACCTTGGACAAAACTATCTTAGCATTGTGTAGATTCAATTTCTTAGTATTGTATAATTGCATGGCACACGTGTGAGCACAATGTACGAATGTGCTGTAAGGCATCTATTTGTTGGGTAAGTCTTTTTTATTGACTTGATTGTGCTCTGGCTGTTGAGAGTATGTCATGCTCACTCAAATGTCTCGCTGGTGGTGGCGTGTGTGGTGGGTCATTGGGTTCCCTTCAATATGGTTGAGCTGAATGATGCTGATCCATACGTCATGTTCGTGAACGGACGCCGTCATAGGGGACTGGTCATCTCTTAGCTGCCACGGCGTATTCTAATTTCTGAATTGATTTTTGTGTGTTTGCCATAATGGACGCTCTCAGCGTACAATATATTTCTGCATCGTTCTCACACGGTTGATTTCAACATGAATGATGTAATCAAATATTTAGCTTGAAAGTTTAAAAGAGTGTCCATGGAGTTTCTTGCCCGTTCTTCTCCATAGGTACCTACTCTTTGGAATGGGCGACTAGCTTCATCTTATTCACTGACCGACCTTCTGACAATTCAAAAGTGCCTGTAACTGGTTTATTTGAAATATAATATTATAAATGCGAAAGTAACTCTGTCTGTCTGTCTGTTACGCTTTCCCGATTAAACCTCTCAACCAATTTTGATGCAATTTGGCACAGACAATCTTTAGATGCTGAGAAAGAACATAGGCTACCTTTTATCCCAGAAAATTTTTATAATATTATATAATATTAGTCTGAGGATCTTGCCATCTTGAAGGTGGATGAGTGAACTATACTCTGTTAAACGTAACACTGTAATGTTACGGAGTACAAATAATTATTCTCTCCCCTATTGTTACAATTGTTATATCGAAGCATTTTTGCCTGATCTTAGTATTTACCGAAAGGTCTTTGATTCTAACATCCAAAAATATCATGAACGCTTTATGATTCTTCCGGCTGGAATATCACTCATTATGAAGAGGGAAAACGACGCAAATATAAACTGAATATAATACAATATTTTCCTTTTATTATGTCTAGCTTCGAATACAAGTTAATCTGGCCATTCTTAGATATGCTGTGGAATTTTTATTTATTGTGAGCCTTTCCGGGCAGTTCTGATCGTCTTGGAACCATTATACCTATAGATCATCACCATCTGCTAGCGTTTTCCCATCAATGTTGGGTCGGATTCCAGTAACCATTGTAAATATATATTTAAAGGAAATAGTTTTGCAATATTTAGGGTAATGGTTCTTCTAGACAGTTTTTAGGGGCCACGAAATATTACTCAGCGGAAAAAAGTAATAATTTAGGATTTCGTTCCCAAAAGGAACTAACATAATTCTATTACTAAGTCTTCGATGTCTTCCCGTGTATCGCTTGCTATGTCTTGTAGAGGCGAGGTATAATAAACTATCCAGTAATGTCCATATGGTGGCTAAGATCAAGCTGCCAATAATGCGGAAACTTCATTAGAACACTTTGACAACGTTGTCTTGCAACTATTTATAGTATCAATAATGTTGAATTCTAGTTGAGCGGCGTGTTAATTTACTGGTATCTTGGTTGAAGAGAAGGGCTATATTACTTTGATTTGCCTGGGGGTTTACTTTTAATATGAAGGGCAATTTTCAAAATTATATCAACATTCACAGTGTAATCGCAGTGTTAATCTGTCAAAAAGCCCTCTGATTTCCCTGGTTTTCGATGGTTGTGTAGTGTTTGACATTTGTCGCGGAACGTTCTAAATTCAAACTAACAATATTTGTTTTTGGCTGGGAAAACGAAACGTAAACTTTTACAATCAATACCAAAATACAAACCCTCATACCATTGCAAATTTTCATCGAACGTTAAAGAAAAAACAATATACACATGTATATACAACTATATTTTGACCGTATGGGTTTTTTTTTTATCAAACAGCTATTTTTGATGACCTAAAAAATAAATGTCTACTTTAGGGTATGTAGAATTATTAGCTGAATTCTTTTATGAGTTGTATTCATGGTTACTTGATATGTGTGTCGATGTGCCCCTACCACCTATACTATATATTTCAATTACGTCGATATGATTTCGTCAAAGTGGATACTTTATTAATTATTTTCCCTCGTAGATATTTTTAGTAATAGAGCAAAGTTTGGGATTTTCTTTGCTTGCTTTCAATACCTCACATACGGTCTAAAACAGTTACCGGTGGAATGCGGTCAAAAGCCACATGGTAATGGGAATTAAGGGGAAGAATTGCATCTACCCATTAATGTATTCTGGAGTTTTATGCATAATTTTGATGAAGTGAGCTCTCATTGCAACTAATGCTAGATATTGACAGCTCACTCTTAAGTCCAACTTTATTTTTTTATTGTTTCGGGGATGGAAAATCCTCACGGATGTCCACCGCCCTGGGCGACCGGGACTGTCAAACCCCTACTGACTAAAAATCACCCACGGCGTCTCTCCTCTCACGTAAGCGCGTGGCCGCGGGAATCCAGATTCTTCCTAAGCCCCACACTCTCGTGCTGGCCCGGTCTGTCCGGGCCTCGTCTCCTGCACGGGTTAGTGAGGTGTTTGCCTACCCCGTGGATTGCCTCTGAGGCGCGCGCCGACACACGCGCGCGCCTCCGCCTCGGGTCTATCCAGTAGGGGGCGGAGACTCCCCAAGTCCCTAGACCCTGGATCCTAGACCGCCACTGGTGGTCTACCCCACCTCGCTCCCTATTCATGCACTCTGCAGATAGCAGATAGAGAGCCCTCGGGAGTGAGTTTTCGGCTCCGGCAGAAATTCGCCGCGGACAACAATCCCCTCGCCGGGTTGACAAAATCGGTCGGCTGTTTGGTAATGTAGATACGAGGTGCGAGGTACAGGAAAATATCTTAATCCGTGGACCATTAAAGTAGCTATCTTTGTATGTAAGTCTGATGTTACAGTGTAAAGTTTATCTTATCGTAACATATTTCCAGCTACATACTCGTACTTCCGCCGCTCCTTTGTCGTCGAAACAAAAAGATTTATCTCGCGGTCTTCCTACGACCGCTGTTCTAATGGGGGTCAGATTGTTGGCTTTTACTCGTCGTCATCTTTGTGTGGGAGGGAATCTAGTTTTGTTTTGTTTCTATCTAAAAAATAAATAAAATAGAAGACTTTTTATTGGATTCGTTTTCCAGTAATCGTACCAGATTTGATGTGTGTTTTTGAGTTATAACCACTGTTGATCGGTTTAAAGTAAACATTTATGACGATTGGTTTATAAATAACGACATTTTTAATATCTGAGGTGACGGAAGAGTTGGAATTTTGTACTCTAAAAACATTGGTTTACAACTATAGGTGGTTTGAAATCCAAACATAGTCCGTACACAACGCTTTTCTGCTTTGAACGCAGTATCCTGCTGAAATTGAATGAGCTTATACAATGTCTTTTGTGGTCACTACATCAAGCTTATAATTATTGATAGATTGGCTGTTATTATTTATATTAACTTCTAAGTCTTTTTTGGTATGCACCGAGTTTGAGAATGCATAAATCAGAAAAAATCTGGTTCTATTCTAAACTAACTTTTTACTTCAGGCATTGCAAGCGAGATAATTTAATTAGAACTGACATTAGATTATTTATTTTCTGTTTAAGAAAGTTTGTACGAAAACTTTTACAAGTCAACGTTTTTAATACTGAACTAGATGATGTCGTTTCCTATCTGGTTCCTCTGAAAAGAACGGCCGAAACAAACTTAAAGGTCAATTCTTTTTTAAAGTTCAAACAACTTAGTCAGATCATATGAATTGGGGCACAATTCCTATGACAATACCGTAGACTCAGAATGACGTGATCATCAACCTATTTTTTTTATCGTCCCACTGCTGGGCACAGGTCTCCTGTCATACAGAGAAGGATTGAGCGTAATCACAAGCTTGCTCAATGCGGGTTGGCGATTTCGGACTTAAAGTCCAGGTTTCCTGAAGAAGTTTTCCTTCACCTAGTCAGCCAGCCATAGCCATTGGCGTCCAAGATATACTTAGAAAGTATAACTTTAGAAAAGTTACATTGCTACTCATACTTGAGAGGCTGGTGTTTTAACCACTAGGCCACCACGACTTTTTTGATTGATATGCACACATTTCTGTTTATTGAGAAGGGTAAATAATAATAATAATAATAACACGGCAACACCAACGTCAACGTCAACGTTTATTTTTTCTCATCGCATTTATATTTAAAATTATTTTATTAGAAGCTGTTTTATATTTATTTTAATAAGTAAAAAAACGTAAAAATCAGAACCTATACCTATACAACGCAAATAAATTTTTGAATATGTTTTTAAGAAAAATAGCCAAGAAAACCTGTGACATCTGTTATGTCAAACCGAGAAATATTGGAAAAAAATAGAAAATAATATCGAAGATGTTGACAAGATCTGCCGCTCGCCGTGCACGCTCACCACCTCCGGACTCGTCGCCCAGCTCCGCCTCGCCGCCGCCGGTCTCCAGCCCCACTGTGAACGCTGTGATGACCCCGGCCGCGGCAGTTGCGTTGAGCTCGAGCGACGAGTATTTCTCTCCGCCGACGACGCCACCACCTGTTCGCCGACGGGGAGGACGCCGGCCGCCGGACTGCTTGGGACCTCGAGGCCCACCGGCCTCTGATAGGGCCCCCGCTACCGGTGGAAATGTGCAGCGCATGAAATGGACTCAATCAATCAACGAGAACGTCATGCGCGCATACTTTGGGGCTACAGAGGGGGAAGTAACTTGACTGCGTACCGTGGTCGGATGCTCTCTCTGTTTCAGGTGCTTGAGCCAGCTGTCAACGTGTCGGCGCAACGACTGTCGGATCAGGTGCGGGTCATCCAGCGTAACCATATGCTGGATGATGTGGTGCTTGATCGCCTACGCCTCGAGTCACGGAATAGCCATGTTACGCCTGCTTCATCACTGGTCGCGGTACAACTTAACAGTGTTCCATCGCGACCCAACCTCGTCGATGAAGAGGATGATGATGAGGCTATATCCGCGACTCCTCAATGCAATGAAAAAGTAAGGAGCGCTTTGGAGGATGCTTTCCGTGAGTACCGCTCTACTCCGCCTGAACTTAGACCACGTTTACCTCGATTGCCCATGCATAAAAAAAACAAGGCGCTGGTGTGTGCTCTAGACTCTCAGCTGTCTAATTATTTAAAGGACAGCAAAGATCTGGCTGATACACATTCAATCTTGTACTGTGGAGCTGTTGCGATATGTCGTGTGGCTCATGTCAAATTCCCAGACAGTGACAGAGCCACACGACCAAAACCAGCTGTACCAGCTTGGCAGTGCAGGATTGAACGTCGTATCGGAGAGACTAGAGCACTCATTGGCAAGCTTATTAGTTTCAGGGAGGGCAATACACGCCCTAGAGTGATGCGCTTTGTGAGGCGGGCATTCTCGGGGACTGATGTTAGTACCCGAGACTATTTGTTACGCGTCACAGAGCGCATCGACTTTCTTAAACAGAAAATATATGCATGGGCAAACCGTATTCGTCGGTACAGGCGAAGAGTGGAGCGGTATTCTCAGAATCGCAATTTCCAAAGCGATGAAAGGTGGGTCTATAGAGCTTGGGAGCGATCAGACCAAGGTGTCACTGACACGTGCCTACCGGATGATGATGCCACGCGTTCATTCTGGCGCAATATCTGGTCGGTGCCTGTCAGTCACACCGAAGGTGGTTGGACTCGGGATGTTGAGCGAGCCTGCGATCCAGTACCAGAAATGGGGGCTATTACCATCTGCCCCCAAGATGTAGCTCGTGCAGTCCGTCCGTTGCCTAATTGGAAGTCTCCAGGGCCGGATGGGCTGCATAACTTTTGGATTAAATGGTTTTCCGGGTCGCACGCTTGCTTGGCATCTCAGTTCCAGACTGCTTTAGAGTCTGGTTCGCTACCCCAGTTCCTAACAACAGGAATAACCCACCTGCTCCATAAATCAGGTAGCACCGCGGAACCAAAAAATTATAGGCCGATCACATGTTTACCGACGGTCTATAAAGTTCTTACATCCATTTTGAAAGCAAAAATTAATACGCATATTAACAGCAACTCCATCATGTCTGCCTCTCAAAATGGATGTAGGAACGGGTCCCGCGGTACTAAGGAGCTACTCCTTATTGATATGGCCATTAGCCAGCAGGTTCGTCGTTCCCGAAAGGATCTGTCGACATGTTGGATAGATTACAAGAAGGCCTATGACTCTGTGCCACATACATGGCTCATGCGGGTGCTAGAGTTGTATAAAGTAGATGCAACTTTGCGCACCTTCCTGATGACATGTATGTCACAATGGAGAACAGTCCTTCGCTATCCAGGATGTCGAAATATTCAGAGGAATAGCGAACCGATAAGGATTGAGCGAGGTATATTTCAGGGCGATAGTTTGAGCCCACTTTGGTTTTGCTTAGCACTGAATCCTCTAAGCACACTATTGGAGGATTCAGGTCTAGGCTATCGGTTGAGGAGAGGTGGTCAGGTTATATCGCACCTCCTCTACATGGATGACCTGAAACTTTTTGCTCACACCAATTCACAACTGAAGGAGCTACTGAAAATTACTGAAACTTTCAGTAGCGCCATCAGGATGGAATTCGGTGTGGACAAATGTGCGGTCATGCATGTACAGCGAGGAGAGATTGTGGAATCCGTGGGAACCCAACTCACTGGTTCCATAAACCTTAGATCCCTCTCTGCATCCGAAACCTATAAGTATTTGGGTATGTCGGAAGCGTTGGGTATCAATGTTACTGACATGAAGCAATCGTTGAAGGAACGCTTCTTTGGCCGCCTGAAAAAAGTACTTAATAGTCTTCTATCAGGCGGAAATAAGGTGCGCGCTTTCAACGGTTGGGTCATGCCGGTATTGATGTACTCTTTCGGCATACTCAAATGGACTCAGACCGAACTTGACGCCCTGGATCAGAGGGTCCGTACGTTGTTGACTGCAAATCGATTGCATCACCCACGGTCATCGGTTATGAGACTGTATATCCCGCGAAAATGTGGAGGTCGAGGGTTTTTAAACGCTAAGACACTCCACAATCGCGAGGTATGCAGTCTCAGGGAATACTTCCTGAAAACTGACGTGGGAATGCATCGAGATGTGGTCGCGGTTGACAAGGGCCTCACTCCGCTCTCCTTGGCTAAAGAGAACTGGCGCAAACCAGTAGTGCTTGAAACTAACGATCGCATGGAGGTATGGCAGAGCAAGGAGCTTCACGGACGCTTTTCCGAGCCCTACGCGGGCCGGATGTAGATTTTCAAGCGTCCGTAGCCTGGCTACGTTACGGTGACCTCTTTGGGGAAACCGAAGGTTTTGTCTGTGCAATTATGGACGAAGTTATGATGACGAACAATTACCGGAAATTCATTGTGAAAGACGGCACAGTTGACATCTGTCGGGCATGTCACCGGCCGGGTGAATCAATCAGACATATTATTTCCGGGTGTTCTCGTCTAGCTAATGGAGAGTACTTGCATAGACACAACCTTGTAGCCAGGATAATTCATCAACAACTTGCTCTGAAATACAACCTTGTGGAATCGGAGGTGCCGTACTACAGGTATATGCCCGACCCAGTTCTCGAAAATGGCCATATCACATTGTACTGGGATCGATCCATCATCACTGACAGGACTATTGTTGCCAATAAGCCTGATATAGTGATGGTGGATCGATCAGAGCGGCGTGCAATGATTGTTGACATAACCATCCCGCATGATGAGAACCTCGTGAAAGCCGAGAAAGATAAACAAATCAAGTACCTTGATTTGGCTCACGAGGTTGTCGACATGTGGGAAGTGGATTCAGCAATCATTGTACCGATAGTCGTGACAGCCAATGGCTTAATAGCCAAGAGCCTCGACCAACACCTCAGGAGGCTCTCGTTAGGCGGCTGGATCAAGGGCTTGATTCAGAAAGCGGAACTGCTGGACACAGCTCGCATTGTCAGGAAGTTCCTCTCTCTGGAGCCCTGACCGCCGGTAGCTTGGACCCTGTTCCCGATACCGGTGGGCTACTATTTTTTATATTTTTAAATGTTTTTGTTTTTTTTTTATACAAATATTTAAAAATGTAAATTATATGTAAGGAAGGTAAATAAAAGAAATAATAATAATAGCTTTATTAATTCCTTACACAGATAGATTTTCACATATTATTATGTATAACTTTAGTTGTGTTAGTACTTATTTAAATTATAACCTAGTTTGTTAGTATTTCTTCTGTGCTAAGGACCGCTCTGGCGGTGAAAGCCGCCTCCATTTCTCTCCACTTGTCTCTATCTCTTGCCAGTCTATTCCAAGTAACTCCAGCCGTGGCTACTATGTCATCACTCCAACGTCTGACTGGCCTGCCCTTTCGCCTTTTTTTGTGTATAGGGTACCAATTAGTGATAATTTTGGACCATTTGTTACCTGGTGATCTTTGGACATGTCCGGCCCATTTCCACTTCTGGCTCATTATAGTCTTTTCATCTGGCTCATTATTGAGAAGGGTATTCAAACTTAAATCATATATTTTAATGAAGCCAATTATAGACACTTGATTTGTCACAATGTAGGCGGTCAAGTCTCTAAACATGGTTAATTTACATATAGGTATATATAAAATTTTGCTTCTTCCTAGTGTTGCCTACCCTTGAAACAATAACAGAGCAAAACTGTAACCTCCTCAAAAACGTATGTAGGTACTTCACTAACCTCCCACGGTGAATTAAAGAATTACACAACAGAACGCCAGCTGCAACCGTTACGACACTTCTTTTGCCTCGATTACATTTATACATCCGCAAGATAATTCAGATTGAGTAGTGGTGCCCACAGATTACAGAATACTGTGGTGCCCTAGTGGTTAAAACACCAGCTTCTCAAGTATGACTGAGCGGGTTTGATTCCAGGTCCGGCAAGTACCAATGTAACTTTTCTGTAAGTTATATGTACTTTCCAAGTATATCTGGAATACCAATGATTGATTAAAAGGTTAAGGAAAACATCTTGAGGAAACCTGGACTTTAAGTCTGAAATCGCCAATCCGCATTGAGCAAGCGTCGTGATTACGCTCATTCCTTCTCTGTATGAGAGAAGACCTGTGCCCAGCAGTGGGACGATAAAAAAGGCCGGTGATCATAATGAGGATAATTACGTAACGCACTATCTTCGAGTTTCATTTTGACAGTTCAACAGCATTGATTGCGTTGTCTCGGTTGTTGGGCCGTTTTTCAAATACATGGAGCAATGGATTAGCAATATGCTTCAAAATGATTCCGATTGATAATAATAGTGCGTTACCCAATAGGGATGTATCCAAGGTATGACAAACAAAAAAATAATTAGTCCGTGTTATAGATAATAAAAAAAAAATAATTAAGACGCGTATTTTTTATTTTATCGAAATTACCAAAAACTACTGAGATATAGCGTATTAAAGTTACGGAGGGGGGAGGGGGCTAATTACGTCACGCTGTGGTGTATTTTCTACCACGGCGTGACGTCATATTTATATATATAAGCCTTTATTGCTTAATAGTGTTGCGTGACGTCATGCGACATTTCAAATCAATTATCTTCCTAAGTATTTGAATGAAAGAAAAAGTAAAAAATACGTGTTCAATGTTTTTTATAAAACTACCTGATGGACATTAAATTATTTTTTAGGATACAACCCAATAATAGTGCTGGTCATACACACGCACCAGTTGCGGGTACTTCGCATCCGACCATTCTTAAGAACATTATCAAAATTAAAATTTAATTAACCATTGTTTCTTATCTGTAACACAAAGTAAATACCTAGGTACCTTCGAAACAATCAAAGGGCATACTTCAACCGGTAACCAAGCAATAATGAATATTTTATAAGTGGCCATTGAACTGATCCATTTGAAAACACTTGCCTATTCATCAGGTTTCTGAAGTAAGCGTGGATCCCCCTTGTTACAGCCTCGATGCCTCATTTCAATAAAGATCCCTAAGAGCTTATGTATTTTACGATGTTTGATGGCGTCGAGATAAAACAGAAGGTCAAATCCAAAATAGAAAAACAAATTATAGTGAATTACGTAATAATATTTTCTACTAGCTTATCGCTCGCGGCTTCGCCCGCGTGGAATTCGGTTATGTCGTGCTTTTAGATTTCCCTCGGGAATATCAAATTCTTCAAGAAAAGGTAGCCTATGTCCTTTCTCAGGGTCTAAAGATTTCATCAAAATCGGTTGAGAGGTTTAAGCGGGAAAGCGTAACAGACAGACAGACAAACAGACAGAGTTACTTTCGCATTTATAATATTAGTATTTATAATTATGGATGACAGGGGCTCGTGGTTATATAACAACAGCCACGCAGGCCAATTGATCAGGTTAAGCTACTCTTGCCGAGGTTGGTCTGTGGATGGGTTACTATTTTTAAACACCAAGGCCATTCCGTGCCTCGGCAAGTATGTTAAGCGGTTGGTCCTGGTTGTCATTCGTAGATTTTTGACGATCCATACGAATCATCTAAAGCCCGAAAGTCTGGTTAGCAGCTTAAAAAGCGTGTTTCATATTATGTGGTAACTTGGACTGTGGAGGTCAGAAAAGTAGTCGCTCCATTTAAAATACTGGTAAGAGTGGAAGCAGACTTAAATTTAGTTTTAGTAAAGCTAGTTAGGCAGAGATGGGACTCTAGTGCCTATTTGAAGATACTATAGCCATTGGGCTGCTTCCAACCCCTCCCGGTAAAGTGCGAAAAGGACGGTCCAGCTCAGGGTGATTATACCTACAAAAACGTTGACAAAAGACGTTTCGTATTCCGCTGTTTTATTTTTCAAAACACGACAGATATCAATTATTTTTATATCAAGATTCAGAGGAAAAGTAGGTATACCTATTATCTTTTTTGTCAAAAACTTATCACGTTTGTATAATAGTCATGTGAACATCACGGTAAAAATGGGTTATTTTTCGCGATTTTGAAGAATCGTTTTTTTTATTAATCAAGTCTGAAAAAATCAAATGATAGGGGCACGTATAATCACGGTGTAAAATTGTAGAAAAAAAATTGCTCTAAAAGCATTATCCAAGAAGAAGCGGAATACGTTTATATAGGTTTTCTCGGTGGTAGGCAACAACATCAGCCGCCGGCATAAGTTGCCACCCACCAGACAAAGTCTTGCCGCCAAGCGATTCGTCCTGATTCCGGCATGATGTCTTGTGAAGCCGTACGGAGAACGGGTCTGAGCAGTTGTGTTGCGATGTGTGCCGGGTACGATGTGCCTAATGTTGTTGTGTCGGGAGTTTGGTCGTGGAGGGTCACCAGATCATCCTCTGGCGCAGCATCGTTGGTCGTGTTGTTGGGTTAAACATTGCATCACCTCGCTCAACTGCCGTCTTCCTTCCTATTCTCTCAGTTTTTTTTTGAGTGAATAGGCTTAATAAGCTAGTGCGCTTTACCATCAACGATTGCATCACTGCTTACCATCAGGCGGGATTGCAGTCAAGCACTAGTCCTCTTAAAACTTCTTTGTAAGACCTAGGTCTTACAAAGAAGCTATCTATATCATATAATATCTATCTAGATATTGGAATTATAATAACTTTACCTAACATATAAATATTATTAGGTATGTTACGTGTAAATGATCAAATTATAGAAAGTATTTTCTCCATGTGATAAAAGGTCTAAAAAAGTCTAAAATATCGACCAAACGCACTGGTTCACTAACCATAGAAAATCGCATCAGTAGGATTGAGAAATTACCTTCTGTTGATATCTGTATTGTGACCGATTCTGAAGTTGACACTGTATTGAGATACTACGGTTAGAAAGCCACTGACAGATAGCGTGGCGAAGGCCCACGAACGAAAAGCGGCGTATCCAGCAAAAACACATAGAGCAAACAGTAGCAGACAAACAGAGAAAATGGAAATTAAAATCGAAAGCACTTGTTTGGGTGATCAGGTATATGCTTTCCTGTAACTCATCATCATCATCTCGGCGTTAATCCCAGTGGCATCCGAAGCTTTTTCAGCTTTGGAGTCTGGGGTCTGCTTTACCAGTCTAACTGCTGCATTGTGGAAGTAAGAAAGACCGTCATCATCAAACTCAAACTCATTTATTGAGAAAATGGGTAATTCAGATAACTAACATTGATAGATTATATAGTTTGGCATCTCCATAATCCGCTTGAAGGCATGCAATTTTAATTGGGGTCTGTGTCTACTTATTGTAGTAATGCTAAATAATCATATAAATTTTAAAACAAAATAGAAAAGAGAGTAAAGGTCATAAAAATAATAAATGCATTTTTAAAATAATAAATGCATTTTTTGGGAAATTTGTCGATTGGGAATTTATAAATATGCCAAAGAATAATTAATAACTAGCTGACCCGTGCAAAAAATTCGCACTATACTAATAATTTGAAAATAGTATTCCATGGTACCAGGGACGAATATCTGTCGATTGGTGGGTCGGACGTTCAGATTGGTTCGATAGAAAGAGAGGAAAAGGGAGAAAACGGTTTCAGACCCTTGGAGAAATAATATATGGCGATTAATAATTAAAACAAGTCAAGTCATCATCAGCTTAATTCGATCTGCTCATCTGCTGCTGGTCGCTTTATTGTTTAGAGCAGCATAGTTGGTTAACTATATGTACTATGTTCCCACTCTTTTGACACAGGTCTTCTCTCGATGAGATGGAGTGGGCCGTAGTCTACCACGCGGGCCCAGTGGATGTTGGTAGATGAAAGGCTGTCGCTTTACGCAAAATACTGGTACTCAGCTTCTTCTGGTTGGGCTAAAGCTAAGCCGACCCCAACATGTTTGGGAAATCACAAATTATATTTTTATAACGATCAACCTTTGATCACTCGTGGTATTAATATACGGATAGTTTATGTGTGGAGAGTACTGTACAATTATACCTACGGTATGAAGAGACATTCATTATTTTTCTATATCGTCATCACCATCAACAACCCTTTTTATTATTCCACTGCTGGGCACAGGTCTCCTCTTATATAGAAAAGGATTGAGCGTAATCACCGCGCTTGCTCTATGCGGGTTGGCGATTTCAGACTTAAAGTCCAGGTCTCCTCAAGATGTTTTCCTTCACCTTATAATCAGTCATTGGTGTCCAAGATATACTTAGAAAGTAAATATAGCTTAGAAAAGTTACATTGGTATTTGCCTGACCTGGAGTCGAAGCCGCACACTCATACATGAAAGGCTGGTGTTTTAACCACTTGCCCAACACGACTTCTGATTTTTCTATGTGACTGAGCGTTAAATACAACATGTTATAGCAACTTTTACCAAGCAGTATTACTTCAGTAATTAAATGGACTGTGGTTATTGACAGTGGAGATTTTTTGACAAAAGGGGACGCCCATAATAAGGGGATTCTTACTGGCCAGAACTACAAAGGATACTTACGAGGTCTTCATTATTAGAATACGGGACAAGTAACCACTTGTTGAATGTAGTTATTAAGAAAGAATGAAGAATAAATGAAGAATATTCCTATGATAGTCAATTGTTTCTTATTCTCGTCCGAAAATGAGGGTCTTGAGGTTAAATACGGTACGTCTCCAAAGCCTGGAGCACAGGCGTAGAGTAGCCAGCCTTTCGGCCTTCTATAGGATACATTCTGGTGAGTGTGCAAGGGAATTTCATGATTTAATTCCGCCATCTCCGTTCCACCATCGGACAACCCGTCTTACGGCGACTTGCCACGCTTACGTTGTTAACACCACTATGATCCGGACGAAGCGTTTCAAAGACACTCAAATTGTAGTGTGACGAAAACATCCGTCACACTACAATTTGAGTGTCTTCAAGGCTAGAGTGAATAGGCTCTTAATAAACTAGCGCGCTCTACCATCAACGATCGCATCACTGCTTACCATCAGGCAGAATTGCGGTGAAGTGCTAGTTTATAATTTTAAAAAAAGTCTGGCGATCGAAGGTTCGTGGGTAGATGAACAGTAGTTACATATTGAGATTTCTCGATAGATATCACAAACAAAACGGTCTCCAAAGCCACATGGAGTACAGGCGAAGAGTAGCCAGCATTTCGGTGGACTATATAAATACATTTTGGTGAGTATGCGAGGGAATTGCATGATTTAATTCCTCTATTTCCGTTCTAACATGGACGACCCGTCGTACGGGGAGTTTCTACCGTTGTTGACACCACAACACGATCCGAACGAAGCATTTCGCATCTTCTTTTGTATTGCGTACATCGAGAAACTGGAATAATTTGCCATCGGAATGTAATTTATGTATTTAATTTAGTTAATTGTGTCTTCAAGGCTAGAGAGGATAGGCTCTTAATATACTAGCGCACTTTACACTCAACCATTGCATCACTGCTTTCCATCAGGCGGGATTGCGATCTTGACTTACTTTATAATCCTTACTAATATTGTAAATCGGAAAGTGAGTTTGTTCCGCTTTCACGCTGTAACTACTGAACCGATTGCTTTGAAATTTTGCACACGTAAAGTTAGAAGTCCGGATTAAATAATAAGGTTCTTTTTATCCCGAAAAAAATTGACGCTCCCGAGGGAAAATAAAAATACCGAATTCCACGCGGGCGAAACGCTGGTTAATAATAATAAAAAAAAAAAACATTAATATCTCTGTGGAATTCTCCATGCCTCGTAAGGTAGGTAGTAAATCAAGTTTTTTTTATTATTATTTTTTAGAACTTAACCCTATGACGGTGACCTTTATTTATGCATTAGAAAATTTTCCCCTTTGTTTAAATTTAGACAAGATTCTGTTGGACAGAAGTAATCACTTGAATAAATAATTTTTAATTTAAGTTGTCTGACATTTTGTTTAAGGCTTCGTAGTAATTTAAAGCAGAAATTTTGTCAGGTGTTACAATGGTAAACTTTTCTTATTAAATGACCAGTTGAAATTTTAATTATAAAACGCATTTAATTTAATTAGATTGTACCTAATAGGGAAAATGTTTATTTTGCTAAAATTGTTGAATATTTACCGAGCCACATTTTAATTACTGTGGGCACACTCTGGGAAGAAGAAAAAGAAGAAGCTAGAAGCATGGATTGCAGTTTAAATCCAACTAATATTGTAAATGTGAAACTTTGTGAGGATGTACAGACGACAGCACAACAATCTATCAGATTTCTTTATTAGATTTTAACCTTTATCCCTAAAGCATTAATGCTCAAGGTTGATTGGGAATATTTGACAGTTTTGGGGTAGCTTGACCTGCTGTCGTCCGTACATATGGATGGACGTTTGTGAATCTTTCACGCAAAAAATATTGAACAGATTTGGATGAAATTTGGCACACAAATGGTTATACACAAATGGTGATTATAGAGGAAGGTTTATATGTATAATAACATCCATTGAATTGTAGAGAAATACTATTATTTGTGAGGTTTCTAATGTGATGCTAGTACCTTTTTTCCGAAAGAAAGGTACCTTATGTCTGTTTCTGTACATTAGACAACGTATAGGAAAAAATTCAGGGTGATCGGTTCTGTGTTTTAGGGTTGAAAAAACAAACTGATACCATCACATTTATAGTATCAATATAGTTAGAATAATACAATAATAATCTGTACGTTATTATTATTATTCTAACCATAATCTATACTAATATATAAAGCTGAAGAGTTTGTTTGTTTGAATGCTCTAATCTCAGGAACTACTGGCCCGTTTTGAAAAATTCTTCTTGCGTTGGATAGTCCATTAATCCAGGAAGGCTATAGGCTATAAAACATTACGCTGGGATCTATAGGAGCAGAGCATATAAAAAAAAAAACGCGGACGAGGTCGCGCGCGGCCGCTATAATATGTTAATACATATACATAATATGTTCTATGCCGAGCCTTTGATTAGCGAATGCTAATCAAAATAATTGGCATTGTCCGTCTTAGCCATGAATACCTCGTTATGTTCTACCAAGAGTATAGAACCGTCACCACACTATCAATAATGGGAATAGTTAGCAAGATGCAATCGTAAGCTTCAGGCTCCATCCGTCTCAATAGGATTGCGGTCACTCAATGAAATGGCAGATCGAAAGCGCAGTGAATGCAAACCAAATGTGACAATCAAACAATGTCCATTGGAAATGTATGTTGAAACTAGATAATGGTATAATGTAGAGCAAATTAACATATCAATGTTTATATGGAGATCGAAGGAAGGAGATTAAATAGATTTTTAAGGTTTCGTACGTAAAAGGTAAAAATCCTATTACCTACTATGAGGCCACTGTCGTCTGTCACCCATTTTTGGTACCTCTTTTTGCCAATGCAATGCCAATGAGTCAATATGCACAATATTGACTCATTGGCGTCAAAGCTAGTCAGATAACGTTAAACCATGCCGCTAATTCCCGGGTAGTTTGACTAGTATCGACTTCCATCATCTCTCTTAAGTTATTCACCTGTGTGGGCGGTCTTCCTCGTGGCTCGTTTTTCAAGTCCAAGTTTCCATCACGAAAACGTTTCAACCAACATCGCACGGTGCGTTCATTAGTAGACCCCTCTCCAAACGCAACATTGTTATTGTGGGCTGTTTCTGCCGCGTTATTTCCGCGTTGGAACTCGAAATCAAAAATCACTCGAAATTTCGCAGTATCCATCTTTCTTGTCTAAGCTGAATAGCAAAAACAAACATTGAAAGTCGATATTCATATATTTCACATTTTTAAAAGAAGTTTCATTCGAACACCTCAAACCATGAAGATTCTATGTCAATTCAAAGAACCTATTGCAATAAAACGGCAACGTCATTCTTTAACCCCTAATAGGTATACGCAACATAACATAACATCAGTAATCCCCGTAAGGCGGAGGTGCGATATTTCATCCCGATACTCCCTCGGGATAGAAACGTATGCGGGTAAAACTGTGGGCGTAGTAGTAGAAAAATATATCATCGTATTAAATAGGTCAATTGTCATCTTAGCCGTATAGTGAAATCATTTGTCCGTCTGAAGGAAAAAATATGGGCACAGACACTGTAGTTCCTCACGAAGGCAGTCCATGTAAGCTGAATATTTTAAAAGATTTGCAAAGCAAGCTTGTCGCCAGTGCATGTTTGCACCGAGGGCTCTCAAATATACTTCTATTTGACCTCGCAGCGAATCAGGCTGTTTGTTGGAGCTGCGACCGGCTCGTGTTTGCCAACGCTTAGGACCCTGATGCCTCTCGTTCAACTACTTACTGGAGTTAACAAGGGATTTTGTTTGACAGAAATATTTCTTGCGAGTCGTGGATAGAGGAGTGTTTGTAGGTCCCATATTATCTTGTTTCTGGGTACCTAACGAAGCTTGTGTGAAGAATAAATTCGAGCGTCAATATGTCAACACTTGGTAACTTTTTATTGCGATTTTTTCGTGGAATAACTAATTTGACGTTACTGAACTAAACTTATGGGTATGAAAATGCTTTGTTAGTAGCAACACAAAATATATAATAAAGAAAAATCATTCTATAATAAAGGAGTCAAACGAAATTTTCGAGTATACTTTCGGTTGTGACTGTATCTACCTATATTTAAGGCTTAAGACAATTTGAATATTTCTAGATTCCACATTAAATTGTAACCTCTGGAGTAGTAGTCCAAAGAGAAAACTTGGCACCATCAAAATAAACCCAAAAAAGTGTCAAACTCAAAAGCCATTCATTTAAATAGGTTGAGTATCAGCGCTAAAAGACAGTCGCCCAAAACGCCCGCACTTCCACTTCCTATTGCTTTCGCTAGGATGGAGTTTCGGAGCAAACTTTGGGAAGTTCTACTGTCTGGAGACCATAGAAGTAATTAAAGTTCCATTTAAAACATCAGATTATAGACTGTCATAAGTAGACCGAATCTACGTATGCAAGCACGACAGCTCACAATATCTCCATGTAACACTAACTCTAGCTAACACTAACTTTTCTCCAAATATTTTACCAGCCAAGATGATTCAAACCGAGGCTGTTTTGATTGCAAAGCTAAACTAAATAGGCTCATAATAAACTAGTGCGCTTTACCATTAACGATTGCATCACTGCTTACCATCAAGCCGGATTGCAGTCAAGCACTAGTTTCTAGTTTCAACACGAAACTAATATATAAAAGAATAAAAAATTAAAGGTTTGAGCATCAGGTTGCAAAGTTCACTTATCCTCCACAGAATGTCTGGCGAGCACTTGCCCAACGGTTGATGAAGGAAAGTTATATGTATGCTAGTTGCAAGGTAAATTCTGCTTGCGAGATGAAGAATGCGTGTGACGTCAGAATGACGCGTTGTTCGCATGTGGCGTTTTGTAATTACCGCTACAAAAAAAAAAGAACCTTGACAATACCGGAATAAAGATTCTTTCTCTATAGCTATAAATATGTCCAGAACTATAACACATCTGTTTTGTGTATACAACGGTATTTTTAATTTATACGAAACCTGAATATAGTTTGTTCAGAATAAGCAACTGAATCGATTCCAATCATTTTGACACCATTTTTTATTTTTTCCCAAATACTTAATTTAAAAATTGTTGCAGTGTGGTTACCGAGCGCACAACACAGCTGATGGTAGATCATAGTATTAGCCACGTGCGCATAGCTAGCGCCGCGCTGCTGTAGGCGCAGGCGGGCGAGCGGTGCGTTGACCATATTTTTGTGGGGCAACCAAGTAATATAACAAGGTCATAACATTGCGATTTTTCATGATATCTTTTTGAAAATTTGTAGGTACAAAAATTCTTTAGTTAAAAATACTGGACACGTGTTTCGTTTTTCTTATAAACAAAAAATAACGTTATATATTCAGCTTTATAGGCTGTTAAGATATAAAAATAAAGAAACATGAATATGTTAGTGCATTATGCAAACACATGTTATCGGGTCGACAAGGGTTAGGAACGAAAGGGCAACCCACTAACTCGGTTCAGGGCACATATAATGAAGACATTACCATTTCTCTTGGCGTGTTATTTCTATCAACGTCTTCTGAGAAATGCGGAAAATGTCGTGAGGATAGTTTTGAGTATATTGTACGAAATGTCAATGGCTATAAAAGAAGGGAAGATTAAAGAAGCTTTGGGATACACCCCTTATTCATAAACACTGCTTAAAGTTAACTAGTGATTAGCGATTCATTAACCATACATTTTTGACATTTTTATGTCACTTAATTTTAATCATCGTTTATGAATAAACACCATAGTATTTAAGGGGTTTATTCATAAACGATGGTTAAAGTTAAGTGACTGGCCAACGTCAAAAATGTATGGTTAAAAAAATAAAAAAAATTATTCAATTTAGTCCGTCTTTCAGATTATAGAAAAATATTGAATACGTATATTTTGTTATATCAAATCAATAAAAATTGACAAATATATTAAGCATCAATGATGAGGACTCAGAAGTTGTGGCTGGTGACGTCACTCGTTGCTAAAAATTGTAGCAAGGAGTGAACTACAGATTTCTTTTTATTAAAAACTAGTTTCGGCGCACGATTTCGTTCGCGTAACTTTCTAATTCAATTCAATCATGATTCGAAAGACATATGACGACATTTATTATCATAATAACGTTCATATCGTTTTCCTCGTCAACACAGTTTTTTCAGAATCAAAGGGGTGTCGTTTTAATTTTATATCTTTTCTTTTATCTGACCATTTCTGTATTACCTACTGAGAACGATTATGCAAAAATCAAAATCAAAAGTCATTTATTCAAATTAAGCTCAGAATCAGCAGTTTTTGAACGTCAATATTACATAAGACAGTCCCACAAAACGCCCACCCATCGACACTTGCTAGTGCTGTCGCTGGGAAGAAGAAGTGGCGGAACAAACTCCCCAGCAGCACAGCTGTCTGTTCATTAAAAAAAACTCATGACTTTATACAATACTATGTACAGTAATTAACACAAGAAAATACAACAACAATGAAATTATTTACCATATGCCAGCTAGCCACGCCAAAATACCACAAAAGCAAAACAAAAAAAAAACATTAAAATGTAAATAAGTAAAAACTTATTACCAAAATAAAAGCCCCAGGTATAAAGGGTGTGACAGCTCACATATTTATGCATTTGAAAAAAGTAAATTACGTAAATAATAAAGTAATTAATAACTCATATAACTTGCCAGTAAACTAATTCCGGAGAAAGAACACAAACATTGTCTTGAGTTAAGCAGAGCGACCATTCTTATCATTTAAATAGTCATTTACGGAATAATAAGCCTTTGAACAAAGCTTGGATTTGATTTGTCCTTTAAATGCATTGTAAGGCAAGTCTAGCAAAGCATGGGGTATCTTGTTACAAAAAGTTATAAGTACCAAGCAAAATTTGAGGCTGATCCATTTAGTGTTTTAGGCGTAGAAGGGAAGACATCGTCTTACCTACCTTCGTCTTTTTCTTTATTAAATTTTTTTCGGTCTGCCAGCCATACTACAAAATTTTATTAAAACTGTTTCCATATAAAACTGGACGGAACGATGGATGGAATGTGTGAAGGATGATATGGCTAAGAAGGGGGCGACTGCCGAGATGGCTTCTGATAGGGATGTATGGAAGAAAAAGACATGTTGCGCCGACCCCAAATAAATTGGGATAAGGGCAGGAGAATGATGATGATGTTTCCATATAAAACTATGACTAATGCTATCTAAATGTTGCCATAAAAATCTTGCATAAAAAAGTCGCCTGACCACCTGACAAACCGTGTTTCTATCGGACTCGGATGGGTAGAACTTAAACGCGTAGAAAATAGATATTTTCTACTGAACCGGCGATGTCAACCGGCTCACTAGCAAACCGGGCTGCAATTTTACGCATTGATTGGTGCATACAGATCGTTTGCAGCTTTTATAAGGCGAGATTGAAATCACTCCGGCTAGACTTGTAGAATGAATAAACGTTCACGAGATTTTAGTTGCTTAAAAAATAAAAAAAGCCATTTCAATTGAACGCATTCTAATTGTTCATCAATTTGAATGCGTCCAATTGAAGTCGTTTTTTCGATTTTGATTTGAATTCTTACTATTGGTGTGAAAAAAGGAATAATTAAAAAGTTTTATTATGTTGCAATGGTGGCGTAGATGTAACAGCTTACTAGGACTTAGTTATTTCATCACCACTGTCCTCACAACGGTGATGGAAACCATCGCAAAGAAATCGGCATGTCCAAAAACTAAAAAATTCGACGTCGTGTGACGTCTATCTCTAACATTTGACGTACTCTATAGAAGCTCGTTCAATAATCTTTAACCAAGATTTTCACGATTGATTGGATATCATGCAGGTACCTTATGTATGAGGGTTTTACCCATGTGACTATGATATATCCATTCAAATTTCGCCGCTTGACTTGAACTGACTGTCTAGGTAACTTAAATCGCGAAAAGCTCTATAGGTGTTCCATAGCTTTCGATTTTTGTCGTGCGTCGTACGACAAATCGCCTACAATCATCATCATCTACCTTTTTATCGTCCCACTGCTGGGCACAGGTCTCCTCTCATACAGAGAAGGATTGAGAGTAATCACCACGCTTGCTCAATTGTTATAAAGTCCAGGTTTCTTCAAGATGTTTTTTTTTTACCTAATGAGTCCTTGGTGTCCAAGATATACAAGTACATCTAACTTAGAAAAGTCCCATTTGTGGTTCGGGAGACTCTGTCCATTCTTTGGTTGCCTGGAAGAGATCGCATTAGCGATAAGGCCGCCCATTGTTTGTTTTTTGTGTTGAATGTATTTGTTCAATATTTGATTGGTGTAAAATAAAGAATATATAAATAAATAAAAGTTACATTGGTACTTGCCTGACCTGGAATTGAACCCGCACACTCATACTTGAGAGGCTGGTGTTTTGCCCACTAGGCTATACAATGGATGAAAATAATCGATTCTGAAAATTATCAGTCGGATGAAACTTGATACTGTGATGAAAAATTTACTAATAACCGGCGATTTTTATCGACCTTTGAATATGGGGTAAAGATTTAGCTTGTGAGGCGTTTTGGAAACCAACCGGCCGCAAAGCCAAAATCAACGTAGCGTAAATCTCCTAACCTAATTACCGTCGATCACCTCAGAAAGTATGTCGCATATATTAAAACAGGGATGGAATGGAGCAGCATTTGTTTGTTCCTATAAAAAATAATAAAAGCCGTTGCTTCACCGTTTCGCGGACAATAGCGTCGTGGCGTTGAATTTGTTCATTGTCTCACTCGGCGTTGCGACCTCGTCTTTGTTAGGTTCGTTTGATTTCATAAATTATTGTGTTTAATTTTTACGCTGATTCTTTTACAACTTATATTATAAGAGCGGTGTATCTTTATGTTATCATACCTATGTGTCTAACTAAGTTCACAATCCTGAATAGTTTATGTTAAAAAAGTATTTCGGCGGACTTTTACTTATTTTCCTACAGACAGTATTTTGTTTAAAAAAACTTACGCTTACGAGAATAATGTAACGTTTCAACAACGTTTATTTAAAATATTTTGATAGTTGACACTTGTCTGTGTTTATTTGCGTTTATGTCACATTTTGTCACTGTATTCCGTGTTCAATAATAAATTTACCTATAGGTATGCGGTAATCGATTACATTGATTTGATTTCATGCTAGAATGAATGGTGCCCAAGTCGCGGTTTACTAGATGCAGGTTGAAGCCAAGCAGGAGCTATAAATTCTGTAAATTATTTTTATATCCATACTAATATTTTAAATGCGAAAATAACTCTGTCTGTCTGTCTGTCTGTTACGCTTTCCCGCTTAAACCTCTTAACCGATTTTGATGAAATTTGGCACGGATAATCTTTAGACCCTGAGAAAGAACATAGGCTACCTTTTATCCCGGAAAATAATGATGTTCCCGAGGGAAATCTAAAAAGCGCGATATAACCGAACTCCACGCGGGCGAAGCCGCGGGCGGAAAGCTAGTAAATTATATATTTCATCTGTATTTCTCTCAAAAAATGGTGAAGGAGAACATCGTGTATCATTGTGTTGTATCCTAGGACAAAAAATATAAAATACCAATGCGCATTGTATACAGTCCACATTGGCGTGGTGGAGAACGGCCGAGTTCCTCTCACTGAGAGGAGGAACATTACAGGTTGATAACAATATTTTGAATGTTCCTAATTGATTCATCATCATCATCATCATCAACAACCTTTTAACGTCCCACTGCTGGGCACAGGTCTCCTCTCATACAGAGAAGGATAGAGCGTAATCACCACGCTTGCTCAATGCGGGTTGGCGATTTCAGACTTAAAGTCCAGGTTTCCTCAAGATGTTTTCCTTCACCTTCAGTCATTGATGTCCAAGATATACTTAGAAAGTACATATAACTTTAGAAAAGTTACATTGGTACTTGCCTGACCTGGATTCGAACCCGCGCACTCATACTTGAGAGTTTTAACCACTAGGCCACCACGACTTTTGATTATTAACTTTTGACTTTTGATTTTATGCCTAATTGATTGATTGTTCCAATTTGTGCAAGTAAAGATTAAATATTTGCACTCTAATTTAATTTTATTATGTAAAGACCACATTATAATTTTTAAAATCATTGTAAAAATATATTCTAGCAAATATTGACATTGTTGTTTATGTTTTCTTAAGAAATGTAAACTAAACAGCATTTAATTTGACTTTTCTTTACTTATTCGATATCTTTATTACATTTACAATCGTAAAGACAGTGAAACTGAAGATTTTACAAAGTCCATATTGATATCTAGGTCTGTAAATTTGCTGTCAACATTATCCGAAATGTACATACTCAAAGTCGATTCTCGAGTAAAGTTTTAAACAACTCAAAGTTTCAAATTGATATATAATAAGATTTTAAAAAATCTTTCTTAACTTACATGTATTGGCATATCATATTTAGGTACTAAACTTATTTAATTGTTATTTTTTTCATCTTTTTCTTATCAGATATCTTAGTAACATTTACAATTGTGAAGTCAATGTCAATCAAAATTACAGACAAATATACTGAAGATGAACAAAGTATTTCAACCTTAATAACTTAGTCTAACAGATTACTAAGTTAGTTGTTAATTTCCCGAATCTGCCAGACAGTCGGGTGCAAAATATTAATTTTAGATGGCAAAATTGGTTCGACCAATATTTACTAGGGTTGTCATTTTTAAAAAGAAAATCTGTAAAATATTATTGTTAATTTTTAAATGAACCGATAAAACACGTTGACAAAATTAAAGGAAGCAGTTTTTTGTAGTGAGGTTGTAACTTATTTTGTTGTAAATCAAATTCCAAAGATAAACCAAAATAAGAAATATGCTCTTAGTTATAGGTACTAGAGATACAGGTTGATGCGTTATGACATACAGATCGATGTGTAACTAGCCAAAATCAAAAATCAAAATCAAAAGTCATTTATTCAAATTAAGCTGAGAATCAGCAGTTTTTGAAAGTCAAACTTACATTTAAGACGGTGGGCGTTTTGGGGGGCATAACGCCCACCGTTCGCCACTTCCTAGTGCTTATGCTGGGATAAAGAAGTCGCGGAACAAACTCCCCAACAACACAGCTTTCTGTTGATTAAAAAAAAAACATGTGCCTTTATACAATACTATGTATAACAATGAACACAAGAAAAAACAACCACAATGACATAATTTACTATATGCCAGCTAGCCACGCCAAAATACCAGCAAAGCGAAATTAAAAATAGAATATCATTAAAATTGAAATATAAATAAGTAAAAACATGTTATCTAAATAAAAGCCCCAGGTATAAAGGGTGTGACAGCTCACATATTTTTGCATTGTAAAAAGCAAATTATACGAACTCATAAAACGTGTCAGTAAGCTGATTCCGGAGAAAGAACATAAACATTGTCTTGAGTTAATCAGAGCGACCAGCTATTCTTATCATTTAAAAAGTCATTTACGGAATAATATGCCTTTGAACAAAGCTTGGATGTGTTTTGTGCTTTATATGCATTGTAAGGCAAGTCTAGTAAAGCAGAGGGTATCTTACTATAAAAAGTTATACCAAGCCCAAGCCCTTTTCCACCGACTTCAAAAAGTTTATAACTCCCTTTTGAAGTCTGTGAAAAGGGGCTCAAAAATAAAAATAAGTGTTTGTACAAACCTGTGTACAGAAATACATCATATAACTTTTAATGTTAAATGTCTGTCTGTGATCTGGGACTGTTGTCAGTCTATAGGCATATGCGGTGTAACAAATTAGCAAACATTATGCATTGCAACAAATCAGCATTGAAATAATAATTTTATTTCTATAGGAAGGTATAAACAGTAAACACTTATGTGTCAATCATGTCATAACACAGGATGACTTCGGCTAAATAATATGCCAGTAGAAATTCAAATGGTTTTCCAAATTCGGAGGTTATTTATAAAAAGCACCTATTAATAACCTCATAATTTCCTTTACACCGCACACAAGTAGATTACCTGCATTAATCACCAAAAGGCAAGCTTCTGTTTCGAAAGCAAAGTTGAAGGGAAACGCTGAATGCGCAATTTCACGGCTTATTGAAAGTCGAAAGTGCTAAGTTGATAATCCGGTGTTTG
The DNA here is from genome assembly GCA_017933935.1 of Sesamia nonagrioides. NCBI lineage: Eukaryota > Metazoa > Arthropoda > Insecta > Lepidoptera > Noctuidae > Sesamia > Sesamia nonagrioides. The sequence goes on from JADWQK010001242.1 coordinate 249,374, forward strand.
ACAGCCCTAGCTAGAGTGTAGGCGAGTGAGGAGGTAGGTCAATCTATTAGTTTGTTGGTGCAAACTGACGGATTATTACATAGTTATTTAGTATTTTGGTAAAGTTGTATATTTGGCGTGTGGTGTGTTAAACCCACCGGTAACAGCCAGGTCAGCATTGATTGAACAACATATATCACTGTATGATGTTGTTATTTAGCGGGATGTTTGCGATTTGAATTAATTAGTAATTTCAAAGTGCGTTTGCGTATTTTAGTACATTATGAACAGGAAAATGGGAGAGTCGCCAACTGTGCTTTACTATTTCGTAATGTTAAGTGGGATTGAGGCCGTTTCTTTCAATGAGAGTGGAGTGGGTCATAATCTACAACGCGGAATCAGTGTGGGTTATGTGTCATATATTCTTAATCCTTCTTCAATATTAATGGTCGAGTTGTCATTCCAGCATTAATTTAAACAGTCGCATGGTTCTATCGATCAGGGTAAGCTATGCTTGCTGCGGTTGTCTGTTGTGGATGCATAACCATCATTACATATCTAAACTTCCGTGCCTCAGAAAGTACGTTAAATCATTGGAAGCAGTAAATAATTAATTAATAATAAGTTTATAGTGGTTATTAGCACACATAAAATTAAAATTACAATTGAAAACTTCAAAAAAAAAAATAAACTTGTACTAAAAACAAAACTTTTACTAAACACAAAACATTTTGCATCAGAGATGCCAAAACAAACGCACTTTTGATACATGGGCGACACATTTAATATACAGAGGTATCGACTCGCAACCCGTTACCATGTACCTATTCAGTATGTGATTTTGAACGAGTCGGTGTTAAAAATTTTACTAGTACCTATTTAAAAAAAAAAATATTCCTTATATATTCAGCTCGTAGGTATTGCATTTTTCTATGAAACAACCGTTTAATTTGATGATTTTATTAGATTAGTCGAAAAAAAATTCTACACTAAAACTTCCTAATGTAAGTCAAAAATGGCCAAGACATTATCAAAACAATTGATGCCGATGTACCTATTCAACTAGTTTCTGTGATAAATCCTTTACTGTACAAGCAAGGCGTGCTTAAACTCTGTCCACTTTTAAAACTATGATAAACAGCATTCCTCTATCTTTAAACATTATATTTTAACTAGCTTTCCGCCCGCGGCTTCGCCCGCGTGGAGTTCGGTTATATCGCGCTTTATAGATTTCCCTCGGGAACATCAAATTTTTCCGGGATAAAAGGTAGCCTATGTTCTTTCTCAGGGTCTAAAGATTGTCTGTGCCAAATTTCATCAAAATCGGTTGAGAGGTTTAAGCGGGAAAGCGTAACAGACAGACAGACAGACCGACAGACAGACAGACAGAGTTACTTTCGCATTTATAATATTAGTATGGATAGCGGCCGCCCGCGACTTCGTTCGCGTGTAGTTAGTTATATGAACATTTTATTTTAACCCCGCTTTATGTTATACTATACTAGCTATATTATACTATCAGCTTTATATTGTACTAGCGGCCGCCAGCGACTTCTTTCGCGTGGTTTAGTTATGCTCCTCTCCTATTGGTCGCAACGTGATGTTATATAGCCTAAAGCCTTCCTGAATTAATGGGCTATCTAACGCAAAAAGAAAGGCATGCTCAAACACAGTCCACTTTTAAAACTATGATAAAAAGCATTCCTCTATCTTTAAACATTATATTTTAATAGCGGCCGCCCGCGACTTCGTTGGCGTGGAGTTAGTTATTTGAACATTTTGTTTTAACCCCGCTGTATATTATACTATACTAGCTATATTATACTATCAGCTTTATATTATACTAGCGGCCGCCAGCGACTTTGTTCGCGTGGTTTGTTTATACTCCACTCCTATTGGTCGCAACGTGATGTTATATAGCCTAAAGCCTTCCTGAATGAATGGGCTATCTAACGCAAAACTATTTTTTTAAATCGAACCAGTAGTTCCTGAGATTAGCGCGTTCAAACAACCAAACAAACTCTTCAGCTTTATATATTAGTATAGACTAGCTGCGCCGCGCGGTATTAGCCGCGTAGGTTTGGATCAGTTTTTTTTCATATCACATCATCTGTAAAAATTACAAATTTATAGCTACCGTGGTTTGTAAGATACCTGGTGGCAGAAAGATAGACAGACAATGGAATTTTAGCATTAATATTAGGGACCTCTTTCTACTTTGGGGAGAGATTTATTTTTAGTGCTCTATTCACTAGAACTAGGTTATGGCGCGATGGCGGGACCGCGAGTAAGCAGTGATGCAATCGTTGATGGTAAAGCGCACTAGTTTAGCCTATTGGGATAAGGAAAACTAAAACTGGCCATTTGAAAATATCATATCTGGACATATTTTCGGATCTAAAACCTTACAAATGACCTATCGCATTTCAAGCCGAAAGAAGTGATTAAACAGAATTACCTGTCATATGTAGCTACATCACAGTCATAAGGGTCGTTATAACAATTATTACTTTACCTTTTCCTACCAATTTGGTCCTAATGACATTGAAAATAATTCGGTTTAATGACGTCATTTCCCAGTAGTTTGGAATAGCGATTACGTGGTTAATTCATGTAGTTTTATTTTATTTCTTTTCCCAAACCGAAGGAAATAGGAGATTTTTTTAATTTAAAAAACTAGTACCTGACTGCGATCTTGCCTGATGGTAAGCAGTTATGCAATCATTAATGGTAAAGCGCACTAGTTTATTAAAAGCCTCTTCACTTTAGCATTGAAAATACTTAAATTGTAAATTAAAGATCGCAAGACGAGTGTTAATTTTGTTAGATTATAGCTTGTGACCAAACACGAACTGCTTTTTAATCTTCGGTACCTAGAAGACTTAATTCCTCCATCATCGGACGACCCGTCATACTGCAAGTACCCACCCTTACGTTGATGACACCATTACGTTCCGGACGAAGCGTTTCGTCACGTTTTTTATACCGCGTACATCGACGGACTGGAACAATTTAACAGCGGCGGTGTGTCCGTCTGATTACAATTCAAGTGTCTGCAAGGCTAGAATGAATGGGCTCTTAATAAACTAGCGCGCTTTACCATCAACGATTGCGTCACTGCTTACCATCAAGCGGGCAATCCCGCTGTTTGATGACATGGTTGGTCGGGTGAGCAATCGACTTCTGCGCCGCTTGTCGCGGGTTCGATTCCCGCACGGAACAAATATTTGTATAGCCTACAGTGATAGTTGTCCCGGGTCTGACTGTTTCTGTATGTGAGTGTAAGTTTTTATAAATGCACCCACGATACAGAAGTAATTCCTAGTCTGGGGCAAAGTTAGTAAAACACGTCAATACCGACGATTGACGTTTTTAGGGTTCCGTAGCCAAATGGCAAAAACGGAACCCTTATAGATTCGGCATGTCTGTCTGTCCGTCTGTCCGTCCGTATATCACAGCCATTTTTTTCCGAAATTATTTCAGCTATACTGTTGAAACTTGGTAGGTTATGTAATGTATTCCGTGAACCGCATTAAGATTTTGATGCAAAAATAAAAAAAAAATATAATAAATATTGGGGGCTCCCCATACTTAGAACTGGAACTCAGAAATATTTTTTTTCATCAAACACATACTTACGTGTGGGGTATCTATGGATATGTCTTCAAAAATTATATCGAGGTTTTTAAAATACTTTTTTTCTAAACCGAATAGATTGCGTAACAGACGCTTCCAAAGTGGAAAAAAGGTAGGTCCCCCCCCCCCTCTCTAACATCTAAAATAAGAAAATTAAAAAATTAAAAAAAAACATGTGATGTATATTACAATAAAAACTACGAACGAAAATTGTTTTGAACGAGATCTGGTAAGTAGTTTGTTTTTAATACCTCGTAAATCGTAAACCTCTTATTACCGCGTAATCTTTCAGACAAATAACTTAAATCCTTTAATTTCATAAATCAATGGTACCGAAATGTGCGTGAGTCCGACACGCACTTGGCCGGTTTTTCACTAACTTTAAGTTATTTTCTAACAAGTACTAATTTATAATTATTAAAAAGAAGAAGGGTAAACTTAACTATGTTTAATATGGTCTATCAGAAGAGTGAAATATCTCAAATATTTAGGAGAATATCCCATATTATCCTCATGCTATTAAGAAATTCGGAAATTATGTTAATTTTGTAAAGCTACCGCTTACCCGTGTCGTACCTTTTTGGAAAATAGTTAAGGGAAGTATGTACTTATATGAAAAAGGCTTTTGTTATAACTTCAAGTTTTACTTAATTAACTTGGAGGAAATGCCAAGAGACTGTTATCAGCCTTATCGTAGGTTCTAGTACTTAATATGCAAAGTCGAAAGTAATTTCTACATTTATATCGGTAATATTTATGGGATACTTGATAAAGAATATTCAGTTATAGTAAACATTCACACGAATGGTGCATTTTAGTTTTACTACTTTTTCTCAAAAAAGCTTTCAGAACCCATTAAAGAAAATGAATTAGAATTATTTTATTTATTGAATAGTTGAACTATTCAATAATTGAATAGTTGAAGTGTAACAGTAACTATTACTGAATGATGTACTAAAATTATATTAAGAAGCGAAGGGCGGGCATTTTAGGGGACTGTCTTACGTAATTTTTATGTTCAAATAGTGATCAAATCAGATTTTTAGTTTGCTAGATTTCCTAGTTTGAATAATAGACTTTTTGTTTTGAATATTAAGTTTTTAGCTTTGTTCTTTTGCATGCCTTGTAAATGGCGAAATGTGGCTGTTTCTGTAGTTGTACTACCTATGAACAACCAAGTACCATAAGTTGTAGCCATATATGCAAAATTAAATATATTTTCATAAATGCAAGCATTTCTCACTTCTACCCCTTTGTGTGGGTTATCATTAGATAGGTCTTCAAAAAGTTGTAAAGGTTTTAAAAACACTGAGATATTGCTTTTTAGATTATTTGATTTAGGTATCCGTTTGCAAGATTTGCAACTTTCAAGCACATTGTTTATACAAGGAATACGCGCGTACACAGCCTTCAAAAATCTAAACGGTTTGCTCGAAAAATTTGAAAAGATTCGTGATGAACTTTGAAGGAAAACCATAACGGCTTAGATGACTTTGTTATTATAGGATTTATAGAGGTTCGAGGGTTGCGGGAGTATTGTTTGCACCCGAACCTCAGCATAGGTGTGAGATGGAACACCGGGGTAGTTTTCTGTCAGTAAGAGTCTGACCTTCACGGGAAACCGCTGGATGCGGGTAGCACAGGACCGGTCGTCGTGGAGATCATTGGGGGAAACCTATGTCCAGCAGTGGACGTCTTTCGACTAAAATGACAGACGTCGCTGCCCACCATGGGGCGATGGACATCTTTGGGGATTTTCCAATCCGAAGAAAAAGGATTTACGGAAACTTTGGGGTGGGAGTTCGTACTTTGCTAATTTATATTTTTTAATTATTCTATGATATATTGGTTCTGAAGGTTGTCAACGACACTAAAGCCTAATGTAGATTGAAGAATGCTTTCGTAACTTGAAGTTTTTAAAAGCCAAGTCTATAGTAAACCAAGAATGCAACTTTGTAGGAACTTCTTCAAAATTCAATTACTTGATCGAATGTATACAACTAAAGTGGTTCTCATGAAACTTCAGTTAGAGATAGGAAACCAATCGTAAAACGATTGCCTGAACTAACATGAATTTTGTTGAGAATATTGTAATATTTAAAGCGAGATTTTTAAATATGGCAAATTAAATTAAATCCAGAAAGCACAGATCTATGTACATTTAATACAATTTTTGGTACGTTTAAATTTTTAAGGATGCCATCTGGAATATCTTCAGCTTCTGAAATTTTTCATAAACGCTTATATCAGCAGTTGGATGACTTGGAGGGGGTAGTGTTATTTGTGGATGATTTATTAATCCATGGACCAACAAAGGAATAGGTTGTTTACCAGGAGATTATAAAATTACATTAAAACATTCTGCAAAACCAGTCATCAACCCCCCAAGAAAATTACCTGTAGCTTTACGAGAACAATTTAGGAAAAAAAAATAGATGATATGCAAAAAGATGGTATCATTGCTAAAGTAGAAAAAAGAAAGAAGGCCCCACTGATTAGCTCAATAATGTAACTGTGGTGAAAAAACCAAATGGGGACTTGCGAATATCTTTAGACACTCGTGAACTTAACAAATCAATAAAAAGGAAACATTTTAAGTTGCCTACTTTTGAATAAATATCAACAACATAAGTGAATTTGAGCCATTTGATGAGTTTGTAATAACTGACCTCATATTATTTAGAGGCTAAGTTTCCGCCTCGTCTTTCGTCTCGACTGGAACAATTTCCTGCGGCGGTCTTTCCGTCCAACTACAATTTCAGTGTCTTCAAGAGGGCTTTTAATAAAATAGCGCTTTACCGTTCCGGCATGATGTCTGGTGAAGACGTACGGAGGACGGGTCTGAGCAGTTGTGTTGCGAGGTGTGCCGGAGTGAGTTTGGTCGTGAAGAGTCTCCAGATCAATCTCCCTCTGGTGCAGCATCGTTGGTCGTGTTGGTCTAGGGTTTAAAATTGCATCACCTCGCTCAACTGCCGTCATCCTTCCTATTACAAAGTTTTTTAAGTGAATAGGCTTCATAAACTAGCGCGCTTTATCATCAACGACTGCATCACTGCTTACCATCAGGCGGGATAGCGGTCAAGCACTAGTTTATGTTGATAAAAAAGTTGGTTAAAAGTGTATTATTGTGTAAGCAAACCAACGTTACGATGAGTCCTAATAAAAGTATGTTACGGTAGACCCTTGTGCCCAAACGATTGCCCACGTTTCGGGTTTATGAGGCAAAAGGGTTTCACACTACGTTTTCCTTCACCGGTTCGACAGTATTATATAAATACAGACGATAGCACATCAGCTACTACAACCTGTCAGATTTCTTTATTAGATTTTCAACTTTATTTCTAAAGTATTAAGAGTCAAGATTGAATGGGAATATTTGATAGTTTTGGGTAGCTTGACCTGCTGTCCTCCGTACATGCTTATTTTTCTTTTACTTGTCTCTGGCGAAGGGAATGTTAAAAATCGGGAGAGTAAGTACCTGGTAGTGTTAGTGTGAATCAATGAGGAAGTGTAGCTATTTCAACCTCTTATTGGTTAGTATTATGTGGATTCTAACAATAAATAGGTTTATTTTCCCGCATGAACTGGTAACTGAGGTTGTCTTGTCAGAAGAGGCCGCCATATTATGTCTTTAGTTGAACGGTGAATGATGTCACTGAAAACTTATTTATGAAAGTAAGCCTGTATGTTTCCCTAAGGAGCATTCTGAGTCAGTAAAGTAAAACCCCGTACCATCATTTTCGTGACAGCCGTCAATTCGGGGGTTGTCTGATTCACCATGAGACATGATTATACAATTAGTAATTATCTGTAATTAAAAAAAAACCGGCCAAGTGCGTGTCGGACTCACGCACAAAGGGTTCCGTACCATGATTTATGAAATTAATGGAATTAAGTTATTTGTATGAAAGATTACGCGGTAATAAGCGGTTTACGATTTACGAGGTATAAAAAAAAAACATCCTAGATCTCGTTCAAAACAATTATCGTTGGTAGTTTTTATAGTAATGTACATCATACATTTTTTTTAGATTTTTCATATTCTTATTTTAGAGTTAGAAGGGGGGCAACTTTTTTCTTTTGGAAGCGTCTGTCACGCATACTATTCTGTTTAGAAAAACATATTTTAGAAACCTCAATATCATTTTTGAAGACCTATCCATAGATATCCCACACGTATGAGTTTGTAGAAAAAAAAAAAATTGAGTTTCAGTTCTAAGTATGGGGAGCCCCTATTATTAGTACTATTTTTGCATCAAAATCTTAATGCGGTTCACAGAATACATCTATCTACCAAGCTTCAACAGTATAGCTCTTATAGTTTCGGAAAAAAATGGCTGTGACATACGGACGGACAGACGGACAGACAGACATGACGAATCTATAAGGGTTCCGTTTTTTGCCATTTGGCTACGGAATCCTAAAAAAGACATAAAAATTATAGAGTCAAAAGCCTCATACTTAAACACGAAAACTTATAAACAATGTTGACCTGATGTCTGAGCCAAGGTCATAGACTAGAATTCTGTCAAATGAAGATATTCCATACACAGTTCAGACGCGATTATAAACATGATGACCAAAATACATCCATTTACGTTAGGCGCGGACTTATTTGACAGGTCTGCAGGATGATCGTTGATTAAAATAAAGAATTAATTTTTTGATAATTTTTAAATTCAATTATTCTGAACGTCAGAATATTTGAATTTTACGGGTTAAGTACCCCGACACTGGCGCCGATTCTGTTGTTCACAAACTAAACTAATTTTAAGTTATGTGCATCTTTTTCTTTCCATTTCGTTAAGAAAAGGACAGAAGATAAAATGTCAGTTTAGACCTGTCAAATTAGTGCGCTCTTGATGTAAACTGGCGTATTTTTAGTCGCCATGTTTTTAATCGCGTCTAAACTGTCTATGGAATGTCTCAATGTGACAGGATTAAACTGACACTTTATCTTCTGTCCTTTTCTTAACGAAATGGAAAGAAAAAGATGCACATAACTTAAAATTAGTTTAGTTTGTGAACAATAGAATCGGCGCCATTGTCTTCTTGTTTACAATCTGTCCGAAACTCAAACCTGCTAAAGTGATAGATAACACCAAAATTAATTGAGTAAACATATATGTGACATGTTTATGAACGAATACTTGAATATCGAATACTTTGTTTACATAATTTCTCAATTAATTTTGACTGAATTCGAAACAAACTGAACTTTCAATGCAGTTGGTACTTTAATGTTTGTTTGGCTCGAATGCCGCCTAACTAGACCGGGGTGGGCAGTGTGGGGTAATCCATTAGTGATGCTTAAGCCGACTGGTAACCAGACTTTATGATAAGCTGCGGATCTCCATTAGAGTACCTATGAGACATACGGGACACCACAACTCACAGAATGGATTGAGTTCTGAGTAGGTCTGAGAGTCTGAGACTTGAGAATAATTTTGGGTTAATGTGTTTGAAGTAGCTATTCGGTATGAATGGGCTCAGTCGGTGAAATAATATAAGTGGACTGTATTAAAATAGGTATACGTAATAGGTAATTTACATGATAGAATAGGAACTATGGAAATGCCCGTGGTGCCCGCGTCTGTGAGATTAGTGGTGCAGCGCGAGGACAGCGCCGGCGTGTACCGAGCTTTGTGCTCCGAAACCCGAGCCGTCCTCTCGGCCAATCACGCGCACATCTGATCATAGTATCATGGTATCAGAAGCATAATAAGGCATAATAGCATAAGCAGGCGGTTTTCCTTTGGAATGATCTTCTTCAGAATATCAGGACGTTGACCAGTCGGTACATATTTAAAATTAAAGCTCAGGAATACTTACGCAAGAAATTGGCAGATTCATCAAACATATAATTTATTCTTTTTCTCTAGCTATATTTTTTATCTCTCTCTACTGTTTATATTTTGTATGTATGTATTTATTATAATGTATTTTTTGTGTTTCTCTTTCAACTTCTCTTTTATATCTTTGCACCTACCATGTTTTGTCTCTGCATCACCTTAAGGTAGACTGGTAGAAAATGCCTAAGGTATTAAGTCCGCCATTGTGAAATGTTCTTCTTTGTGCATAAAGTTTTTAATAAATAATATTTAACTCCCAATTTATTTGGTGGCTTATCTACAATTGTTGCACTACAATTTATTGCAGATACAAGTATAGTGCACAATATGATGCGCCAGACCCAGCATGGTCTTTTAGTCACATGTGCTATACTTAAAATAAAATAAACTTAAAGGTTCGGGTAAATATTGGTGTATTGATAACAACATTTGCATTTGATTAGCCTGCAGGGAATGCAGTTAACCGTGGGTAGTATCTGGGACGTTCTGTGTCCTGGAACTGGACAAAGTCCTGCAAAAATTGTGCTGTTTTGCCAAAATTTGATTATCCAAACAAAATTGTAGAAAGTTTTTTTTGGAACCAATGCAATATTTGGAATTAATTTTGTACGAACATTATTATTTGATCATAATTTTACTGGGCAGGATATTACTAAGGATAATGCCATTAAAGCTTTTCATCTTTAATCAAGTGATTTATTGTATCAAACAGGCACCAACCGACTAGGTGGTCGAATGACCTGACCAAAATGCGATTTTGGTCGCATGCCGCGGAGATTATGGATGCAGGCCGCGCCGTACCGGTCTGTTTGTAAATCCTTAGGGGAGGCCTATGTCCAGCAGTGGACTTTCTGTAGCTGACGATGCGTTAAATGTGTCAGGAGTTTGGTCGTGGAGGGTCTCCAGATCAATCTCTCTCTGGCGTAGCATCGTTGGTCGTGTTTAACCTTGCATCACCTCGCTCAACTTCCGTCTCTCTTCCTATTCACTCAGACTTTTTGAGTGAATAGGCTCTTAATAAACTAGCGCACTTTACCATCCACGATTGCATCACTGCTTACCATCAGGCGGGATTGCGGTCAAGTACTAGTTTATAACGATAAAAAAAAAATTGCTAAGTACTTAAAAATAAAGAAAGTGACAATTTTTTTGATGACACAAGGGTAACCTATTACGATCACGCATGTAATATCAAAAAGGGTAAACAGACCCTTTACGTTCGATACTGTAGGCGGTTAATGGTAAATACTGGCCAGTTAATTACCTGGACGACAGACTTTGTATAGCAAAAATCAGCTGTATTTGTCCTTGGGCACTGAGCAGTAAAAATGATGTTTGACTTCTTCAAAAAAAACAAAAAAAAAACGAATTTAATGTGATATCAACCAACACAGGTCTGACTAGTCCATACGTTTAAAGCCGCTCAGCGAGCTATGGAGCGGGCTATGTTGGGCGTCTCGCTGAAGGACCGCATCAGAAATGAGGTGATCGGACAGGCGACCAAAATCACCGACATAGCTGAGAGGATCAGCATGCTGAATGCTGATGCAATTGGCTGGTCACATATGCCGCAGGACCGACAACCGTTGAGGTAAATGAGTCCTCGAGTGGAGACCGCGTCTCGGCAAACGTAGCGTAGGACACCCTTGGGCGAGATGGTGCGACGACATCAAAAACGTGGCTGGTAGTGGCTGACGAAGAACTGTTTAGGGTCGAGCTTGTTGGCGTGCCGCAGTGGGTGAGAAGAGGCTGATGATGATGATGGTGATGAACCAACATGAACTGGGGCCCTAGTCTGCTACTACAATAGTGTCAGAATAGTCAATCAGTGACCTCATAATGATGGATATTGTCAATTTTCGTAATCTAATAACAAAATAGCGCCATTATGTCTTTCCAGTGGTCAATCACTGCATTCCAAATTAATAAATGTTCGTATTGAGTAGGTACTGGTTTTTAGAAAATCATTTCTATTAACGGGTTTTATAATAACGGCATTCTATCATCATTCCATTACAATACAACTGATATAATTGATCGATCATTATGAATTAGCATAATCGCGTTGAAATGACAAATTTATAAAAATAGGAGATTAGGGCCCGACTCGTGTAGTACGTTATAGTCGGGTTACCCCTGTGCGTTTTAAACGTCAAAGTTGTTATGAGTTTAATCTAACATATGTAGGTACTAAACATTTTGTTTGAGCAATTCACTCTTTAAACTTCTTCATTAAGCGACATAGGAGCTTAAATGTTTATTGGAAGGGACCTTTTTCAAATGACTAACGTACGATGAATGTGCCACCTACTGCATTCAAACATGAAATATAGATATATAAGAAATATTTTAGGGTCACTGGAGCCTCTTGTTTTGTGTCACTGAACGAATTTTTGTATGCTTGATTTCGACCAAAAAAGAAACTTCATTTTAAGAGGAACATAAGAATTTTTAGCTCTTGCAAGTTTTTTAGATAATCTAGTTAAATATCAATTTGACATTAGCTAAGAAATCAATTCGTAGGTGAAGGAATGGGTGGGCTTTAGTCAGTAAAAGTCTGACATGCCTTTCTACTCTGCCCAGAGCGGGAGAGGTCATTTGTTGATATCCCAGCCACAAAAAAAAAAAAAACCTTGTTACGTTAGATGTCCAATACAAACCTTCGTCATGACCGAATAACCCTTTTTACGTCACCTAACGATTCAATAAAACGTCTCGATTTTTACAGGGTTGACGTCGGGGTCATTACAGAGGTATTCGCCATTGAACCCGTTTGCGTGTTAACAAATTGGTCCCGTATTTCTTTGATTTAGTTTAGTTGGGGAAAGTTTTTAGGATGTATGGTTTGAAATATAGGGTTGTTGAGAAGGTCATGACACACAAACACAGACACAATACACGGATTAATAATAAAATATGCATTGTTAAGTGTAGAGCTAATGTTTATTACTTCATCATAGCGGTCGTGGGTTTAAAGACAGGTAGGCGCTTTACTTTGTATTAATAATTTACTATTCCTCTCAAAACGGTAAAGGAAAACATCTTGAGAAAACCGGCATGTCCTACAACCTAGTGGGCTTCCATTTAGGTAATAAGTTTTTACTTATTTACTTACTTACATTTCCATTTTTATTTTTTTGCTTTGCTGGTATTTTGGCGTGGCTAACTGACATATGGTAAATAATTTCATTTAATGTTCTGTGTTTTGTTGTGTTAATTACTTTACATAGTATTGTGTAAAGTCATGTGTGTTTTAAATGAACTGGTAGCTATAGTGCTGATAGATACTGCGGAATTTGTTCCGCCCCTTCTTTTCCCCAGCGAAAGCACTAGGACGTGGCGAAGGACGGACGTTTTGGGGGACTGTCTCATATAATATTGACGTTCAAAAAGTGCTAATTCTCAGCTTGTCATGTTAAATGTTAAGATTTAGTTAACACGTAAATGTCAGTAATAAACTAATAGTGCCAGGGGGTGATAGGATTCGGTGAAACGCGATGAGTTTGGGTCGAAATAGGCTATTTGACAGATTTATAATTTCTATCTTGAATTACTTGGTTGCGGTTAAGAACTTTACCGATAGTATATTTTTTAAATTTTAAATAAATATTTCGTAAGAAACATGCAAATAAAAATTCAAAATTCAAATAAGTCACCCAAACGCTTTATTCAGCAATATGGCGTCGCGCTTTGTAAGTGACGTCACAAGAATATAAAAGATTTTCGGTTTCACAGTGGTGTTTGTGTTTATCTGTTATTTGTTGTTGTTTATCTAATAAAATGGTTTACAAGTGGTGTGCTGTACCGGGTTGTACAAATTCATCGATAAAAACCCCCGAGAAACTGTTTATAAATTTGCCGAAAAATCTGAAAATTCGTAAATGACGTTATCGTGACATTAGCTAATCCGGATCGTTTCACAATAAGTGGAGCGAGAAATAAAAAGCCAAATATATTCTTGTGTTTTTGGATATGTTAATTGTTATTATTTTAATTAAAACTTGTGCAAATGACGTATATAACCCTCATTTTATACATTTAAAGCAAATAATTACAAAAAAATCATATTGTCAAATAGCTTATTGCATGAAGAAATTCGTCAAAGTCGAGGTACATAATTGGGGAAAATTACGCATAAATCGGCGCAGAGGACGCTGCAAGCATACACAGTTAACAAACCGTCATATTGTACAATCTCATATCCTTGTCGTACTGCGTCATTTGAATGTAATAATTGGGTATTGACTATTTTATGAAGATATACATCATGACATCCTATGGTCATTTCAAAGTGAACGATATGAAGAAACTGCTTCGTGAACGTGCTGCGACTTAGATGATGAAAAGAAGGATTCGGTGGAAAGATATGACATTAAAATTGTGTTGTTTTCTTTATTTTATTCAATTTAATTCAATAAAAAAAAAAATATAGAAATACATTTCCATTCAAAAGAAAAAAAAAACTTCGTGGGCCAGTACTGCACTCTGACGGCCGAATATTGCAGTATTATCCCATTGAAATAATTTACATAACATAAAGCTCTTGTCTTGGCCTGTAACGTACTGTAGCCATAAGTTACAATAGTTAATTGTGCACATTACAGCTCCTATTTATAATAAAGTATCATAATCATCTTTTAGTTTTCTCGATTAATCATAATCTTAGTTTATACAAAAAGGCTTTGTTCGAAGATAAGTATTTTAGTGCAAATAATAGCTAAACAAGAACAGTATTATGTAAAGGGTTTTATCGGAAAGGTAATCTTGGCCATAGATAGGGTTTTCTAACTCCTAAATATGTCGCTTTTATATCCCTAAGAAGACGTAGAACGGTTTGCGACCACACGGGGCTTTTCCTGCCTTTTGTCTTTGTTTTATTTTATTACAATGTAAAGGCCAGTAGCACTGATAATCGATTTATTATAGGAGATTTCTTTTCTAAATACCCTACAGTTAAGATTCTTTAAAAAAAAAACGGGTTTTTACTCTTCACTAGTATGTGTATTCCTAGAAGAGGGATGTTGTCTTCACTTACATGACGGCGGAGACGGCCGTCATGAAAGTGAAGACACCGGAATTTAACTATCGGTGTCAATAACGCACTCGTCGGAAAACTCACCAAAATTGCGGACGCTATGTGACGGCCAACGTAATCTTAGAAAACCCCAGCTTTAAAGGGTTGTGTTGTGTCATTGACCACCTACAAATGTCAGTATTGTGTGTAACGCGGATAGGAGGGTTACTATGACGTGTTAAAACCGTCATTATTCCACTATCAGACAAAGATAGAGCTATACAGGATTAATAGCGCTATCCCTGTTTCATAATGGAACTATGACGGTTAGTTTTAACATGTCATGGCAGGGCCTCAAGAGGCTGTTAATTGTCCAACTCGACGTCTGTTTGAGGACGATTGTCTGACTTGATTGATAGATTCGTGGAGGTACTTGGTTGGCTTTAAAATCTGGATCTGAAATTTGTACAGAAAACTGGATCAATATTTGCCAGCGGCGGTGTTTCCGTCAATTTATGTGTATTCAAGGCTAAGGTGAATAGGCTCTTAATAAACTAACGCGCTGTACGATCAACGACTGCATCGCTGCTTACCATCAGGCGGGATTGCCATCAAGCACTAGTTTATAATTTATGAAAAAAAGGACTAAATACTACACACTACACTACTATACATTAGTTATTCCGGGTCTGGCTGCTCGTGTATATATGTGACCTTATATGTTTGTAAACGCAACCACGATAACGGAGAAATTTCTAGAGTGGGGCATTCAATAACTGTCTATAAAGAAAGTAGAGGAAAAAACATCTTCTAAGTCTATAAACACAAGAATGCTTTAGAAATAATAAAGGAGATTTCCTTTTTTTTTATATCACGTTGCCCTACACTAGGAATTAGAAATTTTATAAACATAAATAAACTCACATACACAATCAACCAAATTTTGATTGTTTGTGTATACAATAAAAATATTGGTTCCGTGTGGGAGTCGAATCCGCTACATGCAGCGCAATAGTCGTTCGCTCAGTCACTGCATCAACCTCAAAAATCTGTATTTCGGAATGCAAGTAATCATAATCCATACTTAAAAAACTAACTGTATTACATAAATACACGGAATTATTTTGTTTTTCGGAATCATTTCGAAAGGAAGCGTTGTTTGTAATTTGTTATCGATGACAGTAACTTAGTATAGTATTGGGGTAACCTGTTAGGTGTAAGAAGTTATAGATAATAAAGAGATATAAATAAATAAGAACAAAAGATATTTAGGCATCGAGGTACTCATCCAAGTGAGACATATTTTTTTTTATACGTTGTCCCACATTAAAAATTTCTCCTGTATCGTGGTTGCGTTTACAAACATATAAAGTCACATATTTACACAAGCAGCCAGACCCGGAATAACTAATTACTCCAACAACTGATGTAAAGTATAATATAGTATTCAGTCACAAAGATTTAAAACTATGTATGTTATTTGTAGCAAATACAAACAAAACAAGTGAAACTAACTCGACACGATGTCACGTGCCTCCTTACCCAGTGTCTTTATAAAGGGACTGTCTACTTTGTCGAATAAAGTTTTCAAAAACTTTCAGGGTATTGCTGAACTTTTTTTATAGGTGAGAAATCATGAAATGACTTCTCTCACTTTTATTTAAATGGAAGGGCGTGACAGACTTTTGCTGAGGAAATCGGCCCGTGTTCCTTTTTTGCCTGGAAGTGCATTTTAACTGTCTTTCTACATCGTTCTGACGTGTATAAATTCAACATGAATGATGTCATCAAATGATTTGTAATAATTTTATGATTTTAAAAGGGTCATCATCATCATCCCAACGTTAATCCCAGTCGCATCCGAAGCCTTTTCAGCTTTGGAGTCTGGGATCCGCTTTACCAGTCCAACTGCTGATATGGCTAAACTTCGACATTTTCCGTGAAGCGACTGCCGTCTGACCTCCACAACCCGAAGGCGACATCGAAGCATTGCAGTTAGACCAATTGTTGGATTTTTGAGGGCTCCAACAATCCGTAAGGACTGCCATTAGATGTTCGTATGGCAAGCGGGAGCGGTAGCGGCCGCGTCCGCTGCCGCTACGCCATGGAGGCTGTCACATGTATGATTTTAAAAGAGTGTGTGCAGAGTTTCTTGCATGTTCTTGTTCTCTACATACGATTTAGAATCAGTAACTAAGTAGCTTCATCTTACTAACTGACGGAAATGTGATCCCTCACTATGGGCCTCATAACAAAGCTCAAGGTTGGACAGAGAGCTATGGAGAGGGCTATGCTAGGTGTTTGTCTACGTGATCGAATCAGGAATGAGGAGATTCGTAGAAGAACTAAAGTCGCCGACATAGCCTAGCGGATTAACTCTTTGAAGTGGCAGTGAGCGGGGCACATAGCTCGTAGAGCCGATGGCCGATGGTGCAGAAAAGCTCTTGAATGGCGACCACGCACCGGCAAGCGCAGCGTCGGACACCCACAGACTAGGTGGTCGGATGACCTGACCAAAATCGCAGGGAAGCGCTGGATGCAGGCAACGTCCAACCATTCTTTTTGGAAATCTAGCATTGGACTTCATGTGACTGAGATGATGATGATGACTGACTGACCTACCTGTTGATAACTTAAAAGTACCTTTAATTGGTCTGTTGAAATAAAATGTTTTGTTTTTAATTTCGTTTTACCCATAATTCATATTATGGTTCTCTTTTGCATAATGTATATAAATAAGCCAACAGTTCAAAGCATATGAGCTTGCAGTGTATATTGCAATGTCGAAATGGTCATCATGCCGTTTCCGACAAAGTAAAACCGTCAGAATTTAATTCGAACATTTTTAATGAAGAGATGTTGCGCAAACGGGATCTGAATTCCGTATTTATTGCATTTTTGATCAAAGTTGCAGCCCATGTATGAATGATGCATACCGCAGACAAGTTGAATCATATATATTTGATTAATATAAATATTTATTCATTGTATATTTTGCGGTATCAAAGTTTATACTTCCTGTGGACTTCACATTGCGATATGAGGTTTGATTTTAGAATATCGTGGGTAACATTTATATAGTATGTTGAAACACAGCATACCATCTTTAAATATCAGGACTCTTCCGTGTCTCAAAGAAAGCACGTACCAGCTGTCATTTGTGCATCTTGGCAGTCTTTACGGGTAGTCAGAACCCTGTAAGTCTTGGAAACCTGTCTTACCAAAGGGTATCGTAATCCATACTAATATTATAAATGCGAAAGTATCTCTGCCTGTCTGTCTGTCTGTCCGGCTTTCACGCCAAATCTACTGAACCGATTGTAATGAAATTTGGTACACAGATAGTCTAGAGCCTGAGAATGGGCATAGGCTATAAAACATCCCGCTATGACCAATAGGAGCAGAGCAGGAACAAAAAATATTGCGGAAACGGGAGCAAACGTGAACGTACATATTGCTCTCATTATTTTAGCAGGCGCTTATATCAACTGAGCTCTTTCGGTTCGAACCTTACGCGGGTGAAACCGCGGGGCACAGCTAGTACCCAATAATTGGACTGTGGAGGTCAGATAGGCAGTCCCTTCATATAAAATACTGGTATTCAGCTGCATCCGGTTAGACTGGAGGCCGACCCGAATATATATTATTCAATAATTGTAGATATATAGTGTCCAGATAAAGACTTTCCATCTCCATGATCTTTAATTCAGCGCTAATCTTCGAAAAGATCTTTCTTTTTCGGCTTATATTAATATTCATTGCTTATAGGGAAGTGTAGACTAGCCAGCCTGTCGGTGTACTACAGGATGCATTTTTTAGAGTGTGCGAGGGAATTGCATGATTTAAATCTCCCATCTCTTTTCCATCATCGGACGACCCGTCGTACGGCGAGTTTCCACCCTTACGTTGTTGGCACCACTGCGATCTGGACTAAGCGTTTCGCCTCCTTTTTTATACCGGACTGGAACATTTTGACAGCGGCGGTGTTTCCGTCGGACTACAATTTAAGTATCTTCAAGGCTAGAGTGAACAGTCTCTTAATAAAATATCGCACTTTACCATTAACGATTGCATCACTGCTTACCATCAGGCGGCATTGCGGTCAAGCACTAGTTTATATATATGTATATACCAACGTTGATAAGTACTTTAGCTTCTTCGTGAGACTAGACGTCTGTTAAGGACACGGTTCAAGATATCCCTGTCTCGCCTGCTCGACTGTCACTACCAGAGAACGAAGGCAGGTATTATGAATATTCAATATTAAAACTGGACACTATTGAGCGCGAATGGAATTAATTGGTCGACACGAAAAGAAGAAGTATTGGTTAGTTAGCTCAAATACGGCTAAACGTCATCATCATCCCAGCATTCATCCCAGTCGCATCCGAAGCCATTTCAGCTTTTGGAGTTTGGGGTCCGCTTTACCAGTCTAACTGCTGATATGGCTAAACTTCGACATTTTCCGTGAAGCGACTGCCGTCTGACCTCCACAACCCGAAGGCGACATCGAAGAATTGCAGTTAGGCCAATTGTTGGACTTTTGAGGGCTAAAACAACCCGCGCCACCTTGCGCAGCGGCCGCGTCAGCTAATGCCACGCCACGGAGGCTGTCCAAATACGGCTAAACGTAATAGATATAATACAGTTTTTGTCATTGACATTCACACAGGAAGTTGCTATCAACAAAAAAACTTAATTATAATACAGTCTGTTTGGTGTATCGTGTGCTAAAAATTTAAATGGTCGACTGAAGGAGTCAGCTAGCCTTTCAGACCCCCTAAAACCCCTCATGAACTGTGGATTCTTTTTTTGTTTTTATATTTAAAAAAAGATGTAAATTTTATATACAAATACAAACTAAAAAAATATATAAGGCGTGTATCGTTTAAGAGTACCTTTAGATACAAAATTAGTGACAGTAGTCACATAGTTTCTTTTTAATTCACCCGCAAAGGTAAAACTTAAAGGTGTACATGTTAC
This sequence comes from Sesamia nonagrioides, assembly GCA_017933935.1. Lineage (NCBI taxonomy): Eukaryota > Metazoa > Arthropoda > Insecta > Lepidoptera > Noctuidae > Sesamia > Sesamia nonagrioides. The sequence continues at coordinate 268,838 of JADWQK010001242.1, forward strand.
AGCTCTTAATGGCTACAAAAAAAAAACCAAAAGCGACCGAGAGTTTCCAACTCCCTCATTGATTCTCCAGTCTCGTTCTCTTAGTATCCTCTTGCTAATGATATTCCACATGCCATAAAAATCTTTATACAACTCTGTGAATTCTCTAGAATTGTGAATATCTAAAGGTAGATAGAAATTATGCGATTTACTGTTTAGGGTGTAATGAATTACGTAATAAAAGGTGGCTGGTAGTGGCTGGCGGAGAACTGCTCAGGATCGAGCTTGTTGGCGTGCCATGAAGGAGGCCTATGTCCAGCAGTGGACGAGTAGGGGCTGATGATGATGATGATGATTAATTACGTAATGTGCGATTCCGTCCTCGCAAGGTATGGAAATATTGATATAAGCCTACCCTAATTAGCAAGAGATAATAACTTAAGCACGCGGAAGCCTGTGTCCTGGGGACACAGGCTTCCGCGTGTTCCTCTCAGTGAGAGGGAGTGGGCCGTAATCTACTACGCTGCCCCAGTGCGGGTTTGATGATGTCACATGTCTATAAAGTTTTACTTCTAAGACAAGCCTGTGTGAAAAAGAGAATAAAATCAGACTAACCGGTCACTTAATTTTACCTCTGCATATGCAGTTTTTTTTTATAATTATAAACTAGTCATCATCATCAACCTTTTTTTATCGTCCCACTGCTGGGCACAGGTCTCCTCTCATACAGAGAAGGATTGAGCGTAATCACCACGCTTGCTCAATGCGGGTTGGCGATTTCAGACCCAAAGTCTAGGTTTTCTGAAGATGTTTTCCTTCACCTTCAGTCATTGGTGTTCAAGATATACTTAGAAAGTACATATTATACTTTAGAAAAGTTACATTGGTACTTGCCTGACCTGGAATTGAACCCGCGCACTCATACTTGAGAGGCTGGTGTTTTAACCACTAGGCCACCACGACTTAAACTAGTGCTTGTCCGCAATCCCGCCTGATGGTAAGCAGTAATGCAAAGGTTGATGTTAAAACGCGCTAGTTTATTAAGAGCTTATTCACTCAAAAAACTAAGTAAATAGGAAGGAAGACGGCAGTTGGGAGACACGATGCAACGAAAAACCAAAAAACATGACCGACTGTGCTGCACTACATAGAGGGAGATTGATCTGGAGACCCTCCACGACCAAACCCCCGGTACAAAAAAAAATTTGGCGCATCGTACCCGGCACACAACGCTACACAACTGCCCAGCCGTACGGAGGATGGGTCTGCGTCCTCCGTACGGCTTCACATCATGCCGGAACTCGACGAATCGCTTTCTGCTCATGTAACATTTATACAATAACCAGCAATGGTCTACAGGCAAGTGAAGGAACACGGGTAGGTTTTAGTCAGTAAAAGTCTGACACGCCCATTTGCTCCGCCCAGAGCGAGAGAGGTCATTTGATAATTTCCCATCACAAATAAAAAAAGGGGGCTGGTCTATCTAGCTCTGTAACTCCCTTCGATTCACATGAAAACAAACTAGACACTGTGAAGCGCAGTGTGACACTGATACTGGCGGCGGCGTATAGAATTATAAAAGAACTAGCTTTCCGCCCGCGGCTTCGCCCGCGTGGAGTTCGGTTATATCGCGCTTTTTAGATTTCCCTCGGGAACATCATTTTTTTCCGGGATAAAAGGTAGCCTATGTTCTTTCTCGGGGTCTAGAGATTGTCTGTGCCAAATTTCATCAAAATCGGTTGAGAGGTTTAAGCGGGAAAGCGTAACAGACAGACAGACTGACAGACAGACAGACAGACAGACCGACAGACATACAGACAGAGTTACTGTCGCATTTATAATATTAGTATGGATGACTAAGTTATGATATTATTAAAGTGAGTAAAAATAAAATAAATATAGTTTAAAAAACTAAAAAAACATGCTTTTAAAGAATATCAAACTAAAAAGTAAAAAATAATTAAAAAAAAAGAGTGAGGCGCTTTGTGCCATAATTTTGGTATAATAAGCGCCTCACGCTTTTTTTAAAATTATTTTTTACTTTTTAGCTTGATATTCTTTAAAATCATGTTTTTTTTAGTTTTTTAAACTATATTTATTTACAACTTTTTAGTTCGATATTCTTTTAGAAAATAAACGAACGGACGAACGTATTGAAAACGGTGGAACATTTTACTGTAATGAGCCGCTCACTCGTAGTCCAAAGAGTTAGAGACGGACAAACAAACAAGCAAGCAAGCAAACAAACAAGCAAGCAAGCAAGAAGCTAATAAAAAGCTTGTAATAAAATTCATGCACAACGCACCTTCAGAAAAATATATTTTTTCAATGTGATTATAGCACACAAGTCCCAAACCTAACAGAACCTAAAACAATGCTACTGGCCATTAGACAATTAAAAAAAAAAACGATTTGTGCTGTCCCTGAATAAACAATTATTTAGCTCGACGCGGCAACCCTACTCTTGAAGGCAGACAAAAAAGAATTAAATTAATCTGCTCTTGGAGAGACATGTTTTGTTTTTTACGAGGCAACTAGTTTCCGGGAAGATAGGCTAATTAACTAAGCAATGTTGTGTATGATACGTTTTAGAGGTCCGTACCTAAAAGGTAAAAATGGTAAAAAGGTAAAAATATCTCATTCGCCCTGAGGACATGGTGGAGCATACAGTGGAGGTCTGGCCGACTTGGGCAGAGAATCGCCGTGTCCTCGTAGCGGCGATCAGCGGCGAGAGAGCATGGCAGGCCGTCATCACTTTTTGCAAAGCAGTGGTGCTGGCAAAGGAGGAGTTAAGGACTACTAAGTAATGCCATCCAACATATCAATGCCGCCAGTCTCTTGGGTACAATATCATCATTCATCATCATTATCAACCTTTTTATCGTCCCACTGCTGGGCACAGGTCTCCTCTCATACAAAGAAGGATTGAGCGTAATTACCAAGCTTCCTCAATGAGGGTTGGCGATTTCAGACTTAGGTCTGAAATGAACCTGGACTTTAAAGTCCAGGTTTCCTCAAGATGTTTTCCTTCATCTTCAGTCATTGGTTTCCAAGATACACAGGGTACAATATCAGTCGACAGCAATGCGGAGAAATTTGGACGCCATATTTCAATTTTGTAATCGTTTTAGAGGATATTACATTTTCATGTTAGAATTTTGTTAATTCATTTAGTATTTTTACCGCTTTAATAAATTGGGAATGAATATTATAAACGGGTAAAAAAAATGTAGTAGAAAAAATCTGTCATTAATGTGAAACTACAGTATATTATATAGCCTAGTGCCCTAGGTCAAGTTTTATGTGAAAATAAGCTTTTCATTTCACACGGTCAAAGTTGCGGGCAATAGCTACTAGAATAAGTCATGTTTACTATGATTTTATGTATAAAAAAACAACTTTTAATTGTAATATGACAACAGCTAATAGCAGATGATACGTGAAGAATATTTTTAGTAAGAATAATGACGCGAACTTTAAATACAACAGAAATATAATTTTATTTCGTTAAGTGCGCCGACAGTTAAATCTTGTGTGTTATCTGTGGTTGAAATATCATTCATACACGTACGCACACACGCGCACGCTCTGCCTGTGCGTTCGCGCGGTTCATAGCAATGTGGTTCTTCTTAGCATGCTACTGGAGTTTTGAGCGTTTTGCTGTACGATAAAAAAATAGAAACTGGAAGTGTGGTAGAAAATTTGTCATGCTACTTTGTTTATAATTTTCTCGGTCTTTTATAGTTTTATTACTATGACCGCTATTCAGCCAAATCCTACCGTCTGCTTCGCCAAAATTATCCGTTTGCTATGCAGAATACGAATGCAACTCCAAAAACGTCTTATATAACAAAATACGCCAACTCATATTATGAGCATAAACGTCCCTAAGCATATGTAAACTTTAGTACATTGTCATACAAATCCAATAAAAGCAAAATTCTAATATAACATCTAACCCGGAGGCACATGCTCAAGCGATACGCGATTTGCGACAACTGAAAAACAAGTAAAACTATATTTTCAATACTATCAAGTGTTTTCTTACTGATCAGACATTAGTGACGCTGGACACTTCTTCCCAAAGAAAGAAAGATGGATTTTTTTATAAATTACAAACTAGTGTTTGACCGCAATTCCGCCTGATGCAATCGTTGATGGTAAAGCGTGCTAGTTTATTAAGAGCCTATTCACTTTAGCCTTGAAGACACTGAAATTGTAGTCCGACGGAAACACCGCCGCTGGCATATTGTTGCAGACTCTGGATGTACGCGGTATAAAAGAGGAGGCGAAACGCTTCGTCCGAATCGTAGTGGTGTTAACAACGTAAGGGTGGAAACTCACCGTATTACGGGTCGTTCGATGATGGAAGGGAGGTGGAGGAATTAAATCATGGAATTCCCTCGCACACTCACCAAAATGTATCCTTTAGAACTCCGAAACGCTGGCTACTCTACGCCTTTGCTCCAGACTTTGGAGACAGTTTTGAGACAGATGGAATACTCTTTGCATATGATGTACATCATACATTTACATTTAAACACAAATACACACACACACACACACACACACCCCCACACACACACACACACACACACACACATACACACATTGATACGAAAGAACTAGGAAGTGTTACAGGCGTTTTGGGAGTCTCTTTTAGAATGTTAACGTTCGAAAAATATAAATTATTAGCCTTTATTAGCTTCACTTGTATGTTTGCTTTTTTGCTTGTTTGTTTGTCCGTCTCTAACTCTTTGGACTACGAGTGAGCGGCTCATTACTGTAAAATGTCCCACCGTTTTCAATACGTTCGCTCAACCGTTTTTTTTTTTTTTAATAACAATATCGAACTAAAAGTTGATAATAATTTTAAAAAAAGCGTGAGGCGCTTAATATACAAATATTATGGCACAAAGCGCCTCACGCTTTTTTTAAAATTATTTTTAACTTTTTAGTTTGGTATTTTTTAAAGGCATGTTTTTTTTAGTTTTTTAAACTATATTTTTTTATTAAACGTACTTTGATATCGATTTTAGAGTTATCATGTCCCTAGTTTGAACCCATCTAGCCTGTCCCTTGCTGCCTTCCTCCGTCCCCATAAGCGAGGTCTGTAACGCCACAGGTGGTCTTCAATAAGTACGTTTTATGCAGCCCTGCCTTAAAGTTCTAAGACAACGTAAGATCTACCAATCCGCACTAGGTCCGCGCGGTAGATTATACAATTCACTTGTTCTCAAAGAGAGTTCTATGTTCCAGCATTAAGAGCATTATAGGCTGATTAGGTTCATGCTATGCTTTGGCTGGGGATATCTACGACCCGTATAAGTTTCGACTCCTTGGGAATGGTAGTATAAGAATCTTCTTCCAATAATTATCTTCTACCATGTTCTTCTCACCGCACAGGGTTTCTTAAGTCTTCATTTCTTGTCCAGGCGCTTTTCCTTTGGAATGATCTTCCTCAGTTAAAGCTCGGGAATACTTACGCAAGAAATTGGCAAATTCATCCCTTATGTAATTTATTCTTTTTCTCTATCTATAACTTTTTTAACTTTATCTACTGTTTATAAATAATAATAATAATATTTATTCATCAAGAAAGGATCAGATTTCACATAGTTATAATGGTTTATGTATACAAATAACTGATCTATACACCAAAAGAGGAAACTCTGCCTCTCAAACTAGGCGATAGCCTGTATCTTGAGAGACAGTGATTCGTTGCTTTAACTAATTATTAATACAAAAGTGGACTGGGTCGTACAATATTAATGATTAGTCGTGATAATGTCAAAAATTTCAATTTCCTACGCTACATATGTGAATGGATTATATTTTGTATGTATTTATTTATTTTTTTCTCTTTTAACTTTAGTTTATTTGCACCATGGTAGGTGTTTTGTCTCTGCAACACCTTAAGGTAGACTGGTAGAAAATGCCTGGCATTAAATCCGTCGTCGTGCAATGTTTGTGCATAAAGTTTTAATAAATAAATATATATTAGGATAAAAATTACCCGATTTATTATTCATAGTTATAAACCATTGTGTGCTAAATTTAATCCAAATCTGTTCAGTAGTTTTTGCTTGAAAGAGTAACAAAATTATATAAAAACTTTTTTTACGTTTGTCATACTACTAGCTGAACTCTGCGGTTTCAAACGCGTAAGTTTCGATAACGTTTGACTATTAGGATAAAAAGCATTTTATGTATTATTCCTAGCTATAAAATATCTGTCTGCCAAGTATCATGGAAATCTGTTCAGTAGTTTTTGCGTTAAAAAGAGTAAAATTTTTGGAGTGAGTAATCTTTGTGCGCCATAATCGCACGTGGATTTTTGGCAATTACACCGTACATTTCGTTAGTATCTACTGCGTGGTTATTTAAAAGTTAGAGATAAGTCCTCGTTCATACTATGTTTAGTAATTAGGAAAGTTCATACAATATGTTCTGCGAGTTTACCAGAGGGTCAGCCCCCTCCTACCTCCCCCTGGGTACGCCCATGGAGCTAAGAATTATTCATTTACATTATAAGCGAAATTTATAAGTACATAATGCCAAACAGGATTAACAGGACAGATTTGCGGGATACTATTTGTTTAAAAAAAGTAATGGATTAACCAGATAACTCGCGCGCCTGTCACTTGTCATGAGTTGTGTTGCGAGTCGCATCGCTCGCGGCTGTGACCGGGGTCTGTAAGACGCCTCCTCACAGTTCTATCGTGCATAGTGATGCAGCAACATGCCCCATATCACAGGACACAGATGTCTATACTATTGCGAACACTGCAATATATCATTGTGTGCAAAGTATAAATCTGAATGCTTATATTAGATATCTTATGTGACGTAAATTGAAAATTGGTTTATGATAATAGTTAATGTAATCACACAACGCCTTGATTTATATTTACATCACAGCCTCCGTACCGTAGCGGTAGCGAACGCGCCCGCTGTGCAAAGAGGCGCAGGTTCGATCCCCGCGCAGTACAACTATTTGAATGCATGAATATGAATATTTGCACTGGTCTGGTCGTGCCTCGGAAAGCACTTTAAGTCGTTGGTCTCGGTTGCCATACGAACATCTAATGGCAGTCGTTACGGGTTGTTGGGGCCCTCAATAGTCCAACAATTGGTCTAGCTGCAATGCTTCGATATCGCCTTCGGGTTGTGGAGGTCAGACGGCAATCGCTTCTCGGAAAATATCGAGGTTTAGCCAAAATCAGCAAATAGACTGGTAAAGCGGACCCCAGACTCCAAAGCTGAAAAAGCTTCGGATGCGACTGGGATTAACGCTGAGATGATGATGATAATTAAAAAATAACATTGTATGTACATGTATAAGCTAAGTAAGGAAATGTTTAAATTGTTGGTCAATTGATCAGGTTAAGCTACGCTTGCCGGGGTTAGTCTTTGGATGAGTAACTATCTTTCCTTACCGGAACCCCCCAATTGCTTGAAAAAGCGCGTTAAGCCGTTGGTTCCGGCTGTCATTCATAGATTGTTGACAGTCATTTCTGGGCGTCAGAAGTCTGAAAGTCTGACCACCAGTCTTACCAATCATCATCAGCCTCTACTCGTCTACTGCTGGACATAGGCCTCTTCCATGGAACGCCAACAAGCTCGATCCTGAGCAGCTCTCCGCCAGCCACTACCAGCCACCTTTTTGATGTCGTCGCTCCATCTCGCCCAAGGGCGCCCTACACTACGTTTGCCGAGACGCGGTCTCCACTCGAGGACTCGCTTACCCCAACGGTTGTCGCTCCTGCGGCATATGTGACCAGCCCATTGCCACTACAGCTTGCTAATTCTCTCAGCTATGTTGGTGACTTTGGTCCTCTGTCTTACCAAGGGATATTAGCTTATTACCCAATAACTGTATTGTGAAGGTCAGATAGGTAGTTGCTCTATGTAAAACTCTGGTATTCAGCTGGATCTGGTAAGACTGGAAGCCAACCCTGACATAATTGGGAAAGACTAGGCAGATGATGATGATGGTAAGCTACCCGAAACTACCAAAAATTCCAATTAAAATTGACCCTTAATCATTTATAGATAAAGTTGAAATTCTAATAAAGAAATCTGAGAGATTGTAATTGCTTGATGTGCTGTCATCTGTACAGAAAAAACCGATTGCACTTATACTCTTTGGTCATGTAGGTTGATAACAGATTATAGACTACAAAATAACCATTTGCTTTTAAGTCACATGAATTGTGTATTCCGTTGTACTCATCACAGTTTGGTGTTAAAATGTCAGTCGTGTTTCGTCCCACGTCACTGTATGTCGGCCACAAAAGTCATGCTTGAAAATGGTGCTCCAAAGTGCCAGGAATCATTATTACCCTAAATATCCTGCACTAGTACCACAGTAGTAGTAGTTGACAGCCTCCGTGGCGTAGCGGTGGCGAACGCGAACGCTATGCAATGAGGGTGCGGGTTCGATCCCCGCGCAGTGCAAATATTGGAAATTTCGTATGAATGAATATGAATATTTCCACTGGTCTGGTCGTGCCTTTGAAAGCACGTTAAGCCGTTGGTCCCGTTTGCCATATGAACATCTATAGGCAGTCGATCGCTTCTCGGAAAATATCTAAGTTAAGCCAAAATCAGCAGTTAGACTGGTAAAGGGGACCCCAGACTCCAAAAGCTGAAAAAGCTTCGGAAGCGACTAGGATTAACGCTGAGATGATGTTGATGATGATGATCCTGAACTAGTACCATGTAAGTTATAATTTTGTTGAATGAATGAGTTGGAATTTATAGAAAGTTGCAATTTACCATCTAAATAAATGGTTAAAAACTCCAAAAAGACTAACAAAATCAAATACAAGGTTAAAAACAATGTTATCTTTAATTGGGTAAGTATCACATAGGAAAAGACACGTGCGATACATTTAAACACACCAACAAAAAAAGTGTGTGTCGTTTGTTGCTCGTAGCAATGTGCTACGGCGTAGCGCTACGGCTACATTCCGCCGGTTCGCGCGTAGCCCGGGGCTTCGGAATATAGTGTAGATACCAACACGTCGTACTGCATTATGTTTGAATGACATAGTCATACAAGCATAATGCTCCTTTATATAATGTTTTTCTGAACTGACATATTTATTTATTTTTTGCCTTTTTTTCTTTACAAGGCATAACATCATTTTAATAGTTTACTCGTGCTGAAAGTAGCAATTATTGTTATATCAATTATCAACTGATTATTTTAACGTCAATCTTCTTCGGGAAAATATCCATTTGTCTTCATTTTAAACCAATGTTTCATTTCTAAAACCTAAGTCCCCTTTAGTGTGCTGTAAGAAAAGAAAAATCTTATCTCTATTTAAATAATTTATGCAGCACTAATCTTGTAATAAAATCTCGCTTGTACATCGCCGAATATAGCATGATTAATTAATGCACATGCATGCACATACTGTATATAATACATTAATCTCTCATACGACATCTAAGCCGAATAAGGAAGCAGCGCTCACTAAAACAACCACCTGCTTATAATTGATTAACTACGACAGTGTACTTGTCCTAAATAAACTTGTGAAGTTTTAGTCCACACATACAGAAGTACAATCGAGGACATAAATACACAGTCGGTATTTATAAGGCCGCGGTGTGTTTGTGCACCTGTACTCGGACAAACACCGCCGATTTTTGAACACAACAGTCTCGTTTGAAACGCTTTTATATGCGACTGTACGGTTTCCTAAGCCGAGCTGTGAGCATTATGTGAGTGACTGTACGGTCTGTTTGAGTTTCGATTTGTTTGTTTTGTTTCGTGGAAAGTTGGAGTCAGCTTATTAATAAATGTTCATTGTATTTAAATGTTTGTTTTTCTGAGTTATTCCACTGGCCAGTTAAGCTTTAAATCTGTTTAGTAGAAATAAAATATCTATTATGATTTTACAATATATGTTCTTCCGAAAATTACGACACAATGAGATTTAATCTATACTAATACATAAAGCTGAAGAGTTTGTTTGTTTGTTTGAACGCGCTTGTCTCAGGAACTTCTGGTCCGATTTGAAAAATTCCTTTTGCGTTAGATAGCCCATTAATCCAGGAAGGCTTTAGGCTATATAACATCACGTTGCGACCAATAGGAGCGGAGCATATAAAAAAAACATATCGAAACCTACGCGAGTGAAACCGCGCGGCGCAGGCTAGTCGATACTAATATATAAAGCTGAAGAGTTTGTTTGTTTTTTTGAACGCGCTAATCTCAGGAACTAATAGTCCGATTTGAAAAATTCTTTTCGCATTGGATAGTCCATTAATCCAGGAAGGCTTTAGGCTATATAGCATCATGCTGCAACCTACAGGAGCTGAGCATAACTAACTCCACGCGAACAAAGTCGCTGGCAGCCGCTAGTATTATAATATCTGTAATATACTGTGAAAATTAAAGTCTCCTATAAAATTGGATGCCACAAATATGATGGGGCTTTGAATTTTAACTAGGCATCTAATTCCTAGTTAAAATTCAAAGCCCCATCATATATTTTACTAAAGACACCATCATATATTATTATTAAACCTCAAAATCGTATCTATTTTGATTTTAAAATATCTGTTCTTCCGAAAATTACCAAAAAATGACAGATTAATTTTTTCCTTACTTTTCTGGTATTGTGGCGTGGCTAGCTGGCATATGGTAAATAATTTCATTGTTGTTGTATTTTCTTGTGTTAATTACTGTACATAGTATTGTATAAAGTAATTTTTTTTTTTAAATGAACAGACAGCTGTGCTGCTGGGGAGTTTGTTCCGCCACTTCTTCTTCCCAGCGAAAGAACTAGGAAGTGTCGATGTGTGGGCGTTTTGGGAGACTGCCTTATTATGTAATACTGACGATTAAAAAGTGCTGATTCTCAGCCTAATTTGAATAAATGACTTTTGATTTTGATTTTTTGATATTAAAAAAAATCTTTTACAGAATTACCTAATTAAAATTCAAACCCACTTTCCTCAGAACAATTAAAAACACGCTTAAAGTTTAATGACCTTTGAACAATAAAATATCACTTTTCGCGCGAAATTCGACGCCGTTGTAAACTTTTGATGCCCGTACGATTCGTCGAATTAACCCTGTCGATGGCTTAACTTGCTCTTGTACTAAAACAGTATAAAGTTAACTGCTGTATTCTGAATGGTTCGCGTTTATTATTTGTTTTATTAAGCTTGTGCGTTAATTTTAACTCAGTATAGTAGCGGTGGTAGATGTTGATTTGGCTTGGGAATTAATATTTTGAAAAGTAGGTTAAAACTGTATATTTAAATTTTTGGAAAGGATTGAAAAGTAGTACAAAGTGTGGAAACGATGACAATTTTTTTTTAATATATTCAACATCTAAAGTAATGAACGCACACACTCAAACACACCAATTAGAATATTATGTTTTCAAAATACAAACACTGAATTTTAAATTTAACATGTATATACTACATTGTTATTTATTAAATTAGTTATACCAATTCTTGGAGAACGAAGACCTTACTATTGTTGAAATAAGATTTATTTTTCTTTATTTTGTATTGAATGACTAAATTTGTATGAATACAAGTAAAACTTTGATTTTAAAAGTCTGTACAAATACACCCTGTATTTGTACAGACTTTTAAAATCACAGTTTATATAATATAATAAGTCAATAATTTCCATAGTTTAAATTATGTTTGGGATAAAAAATTACCTATAATAAGAATTAACCGATTCAGTAAACGATTCTGAAAAATCGATTTTCAGGAAGTGTCAGTCATCGTTTCCATACTTTGTAGCAATATTCTGCTTTAATTTTGCTTTTTGTTCCAATATTTTTAATTTTCTTTTTGGGACATATCGAAATCACAATTAAAAAAATAGTACGAGAACAAATGTATAAAATTTTTATCTACATACATATATTCACAGCAAACCGTTTCTAATCTCGTAATCATGACAGCGGTCACTAAACACCAATGAAACCAGACGACCGAAAAAATACGCCATAACACAAGATTAGCCAAACGGAAAGGACTAAATGTTTAGAATAACCTTCACCTGCACAAGCAAAAAAAACTTCACCAGAACATATACTTTGACAATTAACTACACACGTTTTCTTTTTTATAAAAGGGTTGAATGATAATGAAAGTGTACCGCATTATCTTACCAGCTGTCATTTCGTTTTTTTAGGGTTGCATTAAGTGTGCCGATGGGATCTTCAGGCAACGTAATACATTATCAGTACTAATTGTTTTGATTTTGATAGTTCAACAACATATTTTCTCGGTGGTAGGCCGTAATATCGGCTGCCGGCAGAAGTTACCACCCACCAGACAAATTGTTGCCGCCAAGCGATTCGTCGTGTTCCGACGTGATGTCTGGTGAAGCCGTACGGAGGACGGGTCTGAGCACTTTTTGTTGCGTTATGTGCCGGGTACGATGCGCCAAATGTTATTGTGTCGGGAGTTTGATCGTGGAGGGTCTCCAGATTAATCTCCCTCTGGTGTAGCAACGTTGGTCGTGTTGTTGGGTTTAACATTGCATCACCTCGCTCAACTGCCGTCTTCCTTCCTACTCACTAAGATTTTTAAGTGAATAGGCTTAATAAACTTGTGCGCTTTGCCATCAACGATTGCATCACTGCTTACCATCAGGCGGGATTGTAGTCAAGCACTAGTCTATAATTATTAAAAAAAAACATGCATTGTGTTATTTACGTTTTTGAGCAGACAGATATGCTAATATCAGGCTATGGATTAGCAGTATGCTTCAAAATGATTCCAATTGATGGTAATAGGGTGTTACGCAATTAGGGTGCTGATTATTAAGGTTGAGCTGAATAATTGTCATCATCATTAAATTTTCTTTTCGAAAGATATCCACTGCTTAACATAAGCCTTATCCAAGGACCTTCAATTCGAGCAACCGCATACAAAGTGTTCCTGCGATTTAAAAACAGTCTACCTTGTGGGAGGGGTTCCAATGCTATGTCTTGGAAACTCCAGAACCGTATAGCCCTATCGGACATCTGTTCTACGAACAATGTGCTCTGTCCACTGCTACATAAGTTTGGCAATTTTTCGATCTACGTCGGTCACCTTGCCTTCTCCTGCAGATCTCTTAAACTGAAACTTTTTAAACCGTATTTAGCACATATTTAAAAGTAGCTCTTGCCCGCGACTCCGTCCGCGTGGACTTCAGTATACAGCGCGCGGTGGTTCCCGTAAATTAAAAAGAAGTCAGTTGATATAAAATAAGCGCCTGTTAAATTAATGGCAGCAATATGTACGTCTGCGTTAGCTCCCGTTTTCGCAACATTATTTGTTACTGCCCTTCCCCTATTGGTCATAGCGGGATGTTATATAGCCTATGTCTTTTCTCAGGCTCTAGACTATCTGGGTACCAAATTTCATTACAATCGGTTCAGTAGTTTTGGCGTGAAAGCCGGACAGACAGACAGAGATACTTTCGCATTTATAATATTACTATGGATTATTACCGAGTGAAAAATAAAATGAGTTAGAAATTAAAAGGGACCCACACACAAAGAAACAATTTTATAGGCACTTTATTTAGTTTAGAATAAAATGAGATCGCTCTTGTCCGTTGTTGTTTTCGGTAAAGGTTAAACAATTTCGACTTAAGCATTGTTGTCCTCGTCTTCATTAATATTCGGGAACAAAACGATTTGTTGGTGGATAAGTACACCCTACATAATACGCCTTAATTCAAATCCTTGTTTAGTTAAACAATTGTTTTAGAATCTTGCCTTTTCGTTTGCTAAGTTTCAAATTATGTAGGTGTTTCTACAAGTCAGTTTGGCTAAGTTAGAGTGCTTGTTCGGGACGAGGTAAGTTCATAATTTATTAGGATTAATATTTGTCCCATGTTTGGGGCGGCCGGGGCCCCTGCGGTCGAGTCCGTATCTGTTGCTTCTGTTTTGTTGCGAAACAAAGGGGTTTTGCTTATCAAAATTGTCTCCGACACTTGATGAGTTGCCATTTTGAAAATTATGACGTCGTTCAGAAGTGTAACATAAAAATCTATGCGAAGTTCTGTGTTTTGTTAAAAAATGATTTTAAACAACTCGCAATTTCACTATGAAAATATTTTATGCGTATGTTATATTCGTATTAAAATTATTTTCAAGCAAATGCTATGTTTGAAAATAATTTTATAGAAACATATGAATCAATTGGAAAATATTTTATCCTGCATGAAGTGTTAAAAACGTCGAGAGATAAGCCGCAAAACTGAGTATTTCCAGAATAGTGGCTAAAATTCACTATTAAAATAACACTGACTCATTAGTGCAGTGGTGCAATCACTACTACTGTATATGATGAGGTTAGGTTAGGTTAGATTTACAGCTCGGACATTTTTTTTTTTGGGTTTTTCTATAGGTAAGAGATTTCTCAGTAAAACCCGGATTGCTCTCTCGCACAATGTGCATGAACTATTTTCTATTTAATTTTGTAAATAAGAGCTAGTCCTTGATTTCGCCTGATAGTAAGCTGTGATGCAATTGTAGATGGTTAAGAAAAATTGATTGGGTGCTACTTTGAATCTCAGTACAACTCAGTCCCACCCATCGAGGAAATAAAGCGTGATGTTGTCCGTAATTTAAAATGAAAATATTTTATGCAAAGTATTTTAATGTAACAGACGACTTATAAATGTAATGCTGATGATAATAACTTTAAAATACTTAATTCATTATTTTGTTTTAGACGAGCTTTTGCAATATCGTCTGTTTGAAATTTCTTATTGTACCATAAAATATATCTTGTGGTAATCGGCAATTCTATGAGCTTCTTATTACTAAAATGTTCGCAGTTGGTCAGTTTTGAAGATTTTACTCCCTACATACAAACTTACATCCAAAAAGTAAAAAAGTTCTCATAGTTTTTTTTTAGTATTTGATAAAAAATAATAATAATGGGAACCTATTTTTTTTTTTGGGTAGGATATCATCTAATGACTTCTTCTGCTCTTCATCTCAGATTTTAAATCGTGTTCCTTCAATGGTCTGAGTTAGGGGGCCACGGTATCTATTGATGACCCGGCCTCGAAGAACCAGGAGCTCTTGGGGTTCCGGCTTTAGAGGCCGGGATTTGGTGATGAGGAGCCAACAGCGGTGTGGACTTTTGCCGGCCTTCTGCGCCGGCGGTGTTGTTGATGACGCGAGGGATAGCTTGCGGCCTAACCTAGCGTCCCTAGCCAACCTACAGGACCTATCTTTTCACTAGGTTTAATAAAATCACTGACCCTTTTTACAGTAATTTATTTGCAACCGAACTATCCTAACCTAACTATTTACATCACCACAACACAAAGTCCTAACACTAAACTATACACAAACGGAATACACAAGTTACTTTACAATTACTTACTATTTACACAATAATTAATAGAGCAAGATAAACTGAACTTAACGCAACAGTGTGGAAAGCTTTCATTCACGTAAGCCCGATAGAGTCTCACGACAGAACTGAACTAACCTCACGTCAGAACAAAACAGAACTTAACTCATAGCAGAACCAGACGGAACTGAGAGTGCCTCGCCGGCTGACCCGCTTATAAACTCAGCGGATTCGCGAGCACCTTACCAAATATAGTAACAAAATGGCTTACTAAACCATAGCCAATGGCAACGCGTGAAAGCTTTCCTTACCTTATATGGCGACGTTCGGGAGGGCGCTGTACTCCCCCGCCCGCGCCCCTCTGCCCTCCCGGACAGATAAAGGTATCTACGTAGTGCGAGCTATACATATGACAAGGCGATGCTATAACGGGGCGACAAACATTAGCAAAGTATAACAAAACTTATTAAATTCTAAGTTGACTTATATCTAACACTTTTGCTTTTAATAATAGCGCTAGGCACACGCTTAAGTAAGCACTTGTACACATCAACACTGCACATAAAGTCATTCGTCGTCCGTAACATTCTCCCCCCGGCGAAGACTCCCAGTCGCAGCCTCACTTCCAACCGGGAGGACGACGACCTTTCTCGTAGGCCGCCGGAAGACACCCCCACTCGTGCGGATGTCTGCACTGCGCACCTCGCCGTCAGGCCCGGGGTAGATCCCCTCGACCACACCCCTAGGCCACACGTTCCGCGGCAGGGCTGCGTCGACCACGACGACCAGATCACCTTCTTGAAGCTGGCGTCGTCCCGCCGCAGAGTCTCCTCGGGGCACGAGAGTGGGTAGGTACTCTCGCACCCAGCGCCGCCAAAACTCGTCGGCCAGCGCTTGCGCCGCTCGCCAAGCGCGTCTGTCGCCCGGCTGGCATGGCCCCGTGACAGGAAGGCCCGATGATGACCCCAACAGGAAGTGGTTTGGGGTTAACGCCTCAGGATCGCTGATGTCTACTGACACGTGGGTGAGAGGCCGAGCGTTGATAGTGTGCTCAGCCTCAGTCAGTAGTGTGTGCAGTACCTCGTCGCGTGGATACTTCTCGTGTAGTACGGCGCCCAGTGCTGTTTTCACTGAGCGCACCAGTCGCTCCCACGCGCCGCCTTGGTTGGGCGCGCCAGGAGGGATGAAACGCCACTCGACCTGCCGCGAGAGGCAGAAGCTCTTCAATGCTCCCGCCCACTCTAGAGTCGCGGCTCGTAGCTCGGCGTCGGCACCCCGAAAGTTGGTGCCGTTGTCGCTGTAGATGACGCGCGGCCAGCCGCGCCGCGCCGCCATCCGCCGCAGCGCCATGATCGCGGAGTCGGTGGACAGGCTGGCCACCAGCTCCAGGTGGACTGCCCGCGTCGTGAGGCACGTGAATAGTGCGCCCCACCTCTTCTCGTGGCGCCGGCCGACGGTCACTGACATCGGCCCGAAGTAGTCAACACCTGTACTTGTAAAAGGTTTACAAAAAGGATTAATACGGGCACTGGGTAGGTCACCCAGGCTAGGTATCAGTGGTTTACTCTTTCTTATTTTACCGACGGTCGCAAATGCAGTATCCAGTAAAACTGTCGGAGGTCATTGACCACGCGTTCATTGCCCGCATGAGCCGCGAGTTCATGATGCTTCCCAATAAGTTTTTGTATTACTGGATTTCGCCCATCTAAAATAATAGGGCACTTCATTTCTTCGGGCAGGTGCGCGGCTCCAATACGCCCGCGCGCCCTCAGCAGGCCATCCTTGCCTACAAATGGGTCGAGTCTGTACAATCGACTCGATTTCGGTATGTACTTGCCTTCTTGTAGCAATTTAATTTCTTCGGAAAAACTCTCTACCTGCGTTCGCTCGAACCACAGCTTTTCCGCTTTTTGAATATGGCGTACCTCTAGTTCAATACATTTGTGCAACCATTTTTCAACAATCATTAATATCCTTGCAGTTATTCGTAACAATGTATCCCACTTTGATACACGTTCGGCGACTGGCATTGTGTTCCAATGCGCTGGCGCTTTAACGACAGTCACGTGACTTACCGTTGCGTCGTCTGCGGGTTGACTGTCGTTGTCGGGTTGTGTCGGCCATGACTCAGGAGGCTCTCGTAAAAAGGCAGGCCCCCTTAGCCATTCAGGGCGTGGCCCATTCACGTAAGTATTGCGAGTTGCGTCATCTGCTATGTTATGTTTAGTTGGCACCCACCTCCATTGGTCTATGCTTGTACACTCAGCGATCTCGCCTAACCTGTGAGCGACGTATGGCGAGTACTTCTTCGCATTTGTTCGTATCCAAGCGAGCACCGTACGTGAGTCTGTCCAGTAGGTAACTTTGTTTACCTGCCACCTGTGTCCTTTCTTCACGGTGTCTGCCAGACGCACTCCAATTACCGCCGCTTGCAACTCCATACGCGGTATTGTAACACCTCTCAGTGGGGCCACCTTCGCCTTTGACGCTGCCAGTGACACGTCGACATCTCCACTGGTTGATGTAACGCGCCAATAAACAGCTGTTGCGAACGCAACTTCGCTCGCGTCACAAATCACGTGCAGTTCCCTGTCGATAACATCACGTGTATTAAAATATTGCCGGGGTATTCGCAGGTCACTGACCTCCCGTAATCCTTGCAGCCACTCATTGAACTGCCTTGCTTCATCGGCGGGGATACGCTCGTCCCAATTTATATCCAACCGCCATAAACTTTGCAATAATAATTTTGCGACAATTGTATATGGGCTTAAAAGACCCAGTGGGTCATAAATAGACATAACTGCACTTAACATTTCGCGCTTAGTCGGCGCGCGGGTCATTTCTACGACTTCTCTGGGAACGCGCGCCATTTTAGTATTAAACATAAGCTCGTCACTCTGTGAGCTCCATACCAAACCCAATGTTTTTTCCATGCCATCTCCATTATTACCAGGTAAATACTGCTGTAACGCCTTGGCTCGCCTCTCTATGTCTATGCCTTGCAAGACTTCCTGGTGATTACAGTTCCAACCTCTCAAAATAAAACTTGCCTGTTGATGCACGTAATCAACTTGTCGCACCGTCTCGGCGGCCCTTTCTTCGCAGTCAAAACTGTCTAAATAATCGTCCATATAGTGATTATTCTGTATGGCCTCCAAAGCCATAGGGTGAGACTCACCGTAGTTTTGAGCATTTTTATTCCGTACACTATGCGCTAGAAATGGCGAACTTGTTGCGCCAAATATCATAGACGTCATTTTGTACTTACGCGGATGGTTGCCGCGGTCATTGCCCCGCCACAGGAACATTTGAGCGGGTTGGTCACGTGGTAATATTTTTATTCTTAAAAACATTTCTGCAATATCCGCAGTCACTGCTATTCTGCCTTCTCTAAATCTAAATAAAATATTAGGCAGTGAATTCAGAAGGTCAGGTCCTTCTAATAACTTACTGTTCAAACTAACATTGTTGCACACAGCTGCGGCGTCGAAAACTAATCGAAACTTGCCAGGTTTGTTAACATTTGTTACCGCGAAATGCGGTAGGTACCACGCCTTATCTGATTGCATATCTTCGTGGGTCGCGGGTTCAGCATAACCTTTTTCTAGTAGGTTGCTTACCTGCTTCTGGTAGCTAGTTGCAAATTCCGCATTCTTATCCATTTTTCTCTCAATTGCCCTTAGTCGGCGGAATGCGTAATCATAACTAGGCGGCATTTTAGTGCTCTTTTCGCGCCATAGCAGTCCCACGTGATATTGACCTTCTGCTCGTTTTACTGTTTTGTTGAATATTTCAACAGCGTGTCGATCTTCCGTACGTACTTTCGTTAAAGTACTAACTCCGAGTGAGTCGATGTGAAAATGGCTTCTTACTAATTCTTCTAATGATTGGTCATTTGCTGAGTGACTAAAATGTGTATGATGAACTCCATTGTTTTCACTGTCGATAATACTCGTAGGTAAATTACCTAGTACCACCCACCCGAGCGTGGTACGTGAGGCGACAGGTTGCGACTTCTTTCCGTGTCTCAGCTGTCGGGTCACAATGAGAGACCAATTGTCTGCACCTATTAATATAGTTGGGCGTGCGTTTTCATAACATACCTCTGTGTGACGTAATTTACGTAAATGCGGCAACTCTAAAACACTCGCTGGCACTGATTGACTATAGTCTTGACCTCAACCACCTTGCTGTCGACCTCTCCCGCGGCTGTGCTTACCCCGTAGATGGTGAGCTTGCTGGTAGGTCCATCAGCTCCTATTGCGGCGGCTGTATCCTGTTCGATGAGCGTGACTGTCGATCCTTCGTCAAGCAGAGCATACGTACTCATCTCACCGCGCGGACCGTACAATCTTACCGGGCAGACTTTCAGTAAGACTCTAGAACTTATGGTAGCAGTCATTACTGTCTCCTGGGCTGCGGGCGACTCTGGTGCATCTAATTGTGGTTGGTTACTTACGTAGTGAAGGAGTTTGTGATGTGGCCGGTCACAATTTTGTACACACACAGCATCCTTTCGCTTTACACTCATTGCGCCTATGAGTTTTCACTAAGCACTTGTAACACACACGATTGTCTTTCACTAATTTCCAACGTTCACTAGTGTTCATTTTTAAAAATTGTTCGCACTTGGGCAATTCGTGACCCTGTTTACATAATGTATAAGCCCCGCACGATGATATTGCGATGGAACCTTGTCACAATAACAGCTTTGTGACGTCATCTGTCACACGAAAGGACAGCTAGCAAAAGAATGTTAAATGCAAAATTATAGTTTATTAATTTTGCATTTAACATTCTTTCGGGTTAAGGATTTATTTGTATTTTATAATTTTATTATACATACACATACCTACTCATCCATATTCTGACAAATAAACTTTCATTATTAAAAAATTCAAGGAAATAATTCTTGTAGACGTAAGAAAAATATACTTATTCGTATATCTTTCTTACATGTTTATTAACTTTTGCTAACTACATTTCTGTTAATTTGTGAGCGGGAATTAAACCAGAGTACCAAATAACACCAGGATAGTATGTAAATTTTTTTTATATATAATTCAATATAATCTTACCCTATTTATTCAATTCCACTCATACAGTCTTCCGAATCAGAACTGCTTTCTGTGTCTGTCGTTTTCGATTCACTGTCGTCTGCCGTATTTGTGATAAATAACTCGTCAGTTATTCGATCTTTTTTCCAATATTCCTCTTCAAGCCGTTTAACATGATTGACTTCCTTTCGCCAGTCATCTGGAGTTATTGACGCCAACGCCTCCAATGTCAGAGCTTCAATGCGACTTTCCAACTGCTCCACATTTTTTTCTGACACCCTCATCTTTACCAGGTTCCAGATGTACTCAATGGGGTTGAGGTCGCAGTTGTAGGGTGGTAATCTAACGACCTCATGGCCATTGGCATCTAATAAATTGACAATTTTATAATTTTTCGGCGGTCTGTGCCGTTTAATTAATAAATACAGTTCAGGTTTTGTACTGTCGTTGGGAAAGTCGATGTTGTGAGCTTGTAGCCACTCAACCATCAACTGTTTTTTATTGTTCATACTTGGTGGCCTATTCTCTTCCCTACTGTGATAAGGGGCGTTGTCCATCACAATTATGGAGTTGCGTGGTATGTTGGGTACTAATTTTTCTATAAGCCACTTGGTGAAATTCTCAGCATTCATTTGATCATGGTAATCCCCCGTTTTGGTGTCTGCTTTAAACATTAAAAGGGCATTGTCAACAAAACCGCTTTCACTTCCCGCGTGAACTATTATCCATCGGCGGCCGGGGCTGTCGTTCCGTCTCATTCCGACATCGGTTGCTGTTTGCCAACATTTTTTTACCGTGTAGTGTGCTTGTATCCACGTTTCGTCAAGATAAATAACGGGTCTTTTGTTATTAGCAAGCCAGTCATTTTCTTTCATACGTCGTAAATATATAGTTTAGCCCTCCACGCTTGAATTTGGGGTCTTTCAATTAGAGCCAGTCTTTTTTGGTAGCATCGTTTAAATTGGTAGCCTAAATCACATTTAATTATTTTTCTTAATGTAGTTTCACTATTGGTATAATTAAGGTCTAATTTTGAAGCCGCCAAGATTTTGCGCATTGTGGGTATTTCTCTCCTCACCGTATACATTGAATGTATAATATTTCTTAAAGCTGTTAAGGAAAACCCGTCGAAATATTCCTTCTTTTGTCTTTTTCCTTTAGTAGGAGTTCTCATTTTGCTGCCACTGGCTGTTGCCGACTCATGCTCTCGTCGCAATTTAGTCACAGTATTTTTTGCAACGCCTGTGGCACATGCCACACGCTCCGTGACTTTGGTTTAGCTGTTGCTTCGGTATTAAAATGTCCTCAGTAGTGTCCGAAGTACTTTTTAAAGCACGGTTTAAACTTTCAAGAACTAACTTACATTCCTCTTTTTCTTTAACAAAATAATTGTCCACTTTAATTATAATTTCACGAGCACGATTGTGAATTAATTTCTTACTCATTTTAACGAGTAACAGCTAACAAAACTAAACAACAAAACTCAAGAACAACAATAAAACAGGATAACAAAAACAAAAAACTAACAAAAATATTCGATGTGCGTAAGTGGGTAAGCGCGGACTGAACTTGCGAACGGTACCGACGGTGCGAGGTCGACTACGTCACCAAGATGGCCGCCGATCGCAATATCATCGTGCGGGGCTAGTACACAGTTTTTCACTCGCGGTGACGTTAAAGCTCGCTCGTTTAGCGAGAGTTTTCGATCGTACATGACTCGAACTGTCATTACATTTTGTTTTACATTTTAACTGCATACAGTCCTTACGCGCGTTATCATCTTGCGTAGTGGGTTTAGAATATGCATGTTTTAGTCCGCGGTCTGCCTCGCGCGTCAGAAAGTCACTCAAGGTCACTATCTCCGGCACTTCAAAACAACCGAATTCTTCCGCGTAATCAGCCCACCGAGACTGTATATGCGGCCTAAGTTTATTTACAACTTCACGCACTAACATTGGATTATTTAGATAGTTACGTTGATCAATGTTTTGTAACACGCACACAATGTTTTGTAATTTCACTGCAAAACTATTTAACTCGACACTGGACGTTCCTGGGCGCGGTAATTTCTTTATGTCGTCGAGGGCGCGATCCACGATGACTTCTGGTCTTCCAAAGGACTGTTCCAGTGCCCTCATCACGATCTCAGGATCACTCGTGGTATGTAATAAGGCCGCTACACAATCGCGAGCCTCCCCCCGTAGACAATTACGAAGGCGTGCTATGTTTTCTATTGGTGAGAAGCTGTACAGTCGTGTGCTGTCTCTCATGGCTGATTTAAATGCAAGCCATTCTGATGGTGATCCGCTGAATACCGGTAGATCAATCACCTGTCGTGGCGGTGGCCGGTGGTGTCCCATACTTCTTATCGCCTCTGCTAGCTGTTCGATAGGTGAACTTTCCTGCTGCATTGGTGTCGGGGAACACTCACGTACGCGTAATAATTTATCAGCGACGTGTGCGCGCTCGCTACAGCGTGCGTCTCGTGCGGGCTCCGGGAGCGACTGACAGGAACGCGCGCGCGCCGGCCGGGACGGCGTCGCCCTCTCCGCGGGGCGCGCGGGGTTTGGCAGCGGCATCTGCGGCGCCCGCTCCGGCTGCGGCAGCGTCCGCCTCTGTGCGGAGTGCGCGGAGGGTGGCGGCGGCGCCTGCTCCGTGCTGGGAGCATATTGTTCACTTTTCGTAAGCCATGTATTGACCCTGTCCTCCACGGGGTCAATTGCGAGGGGTTCAACAGGGTCTCGTTGACTACCTTCTACTTCGATAGCCATGACCTTCAACTCAAGCTGCTTCTTTACAAACTCCTCTTCCATGCGGAGTTCTTGATGCAACATCTCCTGTTCCATCAGGAGTTTCTTGAGCTCTTGTTCTCTACGGAGTTTACGTCGTCGAATCTCCATAAGCCGCTCTTCGGCCTCGAGCTCTGCTTGGCGCACCCGTTGCGCCGTGCTGGCGGTCGACTTAACTGATGCTGGCGCCGATGGTGTCCTACGCAGCCCCCTACATGGACCGCGCGTACCACCTGGCGGGAGCTCTGCTTGGCGCACCTGTAGCGCCGTGCTGGCGGTCGACCTGACCGATACTGGCGCCGGTGGTGTCCTACGCAGCCCCGTACATGGACCGTGCGTACCACCTGGCGCGAGCTGTGTGAGTTCTGCTGGTGCTTGTTCTTTTCCTGTTGTCGTGATAGCACCTCGCCGATCATACCTGACAGTGGTAGCCGACGTGGTTTCTGCTGACCTTGGTGCCTCCTCGAGCTGACATCGCTCCTCCCCACACTGGCTGCGTGTGACGACCATCTTCGCTGATCTTGGATCGAAGGACCAGAAACTATTGATGACCCGGCCTCGAAGAACCAGGAGCTCTTGGGGTTCCGGCTTTAGAGGCCGGGATTTGGTGATGAGGAGCCAACAGCGGTGTGGACTTTTGCCGGCCTTCTGCGCCGGCGGTGTTGTTGATGACGCGGGGGATAGCTTGCGGCCTAACCTAGCGTCCCTAGCCAACCTACAGGACCTATCTTTTCACTAGGTTTAATAAAATCACTGACCCTTTTTACAGTAATTTATTTGCAACTGAACTATCCTAACCTAACTATTTACATCACCACAACACAAAGTCCTAACATTACACTATACACAAACGGAATACACAAGTTACTTTACAATTACTTACTATTTACACAATAATTAACAGAGCAAGATAAACTGAACTTAACGCAACAGTGTGGAAAGCTTTCATTCACGTAAGCCCGATAGAGTCTCACGACAGAACTGAACTAACCTCACGTCAGAACAAAACAGAACTTAACTCATAGCAGAACCAGACAGAACTGAGAGTGCCTCGCCGGCTGACACGCTTATAAACTCAGCGGATTCGCGAGCACCTTACCAAATATAGTAACAAAACGGCTTACTAAACCGTAGCCAATGGCAACGCGTGAAAGCTTTCCTTACCTTATATGGCGACGTTCGGGAGGGCGCTGTACTCCCCCGCCCGCGCCCCTCTGCCCTCCCGGACAGATAAAGGTATCTACGTAGTGCGAGCTATACATATGACAAGGCGATGCTATAACGGGGCGACAAACATTAGCAAAGTATAACAAAACTTATTAAATTCTAAGTTGACTTATATCTAACACTTTTGCTTTTAATAATAGCGCTAGGCACACGCTTAAGTAAGCACTTGTACACATCAACACTGCACATAAAGTCATTCGTCGTCCGTAACAGTATCTTTTTCACGCAATCCGTGGCCCTGACAAATATCGCTGGCAACCCCTGAAGTCAAGGCCTCCTCTAGATGCTAGCTTTCCCTTTGTTTCGCTGCATGTATACTGCATCTTTTAGCAATAATCACGATCGGAATCACAGATAAACAGAAAGGCTTCAGGCTTTTTTGCAGCAAACTTGACGCAAAAATATATGCGCGATCGCAAAAAAAATAACAAATTGGGGGAGAACATGTGTTACATGACGCAAAACGGGTATCTCACAGCATCTTCTTCTTCTTCTTCAGCCTATAGATGTCCACTACTGGACAAAGGCCTCCCCTAAGGCTTTCCACGTTGACCGGTCTTATGCTGTCCGCATCCGTCGGCTTCCCGCGACCTTCACCAGGTCATCGGTCCACCTTGTTGGGGGCCTCCCTACGCTGCGTCTTCCGATACGTGGCCGCCATTCCAGAAACTTACTGCCCCATCGACCATCGGTTCTACGAGCAATGTGCCCCGCCCACTGTCACTCTCACAGCTAATATTGAAATAAACACACTGTAACCTCCTTATAATATACGAATACTCGTAAAATGATTAAAATAACACAGTCAAAAACTTGAAGCTTATCACATTACACGATCAAAGCGGCTTAATAATGTCAACAATATCTTATGAAATTTTTGTAAATTTCATTATACGAGCCAATTAATTTCATCGCCTGAGACTGTGTCGTGATTTATTAATTAAATTCATCAAGATTTAAGTACACCGAGCAAGAAATATACTTTGAGAGATTGTTTCGAAGTGAGAAAAGGGTAAAGATTGAAAATTATTATATTTTGTTGACTTGCCTAGATGGCAAATTGGAATAGGCTGTATTGTAATTTGTAATTGCATAAAGTTTATTGTTGAGGGGATCTACTATGTAGTCCGGCCCGTGCAGTACATTATATAAGATTATATGTCGATTTAAATATGATTTGCGAGCATAACAAATATGATTTTACACAAGGAAACATCCCTGTTTCCTGGGTAAAAAAAAATTGATTCTATTTAGTCAGTTATTCAGATTATAGAAAAATATTGGATATGTATATTTAGTTTTATCAAATCAACAGAAATTAACAAATGTAAAAGCCATCAAAGATCAGGAGTGGTGGCTAGTGACGTCACTGCTCGTTAAAAAGTGTAGCGTGCAGTGACGTCACACGAGTTTTCAACGCACTTTGTCGTCTTCATTTTGTGTTTATATGAAAAAAGAAAATACGTGTCTAGTATTTTTTGGAAATCTGACTGACGGACTAATTAGTTTTTTTTTGTCAATTACCCTATTATAATCAACTCCTCATTCCTCCTCCTTCCTTCTCCGATTTGCCTCAAACGTTATTATAGTAAAATTATTATTTCCAGAAATTAATGAGGATTCATAAAATAATTATAAATAAAAAAAATCAGAAGCGTTTCTCGAGGTTCAAAATTATATTAGAAAATAATATTATTATAAAAAAAATCACAAGCATCTCTGCAACTTCATAATTACACATTCATGATTAAATAAAAAATATTGAATGATGAATGTAAATTTCGAGGGATTCATAATAGATTATGTATTCATTTCAGGAAAGGTAAACTATCAAATATTGCGATTGTTTGAAATATAGTACATAGTAGCTTTTGATGGGTCACTTATTGAAAATCTTCATCAAGAGCTGGAAATTAATAATCAAGTAGTTATTAACTGATAATAGTGACAGTTTGTGTTACTTTTTAGTAAATAATAAAAATGTAAGAAAAGTAGGAAGAGTAAGAAAGTCGAAAGCTATAAGAGTAGACGAAGACGAAAAAAGTGTTGGATGAACTGTGTAATTCGGCAAAAATTTAAACAAATATGTATCTAGGTTTCGAAGTATCGCAAATTAATTATTCTTACGTTTGTATACAAACTGATATTGGGCATTTACCTTATATTATTTTTTGCATTTAACTGCAAAAAGGAAGAAAAATTCTTCGCTTCTGCCTTTATTGTAAATTTTTTTTTTTTTTTTATTAGTTATAAACTAGTGCTTGACTGCAATCCCGCCTGATGGTAAGCAGTGATGCAATCGTTGATTTACGCACTAGCTTATTAAGCCCATTCACTTAAAAAAAAAAAACTGAGCGAATAGGAAGGAAGACGGCAGTTGAGCGAGGTGATGCAATGTTTAACCCAACAACACGACCAACGATGTTGCGCCAGAGGATGATCTGGAGACCCTCCACGACCAAACTCCCGACACAACAACATTAGGCACATCGTACCCGGTACACATCATCATCATCATCAACAACCTTTTTATCGTCCCACTGCTGGGCACAGATCTCCTCTCATACAGAGAAGGATTGAGCGTAATCACCACGCTTGCTCAGTGCGGGTTGGCGATTTCAGACTTATAATGTCCAGGTTTCCTCAAGATGTTTTCCTTCACCTTCAGTCATTGGTGTCCAAGATATACTTAGAAAGTACGTATAACTTTAGAAAAGTTACATTGGTACTTGCATGACCTGGGATCGAACCCGCGCACTCATACTTGAGAGGCTGGTGTTTTAACCACTAGGCCACCACGACTTCCCGGTACACATCGCAACACAACTGCTCAGCCCCGTCTTCTGTACGGCTTCACCAGACATCATGCTGGAACACGACGAATCGCTTGGCGGCAAGACTTTGTCTGGTGGGTGGTAACTTATGCCGGCAGCTGATGTTGTTGCCTACCACCGAGAAATAATATAATAATATAATTGTAAATGGGTAGAAAGCTGGTGACTACCGAGATTATGATTAATAGGGAACTATGGAAGTAAAAGGCATGTTGCGTCGATCATAAACAAAGTAGCAAACTGATAATGAGATAAAATCTATACTAATATATAAAGCTGAAGAGCTTGTTTGTTTGTTTGAACGCGCTAATTTCAGGAACTACTTTTCCGATTTGAAAAATTCTTTTTGAGTTGGATAGCCCATTGATCATGCCGCGACCAATAGGAGTGGAGCATAAAAAAAAATATGTAAACCAACACTGGTGAAACCGCGGCGCGCAGCTAGTTTGGTATAAAAAATACGGTATTTTACACATTTTCCACCCTCCAAAACAATCATTCCATTTGTATTTTTTGAGGTACTCCTCTGAGTAATCTTTTTAATATACTCACATAACTCTAAAATAATGTTACTAAATGGAAAATTTTAAAACAATGTTATGTAATGGAAGTTATTTTTCGATTGTAAATGGAACAAACGTGTTGTTTAATATTGTGCTAAAAGCGTTTTACGTACGCCATTTTAATTATTATGTATGTGGCATGATTTTAAAATAATTCAGACCTTTTTGCGTGATAAAGACACATCCAAAACGTAACTGGATGAAAATAAAAAGTATGCTGAACAAGTTTCTTAAACATATGAAAAAGTTCGTAAATCTACATAACCTAGACATAAAACAAAGAAAGTTATAATTTATTCCCTTCTCCACAATAAAAAACCTTAACTGTGTTACGTAGTATGTTGAGGCCTTATTCAATTTACCTAATGGGATAAGACTATTATCCTACGTTGAAAAAAATAC
Organism: Sesamia nonagrioides; assembly: GCA_017933935.1. Lineage (NCBI taxonomy): Eukaryota > Metazoa > Arthropoda > Insecta > Lepidoptera > Noctuidae > Sesamia > Sesamia nonagrioides. The sequence continues at coordinate 297,046 of JADWQK010001242.1, forward strand.
CCACGTATCGGCTTCAGCACCCTGCATTGATGACGTGTTCATCAAATTATCTTGAATGTTTTCCACACCTGGTGTTGTAGAGGTAAGCACATATTATAGCAAAAGCGGGCCAAAGCGTCTGTACTGCAAAAAAAAAAAAAAAACTCCACTGCACATTAAAAGCCGCAAGGGTACCGCAGTACCCATTTTTTTTTTTATTATTTATAAACCAGCGCTTGACCGCAATCCCGCCTGATGGTAAGCAGCGATCGTTGATGGTAAAGCGTGCTAGTTTATTAAGAGCCTATTCACTCTAGCCTTGAAGACACTCAAATTGATTAGAATTAGGACTGGTTCCATTCCAGTACAAACTATTTCCAGATCACTTTCGTAAATTTTATATGAAAACTAGCAACCCGCCCGGCTTCGCACTGGTGCAATGCTGCTACTAAATACATTACAAAAAAAAACTATTAACGTTGTATAAAAAACATAGCCGCCCGCCGCCCTACCGGCTGGTACCGCCGCAAATGTGACGCCCCACAATTTTTGAATTTGGAATATTTTCGAAATTATTTATTTAAATCATGTGCTATAAAGGGCCCAATAGATCTATATTTAAAAAAAAGGGGTGGATTACCCTTAACATTTAGGGGGATAAAAAATAGATGTTGTCCGATTCTCAGATCTACCCATTATGCACACAAAATTTTATGAGAATCGGGAAAGCCGTTTCGGAGGAGTTTAACCACAAACACCGCGACACGAGAATTTTAAATATTAGATGTGACACAGTGGAAAACAGAAGCCTGCAAGAATATGCCACGGGGGTAATCGCGCTAAATAAAATAGTAGAAGTTCAACTCTTGTTCGTATCTAATCCATTGATATAATATTAAACTAAAGTAGATAAGTCACTAGTGCATTGAACTTCAACTTGAACATTGTACAAAAGATTACAATTCTAATCTCTTGCCTTAGTCACTCTCGATACACTCGTAAAAACAAACGACAAACACTAACAGCGCAAATGACAAACACTAGCCATCTTTTTCTTCTCTATGCTTTAGATTGCGCCCCATCTCACTCACACTGTACCAACGTGTGAAATGTACGCAGAATAAAAAATTTGCATGTGTGTGCTGCTGCTTCGATCGGCACATTTATTTCGGTTAATTTGTTAGAGCATATCATATCTGTTTAATATTATATCAATGATCTAATCCAATCAAAGTTATGGTTTAGTTTCGATCACATTTCGTATCGCGCTAATGTTTTAACTTCGATTAAAGTAAAATCAATGTATGAGTAATACATTTCGTCAGATATAATAATTAAAACTAAATAAAGTGTACGTAAATCTAATCGTTTAGACGTAAGTTTGACAATTGGCACAGAAAAAGTTAGCTTTGTTTTAACTTTTTCATTTGACAGCGGTTATGTTCCAATTGTGATCCAGTTATGATTAAACAATCTGTCAAAACGTTAACGCGATACGAAACATTACAAAAGTTATGGTTTAGTTGCCATCCAATTTTGTTTTGGTTGAATTATTTTAGCGCAATTGCCCCCCTGGCACGCGATGCTCCAGTACATTGTGCTTCTACTCGTTGCAGTAGCGTATGCTAGAGGACTTATGACGCGGTCTGCTCAAATGTGCACGCGCCTTAATTAAAGGGTTAGTTTAAACACACAATAAAACGGGCAAAGGTAAATTTAGAAGATTTATATATGTTGTTATTTTCTGAATACATCCTGTGGATTCTACAAAGATTTGTAGTCACCGCAAGTACCTGAGACGTAAAATATAGTGTTAATGTTTTGCTTGTACGCTGTAAAGGCACTTTTGCTTCGACCCTTTGTTGAAGCGAGTTAATTTTCTTTCTAATAATTATTAAAGTAAAGTAATAATTATTAAGGTGAAGTAATTACTTCACCTTTCTCTTCTGCTTTATTACGTAGTGGATGTAAAGACGGTGTATTTAATCTGCAGTTGCGTCATATTCAGCAAAAATGTAAACAGATATATCTAGGATTATCGCAAAGGTCCGGCAATACTTCACACCTGGGCAGCTTCTAATGTTGTACAAAGCACAGGTCCGTTCGTGTGTGGAGTACTACAGCCATATTTAAGCTGGTGAGCTGCTAAGTGTCACCTGGCCACTTTGGATTCAGTGGAGAGGCGTGCGAAGAGGCTGCCTGGTGACCCTGATTTAACTCGAGATGGTCTCCAAAGCCTAGAGCATAGGCGTAGAGTAGCCAGTCTTTCGGTGTTCTATAGGATGCATTTTGGGGAGTGTGCGAGGGAATTGCATGATTTAATTCCCCCATCTCCGTTCCACTATCGGACGACCCGTCGAACGGCTAGTTTCCACCCTTACGTTGTTAACACTACTACGATCCGGACGAAGCGTTTCGCCTCCTCCGTTATACCGCGTACATCGCGGGACTGGAACAATTTGCCAGCGGCGGTGTTTCGGTCGGACTACAGTTTGAGTGTCTTCAAGGCTAGAGTGAATAGGCTCTTAATTAACTAGTGCGCTTTACCATCACCGATTGCGTCACTGCTTAGCATCAGGCGGGACTGCGGTTAAGCGCTAGTTTATAATTTATAAAAAAAAACATGTCGCAAGTTAATTATATTTTTTATACAAACTTAAATTGCAAATTGCATGAAGAATTGCAACACTAAAGTGGCAGTGGGCCGGGCACATTGCCCGTAGGACTGATGCATGATGGGGCCGACAGGTGCTTGAGTGGTGACCACGCACCGGAAGACACAGCGTGGGTAGGCCCCCGACAAAGTGGACCGACGACCTAGTGAAGGTCGCGGGAAACCGCTGGATGTGGGAGGCGCAGGATCGGTCGTGGTGGAGATCCTTGGGGGAGGCCTATGTCCAGCAGTAGCCGTCTTTCGGTTGAAATGATGACGATGATGATACCAAGTGATATTGGGCATTTATCTTATACTATTATTTGTATTAAGCTGTAAAAAAGTAATAAAATTGAAATTCCTCCCAGGCGCTTCTGCCTTAATTGTAAATGTTAGAATTTAATAAAAAGGCTTTTTCTCTTTCCTTTAGTTTATTTTTCCCCGAATATTTTCGCAACGTTAACGACAATTACATCAGCATCGTTTAAACTACGGTTGTTCATAATTAGAGGCCTAATGAAATGAATTAACTCAACCGTATCGTTATTCAGGGGTCGCCAAAGCGGCTGCCAAGAATAAACGGGTTTGATTCGCTTCTCCGCTTAACCGTTTTAGAAAGGTTTTACTCTAACAATTTTTTAATAAAGGAGAATCAAAATTAATTGATTTAAAATAAAAAAATACTGAGAGACTGAGATGGGTTTTTAGACGCAAATTTTTTTTCTTTTAAATAAATTAATTTATATTGAATAGTTTTGGCCGATTTTGAAATCTACACTTAAGTTTTAATCGTGGAATAAAAATGAAGTGTGACAGTTTTTGTGGAAGAACTGTCAAAAATCCGAAGTTATTCCTCAAATAAATTATTGATTGGTAGTAAAATCAGTCCTCAGTTAGGTTAGGATATTATATTATTATTTGTATAATTTGTAGTTTATATTAGTACCAGCGACTTCGTTCGCGTGGAGTTAGTAATGCTGCGCTCCTATTGGTCGCAGCGTGATGTTATATAGCCTAAAGCCTTTCTAGATTTTTGAACGCGCTAATCTCAGGAACTCCTGGTTCAATTTGAAAAATTCTTTTTGCGTTGGATAGCTCATTAATCCAGGAAGACTTTGGGCTATATAACATCACGCTGCGACCAATAAGAGCGGAGCATATAAAAAAAACGTATCGAAACCTACGCGGGTGAAACCGCGAGGCGCAGTTAGTAGTCTAATACGCAGAATTATGTTTAGTGGAAGCTTTCTCATCCCAGTCTTTATGCAGCTGTCAACTATTTATGGTTTGTGTTCGTGATTAAAGTTTTATTTGGTATTTACTTTTCCTTATTATTAGAATTATGTACATCTTATTATATGTAGGCGGACGACAGCAGGTCATGGTACAAGAAACTGTCAAATATTCCAAATCAACTTTGAGCCTTAATACTTTAGAGACGAAGTTGAAAATCTACTATCTAGTACTGTCGTCTGTACGTGTTACAATGACAAATTAACCTAATTTTCTTCTGTAATTATATTGTACAGCTGATTATTTTCCCGCGATAACGACTTAAGTCCTTTGTATGCATGAATATGAATATTTGCACTGGTCTGGTTGTGCCTCGGAAAGCACGTTAAGCCGTTGGTCCCGGTTGCCATACGAACATCTAGTGGCAGTCGTTACGGGTTGTTGGAGCCCTCAAAAGTCCAACAATTGGTCTAACTGCAATGCTTCAATGTCGCCTTCGGGTTGTGGAGGCATCAGACGGCAGTCGCTTTACGGAAAATGTCGAAGTTTAGCCAAAATCAGCAGTTAGGCTGGTAAAGCGAACCCCAGACTCGAAAGTTGAAAAAAGCTATGGATGCGACTGGGATTAACGCTGAGATGATGATGATGATGAACGACTTTAGTCCCATAGAGAAAATTCTGTGTTAAGAAATCAGTCTATCAAACTATTTCATTAATGATAACGAGCATATTGGGTTTCGTTCCGACACTGTCGGTTAATAGTTTTGACAGATGATTTAAATTGACCCTCTGGCCTTTGAGGCCTGAACAATTTGAGATATGGGACTTGTTGAACGATAAGCGGTTACTGGTCAATTAATTTAACTAACTACATTTGTTTCCGATGAACGTTTGAAATGGAAGGCTAAACTTTTGATTGATGCTGCGGACGTAAAGTTGCCAAAAGAGGTTAGTGACCAGCATAATGACGCCATTTTGACAGTAGATTACAAAACTTGTCAAAGGCAACAATTATGGGATCAATGATAGACCGTTCTGACACTATTGTAATTTGTAATAGCAGACTTGGATGAGGCATGGACCACGGTCGTCTTAAATATACCCTAGTGCGAATTCATATGCCATCTACCTACCTGCACTGTGTCAATGTGGTATATTTTGACCCTTTTCATCTCACCGAGAGGAGGCCTGTGTCCCAATATTGGGAACATTATAGGCTGATTATGTAGCTTAAAAATAATATATGTATAACTAGGTGAGCTTATACAATCCCCCTCAATGAGTTCTCAAGCCAATTTTGTAGTGTATTTAAAGGTAGGTTAGTTCCATAAATCTCACCAGCGATGTGCCCTAACTCGGGTCTCGAATGTAATCTGATCGTTCTTTTGAGAGGTAACAGTGCCCCCGTTCTTGGTACAGATGGTAACCGCCGAGGTGGTCCCCGGACCCGGACATATCCCTAAGGCTCCAAATATTTTTCAAGGTACCTCGAAATAAAAAAAAAAATGTTAAGCTCCATAAATACACTTTTATATATTACTTCCTTGGATAACGGGACTGTCAGGTTGGGTTAGTAAGGTTGATACTTTTTGAATTATGTGTATACTTTATTACAAAAACGTATACGTAAAAATTACCAGTGACCGAAGAGAAGTAAACTCATATTCCTGGCAGATACTATGTTCACTATTTTAGAGAAATACAGTTCGTTGTTACAACTAGATATAGCTTTGTTTACATCAAGTTTACAACGTTTAGAACATAGACACCTATACGTTTTTATGTGTTCTGCCTCCTGCGTGGGATGCTCTTTCATAAAATTGTTCTATGAAAGAGTGTACCCACGCATACCCGTAGGTACACGTACGGTTTACAGGAAAGCTGATTAACACTTCAGCTTTAAAAATGTTTATTACTTCTACAAGCTAGAGAGTCGTATTAATAATAGAAATGTACCCTAATTCCATAACACGCTATTACTATTACTTGTAATCATTTCGTAGCAAATTGCCAATCTAATGCTTCATATGCTCCAGAATGTGTCTGCTCAAAACCGTAAATAACGCAATGAATGTTGTTGAACTGTCATAATGAAACCCATTGCTACTGATAGTGTGCTAAGCAATTGTCAGCCTCCATGGTGTAGTGGTAGCGAACGCGGCTGTGCAAGGAGGCGCGGGCTCGATCCCAGCGCAGTGCAAATATTTGCGTGCTTGAATATGAATATTTGCACTGGTCTGGTCGTGCCTCGGAAATCACTTTAAGCCGTTGGTCCCGGTTGCCATACGAACATCTAGTGGCAGTCCTTACGGGTTGTTGGGGCCCTCAAAAGTCCATCAATTGTGCTAACTGTAATGCTTCGATGTCGCTTTCGGGTTGTGGAGGTCAGACGGCAGTCGCTTCACGGAAAGTATCGAAGTTTAGCCAAAATCAGCAGTTAGGCTGGTAAAGCGGACCCCAGACTCTTTTTTTTTTTATCTTTATTATAAGGGACTTTTGAACACAGTTCACGTCAGTCCCATCATAAACTAATCTTAAGTTACATAACAAAAACTAATTTCTAAACAATACCCCAGACTCTAAAGCTGAAAAAAAAAAACTTCGGTTGCGACTGGGATTAACACTGAGATGGTGATGAGTGTGTTAAGCAATTAGTCTGCGGGTTAGTATTACGAGCAATTATTATAATAATGCTAATTCTGGTTACTAAAACTTTCAAAATCTAACCGCAATCTTACAATCTTATTTCAGCAACATTCAAAGTATTTTTGACACATCGAGGAAAGGAGAGATTGGATGTCATATACAACGTTATCTTTTGTCTATGCAAAACCCGAAACACATATCCATATTGGACACATGTTACGGGTTTAGCATAGACTTTTAAGTAAGAAGAAGAGGAAGACCCTGTCCAAGATGGGAAGATGACGTTGTTAAAGTCGCCGGTGAAAATTGATCTCAAATAGCCAAATCTAGAGAAGACTGGTCATCCTTGGAGGAGGCCTTCACCTGCAAAGGGGTTCTGGCAGAAGAATAAAAGCAAAAAACTTTTTCATTTAATATTTTGTTAAGTTACTTTTTTATTTTATTATGTTACTTTAACTTTTTTAATTCATTACTATTAACTTCTTACCTTCTGTTCAGAAATAAAAGGCTTTTTTATTTTTTTTATTTAAGTAAAGAATCTATATACAAAATACCAAATAGATATCATGGCAAATCACAACGTTATGGGCTTGTTATCTTACCTGGTTGTCCCAACCAAAAATATGTCCAACGCACCGCTCGCCCGCTCTCGCCTAACACCGCTGCGCGATGGCCCTGTCTCACGCACCTAGTACTACGATCTACCGTCAGCTGTATTGCGTGCTCGGTAACCACACTGCAACAATTTCTGAATGTAACATAATGTAAAAATGTTTGAAATCGATTCAGTTGCTTATTCTGAACAAACTGTATTCAGGTTTTGTATAAAGAAAAATAATAAGTACCTATTATAGGCACAAGTATGTACTTTTAATAAAAAGTAGATCGACTCTTTATGAATAACCAGCGGTCGGCAGCGACATCGTTCGCGTGGAGTTAGTTATATTCCGTTCCTATTGGTCGCAGCGTGATGTTATATAGCCTAAAGACTTCCTGGATTAATGGGCTATCCAGCGCAAAAAAAAATCAACACAAATCGGGTCAGTAGTTCCTGAGAATAGCGCGGTCAAACAAACAAACAAACTCTTCAGCTTTATATATTAGTATAGAGTATAGATAAAAGCAGTCCCTGTTCATTAGGTGATCACTTGGAGGGGTCAAACCCAATACTTACTCGTATTCATATTTATACTTAGCTTATGCAAGAAATATTATCCTCGTCTAAAAATAGTCCACCTCGTTTCTCCTCTGGTGTGATGTTGACTAAGGGTTTTAAAGGTAATTAATGTAGGGGTAATGGGGGCCATTTTGTATAGAATTTTAATATTACGTAGTGTAGAATTGTACCGTGCAATTCTTTAGTACTGCGAATGTATATTATGGTTATTATTATTTTTTTTTAGCTAAAGGATGTAGAAACGTTCCTTGACATTTTGAAAAGTATGAAAGAATTTAATTGAGCGCCTTTTTTTTGAAAATTTTTTTTTGGTGGGATGGGAAATCATCAAATGACTTCTCCCGCTCTGGGCGAAGCGGAAGGGCGTGTCAGACTTGTACTGACTAAAACACACTTGCCTGTGCGACGGCTTGTTTAACCAACCCACAACCCTGACCCAGGAGGTATCGGTCTTCGTGGACCCCGTCACGATGTGCTGACATTTCTTTGAGGCGCGCGTGAAACACAACGCGCCGTTGACTCGGGCCTGGTCCTTACCGGGCGGCGAGCTGCCCACCGCTCACCGCCCGCAGGTCCGTGCCTGCGGTGGCTCATGACTGGGAGTTTGGTGTCGTCTCCCGACCAGGACGCCACACAAAGACACAGACACGGTAAACTTATAACCCCCCTATTTTCGCGCCTTTTGAACCTTAGACGAGAAAATAGGGGTGATATAAGTTTACAGTTTACGTGTCTCTTTGTGTATGTCTGTGGCGTTGTCCCAAAGGGCAGAACCGATTATGTTTTTGATTTCTCTAGACGCAAAACTTGGACAGAACATGCGTTTCTATAAAACAAACTTTCGTGAAAGGAAATGCTTTTTTTTAACCCGTTTTCTGCTACAACTTCCGACGATTCCTATTCTAACAAAGCCACACCAACGTTCATTTCACTAAAACATATTATTGCTATGTTATAATTTATCTCCACTCAAATTTTATATCTATTTACATATGATTATATCATCTATATGAAATTTATTGTACAACAAAAATACACAACAAAAAAAAACATCAAAAACTACAAATCACTTTCGATAAACGACCCAGGTCAAAACCCAAAACAGGTTGACATGCAACTGAACATATTTAGTTAATTCTCATTAAAAATGCTGTTTAATACTTTAGACATAACAGTAGCATGTGAAATAGATCTACAACATGTAACATAAAGGGTATATACATACCAAGGGCATGGCATCTTTAGATAATATCAAACGATATGGGAAAGGTTTCAACTCAAAATAAAATACTCAAAAAATTGATAACAAATTTTCGGTTTCGTGTGTTTCTTAAAATCAAATCATAACGAACGTGGCACTACACTACATACGTTAATAACTACTCGTTACACGTCACATTACTTGGCAAAATCCGATAAATGTCTTCAATAATTCTGTGCGCCTAGTATGGTAGTAGCCTATCACAGACGGTGTTTTTCCTCATAACTTCCTAAAATAAAAAAATAGGATTAAAAAACCCCTCCAATATCAATTGATATTGTGTAAAGATGCCATGCCCTTGTTATGTATATACCCTTTTTGTTACACGTTGTATAGGCTAGAGGTTTGTTTAGCTCGCCACCGACTTCTAGAGCCATGACAAAAAAAAAAAAAAAAATTTTTCCTTTTAAGTGTGTTTTCTGTAGGCTAAACGAAGGATCCCTAGTTTAGGTCACACATCATCCTTCTCTGTATGAGAGGAGACCTGTGCCCAGCAGTGGGACGATAAAATGTTGATGATGATGAAGTGTTTTTTTGAAGTCGGTTTCTATTTTTTTGTAAAAAGTATTTACTTCATCTTTTCCGTGTCTTAGTCGAAATTCAAAAATTACTTTTTTCCACCTCATAACAAGAGTGGCAGCCATAACCCACGTCAGAATAAGTTCTCATCAATACGAAAAAATCCCTATCTCAAAAACTTCTAAACCAATTTTGATAAAACTTATAGTATTCCTTAAGTTGAATAATATATAGGTAGGTAGTAAAAAGAATTACTTAAATCGGACTTGTAGTTCCGGAAATATGCGCGCACAAACATAAAAACATACATACATACACTTGAAATTTGGCTTAGGTACATACATACGGGTCGAATTGATAACCTCCTTTTTTTGAAGGCGGTTAAAAATTAAAATCAATGGGTATGTGAAATTTAAAATCTAGCCTATATCATAATAATACTCGTACATGTCTACATTTTTTTGTCTGATCAATGCTCTAGATTGATGAGAGAAGTGGTATGATGAATGGTACCTAGGATATACTGTACACTTTAGCTTTCAGTATACTGTCTTTATGTCATTTCAATCTACAATTTCAATAACACATTTTTATTACCTAGTTACGGTAATTGCCCTTCTATTCTCAGACATCTAAGATTATGTTGACTAGTCTGAATCTGTTTAGATATTCACGAACATTGCTGTTGCTTGATCGCCTGATCGCGTGCGTTTGCACGACCATTTCTATGCAAAGTTATGATTTGATTGTGCTTAACGATACAGTTAGTGAAACTGCCACTATAATCGAAATACGGTTTGATAATAATGTCAATTCAGTGTATTATTACGATAAACATTATATGACAAGCCGTGTGTCCGATGGTATTTCTCACTGGGAAAAATAACAAACTACCAGTATTATTATTATTTATTTATTTCTCTCTTTCCAGCAGTTTTGACTTGTATTCCACCACTTGCGGCCGCCAGCGACTTCGTTTGCGTGTAGTTAGTTATGTTCCACTCCTATTGGTCGCAGCGTGATGTTATATAGTCAAAGTCAAAGTCAAAGTCAAAGTATTTATTAGTGTGCTTTTTGGTGATACAATAGGTCTTAAAATTAGTAATGGTAACTCAAAAAGCTGCCAATTTGACATACACTATGTAATAATATAGATTTTTTTTTTTAATTGATATAGCATGCATAACCAAAATGTCAATATTTAGATTACAAAAAATACAATGATTTCTCTTTTCACACATAATAGTTTTAAAGCATAAATATTATAACCATGAGTTCACAAAATTTTGTTACGTAACAAGTCTTCAAATATTGTAGTAGAAAAATTAATTAATGTTTCGTAACATCCAGATTTAAATGGTTTATTTTTTATTTAGATATATAACAAAAAGTCATGGCTTACATTACAATACACATTAAAATACTATTACTTATTATTATAAACATTAAAAATACAATGAATTAGTCAAGTTATTAAATTTTGTCAAGAAGGAATTCGTCAATGGTGTAGTAACATTTTTTCATTAGAAAATCATTAAGTTTCCTTGTAAATTGATTCAAATTCAAATCCTTGATAGTATTTGGGATTTTGTTAAATATTTTGGGAGCCATGCAGAGAATGCTCTTGTGCATAAGGGTTGTCTTTGAAGCTTTTAGACATAATTCGTGTCGATATTCCGGTCTAGTCGATCTACAACGTTCCTCTGAAGCTTTTTTAAACAACATAGAATTTTTCTTGACGAACAATGCGATTTCGTAAATGTAAATACAAGGTAAAGTTAATATTCCGAGAGATTCAAAATGAGGTTTACAACTGTCTGTTGGTTTTAAGTTACACATCGATCTAATGCACCTCTTCTGTGCTTTAAAAATGTTATTTTTCTCGCAGGAGTTTGCCCAGAAAATGACGCCGTAGCGTAATGTGGAATCAACATACCCATAATATGCAGTTAAAACAGCTGCCTGATTAACTATTTTCTTAAGTTTGTATAGAGCAAAGGCAAAGCGACTTAATTTTTTTATAAGTATTAATGCATGTTCTTTCCACGTCAGTTTAGAGTCAATGGTTAAGCCTAGAAATTTTACGTGTTCTACTTCTTCAATTCTGTTATCGTCAAAATTTATAGTGATGTCAGGAGTAGTTACTCTTTGTCTAAATTGCATTATTTTAGTTTTACTTAAATTCAATTTTAAATTATTTCGATCAAGCCAGTTAATTGATTGTTGCAATGACTCTGTGATGTCAGTTTCATAGTCTCTATTCTTATTTTTTCTTACAATTATCGTGCTGTCATCAGCAAAAAGAACCATAGGAAAAGTAACGTGTTTTGGAAAGTCATTTATATAGACCAAAAATAACAGCGGGCCTAATACGCTGCCCTGTGGTACGCCAAAAGTATTTCTACGTTGTTCAGATAAATATTTAATTTCTCTTTTACCCTTTTTAGAAATTCGCTTTATTTCCGTACACTGTGTTCTATTATCAAGATAAGATTGTATAAGAGAAAGTGCTTTGCCCCTTATTCCATTCGCATTAAGTTTCTGTATTAGAATATTATGATCAACTAAATCAAAAGCTTTCGACATGTCCATGAATATAGCACTAATGGGGGTTCTTTTATCGACATCTGTCATTATAATATTAAGAAAATCATAGATAGCCATATTTATTGATGTATTTTTCCTAAAACCTTTCTGTTCCTTTGCTAGGATGCCGTGTTTCGTAAAAAAGGAGCCTAAAGCCTTCTTGGATTAATGGTTTATCCAACGCAAAAACAATCTTTCTAATCGGACCCGTAGTTCCTGAGATTAGCGCGTTCAAACAAACAAACTCTTCAGTTTTATATGTTAGTATAGATTGCAAGAGACAGGTGCCTGGAGTAGGTTTTTGAAGAAGCCTGGGTTATAGGTCACCAGTGCACACAGCACAATAATGGTATAACGACGATCTTTTGTGAACATTATTATAGTACCAAGAAGATTACAAAGAGATAATCTAAAGTAAACTTTTTTTTTATTATTATCAATCCTCTATTTAAAAGGTAAGAGCAACTAGCGTAGTCCGTGAATTTCAACTTTTTGTACGTGTTTTGCATATTGTAGATCAGTTTTAGTAGGCTAGGACGCGAGTAAGGTTACCTTGATCCTGTTCTGAGCACTATCACCATTGTAAGTTAAGAAGGGAACGGTCTTTGTAGAGGGCTTGCCAGCATATTCTCAGCAAGAGGCAGGTCGTTATTGAAAAGTCGCAGTCAGCGTGTGTAGGTAGCGGGCATTAGGAGAAAATCAATTCAAAATATTTATTTTCAAGAATATGGTACAGGTTACACATGCAGCGCGATGTTCGGATTAGGGTTGTAATGGAGGCTTCTTAGCGGAGGCGGAGGCGGAGGCGGAGGCGACGAGTCTCACCTCCGCGGACGCGGAGGTTAACGGAGGCGGAGGCGGTGGTGAAAGTACATATAGAAAAAATTTAAATTTATGGTTAATTAAAACAAAATTTTTATTTTAAATACGTACATTAATTGTAGTATACTTGGTAAAAATAATATTACCTTCTTGTAATGAAAATTAAGGAGAAACAAATTCTGTTTGCCGCATTCCCGCCTCGCACTAGTTGATTCTTGGCCATTTCACGCTCAAACGCGGCCGTTCGGTTTTCGAGCGTCGCAGCTTGCGTGTTATTTATTTTATAAATACGTAAATAAACCTCCGTTATAACATCGCAAAAATTGTGCGGAGGCGGAGGCAGAAGCGAAGATACGATTTGTTGCGGAACTTCCGCAGTAACGGAAGCGGAGGCGAAGCTCCGTTACAACCCTAGTTCAGATTACCATGCACGGTTGGAGAAGGCTATAATGATGTATAGGCTTTCACTCAGGCTGAATGAATGATCCCTAGTTTAAGTCACACATTATCGGGTCAGGAAATAAGCTACTGCTGGCTGAGCCTGTGGATGTCTGAGCAACGAATGTTTTTAAAAAATAGTGTCATTCCATAATTTTGGTGATGTGTTTAACACACTTACTAATTGTATAGAGAATGAAATGAAATCGTTTATTATGCAATTAGGATCACTGATCACTTTTACACGTCATATTTTTTTAAACTAGCTGGAACCGGCTTTTCCTAACTGACTACCTCTGAGAAGAAAAGTCGAAACAAACTCAGGGATCATCGTCTTTTTTCAACTCCAGACATTAAAAATGAAAATGTTTACAACAACAATATGTGTTTGATTTTTAAATAACAATCAATTATAATTGTAGCATAATAACGCATAAGTATTGCTTAAATTAAAGACATTGCTTAGCAGAGCGAGCAGTTCAATCCCAAGCTTTATTGTCTTATAAATAATCTGAGATTTTATAATAACCCTTTTTTTAAAGTTTGGACTTAATACAGCTTTTATATCTTTTAATGGGTTAGTTTCGAATGTCCATAGGAAGCTTGTTGTAAAAGTGTATACATTGACCCATGAACGTGTTGCGTACTCTGTGGAGACGAGAATATTTAGCATCACTCGACTATTTAAAGTTGAGAATCCACACAACGCAACCACGGCAACAAACTAACAGTTTCCAATGTTATGACAGAATGTTATTTTGTTGTTCGTCAACATGATTTAAAATTAAAACCTAATATCGCCATGTTTATTCTAATACGCCATGTTTGTGGCGTCACTTATAGACAGGTGGTTGTGTATCATTGTGTAAACGTCTTGTATGGAGACGGGAAGTGAACACGACATTTTTATAAGGTTTTGTCATCCAATGATAAAATTTTCATTTATTTACCTACTGTGATTGATCCCATAGCAATTGACCTATTATGGGAAATATAGAAAAATATATTTTATTATATTATACAATATGTAAAGAAAACCCTGTCCGACCCTGGATTATAAAGGTTAGGTTAACACACGACCAAATAAAGTATGAAATTTTACATAATCATCATAGTAACAATACTAATGAATTTTGAAATAACCTATTTTTCCGCGACTTTATTAGAATTTCCCTAAAATTTGGTAATTTAAAAAAAAAGTGACAACATCTTTTTCGATCGTGTTATTATGAGCGATGCTACCGCGTGCCGCATGCCCTGTAGTCCTACGCCCGCGCATGTATTGCCTAACGCACATGTATTAAGTTACCTACCTCATTTTGCGAAATAATATTTATTTTTAGGTTGATATTTTTTTTAAGTTTAGCCCGGCTTTGTAAGCATCAGTAGCATCTTTCGCACGGATCGGACAGGGTTTTCTTTACATCACTACACATTATAAAACAAAGCTATTAATAAGCAAAGCGCAACGGGTTTTGATGCTATTTTTTAATAGATAGAGTGATTAAAGGGAAAGGGTTATAAATGTATAATAACATCCATTAAAACGTGGAGAAATACTATTATTTTTGAGGTTTCTATTGTGATGTCGTAAATAATTACAATTTTTCCGCGTTTGCAGTAAGTATTACGCAGGCTGACCCTATCAAAATATTGTACTATGTAAATATTGTACATATTGAAAGGATTATAATCCTTTCAATATGTACAATAGTGGGATATATCCCACAATAACATTTTTTTGTCATTTACCTTTTACGACAAATACCGGCTAATTTTCGAAGCGATTTTAACCAAAACAGCATTTAGCCTTGTCCAATTTAATGACTTAAATAAATTATTTATTTAATATAGATCTATATTGCCCTGTACAGTATATGATTTAAATGAATATTCTCGAAGATATTACAGATATAAAAATCGCGGACAAGAGCGGCCAGCCGGGGCGGCAGGAGCGGCGGCGGGCCGCTATGCTTTTTATACGCTCACAGTTTTTTCTGTAGTGTATTTAGTATCAGCATTGCACCCATGCAAAGCCTTTTAAACTTGTTCCTTCGCCTTTGTGTCAATGTTCTACAACAGACTGTGAATTTGAACAGTCCGCACATCACATCTTGTGGGAGTGTATTCTTTGGCAGAATGAACGCAATATTATGTTGGATAGTGTACAAGTTACATCCGGAGTTGTTTATTATACGGACCTTGTAGAAACTAGAACTAATTTCCGTTCGTTCAGGCGCTTTTGCCATACCTATTATTGGAATCAATTGTAACAGCACATACCTACTTAGGACCCATTAACTTAATCAAATTTTATTCCGTGGTGCTTGGTAATCTGGGCTTCTCCAAGATGCAATAATGTCCCTTTGTACCGATTGGTCTAGTTCTGTTCTGTCTCCTGCTTGTTATGGAGGGAAGTGGAAAAAATATATTTTTCATCCCACCATCTCGGAAAGAGTATTTTTAATCTTCAATATCTGACTGGAAAAGCCGTTTTTATTCTCTAGAGGATAAAGTAAATTGAATTTAGAACATCGTGTGCACTAAGTTTGTAAATTAAAAAAAAACATTAAACCTATTTACTGTTACCTCTATGGTGCCGAATATATCATACAACTTTTTTTTAATTTGTTAAAAACTCAGACTCGGAACCTTCTTGGTGTTCTTTTTTCAATTTTCTTTGTACGCGGTTCTTTACGCGGCATTTTTTCACGTCATTGTTAAACCTTATATTAAAAAAAAGAAACTTGAAAACAAGTGAAAAACTAAAATGAGTGATTCTAGCGACGAGGAAGTTTGTTTGACGCCAACAGAATTGACTGAAACTGTTAATAATGCGCAAATGAGCTTTCTACCTCAACAATCACGCGAGAAGTATTTAAAACAGTACGATATGTTCAACACGTGGCGACTAGCAAAAGGAGCCAAAACTTTCTCAGAAAACGTTTTGCTGGCATATTTTATAGAATTATCCGAGAACAAGAAAGCAAGCACTCTATGGAGTACGTATTCGATGCTAAAAGCAACAATAAAGATGAAAAAAGACATACATATCGATACCTATCCTAAATTAGTAGCATTTTTAAAAAGAGCCTCATCTGGTCATCATCCAAAAAAATCGAAGGTTTTCACAGTATCTGATATTGAAAAGTTTCTTAACGAAGCACCCGATTCCGTATATTTGGCGGCAAAAGTAAGTCAGTTGCACATTCAGTATCTACTTAAGTACATATATTAATCTCAATTAAATAGTATACTTAGTAAATGTTGATAGGCATAATTATGCGTTCATATAAATTTTATTCATTTATCTACTACAATACTCTTTACATTGCAGGTTGTTCTTATTATTGGAATAAACGGAGCATGTCGAACTAATGAACTAACACAACTTAATGTCAAAAACATTGAGAAACATTCAGATGACTTACTATTAATTAATTTACCTAATACAAAGACAAAAAGAGACCGCAACTTTGTCATTCGCAAGGAATACGTAACGATTGTTGAGAAATATCAAGCCTTACGGCCGCCTAACACTCCAATCAATCGTTTTTTTCTACAGTATCGCAATGGAAAGTGTGTTAGACAGCCTATGGGTACTAATAAAATTGGCAGTATCCCACGAGAAATAGCAACATTTCTTGAACTTCCAGAACCCCTGTTGTACACGGGTCATTGTTTCCGACGAACTTCAGCCACACTTTTGGCTGATTCCGGAGCTGATCTCCTGTCCCTTAAGCGCCACGGAGGCTGGAAGACCAATGCAGTTGTAGAGGGATACATAGAGGATTCCATCCAAAATAAGTCTAAAATATATGAAGGCATCGTAGGAGCCATTACACTGAAAGAGCCTCAATCGGAAACTTGGACTGGCCTTTCTACATCAAAAATAAACCGTTATGAAACACCTAACCATCTCCCTCTCTCTCCAACATTCACGCCAAGGGAATCCGATGAATCGGTACAACTATTAAGTATGACAGACAGTTTACCGAAAAACAGTACACAAGTGACTAACACCAATATTACAGTACCAAACAAAAATATTACACTCAATTTAAATAACTGTTGCAACGTTACTTTAAAATTTTCTTAATTATACTTTAGTATTATTTTATTATAATTTAAAGATTATTCTGTAATACTTACCTGTCATAATGTAGTAATTAATACCTAAACTGAAATAAAAGTGTACCTATCTTGTGATTGTAAACATTTTTTTATTGCATTTAGTCATTTCCTCGCTGAGGTGGAATGAAAAGTTACGTGTTGCACTCGAGTGCAAAGATTTTTCACCTCGTGTCCTTTTGATTCCCTCGCTAACGCTCAGGATTCTAATTTTGAATCACTCGCTGCGCTCGTGATTCAATTTTAGAATCCTTCGCTTGCTCGGTCATCAAAATTGAACACGCGGTTAAAAAGCAACTTTGCACTCTTGTATAACAAATAACTATTTTCTTACTCCTCCGCTATTTTTTTTTTAAATTAATTTCGTTGCGGGACCCAAGACAGTTGAATCGTTTCTCCGGGACTCGTCGAGCTTCATTGCTCGGCGTTTTTCTGGCGGTCTCCACTGTTGATTCTGGCTTTCAGGAGTTGCAGTGGGTTGGGAACAGTGTGGCGGGTTTTGTCCAAAAAAAAATGCAAAGCCGGGACGGGTCACTAGTACATATAGCATAATATCCCCACTGTTGGGACAAAAGACTCGTCTTTTACACAGGGTATGGATTATAATCTACCAGGCGCCCAGAGCGGGTAGGTAGATGACGCATGTCTGATAAAATGCCAGTTTCCTCACGATGTGTTCCTTCACCGCGTTGAGAGCTGTCTTAGAAATTATAATGTGGATACTGTGTTGTACCGTCACAAAATCTTGCTCGTAATTCATTATCTTAATAGCCAAATAACCCTTCAAACATTTCATTGTCAAATTATACAACAATGAGTCTATAAGAAGTTTACATTTACAACATATATGAATTGAGCTACAAAATGTTTACATTTTAGCGTACCGTAAGTAAAGAGTGTCATCCTCATTATCATTTCAGCCGAAAGACGTCCACTGCTGGACATAGGCCTCCCCCAAGGATCTCCATGACAACCGGTCCTGCGCCTACTGCATATAGCGGTTTCCCGCGACCTTCACCAGGTCGGTCCACCTTGTCGGGGGCCTAACCACGCTGCGTCTTCCGGTACGTGGCGGCCACTCTAGAATCTGTCAGCCCCATCGGGCATCGGTCCGCCACTTAAGTGTTGCAATTCTTCGGACAAAAAGTGTCAACAGGACTTTATTACAAAGGCTCCATTGTTTGTCCGTCCGTCTATCAAAGGGCTGCATGCATGTTTTGATTCGTAATAGTTGTAATCTTGTAATTATCACATGGTATGTCCTAATAAAGCCCCTATTATAACGTAAAAATACCATAAAGAAATAAAAACATGTTTTATTTATATATTCTAACTTATTCTATTTGGCTTTCTTATTTGTTACTACAATATTTAAAAAAAATATGTAGTGTTTGTTCAGTGATCCCTTCGAATGCGAGTTTGACTCGAGCTTCGCCGCTTTTTTATGTTTACCATGAATAAATATCACGACTTTCTTCCCACTGTGATGATGAGACATGATCTACATTTTTTTTTTATATATTATCTGCATCGTGTGGAGATATATTAAGGCGAATAGGACAGAGATTGCTTTTAGGTGTCTGTTGTTACTAATGAAAAGGTGTGCGAAAATGGAGAGGCGTGCGAAGAGGCTAGTTGGAGACCCAGCTTTGGTAAATAACGACCTCCAAAGCTTGGAGCACAGGCATAGAGTAGCCAGCGTTTCGGTCTTCTTATCGTCATCATCTTAGCGTTAATCCCAGTCGCATCCGAATCTTTTTCAGCTCTAGAGTCTGGGGTCCGCTTTACCAGTCCAACTGCTGATTTTGGCTAAACTTTGATATTTTCCGTGAAGCGACCGCCGTCTGACCTTCACAACCCGAAGGCGACATCGAAGCATTGCAGTTAGACCAATTGTTGGATCTTTTGAGGGCTCCAACAACCCGTAACGATTGCCACTAGATGTTCGTATGGCAACCGGGACCAACAGCTTAGCGTGCTTTCTGAGGCACGACCAGACCAGTGCAAATATTCATATTCATGCATACAAATATTTCCACTGCGCGTGGGTTCGATCCCCGCGCAGCGGCTGCGTTCGCTACCGCTACGCCACGGAGGATGTCCATTCGGTCTTCTATAGGATGCATTGTGGAGTGTGTGCGCGAGAATTGAATAACTTGTTTCCGCCATCAACGTTTCATCATCGGACGACCCATCGTATGGCGAGTATAAACTTTTACGTTGTGGATACCGCTACGCTTCGGACAAAGCGATTTGCCTTTTATACCACGTACATCGAAGGACTGGAACAATTTGCCTGAGACGGTTTTCCCGTCTCATTACAATTTCAGTGTCTTCAAGGCTCTTGATAAACTAGTCCGCTTTACCATCAACCATTGCTTCACTGCTTACCATCAGGCGGTATCGTGGTTAAACACTAGATTATAACATTTAAAAAAATGATAATTATGAGTTATTTAGGTATTTGCGTTATTGTCAATCAGTGTATCATTATAGTACCTATAAAAACTTCCAATGTTAGATGGAATATCTTCATCATGATCATCATCATCATTTCAGCCGAAAGACGTCCACTACTGGCCATAGGCTTCCTCCAAGGATCTCGCGACGACCGGTCGGACCAGCGGATTTCTGCGACCTTCACCAGTTCGTCGGTCTTATTAGACCGGAATATCTTATTGTGAAAAATTATACAATATAATGTACTCTACTTATGTCAAAAGTTTTTAAATTCATGTCATAATGTCTTACTAGGACATAAGCTCCCAGCACTCCCTATAAGCGAGGGTAGTTGATACTCACCACATGGGCAATTGGTTCTATATATTCCAGTTTTGAGAACAGCGAAATAATTAACACAAAGTAAAACGCCTGTCAGAGTTCGAGTCAACGACCTACATCTAACCACTGGGCCAACACTGCTCAAAGAAAAAAAACACTGTTCGTGTCCATCAAAAGAAAATATTTTTGCTTTAAGAAAAACTAAAGAGAGAGTGATCAACTTTTTCCTGTAAAACTTTTCAGGCAATCTTCCGGAAGGAAGCCGGAAGTCTTTGAGATAAAACTATTTGGAACTTCAAGCTTAGATTAATTATTTTCTTTACCCACAAAATCAAAATGCTTTTTACTTAGCCTTGATAGTTTTCATTTATGCTTTTATAAGAAATTTAATCCAAAATAGTACCTAAGTGCCTTTTTGCTGACAAACGCTGCAGGAAAATCGTGGTGAAATCAGAATCAAAAATTTGAAGACATGCCCGGTGGATTGCGGCCCACTCTTTGTCACTGAGTAGAGACCCGTATCCAAGTAGTGGAGACCAGATTTTGAATGTCCCTTTTTCCAAACAATTTAAAAACTTCCTTGCATTTTCCAATTAGTCTGAACCGAAAGTTCCTGAACATTCCTGAATTCCCAGAGATGAACTAATTTTTGTTATTCATGGCACTAAATTTCTGCGAGAATCCCGGAGTTTCTCTCGACATAATCCCGGATACCGGGGAATACAAACTCAGTGAATAAATTTAAAACGCCGAAAGAATTATTTACGTTTTTACTCCCTAGGGAGACTTAAGTGAGCAGCTTTCTTTTCCTTTTGTTAAACTTCGTAATAATAATATTTGTTTTACTTGTTTTGTATGTTTGTTTCTCATCGACTGGCTGGATTGTAAGGGGTTATATTAAGTAAATAAAAAGCTGTTAATAGGTTCGTTTTTGTGTAGGAAAACGTGGGTTTATAAAATGTACTAGCTTTCCGCCCGCGGCTTTGCCCGCGTGGAGTTCGGTTATATCGCGTTTCCAAGAGAACTCTTTACAAGTCCGGAATCAAAACTATCCTATGTTATTTCTCAAGGTCAACTCTATCTTTGTATCAAATTTCAATACAAACAATTCAGCGGTTTAAACGTGAAAGCGTAACAGACAGACAGACAGAGTTACTTTCGCATTTATAATATTAGTTTGTATAGTACAGGTTGTAGATTATTTTTGTACTTTTTGACAGTTAACGCACTTAACGGTACGGAGTCTATGTGTGTGAAATTTCATCCATCCAACTCATCCACGGACCAATCATAGCAGGCGTTATTTAACCTGATCGATCGTCCCGTGCTAATTAAATACTGAGCCATAAGACTGAGTCGTAAATATGATATATAATAGAATCATCATCATCATCATTTTAGCCTAAAGACGTCCACTTCTGGATATAGGCCTCGCTTAAGAATCTCCACGACGTCCGGTACTGCGCCTCCCGCATCCACCGGTTTCCTGCGATCTTCACCAGGTCAATGGTCCACCTAGTCCGGGGCCTACCCACGCTGCGTCTTTCGGTGCATGGTCGCCACTCGAGAAACCGTTGGCCCGATCGAGCAGCACTCCTACGGGTAATGTGCCCGACCCACTGCCACTTAAGTGTTGTAATTCTTCGGGCTATGTCGGTTACTCCCGTTCTTCTGCGGATCTCCTCATCTTTAATAATATATAAAGCTGAAGAGTTTGTTTTTTTATTTGAACGCGCTAATCTCAGGAACTACTGGTCGGATTTGAAAAATTCTTTTTGCGTTGGATAGTTCATTAATAATATCACGCTATATAATATTACGCTGCGACCAATAGGAGCAGAACATAACTAACTCCACGCGAACGAAGTCGCTTGCTTCCGCTAGTTTCTGATAATAATAATAGGATACTTTTTACTATGCATACACCAGTTAGACACTTATAAATTTTACATGGACTGCCACATTAGATGATAGTAAATTGGTAGGTGATTCAGCAGGATGAGCTGGATTCTTTAAATGAAGGTTAGCTAAACTTGTCAGCTGTGAACAGAGAGACGTAAGAAGGAAGTTTGCGCCAGTAGGACTTATTAAAGTGCCAAATAATACAAAAGGTAATATACTTAACTGTTTCTTGACCTCTGATTCTGATGAAACCCACCCGTGTTCCTTCACTTACCGGTACTCCAGGACGACGATATGTCTTTCGAACTACTCGCAGCCCTGGGTATATATTATCTATATTAATATATAAATCTGAAGAGAGCAGAGGTTAGAGGTATTTGTGGTCGGTTGAGTGTACATGACTACAAATGCATCAATATAATAGTAATATATAACCTATAGGTACTAGTATATGTATAAAGCTGATGAGTTTGTTTGTTTCAACGCGCTAATCTAAGGAACTACTGGTCCGATTTGAAAAAATCTGTTATCGTTGGACAGCCCATTAATCCAGGAAGGCTTTAGGCTATATAACATCATGCTGCGACCAATAGGAGCGGAGCATATAAACAAAACATATCGAAAACTACGTGTCTTAGATGCCGTAGTAAATATTTCCAGAAAAGCAACTGAAGTCTCCCGAGAGCATCTTCAATTTTTACTACAATAAAACACACGTTACACATAAGTAATCCCTAAAGAATACTTACTAGTTTCCACACCGTCAAGAATCACGTCAATGAAAGCCTAAATCCTTTACGAGAAGCCTAAATCCTTTACGAGAAGCCTAAATCCTTTACGAGAAGCCTAAATTCCTAGTACAAAACACGACACATGTCTTGTTTGCAAATCGGTTTGCGTCAACGCCTGAAAATCTTGAGTAATGCCAGGATTTGTCACAGCTATGTCCCTACTTTGAAAGAAGCGACTATTTTATCGCGATAAACGCGCGTTTCAAGGCGTGAGACTGTTAACTCTTTTTGCTAGAACTAGATGGCGTTAGTAGTCGTTTGAAGTTCTTTACTTTTTACGAGGTTGTTGTTAAATAATTTGATTTCTATGATTGGTTTTGAACAATTTACTGTGTAATTTTGATTTTAAGGGGCTGTGTGAAGAATTATAAATGAAATTAATAGTGAGAATGTAAGATCCATACGTGTTACTCTGAGCCCAAATAACAAGAGATAGGGACAGAAAAAGGATAAATATAGCATAATATATACCAATTTTATATACTTAAAATGTGATTTTAAGTGTTATCTTTCTTAGAACAAACTAAAACTTAAATATTAATTTATTTTATTATAAATATGCTTTCCAAACTTTAAATTTTTTCTTTACGTCTACAAAAGTTAGATCACTTTTACCAACAAAAATAATTAAGGCACAAAATCTACAAGTATTTACCTAATTGTAAACTTAATCTTGTACAAAGTTACACTCGCTTTTTGGATTACACACCGGCTTAGTGTAATCCTTTTAAACTGAATAAGTACTTATGTTTAAACTCGCCCGCGTCGAATCTGACGTTCATGTGAAATGTGTTGCTATAGTTGTGGTGAGAATTTGAGAGGTTTAGTTTATATATAGTTATAGTCTACTGAAGATTAGACGTTTGTTCTCTTTACAGAGCTCTTTGACTTGTAAGTAGGTACAAAATATACTTCGAATTTTACTTGTAGCCTATTCAGTTTGTTGAAAGCATAGACATAGACTAGTTAATGGACATGCCTTAGAGATGAGAATTGTGGCACTCCGAAAGAAAGGGAGAAAACCAAGTTTCGTCTACCTTTATCTCTCTCAAAATCATCAATCATCTACGAGGAGATAGTGTTAGACCGAAAGAATAGGCCATCTCTCTCACTCTTTTTTCAAACCAAAAAATACTGTATATTATACGTGTATGACATGTCCATGCATGCATATTGTTGTGTTGTCTGTATGTGTTGAAAAATAATGTTACTAGGTATACCAACTGATAGGTAAGTACTAATAATGTTGGGGTAGTGAATGATTTGTGTAAATAAAAATGGTTTCTTTTAAATATTACAAATATTTCCTAATTTTCGAAAAAACAAACACTAAAATCACGATGTACTAAAAAAAAAACAATATTTAAGTGTGGTTACATAATAATAATATTCAATGAATTCTAACTAAACTGCACTACTAAACATACCTACTTAGTGTATAACAAACTCTACACTTTTGGATAGTGTATACCGTGTTATTATGAAAAGTTGTTGATTATTATTTTTTTATATAAAAAAATGCTACTTTAGAAAAGA
The DNA here is from genome assembly GCA_017933935.1 of Sesamia nonagrioides. Lineage (NCBI taxonomy): Eukaryota > Metazoa > Arthropoda > Insecta > Lepidoptera > Noctuidae > Sesamia > Sesamia nonagrioides. Next base: position 321,501 of record JADWQK010001242.1, read on the forward strand.
CAACACGTATTTAAATTAAAATAAAAAGTTAGCATTAATGTAGGTTAATTATTTAAGTTCATTCATTTTCGTTCATTCTTGTACCGCCTCGCGATGTTTTGAATACAATGACTTATTAAAAGTCTTGTATGATTTGTAGGGACATACATAATTACAGACTAAGTAACTAAAAGCAAGGATTTATATTTTTATCAAAAATAATGCAATTTTTAAAATTCCTATACTTAATACATTCATATACCTACTCATAAGTATGAATAGAAAAAAAAAAAAAAGTTAAAACATACCTTACAAATGTTTATTTGAAAAAGATACTAAAACATGTTTTATAAATTAAAATAGGCTACTTTTGCGTACAAAAGAGTTACTAATCTGTAGCTGAACTAAACACAGCCTGTATTTCGGATATCAATGATAAAATCCCCCTTGATAATGTTCCTTTATTGTAGCCATTTACCTTAATTTTTATAAGATTTGTTTTTAGTTTATTGTTTAGTGATAGTAACACTTCATCCGTTCATCTACAGAAGCTCAAAATATTCTCAATCCCAAGACTTTCGGGTCTGTGTTATTTGAAAAATCCTGTCTGACCATAATATTGCCCCGAAGGACCGGTATTACCCTTATCCGGCCCAACGTTATGTTAACTCGATGATCTGCTCCAATTACAGCGACAGCAGACGTTGTGGTTGGCTGACACCTTCCGCCAATTACGTAATTCTCAGACCCTTGGGTGAACTTGGTTGAACTTGGGAAAACCTGATCAAACTTGGTGAACTTGGTTGAATGTTTCGGTTTCATTAAAGATAAGTGCGTTTGGTGTAAATAAGTTAAGGATAAAAGTGCAATTTGTTGTTGTCTTACGATACAATTTTCTTTCGGTAAATAGAATCAGAACGGGTGTTTGGTCCTAACCCGGTTTGTCGACTCAAATAGTTTACTATTGTGTAAGCTCTCGGAGTATTTTAAATTGATAACAATGTTTCTTAAAAGCAAGAAGGGTACAAAAAGAACAAAAGCAGTGCGCAATCTGTAACAACAAATTCATTCTAAACCCTTTTCGGTTTTAATGAATGCCACAAATAATATGAACTATTGGTACCTAATACCTTCGCAGAACTGTTCTATGAAACATCATTTCTTTTAATAACCCATGAAAAACTTCTACGTTAAAATCAGAAATACTGTATTTATGGCTATAATTTGCTATCTGGTTCTTTTCGTCATCATCATCATGTCAGTAACAGGAAGTCTACTGTTGGATATAGGTTTCCCGTAAGGATTTCTAAAAAGACCGATTGAACGCGGCCCGCATCCAGTGTATCCTTGCGATTTTGGCCAGGTCAACCGACCGCCTAGTCGGTGGGTGTCAGACGCTGCGCTTGCCGGTACGTGGTCGCCATTCAAGACTTTCTGCCCCATCAGCCATCGGCTCTACGTGCTATGTGCCCCGCCCACTGCCACTTTATACAGCTATACGAATCGCCTCATTCCTGATTCGATCACGTAGACAAACACCTATGTAGCATAGCCCTCCCCATAGCTCTCTGTACGACCTTGAAATTTCTTATGAGGCCCATACTGAGGGAGCACGTTTCTGATCCATATGTCATCACTGGTAACACGCATTGGATAAAGACTACGCTTATACGCATTGAATTTTTTTAAGCTCTGTATATCCATGCTCTAGTAAAGATTTTACAAAAACAAATTGAGAGTAAAATCATCGTTTATTTTATTACATGCTAATGCAGCCAACGAAAATCTCCATAACCATTCAAACATTATAAAAACGTCCTTCCTTCAAAAAGAATGGAAAGTATAATATTTTTATATCCGAATATAAAAATAAATGGAGTAATTCTAACGCTTTCTTTGAGTAGAACACCGCAGGTGATCACATTGGCTGAAATTTTATCCTAGGTGTTATGACGAGATGAGATATTTAGAAATAAATATGCATTTATTGGCATTACAGCAAATAAATACACCTTGAAACTTAATATTAAAACTCGTTGAATGTCGGTAACAGACTAACTTTATTTTAAAGAGAACAAAAGACATACATTCCAATGTTAGTATAATCTTACTCACTAAGGTGGTGTCAATAGTAGGTAGTAGTAAAATTATTTTGATACAAAATACCTTCCTATTTACTAACACTTAACAATAAAATACAAAGACTGAAAGAAGGTTGTCTGTAAAAGATCACTCTAGACGACAAGACCGCCCATTGCGTCACCCTTTGTAAAATCTTTATATTTATGTTCTGTAATTTATGTATATGATGTATATAATAAAGTGTACCTATTCTATTCTATTCTATTCTACAAAGACTATATAACTATATAAATATAAGACTATAATAATTGCATGATTTAATTACGGACAACCCGTCGTACGGCGAGTTTCCACCCTTACGTTGTTAACACCACTACGATCCGGACGAAGCGTTTCGCCTCCTCCTTTATACCGCGTACATCAAGGGATTGGAACAATTTGCCAGCGGCGGTGTTTCCGTCGGACTACAATTTGAGTGTCTTCAAGGCTAGAGTGAATAGGCTCTTAATAAACTAGTGCACTTTACCATCAACGATTACGTCACTGCTTACCATCAGGCGGGTTTGCGGTCAAGCACTCAAGCGCTTATTTATAATTTATAAAATGAAACACAAAAGGGCCTCACCTCAAAATAATGTCAGATGTCAACACAAGATGCACTACTTGACGGGGGCAATATCTCGCGTCAGGCCCTAGTTCATGCCATGGTACAGGGACAGAGTGCATGGAAAGCCTTCACTTCCTTCTGCAAAAAAATAATGCTCAAGAAGGAGGCGGGAGAGGGGAGGGTGTGTTTTTCGACTTCTAGTAGGTACTAGGTAATAATGTTACTGAGTATTAGGTAACTCAACATCCGATAGGTACCAGGACCGGGATTCCACCATCCGCACATATGTAGGGGTGGTTCCAGTTCCTCTTAACGATCAATTCCGGAACCCCCCTGGAACCTAGTCGACCTAGGTGGACCTAAGTCAGTGGATGTTGTGAGTATTTAAAAGCAGTATATATTTTTATTCTTTCTTATTCTTATTCTAGAGTCCTTTAACAATTGAAAACGCCAGGGCAAAGAAAAACATAAGTGGCGAAATGTATATGTGTAATTGTGTATTTATAACACACCTACATTTCACCACTTATGTTTTTCCATTTAGGTAATAGGAAATACGAATAATACCTAAATACATATAAATAAAAAATAACAACTTCCTGATTCCCTTATTTTTATTACAAATTGAGTCCATTTACACCAAAATCAACTATTTCGAGGGTATAACACGGTAGCAGAGGTTTAAACACAGACCTTTTAGCCCGTTTTGCTATTCATGAATATTAAACCTGAGCATAACGACCCTCGACTTTCGTAAATGACGCCTTAAACCTTTTTACAGATTATAAAAATTTAAAAGTTTTATCAAAAGACTGTTTTGATAAAACTTTGAGTGTACATGTTTTTGGAAGTGTGCATGAAGAGGCTAGGGGTCGACCGATATCCCTCCTGAGCCATGTCTATAAGCTGTTTTCTAGGGTCATCATGAATCGTCTCGCTCGCAGGTTCGACGACTTCCAGCCTCCCGAACAAGCAGGCTTCCGAAAAGGCTATAGCACCATAGACCACATACATACGTTGTGGCAAGTTATACAGAAGTCCGAGGAGTATAACAAACCACTATGCTTGGCGTTTGTGGACTATAAGAAGGCCTTCGATTCGATTGAGACTTGGGCGGTGCTACAGTCTCTCCAGTGGTGCCAAATTGACCATCGATACATTGAGGTGATAAAGTGTTTGTACAAAAACGCCACCATGTCAGTCCGTCTCCCGGATCAGGACTCGAAACCGATCCAACTCCAGCGTGGAGTGAGACAAGATGTCATATCTCCCAAATTGTTCACTGCTGCATTGGAAGATGTCTTCAAGCTCCTATACTGGAAAGGATTTGGCATCAACAACAACGGCGAGTACATCACTAATCTCCGTTTTGCAGATGATATCGTGGTCATGGCTGAGACCCTGGAAGACTTGGGCAAAATGCTCAATGAAAGGCTAAGATGGGAAGAAAGCCATCATGTAGATTTGAAATTGTTCTCAAATAAAGTCGCGGACAGTCGTCGCCCGTTCACCTTGGCTCCTACTTTTCAGAATGTATCCTTGGAGTGCACCAACCGCCTTCAGCTTTTGGGAGTAGAGATTTCCTCGAACCTTAACTTTGGGCGGTTCATTGAGTCCAAGGCCAGGGTGGCTGCTAGAAAACTTGGCGTTATCGCAAAGGTCCGGCGGTACTTCACACCGGGGCAGCTTCTAATGTTGTACAAAGCACAGGTCCGCTCGTGTGTGGAGTACTGCAGCCACATTTGGGCTGGTGCTGCGAAATGTCACCTGGATACTTTGGATTCAGTGGAGAGGCGTGCGAAGAGGCTGATTGGCGACCCAGACTTAACTCGAAACGGTCTCCAAAGCCTGGAGCACAGGCGTAGAGTAGCCAGCCTTTCGGTCTTCTATAGGTTGCATTCTGGTGAGTGTGCAAGGGAATTGCATGATTTAATTCCCCCATCACCGTTCCACCATCGGACGACCCGTCGTACGGCGAGTTTCCACCCTTACGTTGTTGATACCACTGCGACCCGGACGAAGCGTTTCGCTTCCTCTTTTATACCGCGTACATCGAGGGACTGGAACAGTTTGCCAGCGACGGTGTTTCCGTCACATTACAATTTGAGTGTCTTCAAGGCTAGAGTGAATAGGTTCTTAATAAACTAGCGCGCTTTACCATCAATGATCGCATCACTGCTTACCATCAGGCGGGATTGCGGTCAAGCGCTTGTTTATAACTTATAAAAAAAAAAAAAGACATCGGATGGTCCAGCAAAATTTCGTAGATATTCGAGATCCACTTGCACCACAAATCAGTTACAAATAAATACGTTTGATGTTAAACATATGTCAAAATTTTTGTGTCTGTCATCTTTAAACGATGACGAAGAACGATGTTCAAAATTGGTTTAGTTTAAAAGTGGTTTAAAAGGTATATATTGATTTGTGATACAAGCGGGCCTATTATAATTAAAAAGGGGAACAAGTTTACTCAAGGACACACCATAAATAACATATTAAATTGAATTGATTTTCAAAGTTCTATCATTTAATTAAAATCTGAAAAAATGTAAAAAATAAATAAGTTACCTAACGTGACTTAACTAACAACTTTTCAGAGCTTCGATCTCTATCGAACTTTGACATTCCGCCAAAGTTCGTTAAAGATCGAAGCAGAACCTGATATTTGATTTTTAAGTGATGTCGCAAACCGTGCTCTCCTATTATCCTGCGATCTGCTAATAAGGTATAACTAGTCGTGCAAGTGACATAAAGCAGAAGCTGATCGAATTAGTAATTAGTCTTTAGGTAATGTGATATAAGAGGCCCATATACCATGAATCTATACTTCTTTAAACTAATATTTAAAGCTGAAGAGTTTGTTTGTTTCTTTGAACGCGGTAATCTCAGGAACTACGGGTCGATTTGAAAAAATCTATTTGCGTTGGATAGCGCATTAATACGGGAAGGTCTTTATAACATCACGCTACGACCAATAGGAGCGGAGCATAACTAACTCCACGCGAACGAAGTCGCTGGCGGCCGCTAGTTAAAGATATTTTTACCCGCTATAAAACGGACAAAAAATGTTAAGTAATTTTTTTTTACTAGGTATTTCATTTATGGTTCCTTTTGGATCATCTTTTTATTTTAATAATTTATACACAGATATATGGGAAGATATAGATTACAAACGTAGAGACGGCAGAAGCATTGTAAACGTGAAAGGACAGAAACATACATACATCCCAATGTATGTCAACTTGTCTTTCAACTTTATCTCTAAACAATAATAAGGTTTAACGTAGATTGGAAAAATATGACATTTCGGGATCACGCAAAGACATTAAGACAACATAATTATAAACTGGCATCTTATCAAAATAAAATTATGTAGTCAAAAGAAAGGTAAAAATAAACACCGAGCTGTGATTGACTGTAGTCTACTGTAGACTGTAGTGTAACATCAAAGAAATACATATAACTAGGTATATTATAAAGAGAAAAGTCGTTGTCTGAAACGTTTTCACGGTGAAACGTTTGAATGGATTTTCATCCCGATATTCCCACGAGATCGCGAGTTATGCGGGTGGAACCTTTGAGTGCAGCTAGTTCTTTTTTCAAACGTTGCTTCACACTAGAAATTTCTTCTATGGCGGGGTGCATTTACAAACATTTGAATTCACACACACAAAGAGTCAGACCCGGAAGAACTACTTGAAGGTCATAAAAATATTTGTTCCACGGCATCCTGCGCGGCAGTCAATTGTTAAACCACTGCGCCAACTGTGCCGAATTAATAAAATGTGCTGTATAAGTAAATAGATAAGAAGACAGGAACAGAAATATTTCGGAAGTTTGGTCATCATCATCATCATCAGCCTTTTTTTTAACGTCCCACTGCTGGGCACAGGTCTCTTCTCCTACAGAGAAGGATTGAGCGTAATCACCAAACTTGCTCAATGCGGGTTGGCGATTTCGGACATAAAGTCAAGGTTTCCTCAAGATGTTTTACTTCACCTTTTAATCAGTTATTGGTTTCCAAGATATAATTAGAAAGTACATATAACTTAGAAAAGTTACATTGGTACTTGCCTGACCTGGAATCGAACCCGCACACTCATACTTGAGAGGTTGGTGTTTTAACCACTAGGCCACCACGACTCATAAACGTATAAGCTTATTTCTAAAAAAATCTCTTGCAACATACCTTTTCCTCTGATAAATCTTCGACCGAATGGATGCTACGCCTCCACATTGGCATTCAAAAGGCTAAAGGATGCTTTAGATGGCTCCAATGTCACTTAAGATTACATCTGTCCCAATAGGTGTAATGTGGATCACTGCAATTTCAACGTGTTAATTACTCAGAGAGATCTGTTTACACTAGGAGCTTAGCGAAATAGTGATACGATTAAGTACTGTGGAATAAGCTAGGCTCACACGTTCAATATTAAACTAGAAACTCCAGCAAGGCACTTGTATAACATACTAACAGTAGCAATGCGTTTAATTTTGACAGATCAACATCTTTTATTGTATTATTTATAGGGCAATGGATTAGGAATATCCTTTAAAATGATCTAAATCTATGCAAATATATAAAGCTGAAAAGTTTGTTTGTTTATTTGAACGCGCTAATCTCAGGAAGTACTGCTCAGCTTCGATCTCTATCGAACTTTGACATTCCGCCAAAGTTCGATAGAGATCGAAGCAGAACCTGATATTTGATTTTTAAGTGATGTCGCAAACCGTGCTCTCCTATTATCTTGCGATCTGCTAATAAGGTATAACTAGTCAGGCAAGTGACATAAAGCAGAAGCTGATCGAATTAGTTATTAGTCTTTAGGTAATGTGATATAAGAGGCCCGTATACCATGAATCTATACTTCTATATACTAATATTTAAAGCTGAAGAGTTTGTTTGTTTGTTTGAACGCGCTAATCTCAGGAACTACTGGTCTGATTTGAAAAAATCTTTTTGCCTTGGATAGCCCATTAATCCAGGAAGGCTTTAGGCTATATAGCATCTCGCTGCGATCATTAGGAGCGGAGCATAAGAACTAAAAACACGCGAACGAAGTCGAGCGCGGCCGCCAGTTGAGAATAAAAATGTGTTTTGCAAATGCAAGGAAGCAGCAAGGTAATTGCGTAGCACACTATCCGTAGCAGTGGGTTTCATTTTGACAATTTAACAATATTCATTGCGTTATTTCCGTTGTTGAGCAGACACGTTTTTCGAACAAATGGAGCAATGTATTAGCAATATGCTTCGAAATGATCCCAATTGATACCAATAGTGTGTTACGCAATTAGGGTGCAGTTCAAGTATATTTAGCCCTAAAAAGCAGTGTTAAGGCTTTAGCGGTAAACGAACGAAACATAGTAATTTTAATTTTGCCAATCGCATTAAAATGACGAATTGAATGAAATGAATGATTGTTCAATGAATGAATGGACTTAGTGTTGCACCTTCATATCTAACATTGCTATCCAAAATTCAATTACACCACTGGATAGCTAAATTAATCAGAGAATTTATTACGCTGGAACATCATACATTGCCCGGACTAGAGGAAGGGGAAAGCCCCAACATTTCGAGGTCATTGTGCTGCGTTTTGTAAATTTTTATTTATTAAACTTCTGACTCAGTAAATTTTTGATTTTCGTTCTTATTATAATTGTAAGCTCTTGAAAAAAAGAACCTGTCGATTGTAGTTACCATATAAGTGTATTATTGTGACTAAATTAAAGATATAAAAGAAAAGGTTAACAAAAAAATACTATGTCAACCTATATATGTCCAAAAATCAGCTCGAAATACATATATCGTTCATAACGGCTGGAAAGGGCCTCTCAAGAGCAATCGAATGGTACCAATAAAACACCATATGACCCAGATTTAATATATAAAATATCACCTCTTATGTAACGTATTCACGTTACAACACTCGGCCGTGTCCGTGACACAGCCACACTCCAGGCTTTTCGAAATTTTCTGTATTTTTACAGGCAATGGCTTTGAAAATGCCATATTTGGTATAAGACAAGTTGGTAACTCAAGCACTTCAAGACCAGACTTTTATAAATTAACATTGCATATACAATATGTAAAGAAAACCCCGTCCGACCCATCCATACTAATATTATAAATACCAAAGTAACTCTGTCTGTCTGTCTGTCTCTCTGTCTGTCTGTCTGTCTGTTACGCTTTCCCGCTTAAACCTCTCAACCGATTTTGATGAAATTTGGCACAGACAATCTTTAAACCCTGAGAAAGAACATAGACTACCTTTTATCCCGGAAAAATTTGATGTTCCCGAGGGAAATCTAAAAAGCGCGATATAACCGAACTCCACGCGGGCGAAGCCGCGGGCGGAAAGCTAGTAAGGATAATAAAGGTTAGGTAAACACTTGACTAAATATAATATAAAATTTTACATAATCATCAAAGTAACAATACTAATGAATTTTGAAATAATTCTTTTTTCCCGGGAATTAATTCCAATTTCCCCGAAATTTGGTATTTTTAAAAAAGTGACAACACCGGTATTATTATAAGCGAATAGCGACGTGACCACGTCACAGGTGCCGCGTGCCCTGTCCCCCGCCGCCCGGGGAAGGGGTTGCTTACCGCACATGTATTAAGTTACCTCTTTTTGCGAAATAATATTTGTTTTTAGGGGGATTTTTTTCTAAAGTTTAGGCTGTCTTTGTGGGCATTAGTAGAATCAGTTATAGATACCTAACAATACCTTCACGGATCGGACAGGGTTTTCCTTACATATTGTATAACAGATATCCACAGAGCAAAACTGTCATAATAGGGTATTTGACTAAAAAAAAACTAATTAGTGCGTCAGTCAGATTTCCAAAAAATACTAGACACGTGTTTTTTTCTTTTTTCATATAAACAAAAAATGAAGACGACGCAGTGCGTTGAAAACTCGTGTGACGTCACTGCACGCTAAACTTTTTAACGAGCAGTGACGTCACCAGCTACCATTCCTGATCTTTGATGCCTTTTATGTTTGTAAATTTTTATTGATTTGATAAAACAAAATATACGTATCCAATATTTTTCTATAATCTGAATGACGGACTAAATAGAATCAATTTTTATTACCCAGGAAACATCCCTATTATTAGAGAGCATACGGGGTTCCATCTTCAACACCAATTACCTACTCCATATTCACTCCGTCCAGGTGAGGACAATGTGGCAGCCAACTAATCTCGAGATTAACCATGTAATTACATACGTGACAAGGCATTCCTACGCCGAATCAGATATACGAGCCTGACGAACAACATTAGCTGGTAACCCTTCGTTAAGGTAAAGCAAACAATAACAAGTATTTCTGACATTTAAAGGGTTAATGTTTACGGGTTGTGAATTAGGTGTTTCAATCAAGATTTATCATTGTTTGGCGTACTTATTTGTTTGCTCTTTTCTTTGTGAAAAATCATGTTAATATTATAAATGTGAATGTTTGAGTGGGTGTTTGTTGCGTTTTCACGCAAAAACTACTGCACGAATTTAGAAGAAATTTGGCATACAAATAGTTTGTAACCGGGATAAAATATAGGATACTTTTTTATCCTGATATTCCATCTGGATCTAAACTTGCGCGGGTGAAACTGCGGGACGCAGCGAGTATACTATTATACTTTAAAGCGTGTTTAATAAGCCTAGATATAATTAAGGAAATATTTAAACCAAACAATTACTGAATTGAACGCGTTACTAAGCTAAGGATGAGGTTCCGGGTTTGATTCCCAGTTCGGGCAAGCAATAATAATAAAAAAATAATAATAAATATACACGGACAAATCACACAGATTGAGCTAGCCCCAAAGTAAGTTCGAGACTTGTGTTATGAGATGCTAACTCAAAGATACTATATTTATAAGAGATACATATATAGATAAATATCCAAGACCTAGGCCAATCAGGAAAGGATCATTTTCTATCATGACCTGGCCAGGCGTGTTGACCGCTGCGCCACGGAAGACGTCAATATTGGGTTTTCAATCGGGAATTTCTTTGGATTTGTGACCCTTTAATGGTAGTAGGCTCGTTGGCCACCATTATACGAGACTTAGAAATTAGGCATCATACGAAGTTTACCATTTATTTACTCTAAAATAAAGACGCAAAACCCTTTATATTCCTACCATAATTTATTATAATCCCAGCAACTTTTCTTGACCTCGTCGGCTACATTTTCAAGTCTTAAAATAGCTGTAAAAATGAGGCGTAGTGTGTATCTGCAATATTTCAAGGGCTTTATTTTGTTCCACATTTTGTCCCCAGATAATAGGCGGGGATTTTCACCGTGCTACTGTTTTGTAAAAGATTCTCTGGTTCCGCTTTCAACGAATATAATTACCGCCATGTTTTGCATTGTATATTTTGGTAAAAACGGTTCTGGGTTTTTGGTTTCGTTTGCTGAGTGAAATTGTTGTTTAAATTTTGTACAGTCTTGCAATTAAAATTTATTCCTTTACCGGTGTTTTAGGGTTCAATTCGGTAACGTTTTAGTTTCTACTTGATTGTAACCACCGCTGTCATAAGAAATTAAAGTGTAAACACATTTTAGTTTCTTATGACATCTGTGGACTTTAGTAAACATTTTAATGTTTCCTGAACGGTCACACAGTAATGGCCATCCAAATACAGCGCCTTTTCGACCTTAATGTTTTTTATATATATTTTTTTTATTTATTGGTCTATCTACAATTATTACACAATAACAACAATACAATACAAGCAACTTACAAACATAGTGCACAATATGATGCGATGCGACACAGCATGCTAATGCTAATGTTAAATAGATTCTGGTGGAAATGTTTCTTATGACAGCAGTGAACTAAAACCTTTCCACGTTTTATTTTCTTATGACAGCGGTGAACGGTCACAATAACGGCCATCCAAATTCAGCGCATTTTTGATACTTTAATGTCATCATCATCATCTCAGCGTTTATCCCGGTTGCATCCGTGGCTTTCGTCTTGGAGTCCGGGGTCCGCTTACTTTAATGTATTTTCATGAACTGGATTTTCTTCTTTATAATGCGATGGAACCTTCTTCGTAGGAAAATTACCAACGCTTTAGAGAGATACGTTTTATTTTAGGATTTCATTTGTTCAAACAAGCTTTGAACTTGTCTACAAAACTGTTTGAATTTCCAACCGGCGTTTTAAATATTTACAAAGTTTTCAATTACGACAGTTTTGAGGTCGGCTTCTAGTCAGATTAGCGTATTAATTGGGTGACATACTTAACAATAATCTCAATCTGAATATTTTTTAGGATATTGCCAATACATTTCTTCATATGTAGGAAAAATGTGTCTGCTTGACAAGGCAAGAAAGAAAGAAAAGGTTTTATTCTGACTCGTCCAGAAATATCTTAAAACTAAACTGAGTTACTACCAAGGAACTTTTATCTAAACTGGAATGTGAACTATCGATCAAAACGCGGTCCGAGGGAGATAGCTTCACAGCAGCCCTCTGTCCTTGTTGTGTAGGGTGACTATTATAATGGAATTTATAAGGAATGTACCTAATTTTTTTTTCCTGAGTTTTAATGAACATTTAGGCATGGATGCGAACTTTTTAATTTCAGTATTGAATTTTAAAAATGGATGAATAAATTGATGATGTACGGATGACAGCAGGTCAATTTATCCGAAACTGTACCTTTAGATAAATAAAATATCTACAAGAAAGCAGAATTTAATGTCATTGTAAATACCCAATAAAAGTCACTTACTTATTATGCACACAATAACTAAGTATTACTCCGAAATTTATGGTCACCTTATGTACAAACAAAATAACTTGTATAATTATGATTACCGCAAAAACCTTACTTAAAGAATGATATTCCGCATCCAGAGTATGACTCACTATTGCAGACATTAATGGCACCCTTTTTAACCATCTTTTTTCTAATCGAAATTGATGGTTTCAAACAAAATTACAAAAAATAAATACGGGTAACACTTAGAAAGAGACAGAGGGCTACTGGGACCCTTTCTCCCTCAGACAGTGCTCTCTTCAAATAAAGTTTTATTTCCGATCGACCTTATTGCTCTTGCGATAGAGTCTTCTTTTAAATAACAGACTTCTGCGAGTTCACGTTCCACTTTAGATAGAAATTCCTTGGTTACTACACAATTAAGAATAATAAAAAGTAAAAAAACTAAAACCCAACTACGACAAAAAACGACGCTGAAAAAGTATAAAACAAGATTTTCAGAATACTGAACGGAACAAAGTTGCTAATGTAGTTGCAATTAAATGGACAAAGTAGACTCTACCAAGATGCCTTCGTTGTAAATTGACAATAATGTCATACAATACTATTCTGAAGTATGCAATATTCACCAAGTAGAGATAAATTTTCATGTTTGGAAAGGCGTAGTCACACGTTCTCAAGGTGCTACGGTAGGTAGGTATATGTAACTGTGACTTTACTTTTGATTATTTGTACTATTTTGGTGTTAAAGTGTATTTGTGGCGCATAATATTAACACAGTCTAAAAATCATACAGTCGTCCGACGAAGACGTCTAGACAGAGCAATCGTGCGGGTTGTGAGGGACGAGACGCGGGTAAGCGGCACCCGAGCTGCAAACAAAACGATGTTCGTAGCTCGGTATCTATCATTAAGGACTAACACGTGTTCGTTTTTTTATTTGTTTGTTTTATAATTTGATATGAGTGTCAATTTTGAGTATAATTGGGGTGCTTGTTACGAAAAAGCCATCCTTTTTGACATCCAAAATGGCGGACGTCATTTTTTTATAATTTGATATGAGTGTCAATTTTGAGTATAATTGGGGTGCTTGTTACGAAAAAGCCCCTTTTTGAAATCCAAGATGGCGGACGCCAATTTAAATGTATATTAATATGATATGGGTCATATGGGTGAGTGATGGGTGAGTGATATGGGTTGTATTCCGAGGTGGATTGGGGTGCTGCTTACGAATATGCCATCTAAATAACTTAAATCTGTCTCGAGTTGCTTCCGTAGTAAAAATAGCAAATTAATTAAATATAATACAGCTATCGATGTTGATCTGCAATAATTTCATAAATATTGTTTTTTTTTTTGTGACAACCCTGGCCGATGCGTTACTGTCTAGACGATGTCGGCATTTTACACGAGATCAAAGGTGTCGACCTACTGTATGTATTTTGTACTGCGATATTAACAAAAGTTAAAATGACGAACTAAAAACTAGGTAGTTAACATACGACATCTCTTTCGACTTATGTATCGGCGCATAGTAATATGTAGAGATATCCTATTTTACTATTTCGTAGCACGCGGATCGTAGCGCGTATAGCAATGGTTTCCCCGTATGAAGCTCCCAGTATTTCGTAGTAGCGACGCACATTTGCGTCGATGGCAGCGAATGGGTCATAACTTAGTGGATGAGGTCGTTAGTAAGTATAAATAAATTGGATGTTTCATATATTGAGAGGACCTGGGAAGATTTCTTAATCTATGTAATTCTGGTAAAGATCGACTGTCATGTGGATTTTTAAGTAATTTATTATGATCCAAGGCAGTTTTAAACAATCACTCTATGGTTTTGACTCTACTGAGAGCGACATAGGCCTGTCCTTTAGCAAACAATGACTTTCCTTGATCGATAACTGCTTTATCTAGAGTACAACCTTGTAATTTATGTACAGTACAACCCCAAGAAAGAATCAGCGGGGGCATTTTACGCTGAATTTTTCCAGACCCCCTCAAGCCGTCAAATTCAGTGAGGCAAGGCTCGATTCTGATAAGTCCGTTAATATCTGCTTTTATTAATGCGTCGTCAAATTGTATGAGAACAGCGCTAGGCTGTTCTCCCTGTTTCAACTAATCGCGCAGAAGAGCAGGCCATTCGAAGGTCTTCACCACTCCCATTGCTCCGTTTACCAAATCCTGGTTTACATTCAAATTTCTACGAAGCATTACTCGGGATTATGTACAAGCATAAAGTACTCGTGAAGCTCTTTCAAGTGATACTAAATACGGTATATTTATTTTAATTTTATATAATCATAGAACTTTTTGTCCGCTAGAGGGCGCAATACTAAATTTGGTGACAAGCTTTATAGCTCACTAGCAGCCGCCAGCGACTTCGTTCGCGTGGAATTAATTATGCTCCGCTCCTATTGGTCGCAGCGTGATGTTATATAGCGTAAAGCCTTCCTGGATTAATGGGCTATCCAACGCAAATAGAATTTTTCAAATCGGACCAGTAGTTCCTGAGATTAGCGCGCACAAACAAACAAACAAACAAAATCTTCAGCTTTATATATTAGTATAGATAACCAACAGAATATCAAGGCCCTTCTAATGGTACTGAAGTGGTCTTATTCTGATAAGTAGTAAAGAAGCTATGAACGAAAAGATGTGAATTATATGCAATCAGCCCATGAATACAGCTAAAGTCACAAGCAAATGCTAGTAATATATATATATATTCAAAATGTACAAGTAAAGCGCTTTCAAATGATACCAAACACGGCATATTTATCTTAACTTTATTTTTTTACTCTGTATGTTTTGTCCGCTAGAGGGCGCCACATTAGATTTTGTGAAACTCCATATAGCCCATAACCAGCGGACAATTAAGACGCTTCTAATGATATATTATTTGTCGAATTCTGATAAGTAGTTTAGAAGTTACGAGGGAACAGATGAACATACATACATACATATATACATACATACATACATACATACATAGCCTGTCAAAATCATAACCCTCCTTTTGCTTTGCCGTAGTCGGGTAAAAAAAAAAACAAGCTATATACTCTTTAAAAAAGGAACAAATCTCTGAAAGTCCCTTACCAGGCAAAAATGCTCCTATCTCAGCATTCTCAGCATAATGCTTCGACATTTAAAATTCATTGTATGTTGTTGAACTGTCAAAATGAAAGCCTTTGCTACTATTAGTGTTGTACGCATTGATGGAGCTGAATATCAGAATTTTATATAGAGCGGCTACGTAGCTGAACTGAGTGCAACAAAAAAAAAATAATAAAGTAAAATAAATATTTCTTCATAATAATATTAAAAATTATTCTCAACCTAGTTTGTTATAAATTCAACTATAATATTATGATATTGTTAATATTTATAGTCTTTCTCCCTTTTTTGTCCAGTTTCAGTATAAATTTGGATGGCTAGCAGAGAGTAGTAAAAGACAAACATACGATGCATGGTTGACTGTATGAAATATAATATAACTAGCTATCCGCCCGCGGCTTCGCTCGCATGGAATTCGGTTATATAGCGCTTTTTAGATTTCCCTCGGGAATATCAATTTTTCCGGTAAAAAAAAGTACCCTATTATTTAATCCGGACTTCTAATTTTACATCTGCAAAATTTCAAAGCATTCGGTTCAGTGGTTACGGCGTGAAAGCGAAACAACCAAACAAACAAACACACTTTCAGATTTATAATATTATGTTAGGATACGTCTAGTAAGAATCTGACAACCGAGATAATTGATAGAGATGTATGGGGGAAAAATACATGTTGATCTGACCCTAAACAAAGTGACATAAGGCCTGGAGAAGAGAGTAGATGGTGATTTCAATTGCCTCATCAATCGCATCGTTGCATCTGAAACAACTACATAGTTACCATTCTCAGAAACACGCACCCACAAAACTGTAGTAATAAGGTAACGTATACCAATTAATAGCATCTTCGTAATTGTAGATAAACATGAACGTATGTACACTTATTTGAAGCGTAGTTCTTACTCAGTTATAACTCTGTATTAATTAACACTCATCTGCTAACACATTTTTAAGGAAACACTTCTAGAAATTCACACGCATGGGAAAAATTAAGTATGTTGTATTAGCATGTTTGTATGCCATACTTTGTAAATGAATTTTTATTAAAAACATGATAATTATTTAATTAGAACATAATACTAGAGCGGCCGCTGCATAAGGAGGCGCGGGTTCAATCCCCGCACAGTGCAAATATATTTATGAACATTTGCACTGGTCTGGTCGTGCCTCGGAAAGCACGTTAAGCCGTTGGTCCCGGTTCCCATACGAACATCTAATAGCAGTCGTTACGGTTTGTTGGAGCCCTCAAAAGTCCAACAGTTGGTCTAACTGCAGTGCTTCGATATCGCCTTCAGGTTGTGGAGGTTAGACGGCAGTCGCTTTACGGAACATATCAAAGTTTAGCCAAAATCAGCAGTTAGACTGGTAAAGCGGACCGCAGACCTCAAAGCTGAATGAGCTTCGGGTGCGACTGGGATTAACGCTAAGATTATGATGATGACAAGAGATGCCGATGAATTCCACTAGTTTCTGTGGTAAATCCTTTACTGTTCTGGCAATACAGTTATGGACAAGTCATTCGACTTGTCCGTGTCGGTAAGGCGTGCTGGAAATCTGTCCCCTTTTAAAACTATGATAAAAAAGCACTTCCTCAGTCTTTAAACATTTATATTATGTTTTATTTGCTCTTCTGTGATGTTTTTTAATAATATGTATCATCATCAACCTTTTTATCGTCCCACTGCTGGCACAGGCCTCCTCTCATATAGAGAAGGATTGAGCGTAATCACCACACTTGCTCAATGCGGGTTATTGAATAAAGTCCAGGCCTCATCATGTTTTCCTTCACCTTGTAGGTAATCAATCATTGGTGTCCAAGAATGTACTTGGATGCATGTATATATTTGTTTAATTAGTAGTACACACTTTATGTACATATTTATTGCATAATAACATTATTTGTCTCTCCTTCCCATTGGTACTCCATCCAAAGGTTGTCTGTAAAAAAATGCTGTTAGTGATAAGACCACCCATTGTTCAGTAATTTATATGGTGTACATAAAAAAGAGTATTCTATTCTTGAGGGGCTGTAATGATTAATGTTAGAAAAGGAGTTTCTTACTGATCTTAAGCTTGAGAGTGTATTAAAAGTGCATGGTAAAGAGGTTTGGTTGGAATTAAAAAAGAAGAAACACTTATAATACAATAGTGTAGGTAAAAAGTACGCTATTATTTAATCTGTACTTCTAACTTTACGTCGATAAAATTTCAAAGCAATTGGTTCAGTAGTTACAGCGTGAAAGCGGAACAAACAACCGAACAAACTCGCTTTCCGATTTATAATATTAGTAAAAATAAAATACAAACATTTTAGAATTCTTCTATTTTTTTTACGATTTAGTACACGTGTACGTCAAGGTGCATCTAATGTACACAAACATGTTTTGATGACCTCATTTGTGACTGTTAATTAAGGTGTTTAAATATTAACGATGATTAAAGTTTGACGTTCAAAGATTGAAAATAATTAGTTAAACAGTCACCAATCAAAACTATCAGCAACGTTTATTAATATCCCTTGGTATAGAAACAAACCGATTATGAATGTCAAAACATTTGACAGTACCCATAGATACCCATCTGCCAAACCCTTCAGGAGTTACAGTGTAGGTTATGTTCTTAAAAAAACAACGAAAAGCTTCAGATAATAATTTTCAAGTTAACGTGTTAAAATGTTAAGTGAAATTTTCCATTTTTCGAAAGAATATATCCTGGATTAGCACATATTAATTTGCTTCCCAGAAAACTCTGTGACTATAGCAAAAACTTTTTAAAACCTGCAAAAGTTGCAGACGTTCTTGAATTTGTAAGGACTGTTTTAAAATTATAATAGTTATTCGTTTACCATATTTTAAGACTCAACTTTTTCCTTTTCAACAGAAGTTTTGTTAAATACCGTTTAACATATATTTTATAGCTGGATATCTTTAGGTACTATTGTCTTAGAGATTTTAGTTTAATCAGCAAATAACTTCAAAAAAGAGTTATTGACGGGAAAGCGAAGATGAGTGTCACGCGCATTTTTCATTGGACTTTTAAAATTATTTATAGTGTCGTTTATTATATAAAAGCGCGTGGTTTATGTAGTAGAAAGTGCATTCAGTAAATAATTCTTATAGAACATTGAAATATCGCAACATAGTGTCCACATCATGAGTTTGCCTCAAACCTCCCTCATAGTTCACGCGGACGTCTTTTTCAACTGTCATTAGCGATATCCGCCATTATTGTGAAAGAATTTCTATAATTTCTTACATGTGTTATTGGCAATATTGTGGTATCTATTCCACAGAGGCCATTGAGGTTGAACTTAAAAAAAGGTGGTCGTGGGACTGACCGACAAGACTGAAACCTGAAATCATTATTATCTTAACAGAAAAAGGGAAAAAAAGGTTATAGCGGAGAAGCAAACTACATATACCATTGTATACACTAGGTATTATATTTATATTTGGCGGTTTAACATTCGAAATTTAAATAAAAAAACTTCTTCAAATTCATGAAATTCTATTGTGAAAAAATAAAATAGAACATTTGTCGGCACGACTTAAGGCGAATTTTATCAATTAATTGAAATAAACGCTATCAGAACATTGAAACTGCGTTCAAGAGCTGTCACTGACAGTGTCAATATTCCTCACCAATCCCATTGGTGAAATCAGCTCTTGCACTTATTCAAAGCCCTAAAAGTTTTGATCAAGTTGTATAACGGGAAAATAGTCACTATGCAAATTTAGAACAATACAGACAGTTTAAGAACCACCAATTAGTCAGTGGTCTAGCTTAGGATTAGTACTAATTGAGACTGCCAATAAGTAATGAATTCCGAAATTGATCCTGCAACATTCAACCTAAAAGTTCAACACTTAAAGTTGAATTCACATTGCCGCAGCGGCTATTGTTAATCTTTCTTCTTTTACAAAGCAACAGAATTCCTGTGCAAGTTCCCATGGGTACTGAATAAATTCGAAGAGCTGATGTTTCTAAAAGCTAAAACCATTTCTGTTTCTGTACAGAGCGTGACAGTTCATTGAACGATAATAAAGTAAGTCTCCGATAGATATTGGAAAGCGCGAATCAGCAGTCTGATGAATGCGAAATTTCGTTTTAACTTTTAATTTTAAAGAGGAAACACGAGAAAGGAATTATATGGTAATTGGTAATGAATATAAAGAAGCATACCCTTTAAAATATTGGGAGTACTAATCCAGCTTTGAAAAAGAAATGAATGAGTTTTAACATGACCCATAAAAATCAAAAGTTATAACACTACACATTCGAATTACACACCATGCTGACGTTACTCAAAATACTGCACCCCGTAAGTAGAGTTTCCCGTACATATCACATTTAAAGTATGTAAAGAAAACCATGTCCGATCCGTGAAAGTATTGTTAGGTATCGTTAACTGATTCTAATAATGCCTACAAAGCCGGGCTAAACTTAAAAAAAATCCCCCTAAAAATAATTATTTTCGAAAAAGCGAGGTAACTTAATGTGCGGTAGGAAACAAGGTAGGCAATTTTTGGGGAAGTTGGAATTAATTCGCGGAAAAAACTCACTATGCTATAACTCGTTCATGGGTCAATGTATACACTTTTACAACAAGCTTCCCATGGACATTCGAAACTTACCCATTAAACGATTTAAGAACCATATAAAGGCCAAACTTTGCAAAAAGGGGTATTATAAAATCACAGATTGTTTAGAAGACAAAAAAACTTGGGACTGAGCTGCTCGCTCTGTTAAGCATTGTTCTTAAGCAATATGCATAATTATAAGGTAAATTATTGTAAACATTTTCATTTTTAATGTCTGGACTTGAAAAAAGACGATGATCCCTGAGTTTGTTTCGGCTATTTCTTCTCAGAGGTAGTCAGTTAGGAAATGCCGGCTTCATCTAGTTAAAAAAATAAAATAAAAAATAAACATGACGTGTAATAGTGATCAGTGATCCTACTTGCTTAATAAACGATTTCATTTAATTTCATTTCATATGACGATTATGTAAAATTTCATATCTTATTCGGTCATGTGTATACCTAACATTTCTTATCCTTTTGGGTCGGACGGGGTTTTCTTTACATATTGTATACAACATCGTACGGTAGTTGCCCACCATAAGTACCACTCGTTCACTAGTTCCGAAGATTCCTATGGATGAGTAGTGAAATTTACAGCCTATTCTTCATATCCCTATACAGTCGAAATCTCGTAAGTGAATTGACATAAAACCTATTGTTTCTGTGAAGTACCAGTTTTCCGACCTACACTGGCAGCGTCGCAAGCAAAAGGTAGCAATGTACAGATGACAGCAGGTCAAGCTACCCGAAACTGTCAAAAAATTCCAATCAACCTTGAGCCTTAATGCTTTATAGATAAAGTTGAAAATCTAGTAAAGAAATCTGAGGGTTTGTATTAGCTTGATGTGCTGTCGTCTGTACTATATAACTAGTTACATAGTTATTGAGTTAGTTTGTCTCCACCGCCATGCCGTCATGCTGTCCACCGCAACATTGGCCTCGCTTTATGCACGTCCCGTTAATCTGAAGATCCGAAGATCCTCATTTCCGGACAGCTGTGGCTGCAGTGACAGAATCGGATTAAAACTGGTGCTATTGTATTAAAACTGAATATAAATAGTCCAGGCTATGAAGATAAGAAAGATTTTATTTACGCTGAAGACGAACAGCTTTACTAGAGACGAAAAGACGATTTCACAATATAACCAGGGTTTAATACAATGCAGTTTTTAAAGGGATCTCTGCAGTCAAGACATTTCTCAATATCATGCAGTTTCCTGTGTTACGAATGCACCTTATGTCGATGGCGTAAGGTTGAATATCTCGTGACATGCAGTGCGTAACTTTTAAGCCCTATAACTCGAAACCACATACCACTAGACATTGTTGAGGTACCGTATGAAAACGCATTGCTAGACTTAGGATGACATATCGAGTGGTACAGGTCTCAACAATTTTGTTAGCAAAGTGTGTCGACACTTTGCTGACAAAATCGAAATTTCCAGAAACTCGTCTCCGGTGAATTACTGTAGGTACCTACTGAATGTACTCAAAGTCATGCGCTATTATTATTACGTCTAGACGAATCTAGATTGTTCGATCAGCTGACCTATATATAGCGCCGTTACGCCAGCGCAGAGTCAATCTGCATTCGACTAGCGATACAACAACAAGCGATAATTGAGAATACCTACTGCGACAACTGTAACGAGAACTTTGAGTACTACGTGAAGTAACATCTGTAGTGTTATTGTGTGTTTACGACACGGACTTCGTGGACGTAAGGGAAAACTTCAGTGCGACATCAGCTACGTTCTACTTGTCATTGCCCACAATCGACTGTACCTTCGTTGTCAATAAACTTCGAAACCCTTAACCGGCGTTTAAGTACCCCTAGCCCGTAACACCTGTTTGTGATCATATTGATGTGCAGCTTTGGCTCCAAACTACATACAGTCGGTTGTTTAAAAAACATAAGGAAAAAACTAATAGAACTGTACTTTGTACCTACTGTTTTTAACCCGACAATTCTCTGAAAAAGCATGATTGTTTTGTCGACCATGTTGTCAACCTACCATCTTACGTCTGCAGTTTTCTTCTTACTTGCCTCGTACAAAGTTTGGATTCTAGCAACAGTCTGATGATCACCCCATATTTTACCTTATCCAGATTTTGGTGCATTAAAATGGCCACTGCTTCTATTACAACTTTCAGCAGGATTGATATATTAAGTTCTCTGACAGCACATGTCACTCTCATATTTTTTATCATCGATATCGCTGATGGAATATTGCCTTATCTTGTTCCTCTGGACAGCCATGTTTGCAACTATTATCAAGGAGTTCTCTGAATTCCCATTTTGAGAGTCACACCTATCTGTTGTTTACTAACACTTTCTTACGTAGCTAATTTACTGACAACACTGACTAATTCTATACGAGTTTTCGTTCAAATTAAGAATTTTAACATAAAAAAAATTCATGCCAATATAAGGAAAAAAATCCCAGCAATAATCCTGATTCCAATTATGATAAGTACATTTTGAAGAGGAATTTGACAAAAATGGGCCACTGTATATAGAACCATAAAATATACCAAAAAGTTTGTCGAATTTGCATACAAATGTAAGATATGTCTTTAAATCTTTTATCATAATCTGGATGGGAGTCCCTTAACTTAAAATGTAACCGCGTTTGAAACTCCGGGCCACACTTTAGGATATAATGATACTTCGAGTATTTAGGAGATTACCAAACTTTTTAAGAAGATGAGATGAATAAATAGGGATCTAAAACAGACGTCCTTTGTGGATCACCGAAGTTTTAACATACTACTAGTAACGGCTTTGTTTCGTCTCATTGCTTTTGTTTTCCAGAAAAAAAAAAAAACAAGCTCTGGGTTAAATTTTTGTCATAAATTAATTTTGCTTCTAATCTCCTCATTCCTGATTTGATCACGCAGTGAAACCGCAAGCATAGCCCTCTCCATTGCTCTCCCTTGCTCCGCTGGATCGGCGGAGATCCTTGGGGGAGGCCTATGTCCAGCAGTGGATATCTTTCGGCTGAAAATTTGATGATGATGACGATGATTAATGTTAATTTTGTTTTCATTGAGTGGGTAAATTTTTTAAGACACGTAATTTTTTTTTGTAAATGTTTCAAACCTACATACCGCTGTCATTGCCTATTTGACTAATCGTTCATTCCAACTAATGTTGGACTGACACTATTGGTGAATAAGCTCAGTTCAGCTAACTTTTCACGGTGTAATTTATAAAGAACTAGCTTTCCGCCCACGGCTTTGCCCGCGCGGAATTCTTTTATATCGCGCTTTTTAGATTTCCCTCGGGAATATCAATAAAACTTATTGTCCAATAAAAGGTAGCCATGTCCATTTTCAGGGTCTACAGATTGTCTGTGCCAAATTTTATCAAAATCGGTTGAGAGGTTTAAGCGGGAAAGCATAACAGACAGCGTAACAGACACAGTTACTTTCGCATTTATAATATTACTTACTAGCTTTCCGCCCGCGGCTTCTCTCGCGTGGAGTTCGGTTATATCGCGCTTTTTAGATTTCCCTCGGGAATATCATTTTTTTCCGGGATAAAAGGTAGCCTATGTTCTTTCTCAGGGTCTAAAGATTGTCTGTGCCAAATTTCATCAAAATCGGTTGAGAGGTTTAAGCGGGAAAGCGTAACAGATAGACAGACAGACAGAGTTACTTTCGCATTTATAATATTAGTATGGATAGTGTGCATCAATGGTCTGATGTTTTACGTGGATATTGTTACTCTTGTTGTTTCCTTCAACCATATCTTCTTCTTTTTTTGTCTCCGTTATTTTATGCGTCATATTCATCGCAAATAAACGTTTTATCTTTATTTTCCTTTCTCTCTCGCTTTGACCTTACCTCATCCAAGTTTAAGAGGGTGAGGTTTTACAGAATAGACTGATCTGTAGTGCTTTTTATGTAGGCCACATAAAAATACTCTCAAAATCCTACAGTTATAGAAAGTTTTGTTCCATCTAGCCTGCTACATGATACTCAAATTCATGTGTATATTATTTTTTTAAATTGGTTTTAATATATCAACTGTATCTGAAAATGAAAACATGACTTCACTTCCATGAACGGAAATTAAAACATACACATCAAAAAGCTGCATTAAAAAGTTTCTCAGAGTCTAAGCGGTTTAATGTGAATTTTGCATAGAGGTTTTACCTTTTAGTGCTTCGCTCTTTGCTGCGGAAATACTCCACTCTACATCTAGATCTTACTAAGCAAAAAAATAAAAAATAAAAAAAGAAAAGGCACTCGGTCTAATACCGTTCTATATTTGCCAGCCGACAGTGTACCGTACTGTATAATAGAATACAAAAACTCATACCCATCTACTCCCTAACTATACGTGAAGTTAAAATCAAACTTATAAATTGGTTGTAGCAATTAACAAAGGACGTAACTGAGAATCTTATTACGATTGTCTCTTATAAAAACTATGTTATACAGTATTTAAATTAACGCTTTATGCTTTATTTATATCGTGTTAATATAAGTACGCCACTTAATACTAATTTTATGTATGTCATACATTGAAGAACCCTTATGCCTAAAACAGGCAGTCCTTCGTCCTAGCTTAAAAGGCGTAGAAGTTTCAGTTCGGCTTATAATGTAACTTTCTGTAGAATAGATTTTAATCCTATATACTCCTACTTGTGTATATTTTTAAAGTGTACAAATATTATTTTATAATTATTTATTATTATCTTTTATTGCATTTTGTACCTATTCATTACATTTTCATATAAAAAATAAACATTTATAAGTATAAAAAATAGTAGCCCACCGGTATCAGGAACAGGGTATAAGCTTTTTCATTTAGCCATATACGAGTATAGTTACCCGAATGGGACTGAATATGTACCAGATAGGAAGAAAAATATTGTTTATGGGAGACACACAGGAAATAGTAAAAAAAAAACCGGTTAAGTGCGAGCCTGACTTGCGTAAGAAGGATTTTCTACCATTATCTACATATACAAAAATAAAAAGTTTTCATTCTGTTCGTAGTACCTACCTATTTGTAAATATTTCAATTGTCTGGCTATCACAGTTTGTGAGAAATGGCGACAGTGAAGCCCTTGTGTTTTTTCGTTCTGGATGGAAAATCATCAAGTGACCTCTTCCGCTCTGGGCGGAGCGGAAGGGCTTGTCAGACTTTTACTGACTAAACCCACCCGTGTTTCTTTACTTGCTTGTGCGCCAGGGCCACAGTTTCTTTTTAACCAACCCGCAATCCTAGCCCAGAAGGCATCGGTCTTCGTGGACCCCGTCACGATGTGCTGAGATCTTTTAAGGCGCGCGTGAAACACAATGCGCCGTCCACCCGGGCCTGGTCCTTACCGCAAGCTAGCGCCTGCAGTAGCCGGGAGTTCGATTTTGTCTCCAGACCAGGATGTGTCCTGTGGAACAAGAACAACCAATGGACCTGAGCTAGGCAAGAAGGCAGTATAATGCACTGCGATATTTAAAAAATAATTACTGCACTACTGCTGATACTGCTGATAGGGCCCGCTCTGATGCCACGGTCATTTTCCTAAGATTTAAAGTATGTCCAATGGCCGTTTCGGAGTTTTGCCGTAGTAGGTTGCTTGTTAGTAACTCTCGCTTATACTTTCATTGCGATAAAACGAACGCTTCTATTTTGACATTACCAACAGATACTTCATTTTTTATATATTTTTGATATGGCATTTCAAACACACGCTATGATTTTATTTATTTATAAAAATGTTGCCTCATCTATTTCGGTAAATGAAAGTTTCAGCTTTCAAAATGCACAGACTTTGTTTAACTGTACTTTCCTTGTAGCAGTTATTATGTTGGCATTGTGCCAAATAAATTGAAATAGTCTTGCTCCCCAAACAGGGACCTAATGTCGCCAGTTGGATTCTTGTAGATCTTACTATGCCTTATAAGACATGACGATGAGTTCCAAGTAAATGCTATTTATTTGATGTTCGTATCATAGTCAGTCGTTACGGGTCGTCAGAAGTTCGAAAGTTTGACAACGAGTGACTTATTAAGGGGTGTCGTATTACCTAATACCTGGGTTGTGGAGGTCAGCTAGGCCGTCGCTCCTTGTAAAATACAGGTATTCAGCTGAGTCTGGCTAGACTGGAAGCCAATCCTAACATAGTTGGGCATAAAAGCATTATATATAGAACACGAGAATCCTAATGAAATTTATAGTAGACTTTTTGGTGTTAAGCAAAAAGAAAATTTCCTTTTTTCTGTAATTATAAAGTAGTGCGTGACTGCAATCCACCTGATGGTAATCAGTCATGCAATCGTTGATGGTTCAGCGGATTATTGTCGCTTTAGAAATACTACCGACCGATGCTATGTGTGAGCCTACCTACCTAATAATATTGATAGACGAAGCAGGCTAGTATCCACAACACAAGGAATCCTAGTCTGGAGGCTAGTGCCATTCAAATATTGTAATGTTTTTTCTGTTAACTTATAAATAATATGCGTTAGAACAGGGGTTGAACTTCGTTTTCGACACTGTAATGATGCAAAAGTATGTGTACACAATCAAAGGCTTTGAAGAGATCACAGAAAACTCCAATATCAATTTGCCAGTTCTCCCATGCGTCAAATATGTGTTTTAGCAGAGCAACTGTAGTCAAACGTCCTTTTGTAGTCTTAGCAACTGCTTGAGTATTAGTTTTTGGAATATTTTGCCAGGTACGATGCGTCAAATGTTGTTCTGTCGGGAGTTTGGTCGTGGAGGGTCCCCATATCAATGTCCCTCTGGCGCAGCATTATTGGTCGTGTTGTTGGGTTTAACATTGCACCACCTCGCTCAACTGCCGTCTTCCTTCCTATTCACTAAGGTTTTTTAAGTGAATGGGTAAACTAGCCCGCTTTACCATCAACGATCGCATCACTGCTTACCATCAGGCGGGATTGCAGTCAAGCGCTAGTTAATAATAATTATTATTAGAGTTTGACTTACTGGGGTTTTTAGCCTCAGATTAGAACTTTGCGTATGTATTTCTGGATGATTAGTTAATCAATACAAGAACATCTCTTCAAACAAGGTCGTTATAAGGGAGGCCTATAAAGATTTGATTTGATTTGATTTTATGTATTAAATGCAAACGACATTTTGATAAAGTTAGTAATTTTGTAAAGAATTTTGCCACATGATTTCTACAAAATCTAGGTTATCAGGTTAAGATATCTGCGCGAGAAAAAACTTTGTAGACTTTTTATTACTGCAGGATTCTGACGATCTCATATTAAGTTTCTTCGTTTTATAAATAAAACGGTTTAAGTACTATATTTCCTTTTTATGATGGATTCAAGAAACATGAGAGGGTTTTTTGGCGCCAGCATTTTGTATTTTGTTCCGAGTCGTGTTTGTTCTATACGTTTTAGTTGAATATGGTTTTGTTATCTATACTGACTAGCGGCCGCCAGCGACTTCGTTCGCGTGCAATTAGTTATACTCCGCTCCTTTTAGTCACAGTGTGATGTTATACCTATACCCTAAAGCCTTCCTGGATTAATGAGCTATACAACGCAAATAGATTTTTTCAAATCGGACCCGTAGTTCCTGAGATTAGTATGTTCAAACAAACAAATAAACAAACAAACTCTTTATAATATATTAGTAAAGATACAATCAACGACGACCTTTGGCCCTGGCAACATTTAACACGCGCACACTACGGACCGATGAGAAGATTGTCGAACTGGAGGAAGAACTGAGCCGGTTGCGCTGGGACATTGTGGGGTTATCTGAAGTCCGAAGAGAGGGAGAGGACTCGATAATCCTGAAGTCTGGCAACCTGCTCTATTTCCGGGAAGGCGACCAGCTGTCCCAGGGTGGTGTTGGGTTTATTGTCCACAAGTCCCTCGTGAACAACGTGGTTAAAGTCGGGAGCCTATCGACTCGGGTGGCGTACCTTGTACTGAGAATAACAAAACGATATTCGTTAAAGGTCATACAGGTCTACGCCCCGACGTCTAAACACTCTGACGATGAGGTGGAGTCTATGTATGAGGACATTAGTAGAACCATACATTCCTCCAAAACCCAATACACCGTTGTCATGGGGGACTTTAACGCAAAACTGGGCATGCGAGAGGCGGACGAGACGAAAGTGGGGCAATTTGGAGTTGGAAATCGGAATCCCAGAGGTCAGATGCTAATGGATTTCATGGAAAGGGAAGGATTCTTTGCGATGAATTCTTTTTTCAGGAAACCATTGCACCGCAAGTGGACCTGGCTCAGCCCCGATGGTCAGACCAAAAACGAGATAGACTTCATAATGTCAACGAGAAGGCAAGTGTTCAACGATGTCTCCGTGATCCATGCGGTAAAAACCGGGAGTGATCACCGTATTGTTAGAGGCATCTTGAACCTCAACATTAGGCTCGAACGCTCTCGACTTATGAAGTCTACGCTCCGTCCAGCGTCAACACAACTCCAAAACCCCGAGAGCTTTCAGATCGAACTACAAAACCGCTTCGAATGCCTCGGTGAATGCGTAGATGTGGACGACTACAACAACAGGTTTGTGGAAACTCTCCAAACGGAAGGGTCTAAGTTCTACAAAACCCTCCGTTCAAAAAGACAGAAGAAGATCTCCGGTCCCACCCGCCGGCTAATGGAAGAAAGACGGGAGGTGATCTTAAAATCCCCTGATGACGCTTCGCGCATCAGATGCCTTAACAGACAGATCTCAAAGTCTCTGACTCGCGATATACGCCAATTTAATACAAATTGTATTAAAGAGGCTATCGAGCGGAACAAAGGCTCCAAAGTGTTCGCACGAGAATTGTCTGTTGGACAGAGTCTACTTGCGAAGCTGAAGACTGGGGATGGTAGGATCGTCACTTCCAAGCCCGAGCTTTTGGGTGAGATGGAGAAATTCCGCGCTCGCCCGCCCGTACGGACCGTTGACCATATTTTTGTTGGGACAACCAAGTAGAATAGCTAGCTCATAACTTGGTGGTTTTTCATTATATATTTTTGAAATTTTATACATAGATTATTTACTTATAAATACTGGACACGTGTTTCGGGTTTTGCATAAACAAGAAATAATATTGTATAATGGACGGCGACCCTAATTCAGATAGGAAAAGACAGGCACGATGATGTCAGTATGCAGATGGAAAGGTTTGTTTGATTAATTAACACCGTGTTATTATCGTACGGTTGGGTCAAGTATGAGGTTCACCTTTGTTTAAGCTTAGGAATTACGAGAGGGATGTTATGTTAATTAATATGGCATAGAGAGATAGAAAGATTCTGCAGGTCTTTTCCTGTCAATGGGGCTTTGCCGACTAGTATAAATAATATTATACAGTTTTTTTCTATTCTGACTATTAGGGATTAATGGACTTCACTTTGATTTCACAGCAAAGATAATTACAGTACAGGCGAATTTCGTTAAAGAAAATTGACATTTGAAGTCCAACCCCGTATGTCAGTTGCTTAATAGTACCTATATTGTTTTTCTAGGGCGGGATGTAAGGCATTTCAATCGAGTGACTACTGCAAAGCCCGAGGCGAAGCCGATGGCCTGTAGTAGGCCGAGATTGTAATGTCTATTCTGCCCGAGGCAAACACAATGTTTTTCATCACATTTGCGAGTAAAATCTAAATAAAAATGACAGTTTAAATAACAAAAGATATTTAATTGTTGAAGTTAATAGTGACATTACAGTTGTTAAATAAGAGGGAAGTATTTTTTCTGGTAATTTAATTGCTTATGACAAGTTATTTGTTATTGCTGCTTTATCTTCAGTCACTGTAGTAAAAAAGTTTTCAGGCTCATTGCATTGTTCCTGGATTGTATCAGATGCTGTCTGGAAGGATGGTGTTGATGCAACCGGTTCGTGTGATGTTGAGGTGCTTGCAGGAATTTCGCAGGACTTTAAAATAGAAGATGTAATTTGAATTTTATTCTTAACCGAGTCATCGATGTACCCTTCGGCAACAGCGTTAGATTTCCAACCCCTATGCCTTTTCAAAGTTTTGTAAATATTTTTGAATTAATAAATGCGACGAGAAAAAAAATGTATGCAGCCAAAATATTAGCAATTTTCATTCTAAATTTGAATTAATGAATGTGTAACTGGTTTGTAGTGCCTTCTACATATTTTGAATGAAGTTAATGAATAGTTCTAAATTCGAAAATGCGCAAGGAAGACTAAAGTTTTATATGATATTGAACCTTCTGGAAATATATCTTAAAAAAAAAATTACAGTGCACGCCCTTGGGCTCACAATGAAATTTTGCAAGCCCGAGGGTACAATACGGGACCTCCCTCCTACTTTACTTGCGTTTATTAACACTGTTTACGAGCATGTGTGATGAAAAAGATGTTGATGTTTGCTAATTTTCTTTAATTTTGACAAGTTTTTCACACTTATTTGTCACCAAAATGAGATGTAATCGCGTGGTGGCCTAGTGGTTAAAACACCAGTCTCTTAAGTATGAGTGTGCGGGTTCGCTTCCAGTTCAGACATATACCTACCAATGTAACTTTTCCAAGTAATATGTACTTTCTAAGTATATCTTGGTTACCAATGACTGATTACAAGGTGAAGGAAAACATCTTGAGGAAACCTGGACTTAAGTCTGAAATCTCCAACCCGCATTGAGCAAGCGTGATGATTACGCTCAATCCTTGTCTGTATGAGAGGAGGCCTGTGCCCAGCAGTACGACGAAAAAAAAAATGTTGATGATGAAATTGAGATGTGTAACAAAATTTAGAACTTTTTAATTTTTTAATTAGAGAATCAGCTTAGTGTCCATAAAAAAAAATTCAAGAACGAGAAAAACAAACGAGACTCGAGTTCGTTAACCCATTTTTACTCTCGAATAAAATGATGACAAAAGACTTACAGTTGTTTTTCATAATTAGAAGTAAAATATTTCGAATTTCGAAATTTTTGCGTTTATCATTGGTAGAAGCGAGACAGTTGATGTAAGGAAATTAAGGCGCTGTGTTCAGTAAAAATAGGCTTCTTAAAACAATTTTTTAGCCAAATGTATACATTTCAGAGCAGCCAAAAATTTATATGTTAATCTTGATTATATGTAGCAGGAAACCATTGTTTTCAAAACACGTTTTGAATTAATTTTCTCGATAGAAAAAAATCCTAAAGTAACCCCTAAAATTGAATTTATAACAGTTGTAACTGTATTATTAATCATCAAATCTTGATAAAATTGAGAAGAGCGATGTAAAATATAATAGTAAATGAAACCATTGTTTTTGTTTATCGATTTAACTAAGATATTCTAAAATAAATAATGTATTTAATGATAAATAACGTGAACGAAACGTCGCTCCATCGCGGCGTCCATTGCCTTCTCTTTCACTTCTATGCTTAGCGACAGTGACCGCTGAGGCGCAGTGCTTGTCGGACCTATGTCACTTTTTGCTTTACCCCGCACAGAAAATAATTATATTTACGTGTCTGTTTGTTGATGAATAATCATATTTCGTTTTTGCCCGGGTTCAAACCCCAGGTTTACATTATATGCTTTTTGTAGATTTTAATTGAAATAAATGCTTTTTAATTTACTGTTGTATTTTTGCCGATATTTTATTTGATTTTTTTCTGTAATTATTCTTTTTACTTTTTCGCGGCACATTTTTCTTCACCTGTATGTGTTCGGGTTCAAACCCCAGCTTTACGTTGTATGCTTTTTGTTGGATTTCTTATTTGCAATTGTTTTTTTTTTTAATTATTATTAATTTATCCGATTTTCTGTATTTTTTGTAGTAATTGTTCCATCTTTTTAAATATATTCTTTTTGTAAGAATTATAATGCAAACTAATATTTAAAATCAATTCGTTATAATTTTCTTTCTACAAATTTCTAGAAATTAATAATAAATAATAATAATAAGCCTTTATTTAACCATGAATTTCTTAGTTCATAATATAATTTAAAAAAAGAAAAACAATAAAAATAACAGTTAATTTGATAATAGTTCAAAACAGTAAATTTAGATTTCATTTTGTTGCATTATTCATGGCCCCTTTCAGTATAGGCCTCCTCCAAGTGCCTCCATCTATTTCACTCGTACAAACCCGATTTCGATAAGAGTTGCAGTTTTGAAGAAGAAATCTTTTGTTTTTTTAAATATCCGAAAATGCATTTTTTTTAACAGTTACTCTAAACTGCTGTTTATAAATAGTAATTTCTAGAAATGATATATTTCTAACAGTTTCATGAAAAAAGGACATACCACAAAAATTTAAGCAGAACGGACAAAGCGCATTATAAAAATAAAAAAGAAAACAAAAGTAATAATAAAAAATGAAAATATGTAAAAAATGTACATTTTCGAAAATCGCAAGGTAAAGTGCCTCCTCCAAGTGCCTCCATCTATTTCAATCTTTTTGTGTTGTGTTATTCTAAGCACTCGTACAAACCCGACTTCGATAAGAGTTGCAGTTTTGAAGAAAAAATCTTTTATTTTTTTAAATATCCGAAAATGCATTTTTTTTTAACAGTTACTCTAAACAGCTGTTTATAAATAGTAATTTCTAGAAATGATATATTTCTAACAGTTTCATGAAAAAAGGACATACCACAAAAATTTAAGCAGAACGGACAAAGCGCATTATAAAAATAAAAAAGAAAACAAAAGTAATAATAAAAAATGAAAATATGTAAAAAATGTACATTTTCGAAAATCGCAAGGTAAAGTGAAAGGATGTGGGATTCGAACCTGCTGCTCGTCTAATGCGAACCGGGACTGTGACGAACAGAGCCAACCATACCTCGCGGTTGGGTTGTGAAATTACCCTTCTAAATGTAGATGGAATAGAAAAGAAAAACAATAAAAATAACAGTTGATTTGATAATAGTTCAAAACAGTAAATTTAGATTTCATTTTGTTGCATTATTCATGGCCCCTTTCAGTATAGGCCTCCTCCAAGTGCCTCCATCTATTTCAATCTTTTTGTGTTGTGTTATTCTAAGCACTCGTACAAACCCGACTTCGATAAGAGTTGCAGTTTTGAAGAAAAAATCTTTTATTTTTTTAAATATCCGAAAATGCATTTTTTTTTAACAGTTACTCTAAACAGCTGTTTATAAATAGTAATTTCTAGAAATGATATATTTCTAACAGTTTCATGAAAAAAGGACATACCACAAAAATTTAAGCAGAACGGACAAAGCGCATTATAAAAATAAAAAAGAAAACAAAAGTAATAATAAAAAATGAAAATATGTATAAAATGTACATTTTCGAAAATCGCAAGGTAAAGTGAACGGATGTGGGATTCGAACCTGCTGCTCGTCTAATGCGAACCGGGACTGTGACGAACAGAGCCAACCATACCTCGCGGTTGGGTTGTGAAATTACCCTTCTAAATGTAGATGGAATAGAAAAGAAAAACAATAAAAATAACAGTTGATTTGATAATAGTTCAAAACAGTAAATTTAGATTTCATTTTGTTGCATTATTCATGGCCCCTTTCAGTGTAGGCCTCCTCCAAGTGCCTCCATCTATTTCAATCTTTTTGTGTTGTGTTATTCTAAGCACTCGTACAAACCCGACTTCGATAAGAGTTGCAGTTTTGAAGAAAAAATCTTTTATTTTATTAAATATCCGAAAATGCATTTTTTTTTTAACAGTTACTCTAAACAGCTGTTTATAAATAGTAATTTCTAGAAATGATATATTTCTAACAGTTTCATGAAAAAAGGACATAACACAAAAAATTTAAGCAGAACGGACACAGCGCATTATAAAAATAAAAAAGAAAACAAAAGTAATAATAAAAAATGAAAATATGTATAAAATATACATTTTCGAAAATCGCAAGGCAAAGTGAACGGATGTGGGATTCGAACCTGCTGCTCGTCTAATGCGAACCGGGACTGTGACGAACAGAGCCAACCATACCTCGCGGTTGGGTTGTGAAATTACGCTTCTAAATGTAGATGGAATAGAGAATGGTTGGTATAGATTTAATAGAACGTGCGTATTTCTTGATGCACGACGCCTCACGAGTCACGCATCGATGTACTCGCGCGGAGCGCCCCGCGCCCCGCAGTGGGCGGGGCTAGTCGTGTCCCACTTCGTCTGCTTCACCCCCTCAAATACCTAAAAGTTTGCTATTCACAGCGTCTTAAAAGCAAAAAAAGAACACTTTGTCAATTCAATGTTGTGTAATTTAGGCGGGATCATCAATTGTTTTAGGATGATTCGAGTTGTTAATTCCTGATGTAACCGTATATACTTGTTTAAATAAAAAAAGTGTAATAAACGATAGGTTTTTACATATTTTATTTAGCACAAAATTAAATACACACCAGATACATATGTACATGATAAAAACAAATAGTGTTGTTCATTGAAAAGCACAATTTGGGAACGGAACATACTGTTTGTTATATTTCGATTTAGGGTGTAATAAAAAGAAAAATTGTAATTGTTCCCGGATAATCTTCAAATTCAGTAAAACACGAACGTCATATTTTGCATAAATTATTGAAATTAGGACATGACAACATCTGTCGGGCAGCTAGTGTCTATATTTTTGAAATACATTTGTTCAAATAAAATGTTTGGGTATCTAAATATTTAAGAGTTTATAAAATTTTTGTTGGCAGATAGATTTTTTATTTGATTTTATAGCAGATTTAGTCAGGCATAAGCCATTAAACATGCAGTGCCTACTCATTTTTGGAGTTAAAATAGAGTGGTATATTTATATAAACAAATAAATAAATAAGCTATTTATTTCTTGCTTTTACATATTAAATATTAAAAGTATAAATGTATTATGAAACTATCTATAACTACCTATATAAGAAAAAGAATAATGTATGTATTTAGTTAGTAACTCTAATTGTAGCAAGTACTTAAAAGTTAGGTTTGTTAGCTTTAAATTTAACTTTTTTTACAAAAAGGAAACATGTTATTTTTATTGTACCTAAATAGATTTAGTCAGCAAGAATCTCCTCCAAAGAGAGGACATCTCTATCTCTCGCTAACACAGTCCAGTTTGGGTCGACTGTCCGTCTGAGATCATCTTCCCATCTAGTCAATGGTCTATCTTGGCTCCTCTTGCCCGTCCGGCCCTTCCGCGATGTTCCTTCCACATTATAAAAAATATGGTGTATATAAATATACTATACATATCATACATATATTACTTATGGCTACTTACCTAAAATAATATTAAAAATATATGTGTATTAAAAAAAGGAACAAAGAATCTCGCCAAATTCGCAATCGCAACGCTGTTAACAGCATAAGTGCCCAAAAGAGTGGCAGCATTGCCAAATAGTATGGTAATGCTGATTTTTTGGTCAAAACCTAATCTCTTCAAAAAGATATTGAATAATGACTCAAAATCTTTTCAGCACCATAAATATTGATAAAACGAACAGGAAACGTACCGCCATGCACTATTAAAGGCCTTTAAGATAGAAGTAACATGCAATATTCAGAGGCTATCATGGTTTTCTCGTTATTGCCTTTAAAAGAGCCAAACGAAAGGTGCGTGTAGCCGTTAGATCAGTTTTGCGGCCTTAACTGGGAACATTACATAAAGAATTGATGAAGATTGGCTGCCCTGTACTATTTGGGATTCTGGATGTTATTGGGTATTTCTTTTTTGTACTATTTCATTTTGATATACAAGAAATACACTGCACTAAGATACAAATGTCCATAGGTAATAATCCTATGTTATAGAAGTTATTCTTCTACATATTTGTACTACACCATTATGCCTTCTACTAGTGATCCCATTCCAACTTTCCGTCATCTTGGCGACATATATTAATGGATGAATCATAAAATCTAATATTATTGCCGAGATATCCATAGTAATATAATTATTTTCGTAACTGTCCATTGACGTAAGCATACAGAGCAGCACTAAAGTTTACTAGTTGTATAGACCACAGGCTGTATTGGCTAATTAGCGGTCTTATAAGCAGTACAAAATAGAAACATTATTCTAAATACAATACAAAAGTGGCTGTGTTTATGGCCCGACGGTATGTATGTAAACCGTAGAGATAGCTGTTGAGTTGACTACCGAAAACTAAATACCGGAAACTAACACCTAAGCAGTTAAATCGCTCAACTAGTAATATATTGGCACATTCGTCGTGTTCCGGCATGATGTCTGGTGAAGCCGTACGGAGGACGGGTCTGAGCAGTTGTGTTGCGATGTGTACCGGGTACGATGTGCCTAATGTTGTTGTGTCGGGAGTTTGGTCGTGGAGGGTCTCCAGATCATCCTCTGGCGCAGCATCGTTGGTCGTGTTGTTGGGTTAAACATTGCATCACCTCGCTCAACTGCCGTCTGTCTTCCTATTCACTCAGTTTTTTTTGAGTGAATAGGCTTAATAAGCTAGTGCGTTTTACCATCAACGATTGCATCACTGCTTACCATCAGGCGGGATTGCAGTCAAGCACTAGTTTATAACTAATAATAATAATAATAATAAAAAAAAAAAAACATCTACAAAAAAAGTGAAACTGAGTTTATTCATCATCATCTCAGCGTTAATCCTAATCGCATCCGAAGCTTTTTCAGCTTTGGAGTCTGGTGTCCGCTTTACCAGTCTAACTGCTGACTTTGGCTAAACTTCGATATTTTCCGTGAAGCGACTGCCGTAGGCAAACACAACCCGAAGGCGATATCGAAGCATTAGAGTTAGACCAATTGTTGGACTTTTGAGGGCTCCCACAACGACCCGAACCCGTAACGAATGCCATTAGATGTTCGTATGACAACCGGGACCAACGGCTTAACGTGCTTTAAGAGGCACGACCAGACCAGTGCAAATATTCATGCATACAAATATTTGCACTGCTCCTTACGCAACGGCCGCGTTCGCTACCGCTACGCCACGAAGGCTTTCAAACTGTTTTTATTACATATTCTTAATATTTATTAGCGTCTACACTAGTACCTCGAATCCGTTGAACACCGCGTTTGTTTACTACTATAGACATGAATCTATAATAACGTAAAATTAACTCATAAATTAATTTCTAAGATTTGAACGAGTTTTATATATAACTAGCTGCGCCACACTTTTTTATCCGAGTTTATTTTTATATGCCCCGCTCCTATTGGTCGCAGCGTGATGTTAAATAGCCTAAAGCCTTCCCGGATTAATGCGCTATCTAATGCAAAAAGAATTTTTCAAATCGGACCAGTAGTTTCTGAGATTAGCGCGCACAAACAAACAAACAAACTCTTCAGCTTTAAATATTAGTATAGATATGTAAAGAAAACCCTGTCCGATCCGTGAAGGTACTGCTAGGTATCGATAACTGATTCTACTAATGGATACAAAACCGAGCTAAACTTAAAAAAAAAGTAACTTAATACATGTGCGGTAAGCAACCCTTCCGCGGGCGGCGGGGGGCAGGGCACGCGGCACGTGGTCGCATCGCTATTCGCTCATAATAATACCGGTGTTGTCACTTTTTTTAAAATTACCAAATTTCGGGGAAGTTGGAATTAATTCGCGGGAAAAAAGATTATTTCAAAATTCATTAGTATTGTTACTATGACGATTACGTAAAATTTTATATTACATTTGGTCAAGTGATTACCTAACCTTTATTATCCTTGTGGGTCGGACAGGGTTTTCTTTACATATTGTAGGTATATTACTAGGTGAGCGATATATTCAAAAGGAACAAAAAATATTATAGAATATCTAAAAACAAAAAGTAATCCTAACAACTTTATTGCCCCACGCACTTTGGCACTATTCCAAACTCCAACTACACAATGTCATAAAACGATCTTTATATCACTCCTAGCGACAATAATGCTACTAGAGTCACGTTATATGTTTAGGAGAACACTTCCCAATCTGGTTGCGACAGACAAATAAACAGTTATTCATATAAACGACACCTCAAGCCGCAAGCGTGTCCTGAAAGAAATAGTGGTAGCATACTCGAGAGGTGTGTATGTTTTTAAAACAAACTCATGTACCAGCGTCGAACTTGTTGCTAATATATGATGAAGAAAAAATGAAAATGTAAGCAAATAGATCAGAAACGGTATTTGTATTGGTAGTGCCTAATAACCCGAACTAAATAATAAACCGAAATAGGGATGTTTCCAGGGTGAAAAAAAAATGATTATATTTAGTCCGTCATTCAGATTATAGAAAAATATTGGATATGTACATATATTTTGTTTTATCAAATCAATAAAAATTGACAAATATAAAAGGCATCAAAGATCAGGAATGGTGGCTGATGACGTCACCGCTCGCTAAAAAGTGTAGCGTGCAGTGACGTCGCACGAGTTTTCAACGCACTGTGTCGTCTTCATTTTTTGTTTATATGAAAAAAGAAAAAATACGTGTCTAGTATTTTTTGGAAATCTGACTGACGGGATAATAAGTTTTTTTTAGTCAACTACCTTAGTTAAATTTAATACACCCTATTCAAATATAATCACCTCAATTTTCATAGAAATCTCTTGTAATCAAAAAATCGCAAATATGTGAACGCCACACTAGATCCATGAGGTAGATAACGGCCTTACCCCTCTCAATGAGGGCAGGCCTGTATCCCTGTTGAAACCCGAATACAGATAATTGTGTTACTAATTCCTTGTATTGAGTGTTTGCATAAGAATTTAACCCGAAAAGGGTTTGTTTACATTTTCATCGCATACTTTTGGATTTGAAAACCAAAACCGTTTACCTAATGTGGTCACTGTTAATATTGTTAAATCTGACTTAATCTAGATATGATCTGCACTATATATTATAATTATTTATTTACTAGCTTTCCGCCCGCGGTTTCGCCCGCGTGGAATTCGGTTATTTCGCGCTTTTTAGATTTCAGAGAGAATTTTTTTTTCAACAAAAGGTAGCAACAAAAGCTTATGTCCTTTTTCAGGGTCTAAAGATTGTCTTTGCGAAATTTCATCAAAATCGGTTGAGAGGCTTAAGCGGAAAGCGTAACAGACAGACAGACAGACAGAGTTACTTTAGCATTTATATATTTATTACTTTTTATATATAAAAAGTAATAAATATATAAATGCTAAAGTAACTCTGTATATAAATATTTTTATTATTTTTAATCCCGAAGCATAAAGGCAATACAACACTGCGAGCGCTCTGTAGAGATATTGAACCTTGGGAAAGCCGTTCATATTTTGCTATAGTTAAACTGAAAATGAAATACCGTAAAATTACAGATTCCCCAGATGAACATAGATTGTGTGGACTTTTAGCCATGAATGGGTTAAATTAGATAAATCATTTGAGGTTACCCAAAACCTAGCCATGCGGTTACAATAGAATACCCGACCACTATAAGCCAGCTTCAACAATGTGTAACGCATTACCAATATAGCTAATTCTCGAACTAAAAGCATGCACTATAATCGCATTTATTTAAAAATTTAGACGCGCCAGTTCATGAAATTTCCATTTACATAATCCACCATCTAATTAAGACCTTTTCTAAACAGTGTCTATTCTGAAACAAAACACGTCATGTGCTGACTCGGCCGGGCCTACCCCACGTCAGAAGGACTCCCTGTCAGCAGGCATCCGACGTCAGCATGACATTTAACGAGCGTCACATAATTACTGTACACGACATTAGTCAGCATTAAAGTCTCTATACGATTGCGACTCAATTACCATGATGTTGAGTCTTAATTATTTAACTTCAGAATGTATTCGGTGATAAATGTTTTATGACGGGATTGAGATAATGGTCTGAATTCAGTTGTGTTTCTATAGGGTTTAAATGTAAATGAAAGATTGATGGATCTTCGAGGTATGAACCTCTAAATAAATAAATGGTTATTTTTTATTATCAGTGTCCATAGAGTTTCTTGCACGTTCTTCTCCTTAATGATCTGCGCTTTAAAACGTGCAATTTAGCTTCACTTTCCTTGGACTGACCGACATTGACTATTCAAAAGCACCAACGAATGGTTAATTTGAAATAAACATTTTTGATTTTGTTTTTTTTTTTTTTTATTTATTGTAAAAAAAATAGTCATCATCATTTCAGCGTTTATCCCGGTTGCACCCGCGGCTTTCGGGTCGGGGCCCGGGGTCCGTTTTCTTGCTCAATTTCCTCCATTTCGCGCGATCTGTAGCATTCTGTGGCGTGAATTCTTATTGTAAAAAAAAAAAAATACATATATTTATTTATAACATTATCATCATATCGTCTGTACATACTGACACCCCTCCGTACCTCGGAAAGCTCGTTAAGCCGTTGGATCCCGACTGTAATTCGCAGATCATTGACAGCTGTTACAGGTTGTCAGAAGTCTGACCTTACCAAGGGGTCTCATAATACACTGCACTGGGTTGTGGAGGTCAGATAGGTAGTCGATACATGTAAAATACTGGTTTCAGCTGAATCTGGTTACCCTAATATGGTTGGGAAAAGGCTATGATTATTGTCATATAATGTTGCCACTGCTGGGGCACAGACTTCCCTTTACTGAGAGAGAATGGGCCGTAATCCATCCACCATTTGAACCCAGGGCGGGTTGGTAAATGATATTGGATATTTCTGATTTAAGGACATGTCATTTATACGCGAGGCTTGTAATTATATATTTGTACGTATTTAACCCGAAAATGGTTTGTTTACTTTTTAACCGACTTCAAAAAGAAGGAGGTTACTCAATTCGACCAAAAAACGAATATACAAAACCAAAGACACCGACTTCCGAAATTAGTTATTTTTCACTTTGTAGTGGTTTTTGGAAGTCGGTTGTTTTTTGTAAAAAAGTTTTGTTTATCGCATACTTTGGGATTTGAAAACCAAAACCGTTTATCTAATGTTAGGACTCAGATTTACTTTGAAGCCCATACAATCTAGAAAGATTGCTTCGTTTTGAAATTAAACATTAGTTGCAAATCATAGATTGGCAGCCAAAAATATGTCATCAAAGTTCGTAACAATAGCATCTATAGCATATTATATCTCTCTAGTTTATCCCAAAGAGTTAGATAAGAATCATTCAAGTTAGCTAATGAGAAATTCATGAGATCTTTGTTTCATAATAGATCTTTATCTATGAGGCAGGTTTGTGGACACAAGCCAGGAGAAGTAAAACTACCACAACTTTAACTTCATATAATAAAGTAATAAGTATTCCAGAATGGAGTTACAGTTGTATTTAGCCACACCTGGCAGTGGCGAACTTTTACAAAGAGCATTAAGCGAAAGTTTTACACACATGTATGCAAAGTTCAAGCACACAAAGTATATAGTTTCAATGTTTATGAAAGAAACCGTCAGGAAATGTATATAGGAGCTCATTCGCCACAGACATTCATTTAGTCTGGACAGCATCATAAATATGTTTTATTTAGTCTGTGCAGACTAGACCTTGGGCTGTGTCAATGTTGTTAGCATAGCTGACGTAATAATGTTATTAGAATACAGCAAGTTGTTTTGCTTATAGGTCAGCTCTGTTTGGAAACAATAATGGCGCGGTTGTTACAGTAATAGCAGACAAGAAATATACATATAGACTCAGAAAATATTATTACATATATGACTTATGGAGACTTATGGCAAAGTAGCAAAGGATCCGCCTTACGAGTAATTGGTGGATTTAAACCCAGCCAAGAACTTTAATTTGAGTAAATAGTTTTAATACCACTGCTATCAAATTGATGTAGGAAACATAGTGAAGGAAACCGGCATGTCTTAGAATTAAACTTTGAAAGATATGTAACATCTTACCAACTTAAGAACTTGGTAGATAGCCTATTCCTTCTCAAAGAGATTAAGTCTGTATGTGGGACGCCCTCTCTCGGTGAGAGGGAGTAAGTTATAACCTACCACACGGACAAAGTTCGGGTTGGTAGATGTCACATGCCTCTGATTTTTTGTTCCTAGAACATGTCGATTTCTTCACGTTTTTCTTCATCATTTTGAGAGCAGTGTTGATGAAATAATGTTGACTAAGTAAAACTG
Source organism: Sesamia nonagrioides (assembly GCA_017933935.1). Lineage (NCBI taxonomy): Eukaryota > Metazoa > Arthropoda > Insecta > Lepidoptera > Noctuidae > Sesamia > Sesamia nonagrioides. The sequence goes on from JADWQK010001242.1 coordinate 363,587, forward strand.
CTATCTGTGTTTGAACCTACGACCAAGAACAGGGCCGCGCCGACCCCGGGCAGCGCCTGTGTGCGGAACATATGAAGCGCCTCTTTTTTAACGAATCATCATAAAAACGAATTTAAATTTTTACCGAATATTTTTAACTACTTAGCTGTTGCCCGCGACTCCGTCCGCTCGGACTTTAGTTTACAGCGTGCAGTGGTTCTCGTTTACGTGGGAATGCCAGGATAAATGCCTACATTACTGCAAGGATTCCTTAAAATCTATTTAGTAGTTTCTGCCAAAGTCGTAGTGCATTCCGAAGTAAATAAAAAGAGCTTAGTTGATATAAAATAAGCGCCTGTTAAAATAATGGGAGCAATATGTATGTCCGCGTTCGCTCCCGTTTCGTAACATTTTTTGTTACTGCTCTGCTCCTATTGGTCATAGCAGGATGTTATATAGCCTATATCCTTTCTCAGGCTATAGACTATCTTCAGGTTCAGTAGTTTTGGCGTGCAAGCCGGTCAGACAGACAGACAGACAGAGATACTTTCACATTTATAATATTAGTATGGATAGTATGGATTGTTAATTTTGGCTGAAATAAATGTTCTCCAGTTTTACAGTACATAGATAATATTATCAAGTGTACAAAACTGGAGAACTTTTAGGAATTAGGATACTAAATAGGTAGAAGCGAACGGGATATCCGTTCGCTTCTGCTTGCCAATTATTGCGAAAAGTATAACTCGAAATAAATTTTGACATACTTTAATAATACAAAAAATAAAGAAGCTGACTTTTGTCGAATAATAATAATAGCTACCTACTATTATTACACAGTATACAGTATTTTTAAAAAAAAAAACAACAAGAGTCTATCATTTGCAAGAATATAAACATACTTTAATTATAATATTTCCACTTTTCTTGTTTTTTTTTTTGTTTACGAAATTCCTATAGTTTCATGAATGTCTATATGGTCTAGTATTAATTCCATGTATGAGTGTCATCTTGAGTTTAGTTGTAATTCTGCTTTTCAAAATTGAAAAAAATATCATTTTTAAAAAATATCCCAAACAAAAGTTATATTTATTTGTATAGAAAATCACATAAAAGGTACATACCACTGCATGAAGCGTTTTTTGAATCAGATTTAATAACACCTTCATCGATAACATGACTGGTTTCTGTCTCTAATGATTGTGTGGAAGTTGATGGTAGAGCCTTAAAATATTTACTTATTTTAGTTGCACGTTCTTCTTCTTGTTTTCTTTTCCTTTATAGGTTCTGGTAACCAGATAATTTCTTTTTTTTTTTATTATGATTACTATCACTCATCGTGTTAACACGTTAAAACAATAAGTAACACACAAACTATTATTTTATTATAAAAATTCAATGCGCACCTTACACACACTTTCAATCAAATGATTGTCGAACTGTTTTATTTTGGCTATCCCGTTCGTTAAAAACTTAAAATCGGAGAATCGGCTCGCCGACGCCTACGGTTCAAAATAACTAATACTTTATTTGAGGTTCAAAAGAACTGCCGCCCTTTTCAAGGTGAGATCGTATGTAATGTAAACTAAAACCCTAAGCGTGAAATGAAACCATAAACGTAAATATTAATAAGTATATACCTAAACATTGAGAGACTTGTTCAATAAGCGTAATATAAGTATGTCTTGTTGTTTACAAGACCTATGTTGCGCCTATTGTACCTACTTACTTATTGATACTCCACTACAAAAAACAAAATAATTTAGGAAACAAAAATTATTTGGATGGCATCATGGTTATTTGGCGCCCCTATTGACTTGGCGCCTGTGTGCGCCGCACACTTCGCACACAGGGGCGGCGCGACCCTGACCAAGAATTCGTAAGTCACGGCCAACACTGCTTATCTATAGGTACCAACACATAAGAAACTAAAGACATCCTTACGTTGTCAACACCACTACGATCCGAACGAAGCGTTTCACCTCCTCTGTTATACCGCGTACGTCGAAGGACTGGAACAATTTGTCAGCGGCGGTGTTTCCGTCGGACTACAATTTGAGTGTCTTCAAGGCTAGAGTGAATAGACTATTATTAAACTAGCGAGCTTTACCATCAACGATTGCATCACTGTTTACCATCAGGCGAGATTGCGGTTATTATAGTTTGTAATTATAAAAAATTGTGTGTGTTTGGACGATACATTAATACAACTTACATACAATAATTTAATGGGGGGTTGACTATCGACTAGGTTGACTATTAGCGAAGTATGGAAGAAAATATATACCCTAAAATTAATAGAAGGACAGGAAAATGATTATTATTAGTATGATAAAGGAATCAAGATAAATAAATAAATATATACGGACAAATCACACATATTGAGCTAGCAACAAAGTAAGTTTGAGAGTTGTGTTATGGGATACTAACTCAACGATACCATATTTATAATAGATACATATATAGATATAGATAAACATCCAAGACCCAGGCCAATCAGGAAAAGATCGTTTTCCATCATGAACTGGCCGGGGATCGCACCCGGGGCCTCCACGTCGCAGTCAGGCGTGTTGACTGCTGCACCACGGAGGACGTCAAGATATTTCGTCAAGTCGTAAAAACATACGAAGCAGGGGTAGCAGGAGTTCTCTGATAATTATATTTACTGTAATTGCTTCCGTGTGTGGAAATTTATTGGAGACTAGATTGCCATCCATGGATGCTCCAATATTCAATTTTCACAAGATGTTTGTCTAATTAACGAGGGCACGCTTTCGGGAATTGTACACAGTCCGTGAGATAGGTAATTATTTTTTCGTACCTCCCGTATGTAGGTACACCAATTACCTACTGGAAATATTTGTTATTCATCAATTTTGTGCGGGAGTTCGTTAAACCAATTAATTGTTTGTTTATTTGTTCATTTTAGACATGATTAACTATAGACTTTGTTAATGCGTAAACCTGTCGTGATGGAATTACATACGTTGGAATTTTAGAGAATACATAATATCCTCAATTATTCCACAAACTCCGCGGTGTAGCGGTAGCGAATGCGGCCTCTGTGCAAGGAGGGTTCGATCGCCGTGCAGTGCAAATATTTGTATGCATGAATATGTATAATATAGTCCGGTCGTGCCTCTGAAAGCACGTTAAGCCGTTGGTCCCGGTTGCCATACGAACATCTAATGGCAGTCGCTACGGGTTGTTGGAGCCCTTAAAAATCCAACAATTGGTCTAACTGCAATGTTTCGACATCGCCTTCGGGTTGTAGAGGTCAGACGGCAGTCGCTTCACGGAAAATATCGAAGTTTAGCCAAAAATCAGCAGTTAAACTGGTAAAGTGGACCCCAGACTCCAAAGCTGAAAAGAAAAAGCTTTGGATGCGACTGGGATTAACGCTGAGATGATGATGATGACATATCCTCATATTTTTAGTCATTTATTTGACCATCTTATCTATAGATAAGGCGAATAAGGGGCTCGTGGCTAAATAATATCAGCCGCACAGGTCGATCGGTAAAGTTAAGCTAAGCTTGCCGCGGTTGGTCTGTGGATGGGTGACCATCTTCTTCTTCTACTTTTTTCAAGGTGAAATTCAACCTCAACTCTTGATCAATGGCCCCTGTGGATATATACCACAATTTTGCCAATAACACGTGTAACAAATTATAGAAATCCTTTGAAAATTTTATTTCACAATAATGACGGATATCGCCAATGACAGTTGAAAAAGACGGCTGCGTGAATCGGCTATGAGGGAGGTTTGAGGCAAAGTCATGATATGGCCACTATGCTGCGATATTTCAATGTTTTTTTTATGAATTATTTACTGAATGCACTTTTTACTACAGAAATCACGCGCTTTTATTTAGTAAAGGACACTATGAATAATTTTAAAAGTACCTATAATGAAAAATGCGCGTGACACTCATCTTAGCTTTCCCGTCAAAACTCTTACAAACCCACCATCTTTACATACCGAGATCCCTCCTTGCCTCGGAAAGTACGTTAAGCAATTGGTCCCGGCTGTAATTGCCAAATATTTGATAGACGTTACGGGTAGTCAGAAGCCCGAAAGTCTGATGACAACCAGTCTGACCTAGGAGTATCGTATTACCCAATAACTGGATTGTGGAGGTCAGATAGGCAGTCGCTCCATGTAAAATACTGCAGGGTATTTTCGTAACAAACTATCAGTAGCAATGGGCTTCATTTTGACAATTCAACAACATTCATTGAGTTATTTACGTTGTTGAGCAGTTTTGGAACACTTGGAGCAATGGATTAGCAATATGCTTCGAAATGATTCCAACTGTTAGTTATAGTGTGTTACGCAATAGGGATGTTTCCTAGGTAAAAAAAAATAATCTATTTAGTCCGTCATTCAGATTATAGAAAAATATTGGCTACGTATATTTAGTTTTATCAAATCAATAAAAAATGACATACATAAAAGGCATCAAAGATCAGGAGTGGTGGCTGGTGACGTCACTGCTCGCTAAAAAGTGTAGCCTGCAGTGACGTCACACGAGTTTTCAACGCCCTGTGCTGTCTTCATTTTTTTGTTTATATGAAAAAAGAAAAAGTACGTGTCTAGTATTTTTTGGAAATCTGACTGCCGGATTAACTCGTTTTCTTTTGTCAAATACCCTATTAGGGTGCTGGTATTCAGCCGAATCCGGTTAGACTGGAAGCCGACCTCAACGTAGTTGTGAAAAAGGCTAGGAAGTTATGGGCCCTGGAGGGGAACTACTTTAAATCCTTTAGTTTGCTCATTTTACTGAAGGGAAATATCCCCTTATCTTTAAAGAGACACAAAACTGGATTTAAAGATTTATTAAATTTTTCTAGTGTCAACCGGGATTCAACCAACTAAAAATTCCTTCTTACACTAGACTAGACATTCGTTCAACGGACTTTTTTTGCAACGAGGGGGCAACACATTTGAAATTGGAACGATAACATTTTTCAAAACTATAAAAATGAATTATTCGTTCGAATTTCAATTTTGTTTTCTTTTGCTTTCATTCCATAATTCTGTAATAATGGCGTATCAAGAACATACCTAATGGTGAAAAATTTCGTGAATATTGGAAGTCTCGAAAAACGCTTAGAACGCCCGCAGCAGTAAAATCTAGACTTTTTCAATTTTGATTCAAGTATTCTGATCGCAGTCTCTCTTCTTTGTCCTAGCCACTTCCCATTATTTGGGGTCGGCTCTCCTCGTTCTTTTGCGCCAGGATGATCTGTCCCGGGTTGTCGAGATGTTCAGTTGGGCACGCTCTAAGTCCTTGGCCACTGTGGACCACCAGGTGGTTAGTGGGCGTCCTCTACCTTTTCTCTTATCTGGCAGTGCTAGGGCCCGTTTCACGACATGATCTTCGGGGCGTCTCATGACATGACCGAACCATCGTAGGCGGCTTTCGGCGAGTTTTTCTGCTATAGGCGCAACCTTGTAACTTCCTCTGATGTGCTCGTTTCGCACTTTATCGAGTCGAGTTACGCCCGCTGCCCATCTTAGCATCTTCATCTCGCTTACGTGCATCTTTTGTTCGTGAGCTTTCTTTATAGCCCAGCATTCGGCACCGTATGTCATGGCTGGTCTAATTGCGGTTTTGTAGATCTTGCCTTTGGTTTTAACAGGCATTCTTGCGTCACATAAAACCCCCGTCAGAGCCCGCCACCTCTGCCACCCCACGTTAATTCTATGGGTAACATCGGCCTCAATGTTCCCGTCGGCTGTAAGAATCGAACCTAGATACTTGAATTGGGATACCTGTAGCAGTGGCTTCCCATCGATGTGGATTGAGTTGGGGTTGTTGGTGTTACCACTAAACGCGCATTTCAAGTATTCCGTTTTATTTCTACTGATTCGGAGGCCGTTGTTTTCCAGCGCACGTTGCCACTTCTCTAGGGTACTCTGAAGTAATTCGGCATCTTTGGCTATGAGGACTATGTCATCTGCGTACAACATACACCATGGCAAGGGAGACTGAATGTCCTTTGTTAAGTAATCCATTACCATGTTGAAGAGAAGCGGGCTTAGGGCTGAGCCTTGATGGACGCCCACCTTAACTTCGAAGCTTTTACTAAGCCCAGCCAAGCTTCTCACACTTGTGCAGCTTCTGCAGTACATGTCCTGTACTATGGCGACATAGCATTCAGGTATACCTTGTGCTCTCATGGCCTGCCACACTAGTTTCCGAGGCACTCGATCAAATGCCTTCTCGAGATCGATAAATACGAGATGTAGGTCTTCGCGGTTTGCCCGATGCTTCTCCATGATGATTCGGGTGGCTTGGATAGCGTCCGTAGTAGACTTTAACGGTGTGAAGCCATATTGGTTTTCAGATATGTCAACGTGTTTAAAAAGGTGATTGTTAAGTATCCTCTCCCAAATTTTGAGGGTGTGTGACGTTAACTTAATCCCTCTATAGTTTCCACGTAGTTCAAGTATTCTGATCGCAGTAAACTTTCATTATACGGCTATTCGTGTAAAATAAACAATCCGATTAAATACTGTAGCAGGCAATGCAATAGTAAGTATAATTAATTATAAATAAAAAATATTTTAAAACTTTCATTGACACGTTAAAAATAAACATTGTAGGCTTTATCAACATGAATAAACGTCCAAGCTACTATTATACAAACTCGAAGAAGTCTAAACGCCGTGTTAATTATTAACACGTTTATTCGTATTCAGAAGTCAGGGACCCAAAAGCGTTTAACAATAGTATATACCTACTTTTATATTTGTGATATAATTCCATGATTTTTCCATGGAATAAACAAAGCAAATGATATAATAGGCGTATTTTGAGCAAAAAAATTATTTAAAAAATTTAGAAGGTGCCGCAAGGTCAATAAAACGAAAAATACAAGAAAAAAATTGTGTAAGAGCACTTGCACGTTTATTCTGTGGGGCCATCGATATATTCAGACTTCATATATGTATATAGTATATTATTTTCTTGTTCCTTGAATGACTTTACATTGACGGCCTCTAGGGCGTTGTTTTATAATCTATACTAATATATAAAACTGAAGAGTTTGTTTGTATGTTTGTTTGTTTCTTCGCGGTAATCTCGGGAATTACGGTTCCGATTTGAAAAATTCTTGTTGTGTTGGATAGCCCATTAATTTAGGAAGGCTTTAGGCTATATAACATCACGCTGCGACCAATAGGAGAGGAGCATATCGACACCTACGCGGGTGAAACCGCGTGGCGCAGCTAGTTAAATTATTTTTAGGTGTAATATTCGTTGTTTCTAACATTTGACTATTTCAAGCAATTTGAATTTTATCGTAATTTATTTAAATAAATTTGACATCTAACAAACTGACCAAATGTCAGGTATTTCTTTATTAATTCTAACTAAGACTTGACAATAAATATATAGACATAAAAATAATAACAACAATTTATTCTTAAAAGCTTTCTTCACGGCTTCTTCCAAACCAGGAGCTGTTAAGCTTTTCATTTATTTAAAACGATGTGTTCTTGGGCAGCAGTGCTATTTTGTTTTAATAACACAGCGTGGTTTGTTGCAATGCAGTCTTTATTTGCTTGCACTGTTTTGCTAAAAATGTCTTGTATTCTTTATTGAGTTCCTGATGGTTTTGGTTATAAATATTATTTATAACCAAAACCATCAACCAATATCACTTAATACTTGGTCTAGCACGAAATCATTTTTTTTTTGTTGGGTTGGGAAATCATTAAATGTCTTCTCCCGCTCTGGTCGCAGCGGAAGGGCGTGTCAGACTTTTACTTACTAAAACCCACCCGTATTTCTTCACTTGCCTGTGCGACGGTTATGGCCACGGTTTCTTTTTAAACCAACCCGCAAACCTGACCCAGGAGGCATCGATCTTCGTGGACCCCGTCGCGATGCCTTTTTGAGGCGCGCGTGAAACACAACGTGCTGTCGACTCGGGCCTGGTCCTTACCGGGCGGCGAGCTGCCCACTGCTCACCGCCCATAGGCCCGCGCCTACGGTGGCAGAGAGTTCGATGTCGTCTCCCGACCAGGGCGTCTCCTGTGGCGGCTAGACGCGTGAGGCGCTGGGATTAAACGAAACTGCTAAATTGGAGTTGACATTGCAGGTTTCTAAACCATGTCGTGTTACTAAAACATCTAATTATAATGTACATAATTATTACAATGTATCTTTTTTTGCAAAACATTATATTACGAATTATCTTGTTTTACGTCACCGTAAATTTTTACGGTAGGGGTGGGATGGGTTACGTTATACGGTACTTTTATATTGTGAAACGGACCTACTATTACAGCTTGTTATAACACGACGAAGTAGACAAGTAATACAAACAGAAGTTGTGCCAAAATATTTTCATATGAACTAAGTTTTGCCTTAATTGAGTTACAAGTGTAAGTCTTTTATGGACACGTAATACAGAAAGTTTGGAGAGAAACAAGCAGGCTTGTTTATTTGACGAAGTGCGTAGCCTAACCCTAGCCATGTGGTGTCTTGTCATAGCTTTAGAAGTGCGAACAATGTACATGGCACATATAACTTCTACTCAAGAATAATGTGTGTGCCACTGTACATGGCATGGCAGCTACAATGTACTACCATTGTAGCTGCAAAGAAAATTATATTTTTCGTTTAACGAAGTTCTGCTGTTTCTTAGTCTGTATTATTCAGATGATATATTAGTATATTATTATTATTAGTTTATTATTATATTATTAAAACCTTTTAGGTATCCGACATCTGACCTCTATGCCAACTGTAAAGTCCTAACAGTACGGCAGTTGTTCGTATTCAAGACAATAATGAGGATACATAAGTCCCTTTCACCTCCGGACCGGACCAAACGCATTCAAGTCTTACCCAGCACCCAACACAAAACCACTTTCGCTCGACACCAGTTCTATATTCTTGGTTACTATTTGTACAGAAAAATTAATAATCAACTAAATATAATGGATCTTAACTCCCACAACCTAAAAAATAAACGGACGGAATGGCTAATACAAAAAGACTACTCATTCACGGAGTTCTTACTTACATTTGTGGAATAATCCCAATAACCTATAGACTTCCTGGTCTATGTTCCATACAAGTTCAATTATATATCTACCAATAAGCCCTATCCCTGCATACTCACTCACACGGAGAGTGATAAAAAGTACTCGCACTCTCCCATACTCACCACTCATACTCTTACACGTCATATATCTTACCTTTTTTGGCACAAGCACACACATGTACATACATACACTCACTCCACCATAATTCACTACACCACAAACACTTCCTAAACATAATCACCAAACACTCACTCTTACTCCATACAATCTCACTCATCACCATCTCATTCTCATATTTTTAAACTTTATAGTTTTAAAGTCACTAGGTCAAAATTCATTGCATTATATAGCATACCCTATAACTGGACACTGCCCCCTAAGATACAGGCCTAGCCTAGTTTAGGGGACAGGGATAAACCTATTGTACCTACCTATTTGTAATGCAGTTTTAATGTAAACGAAAAGTGAAAATGTATTTTTGTACCAATAAATATTATTATATTATATTATTAGGTAGCTGCGTTCGGTACATCTGAATAATGGGTACATTAGGATGCTAAACAAAAACCTCCTTATTTATAACATAATATAACGAGCCTAGAATGTTACGTGGCAAGTTACGTGGGTAACAAATGTCTTGCCATGGCGCCTCCGCCGGGCCGGAACAAGCGGGGCAGATCAAAGAACTGCTGGCTTGACGTTGTAAGAGATGATATGCGTGCCAACAATCTGACGCCACAGGACGCTAAAGATCGCGCGAAATGGAGGAGATTGAGCAGGAAAGCGGACCCAGGGTTCCAACGCGAAAGCCGCGGGTGCAACCGGGACTAAACCCGGAGATGATGATGATGATGATAACGAACCTAGAATGTTACCACTGCTAGGCCACACAGGTGGCCAAGCAGTGGTAACATTCTAGGTTCGTTCGACTAGGAGACTCAGAGACTAGGCCTGTGCCTAGTCTCTGCGAGAAGGGAGCAGTGAGAAATCCAGCACGGGGCTCGGGGATCTAGTGCGGTTATAGAGATAACAGTCGACAGTGGGAGTCAGGAGCAATGGTTAGCTCATACCATCGCCAAGAGTTGTATTAAGGGTTATCGTATTACCCAATACCTGGATAGTCGAGGTCAGGTAGGCGTTCACTCTATGTAAAAAATAAAGAAAAATGGATATTTTTATGTAATATATAACGCATTATTTCACTTAAAATACAGGGTAGCGGGAACATCGACTAGAAACTGTTACCGTAAATTGGGTACATGATCCCCCGGAAAATAAATGTATCCTCGATTATCAAAACAAAAGATCTTGTTTTATACATTTTGTCTCCGTAGGTCCCTGTTTTTCTATGGAACAGCAGTTTTTTGTATTTTATTTTGTAACGGACGAACTGTTTCTATTCCTTTGCGTTTATTAACGTTTTAGCGTAGTGATCAATGATAGCAAATGTAAATAATATTTCACTAAGTAAATTTTTAATATTTGCATGCCTTGTCAAATGGCAACATGTAGAGCTAATTTATATTTGTCATCCTACATATATGAATAATAATTTCTGTATGTACACACATGATTATGCAAATAAATCATCATCATTTCAGCGTTAATCCCAGTCTCATCCGTAGCTTTTTCAGCTTTGGAGTCTGGGGTCCGCTTTACTAGTCTAGCTGCTGATTTTGGCTAAACTTCGATATTTTCCGTGAAGCGACTGTTGTCTGACCTCCACAACCCGAAGTTAGACCAATTGTTAGACTTTTGAGGGCTCCAACAACCCGTAACGACTGCCACTAGATGTTCGTATGGCAACCGGGACCAACGGCTTAACGTACTTTCCGAGGCATGACCAGACCAGTGCAAATATTCATATTCATGCATACAAATATTTGCACTGTGCAAATAAATATTAATATTATATTACTATTGACATTATAAACCTTATTTCATATTCACTTCACATACCTTACTTTTCACGATTGCTACAAAATCGAACCAAACACTATCTTAAGAATCAACATCTCTAATTTTAATTATAATTCATCAATTTTTTGGTAACTTCGACAAAAGCTTTCATAAAAATAAACCCATCAGTTCAGTCATATTGAATTTTCGTCGATATTATTGTTAAAATGTTTATCGGTGTTAGGCCAAAACATTGGCTGCCGGCAGAAGTTACCACCCACCAGACAAAATCTTGCCGGCAAGCGATTCCTCATGTTCCAGCATGATGTCTGGTGAAACCGTACAGAGGATATCACCCTAAATACGTAACACATTATTACTATCACTTAAAATCATTTCAAAGCATATTGCTATTGCAGTGCTCCATAAGTTCGAAAACGTGTCTGCTCAACAGCATAAATGACGCAATGAATGTTGTTGAACTGTCAAAATAAAACCCATTGCTACTGGTAGTGTGTTACGCAATTACCCTGCAGGCCTGAGCAGTTGTGTTGCGATGTATGCCTGGTACGAGGCACCAAATGTTGTTGTGTCACGAGCTTTGCCGTGAAGGGTTAATCTCCTTCTGGCGCAGCATCGTTGGTCGTGTTGTTGGGTTTAACCATGGTTTAACATTGCATCACCTCACTGAATTGCCGTCTTCCTTCCTATTCACTTTTTTTTGAGTGTATAGGTTTACAACAATTGCATCATACCACCAGGCGAGATTACGGTCAAGCACTAGTTTATAAATATATTAAAAAAAAAAACACCGCGATACAAAAGCCGGAACAAAAAATAATAGAGTATTTATATCAAATTGTTCACAGTTACGAACAAAAGCTACATGTGCGTTATCAGAAAGGATCTAATAAATTACGAGAGGGCTCGTGTGAGGGCCTTCCACACCGCTCCTTAATCTCTCATCAGTCGTAACCGGTGGTTTGATGGAGATCAGAAACGTGTGCTATCTCGGATCGACGATGTTCCTCCAAATTGCTTATTAATAGGTATCTGCTTAGTCTGGATTTCTAGAACTTTTTATTTATAATCGTTGCTAAAGTTTAGTAATGATTAATGATTTAAGACTTTTATTTCTCAAAAGCAGAATACACACAGAGACACTGGTTATACACATACATAGGTAAAACGTTCCTTGGAACGGGAATCGGAACTAAATTCATATTTATTTATGTATATTTTGTCCTTTTCATAAAGACAAAGAAAGAAAGAAAATGCCCTGAACTTAAATTAAGTTTAGTTTGTGGGCAATCGACGCTAAATAATTTATTATTAAGCAAGTAAAATAAATTATGCTAAAAGACATCGAGTTTAGAAGGACTTCTTTTCTAACTTTTTTTTTTCTTGATGTTGGTAATCTGCAAAAATATTAAAACTATAATGGGCAGTAGGTTCTGGAGTGGCGGCCACATACCGGAAGATGCAGCATAGGAAGACCCACAACAAGGTGGACCGATGACTTGGTGTAATGGTCGCGGGAAGCCGATAGATGCGGGCAGTACAATACCGGTCATCGTGAAAAGCCTTGGTAGAAGTCCACTGCTGGAAGAAAGGACAAAGGCCTTTGGCCTTTGTCCTTTCTATAGGCTGCAGAAGATGAAGTCCATATTACGTATTGGAACACAATTTCTATTATAGTTACTAAGCATCTGTTGCTTTTAATAACTCTTTAACCAACAATTTCGACATTTTAACGTCACTTAAATTTAATCATCGTGCATAAATAAACCCTTAGCCTTACTTACCACACAATGTGGTTCAGTAGTTGTTTAGTACCTTTTAAACACCTTTGATGTAAGGTACAGTTGAACAACTGATTAGGTTTTTGTAGTAAAACCCTTATCTTTAAAATAGTTTACGGGTCGGTTATTGCTTGTTGCGTTTGTAGAATCTGATTTCTAAAATACTTAATTTTTATTTCACATAGAAGACCATAGGGTTAGTAATAATTGTGCTTAAATTCTGGTATTTGTAGGCAATAGGCAGATAAACCTATACATTTAAAATTCATAGTGAAGCTGCATGCATCTCCACAACATCGGGTAATTCCATTGGTCATTCAATTTAAAATTGCATTCATTCTAAGTCAAATTTTATTTTCAATTCCGAATTAACTCAAATATTGATTCCAATTCCAAATTAATTCCAATTCAAATATATAACTGGTTTGAGTCTTTTTTTAAGTCTTAAGTTTTCCTGTGTATTCCTGTTTCTTTTTTTTTCTATTGGACCAAGATCTTGATGAATCGTGGCAATAATATTTATCTATGTTCAACTTATCTTATGCTTATATACCAATAAAAGTAAAATAACTAAGCTCAGTTTATCCACTAGAAAATATTTGGAAGGTAAAGTAAGGTAATAAAATGTTATCACATTACGTTATTGTCTAGAACTGACCTTTTTTCCGCAAAGAATTTCCCATTAGTAATGTGATACTGATACTTAGCTGTGAAATGTGAATATGGATATAACAGCGGCGGGTAACAGTCTCGAAATGATCTAGAGTTGACTGTAAGTTGCTCACTCAGTGTCTGGTTCTGAGAATTGATGGCGCCACTGAGTCTGGCTGAGGAAGAGGCGATGAGACGACCTATAGTCTAGTCTGTAGAAGGAAAAGCTTAGTGAAAATTTTCCGGCTGTCAGTGAAAACCAGGGCCAGGCTCTGTTTTGCATTTGGTCGCAGTATACCTAATACTGAACGATAGCCGTTTTGAGTGGATGTGAGGCATATTCCCTGAACTATTTCTTTTTTTTTTGTAAACTTTTGCGTAATGTTTACTGCAAATAAATACTTTTTCTTTACTTTCTTTATTTATAGTGTTGAATCCCTTTGAGACTAGACTAGTCTGTAGTAAAAATGCATACTGATTCACACCTCTACCCTATTTCGAGTTAATCAAATATTAAAGTTATTTCGGCGTTATTTAAGTTGATTTCAGAGCGCTTTGTACAATTGAAAAAAACTGTAATAAGTTGTAGCGTAATCTAAACTTTATTGTGGAGGAGTTAAAGTTATTTTTCCAAACACTTATTTATTTATTTATTTAGGACAACCAACAAATCTTACACTAGTTACAATTATGTATTACAATAATATAAAATCCTATGTTGAGTGCAGACTTAATTATAGGTTGCCTATATACCTATTACCTATATTTATTTACATTTTTAGCAACTAAGTTGCGATTTCAGATTTTACGCAAATCCCAAGAGTTAGATCGAGGTGGTGGTAGGTTACTTGGAAGGGTAACATAAAAATAAACAATGGATTGGGAGTAAATAACAGCATTTATCTATTTATTAATGGATTCTTCAGGATGTGTCTTTTTTACAATTTGACTGAGATTGAACGAGTCTTTGCCCATCAGGTATACTGAATGTGTTCAAGCAATTATCTTGATAACAGGATACCAAAATATATTTTTTTTTTTAGGATATCCTATTAAATTATCTAGCGATTAAGAGTTACTATCAGTCTTTTTAAATTAAAATAAAATATATACAAGTTTATTTACATCGTCAGAAAACTGATTTCGACCAAAATTAAGAGCATATTTGGCACGAAATAATAGGTTTTGATAATAGGATACACGGGAGTGCGAGTGGTATCAACAATTCATTAGAAGCTTTATGGTTCCTAGGTTATTGTTACAAACCAACTAGAAATAGAGTTTCATATTGTTAAATATTCATTTGATAAAAGCTCACACGACTACAATGTTAATTGTTAACTTTTTTAACTGTGTATAATCTAATCACCACTCTCTAGGTATCATCATCATCATCATCAATCTTTTATCGTCCCACTGCCGGGCACAGGTCTCTTCTCATACATAGAAGGACTGAGCGTATTCACCACGCTTGCTCAGTGCGGGTTGGCGATTTCAGACTAACAAGTTCAGGTTTCCTCAAGATGTTTTCCTTCACCTTCAGTCATTGGTGTCCAAGATATACTTAAAAAGTAGATATAACTTAGGAAAGTTACATTGGTACTTACCTGACCTGGAATCGAACCCGCATACTCGTACTTGAGAGGCTGTTATTTTAACCACCTCTCTGGGTATAATTGATTCAATCACAAAAGCTATTTTTTTTTTCTAAAATCGTTCAGTGTTAAGACTTTACAAAATAAATCGACAAACTTTAATATTACTTTGGAAGGCATAAACCCTCTAATTATCTCAAGCCTTCGAACGAAGCATCCTAAAAAGATAAAAAAAAACATAAAAAATAAAGTCGTTGACATTTAAAATTATTCCACTTCATTTTTCCCAAGCCTAAACGTTCCGTGTAAATAAAAATCAAGCAATCAGACTAAAAAATTGACGGGTTTTTGTTCGTATAAAATTAAATTAATCCAGCCATTGGGTTGCAATGTACCATGCCGACATTTAAGGCTACAGTATCAATATTTTTTTTGCTGACGTAATTTCATTCGCTTTTTACATTTACAATTGTGTAGTTGCAATTGGCTTCGATAGGGGTGATTGACTTACTAAACTTTTTGCCAGGAATCACGAGAAATACAATGGCCTGATTCCCTTCTTCACAGACTAAAGTAAATTTAAGTTCAGTGTATCCTTTTCTTTCAATTTCATTAAGAAAAGGACAGAAGATAAAATGTTAGTTTAGACCTGTCAAAGTCCGCTCCTGACGTAAATTGACGTATTTTTGGTCGCCATGTTAAATAATCGCGTCTAAACTGTCTATGGAGTGGACTTTTGGCGGGAATGTCAAGATGAGTGTCACGCTCATATTTCATTGGACTTTTAAAATTATTTATAGTGTAGTTTACTAAATAAAAGCGCGTGATTTATGTAGTAAAAAGCGCATTCAGTGAATAATTCATATAGAACAGTGAAATATTGTAGCATAGTGGCCACATCATGTCTTTACGCTAAACCACTCCTAATCGGCCACACGCGGGAAACGAAAGGAGTTAGATTAGTTAGGATAAGTTTAGGATAAGCTAGGATAAGTTAGGATTAATTAGGATAAGTTAGGATAGAAGTTTACCCAAGAAAATATTTACTGAAGACTAGGCTGTAGGTATGGCGTACTATGCCTTTGCCTTTTCCGTTCAGAAGAACGGAAAGAATTGAACAAAAAAAAAATGTCTATAGAGTATCTTAATTTGACAGGATTAAACTGAAATGTCAACTTATATCCTTTTCTTAATGTAATAGAAAGAAAAACATGCACTTAACTTAAAATTAGTTTAGTTTGTGAACAAGAGATACGCCGCCAATATTTATGTATGCTTTTGAGTGCCATGTTGAGTTTTGAGGGGAAAGCTAAGATGAGTGTCACGCGCATTTTTCATTGGACTTTTAAAATTATTTATAGTGTCGTTTATTTAATAAAAGCGCGTGATTTATGTAGTAAAAAGTGTATTCAGTAAGTAATTCATAAAGAAAATTGAAATATCGCAGCGTCGTGGCCAAATCGTGACTTTGCCTCAAACCGGGATCATAGACGGTTCACGCGGCCGTCTTTTTTTAACTGTCATTGGCGATATCCGCCATTATTGTGAAATAAAAATTTCAAAGAATTTCTATAATTTGTTACACGTGTTATTGGCCAAATTGTGGTATCTTTTCCACAGAGCCAAAGAGTTGAGGTTAAATCTCACCTTGAAAAAAGAAGAAGACGAGGGCCATGTTTTAATCAGTAGCTTATTACACGCTTCAGAATTGAAGAGAAGACGGAGCGAGGTGAAATACCTAGAAACGACTAGTCCAGGCTTTATAAAACAAATGTGGATATATTTACCTTATATGGGCCAATACTTACTAGCTTTTGATATTCATAGTTTGCGATAGTTTTTGAGTGTCGAGAAAAGTCTAATTGGAATTTCTCTTGACATGCGTTAACTTTTTTAATTAACACCTCACCTTTCAGAAGTGCCCAGATGGGTTCATGGGAAAAAAAAGTTGAATACAATGAAACAAATTGCATTTTTGTTTTTATATGTACTAGAACCAAAAGTCGTGGTGGCCTAGTGATTAAAACACCAGCCTCTTAAGTATGAGTGTGCGGGTTCGATTCCAGGTCAGGCAAGTACCAATGTAACTTTTCTAAGTTATATGTACTTTCTAAGTATATCTTGGGCACCAATAACTGATTAAAAGGTGAAGGAAAACATCTTACGGAAACCTGGACTTTAAGTTTGAAATCGCCAGCCCGCATTGAGCAAGCGTGGTGATTACGCGCAATCCTTCTCTGTATTAGAGGAGACCTATGCCCATCCGAGGGACGATAAAAAAGGTTGATGATAATGATGATGAACCAAAATAACAAATTAAGACATGTGCCATCTACTCACCCGCACTAAGCTTACTAGACTACAGCCCACTTGAAGGCCTGCATCCCAGCGTTGGCAACATTGTTAGCTGATTGTTATACCATATGCTGTATATATCTATAGTAAACAACATACATTGAATATCAAAATACAGTAATTGTTCTACACACCGCATTAATCTCTCTTCAAATATTCTTTAAGTAGAACAAATAGCAGATGTCATGTGATTTGAGCCCCGTCATACTATTGTGGACAAAGCGTGTGTTTGAGAGTCATTATTTTTAATATTATGTAAATATTTATGTGGGGTGGAATAACAGCCACACAGGTGGATTGACCAAGTTGAGCTACGCTTACCGTGGTTGGTTCGAGGATGAGTGACCATCTTTATTGACCAAGACCCCTCCGTGTCTACAATACGTTGATCTCAGTGTGACTACCATGAGTTTTCATTTCGAGACTCGAGACCCGAGCCCCAAACGCGGTCGACGAGTATGGCGTCGACTGCGTTTGGCGCTCTCATTGCTCGAGAGTTCTAACAACCTTGAAGCGGGCCAATCGATGAGTCAAACGCGCTCGATATCGATGATCGAGTATTCGTAATGAAAATTCATGGTAGACACACTGGCTCGAGTGAGATCTTTGGATGCGTGTTAGTAGTGTCTGCACCAAAAGTCGATGTCTTGTTTTCGAAATCTTAATGACTGAGCAGAATAGTTTTATTAATATCGAAACAGAAGTGACAATTAATTAAAGAAAAGCTCACGGCTTCTTTCTCTCTCTCTACAAAAAGTATCATATTATGTAAATCGTTGAGTCAAACGCGGTCGATATCGATCATCGAGTCTTTGTAATGAAAACTCATGCTAGCCAGACAGGTTTTATTCGTGGATCTTTGATAGTCGTCACGGGTTGTCATATGCCCGATAATCTGACAACCAGTATTACCAAGTGATAATGGCGGAAGGCGCCCCGTGTGGTACCGGGCTTAGAATAGTACCAACCCGTATCCTTCCGTGGGTGTCGTAATCTGTGGGATGTCAAATCCTGCGATCCCCAACCCGCCTGCTAAACGTGGGGATTATGGCAACCCCCCCAAATGGTGCACACGACTAAGCCAAGGCCCCTAGTCCCCGGCAGCTTCGCTATTCCTGGTCATTGTGGTAGCTGCCAAGGTAACGGCGGGGCAAGGGGTGCGGAGAATCACCGGAAGAGATCCGGCTACCACAAACAATGACGGATCGACCTGGCAGCACTGAACGTGCGCACACTGCGGACCGACGAGAGGGTTATTGAACTGTAGGAAGAATTGAGCAAGTTACGATGGGGTGTCCTGGGATTATCGGAAGTCCGCAGAGAGGGTGAGGACTCGGTAATCCTTAAATCCAGTAACTTGCTCTATTTCCAGGAGGGCGACCATCAGTCCCAACGGGGTGTCGGGTTCCTCGTCCACAGGTCCCTTGTGGACAACGTTGTGAAGATCGAGAGTGTGTCGACCAGGGTGGCGTTCCTGGTACTCAGAATAACCAAACGGTATTCGCTGAAGGTCATTCAGGTATACGCCCCGACCTCGGCACACTACGACGAGGCAATAGAGACAATGTATGAGGACATCTCTAAAGCCATACATAGCTCTAAAACTCACTACTGCGTTGTCATGGGGGACTTCAACGCGAAACTTGGGAAACTAAAAAATTTTGGATTTGGGCGTCGGAACCACCGAGGCCACATGTTGGCTGGCCTCATGGAGAAGGAGGGACTCTTTATGATGAACCCCTTCTTCAAAAATCGTGACCAGCGGAAGTGGACTTGGATCAGTCCCGACGGGGTCACTAAAAACGAGATAGACTTTATTATAACGACAAAAAGGCACATAAATTCAATGATGTCTCAATGATCAACTCGCTCAAATGCGGCAGCGATCACCGTATGATCAGAGGCACATTGAATCTGAACATAGTGTCAGAAAGATCTCGCCTGATGAAGTCTACGCTCCGGCCAGCACCCATCCTGATCCATAACTCCGAAGGTTTCTAGCTCAAGCTTCAAAATCGCTTCGAATGCCTAAGTGGCGACGTGGACGAATACAATGACGGGTTTGTAGAAGCTGTCCGTACGGTCGGGACTAAGTATTTTAAGACCCGCCGTAAAAATAGAACTAAAAAGCTCTCGGACTACACTCTCGACCTCATGGAGGATAGTCGTGAGATGGTTTTGCGTTCGTCAAGTGATGCTTGCAGATACCGGCAGCTCAATCAGCAGATCTCAAAGTCTCTGAAGCGCGACCTACGTCAGTTAAATACCGAGCGTATAACGGAGGCTATAGAGCGAAACAGAGGCTCTAAAGTTTTCGCTAGGGATCTGACTATTGGGCATAGCCGGCTAAGCAAGCTGAAGACTGACGACGGCAAGATCATAACGTCCGGGCCCGAGCTTTTGAGGGAAGTCGAGAATTTCTATGGACAGCTCTACACTTCGACGACAAAACCCGCATTAAATCTTGCTGAAGACCCTAGAACAACATCAACCCGACATTACACCGAAGATATGCCGTACGTCAGCTTGCAGGAGATTCGATTGGCTCTTAAACAGCTTAAGAACAACAAGGCGCCGGGCTATGACGGAATAACGGCTGAGCTACTAAAGGCGGGTGGTGAACCGATCCTTAGGGCCCTTCAGAAGTCATTTAATTCCGTCATAGTCGAGGGAAAAACGCCACAGGCATGGAACAGAAGTGTGGTGGTACTCCTTTTCAAGAAGGGTGACAACACCCTTTTGAAAAGTTACAGACCCATCTCACTTCTGAGTCATGTCTATAAGTTGTTTTCGAGAGTCCTCACGAATCGTCTCGCCTGCAGGTTTGACGACTTCCAGCCTCCCGAACAAGCCGGTTTCCGAAAAGGCTCAGCACAGTAGACCACATACATACGCTGCAGCAAGTTATACAGAAGACCGAGGAGTATAACCTACCCCTTTGCTTGGCGTTTTTGGACTACGAAAAAGCCTTTGATTTGATCGAGACCTGGGCTGTACTGCAGTCTCTCCAGCAGTGCTAAGTAGACTATCGGTATATTGAAGTGCTGAAGGGTTTGTTCGAAAACGCCACCATATCAGTCCGAATACAGGACCAAACCTCGAAACCAATACCTCTGCAGTGTGTCAGACAGGGAGATGTTATCTCCCCGAAACTGTTCACCGCTACATTGGAGGAT
This sequence comes from Sesamia nonagrioides, assembly GCA_017933935.1. NCBI lineage: Eukaryota > Metazoa > Arthropoda > Insecta > Lepidoptera > Noctuidae > Sesamia > Sesamia nonagrioides. Next base: position 384,108 of record JADWQK010001242.1, read on the forward strand.
GTCTTCAAGGTTCTGGACTGGAAAGGACTGGGCATCAACATCAGGATCAGGAATGAGGAGATCCGCAGAAGAACGAGAGTAAGCGACATAGCTCGAAGAATTGCAACATTAAAGTGGCAGTGGGCTGGACACATTGCCCGTAGGACCGATGCCCGATGGGGCCGACGGGTTCTCGAGTGGCGACCACGCACCGGAATAGGTACCCGGTGGGTAGGTCCCCGACAAGGTGGACCGACGACCTGGTGAAGGTCGGCTGAAATGATAATGATGAATGATGAATGGCGGAAGGGGGTAAGGGGGGCTCGTATTACCCTATAACTGTGTAAAAATAGGCAGTCGCTCTATGTCAAGTACTGGTAGTCAGTTGCATCAGTAGGGTAATTGCATAACACACTATCAGTAGCAATGGGTTTCATTTTGACAGTTCAACAACATTCATTGCGCTATTTTCATACAAATGAAGCAATGGCTTGGCAATTTGCTTCGAAATGATTCCAACTAATGTCGATAAATAAAATCGATTCCTACTGTATGTAGTTGGGAAAAGACTAGGCAATTGATGAAGTATGTAGCATGTGGATACAATATCTACTGGACGTTGTAGTTACATTTTTGTGCCCATGCTGATATCGATGGCTAACCCTGAATGTGACGTGTTTCCGCATGAATGGAATAAGCGTAATCACCAGGCTTGTTCAATGCGGATTGGTGATTTCAGACTTAAAGTCCAGGTTTCCCCTAAGATGTTTTCCTTCACCTTTTAATCTGTCATTGGTGTCCAAGATATACATAAAAAGTACATATAACTTAGAAAAGTTACATTGGTACTTATCTGACCTGGAATGGAACCCGCACACTCATATTTGAGAGGCTGGCGTTTCATCCACTAGGCCACCACGACTGCAGTAATTAACTTTAAGTAAAAATAAATAAATAAATCTAGAGGCTACTTAGAAAACGACTAAAATAAATAATGGTGATTCTGTTGTTCACAAACTAATCTAATTCTAGGTAATGTGCATCTTCTTCTTTCCATTTCGTTAAGAAAAGGATAGAAGATAACATTTTAATTTAAACCTATCAAATTAAGATACTCCATAGACAATTTAGGTGCGATTATAAACAAGTTTATTATTTAGAGGTTTATATTAGATTATAAACAAGGTTTTAACAAGAAATGTTTTGGACTGTCAGTTTGTGAACCACTGCTGCTTTTGTATTGTTTGTAAATGTATTACTAACATAGTTTGTAGGCACATTGTAACTAACACTATGAGTCTGGTTGCTCGAAATAAATAGATTAATAATAATAATATATCCATACTTCCATACTAATATTATAAATGCGAAAGTAACTCTGTCTGTCGGTCTGTCTGTCTGTCTGTCTGTCTGTCTGTCTGTTACGCTTTCCCGCTTAAACCACTCAACCGATTTTGATGTAATTTGGCACAGACAATCTTTGAACCCTGAGAAAGAACATAGGCTACCTTTTATCCCGGAAAAATATGATGTTCCCGAGGGAAATCTAAAAAGCGCGATATAACCGAACTCCACGCGGGCGAAGCCGCGGGCGGAAAGCTAGTGTTAAATATATTGCAATCCATACTAATATTATAAATGCGAAAGTAACTCTGTCTGTCTGTCTGTCTGTGACGCTTTCCCGCTTAAACCTCTCAACCGATTTTGATGAAATTTAGCACAGACAATCTTTAGACCCTGAGAAAGAACATAGGCTACCTTTTATCCCGGAAAAATTTGATGTTCCCGAGGGAAATCTAAAAAGCGCGATATAACCGAACTCCACGCGGGCGAAGCCGCGGGCGGAAAGCTAGTTAATGAAATAAAAAATAAGCATAAGCATAAACATGGTGACTAAAAATACGCCAGTTTACGTCAGAAGCGCACTAATTTGACAGGTCTAAACTGACATTTTATCTTCTGTCCTTTTCTTAAATGAAATAGAAAGAAAGAGATGCATATAAGTTAAAATTAGTTTAGTTTGTGAACAACAGAATCGGCGCCAATATCGGTGTTTACATACTAACGCTAGAAAGCAGCGCGCGGTGGCATATTGGTATCGGCAGCGACTTTTTTTTTTATAAGTCATAAACTAGCGTTAGACCGCAATCCCGCCTGATGGTAAGCAGTGATGCGATCATTGATGGTTAAGCGCGCTAGTTTATTAAGAGCCTATTCACTCTAGCCTTGAAGACACTCAAATTGTAATGTGACGGAAACACCGTCGATGGCAAATTGTACTAGTCCCTCGATGTACGCAGTATAAAAGAGGAACGCTTCGTCCGGGTCGTAGTGGTGTCAACAACGTAAGGGTGGAAACTCGCCGTACGACGGGTCGTCCGATGGTGGAACGGAGATGGGGCAATTAAATCATACAATTCCCTTGCACACTCACCAGAATGCATCCTATAGAAGACCGAAAGGCTGGCTACTCTACGCCTGTGCTCCAGGCTTTGGAGACCATTTCGAGTTAAGTCTGGGTAGCCAATCAACCTCTTCGCACGCCTCTCTACTGAATCCAAAGTAGGTGGCCTCTGAGGTGACATTTCGCAGCACCAGCCCAAATGTGGCTGCAGTACTCCACACACGAGCGGACCTGTGCTTTGTACAACATTAGAAGCTGCCCCGGTGTGAAGTACCGCCGGACCTTTGCGATAACGCCAAGTTTTCTGGCCTTGGACTCAATAACCCCGCTCAAAGACTTCCAAGTTTTAGGTCGAAAGTTCGTTGGGTACTTTGTGTAAATTTTTTCATCACCACTGCTCTGAAAGGAAACTTTGTAAGGAAACCAGCATAGAACATTTTACAGCCAAAACTTTGATAACATGTGACAACATCTAACAACCCGCACTGGGCCCACGTGGTAGATTATGGATCCCTTCCTCTCAACGAGAGGTGGCCTGTGTTCCAAGAGTGGTAACATTATAGGCTGATTATATTACACAGTAAAGGTCTTTAAAAAGCGGAGTCAAGTGCCTTTGGAATCGCACAAAGAGCCCAAGTTAACAGATATGTAAAAGTATAGCGCATTGGATTTCCAACTCTCGGTAACGGACCAAGCATTGAGAATCCAACCGGATGATAAAAAATATGCATTGTTAAATTTTCAACTCTCTCGGCATTATACAGTGAGTGGAAATTTCTGTGCGCGACAGATCCTTGCACGAATACCGCCCCAGTGTAGTAATCGTGCAATAAGTCAAATAGATGTCAGCACATCCTGACGGGGTCCACGAAGACCGATGCCTGGGTCAGAGTTTTGGTTTGGTCAAAAAAGAAACCGTGGCCGTTGTGAGGCAAGTGAGAGAACACGGATGGGTAGTCAGTAAAAGTCTGACACGCCCTTCCGCTCCGCCCAGAGCGGGAAGTCATTTGATGATTTCCCATCCACACAAGAAAGTAGGGTTCTGTACGCGCGGGCTTGAGGGCGGACCGTGCAACGGTCTGATATTGTACGCTCTATTATTTTCTATTACCTTATCATTATTTTCTTTATTAGGTTGTTTGCTATAGCTGTCATAGCAGTACAAACTGTGAACATTTCAAGGATCTACCTATAATGGTTCAAAATATACTGACCTGTGGCAGACGACCGTCCGTCAAGGTACTATCCAGAAAGGACAGACAGTGAACCCAATAGCCTCTATTTGAGGACGAAACCCTAAAAAACATTGCTATTGTTAATTCCATAAATACCTACTATACCATACATTTCAAATATTCCCGCCAATTTCAATTTACAACTTGAAATTAATTTCTCAGCCTTCACCCCTTAATTTCCGTAGTTCCGTACAGTGTTATGCAAACAACTACTTCGTAATACATTACTCGCGAATTAGATCGGTATCATCAGTGCTTCAGTGGGTAAGGATCGATGAATATTTATATCAAGGCAACCTTTGTAATATTCCTCGCCAGATATTAATTAATTACTACTACTACCTACCACTAATTAATGACTTGTGAGGTTTGAGATGACCTTATTTTCTTGGCAATAGAAAAATCCCCTAGGTAACTGAGAATAGAATACTCTTTATTATAAACTAGCTTTTCCCCGGCTTCTCCCGCGTGGAATTCGGTTATATCGGGCTGTTTAGATTCCTCATTTTCGGGGATTAATTATCGTATCATTTAGCTTCTACGTTTACATAGTGCATATTCTTTTGCAATATATTACCTTGTTTTAAATGACACATAGCGCCATCTATCACCCCACTGGTATGAAGTCAACAATATTTTTGATTTCTCTCAGGAATATCAAATTTTTCCGGGATAAATAATAACCATCAACGATTGCGTCGCTGCTTACCATCAGGCGGGATTGCGGTCAAGCGTTAGTTTATAATTTGTAAAAAAAAAGCCTATTATTTATCCGGACTTCGGAAAATTCTTCCGCAAAATTTCAAATGAAATCGGTTCAGTAGTTACGGCGTGAAAGCGAAACAAACAAACAAACTCACTTTCCGATTTACAATATTGGATTAAAACAAACACGAACGAATATTTCAACTGAGATTTCAACTATGTCGTTATTTTTTAGAGTTTTGTAATAAAGTAGACAATGGCGCCGATTCTGTTGTTCACAAACTAAACTAATTACCCGACTACGGCAAAGCAAAAGGAGGGTTATGATTTTGACAGGCTATGTATGTATGTATGTATGTATGTATGTATGTATGTATGTATGTATGTATGTATGTATGTATGTATGTATGTATGTATGTTCATCTGTTCCCTCGTAACTTCTAAACTACTTATCAGAATTCGACAAATGACATATCATTAGAAGCGTCTTAATTGTCCGCTGGTTATAGGCTATATGGAGTTTCACAAAATCTAATGTGGCGCCCTCTAGCGGACAAAACATACAGAGTAAAAAAATAAAGTTAAGATAAATATACCGTGTTTGGTATCATTTGAAAGCGCTTTACATTTTGAATATATATATATTACTAGCATTTCCTTGTGACTTTACCTGTATTCATGGGCTGATTGCATATAATTCACATCTTTTCGTTCATAGCTTCTTTACTACTTATCAGAATAAGACCACTGCAGTACCATTAGAAGGGCCTTGATATTCTGTTGGTTATCTATACTAATATATAAAGCTGAAGATTTTGTTTGTTTGTTTGTTTGTGCGCGCTAATCTCAGGAACTACTTGTCCGATTTGAAAAATTCTATTTGCGTTGGATAGCCCATTAATCCAGGAAGGCTTTAGGCTATATAACATCACGCTGCGACCAATAGGAGCGGAGCATAATTAATTCCACGCGAACGAAGTCGCTGGCGCCTGCTAGTGAGCTATAAAGCTTTTCACCAAATTTAGTATTGCGCCCTCTAGCGGACAAAAAGTTCTATGATAATATAAAATTAAAATAAATATACCGTATTTGGTATCACTTGAAAGAGCTTCACGAGTACTTTATGCTAGTACATAATCCCGAGTAATGCTTCGTAGAAATTTGAATGTAAACCAGGATTTGGTAAACGGAGCGATGGGAGTGGTGAAGACCTTCGAATGGCCTGCTCTTCTGCGCGATCAGTTGGAACAGGGAGAACAGCCTAGCGCTGTTCTCATACAATTTGACGACGCATCCATAAAAACAGATATTAACGGACTTATCAGAATCGAGCCTTGCCTCACTGAATTTGACGGCTTGAGGGGGTCTGGAAAAATTCAGCGTAAAATGCCCCCGCTGATTCTTTCTTGGGGTTGTACTGTACATAAATTACAAGGTTGTACTCTAGATAAAGCAGTTATCGATCTGGGAAAGTTATTGTTTGCTAAAGGACAGGCCTATGTCGCTCTCAGTAGAGTCAAAACCATAGAGTGATTGTTTAAAACTGCCTTGGATCATAATAAATTACTTAAAAATCCACATGACAGTCGATCTTTACCAGAATTAAATAGATTCAGAAATATATGAAACATCCAATTATGAAACTATCCTCTCAATATATGAAACATCCAATTTATTTATACTTACTAACGACCTCATCCACTAATTCATGACCCATTCGCTGCCATCGACGCAAACGTGCGTCGCTACTACGAAATATAGGGAGCTTCATACGGGGAAACCATTGCTATACCCGCTACGATCCACGTGCTACGAAATAGTAAAATAGGATATCTCTACATATTACTATGCGCCGATACATAAGTCGAAAGAGATGTCGTATGTTAACTACCTAGTTTTTAGTTCGTCATTTTAACTTTTGTTACTATCACAGTATAAAATACATACAGTAGGTCGACGCCTTTGATCTCGTGTAAAATGCCGACATCGTCTAGACAGTAACGCATCGGCCAGGGTTGTCACAAATAAACAATATTTATGAAATTATTGCAGATCAACATCGATAGCTGTATTATATTTAATTAATTTGCTATTTTTACTACGGAAACAACTCGAGACAGATTTAAGTTATTTAGATGGCATATTCGTAAGCAGCACCCCAATCCACCTCGGAATACAACCCATATCACTCACCCATATCATATTAATATACATTTAAATTGGCGTCCGCCATCTTGGATTTCAAAAAGGGGCTTTTTCGTAACAAGCACCCCAATTATACCCGAAATTGACACTCATATCAAATTATAAAAAAAATTACGTCCGCCATTTTGGATGTCAAACAGGATGACTTTTTCGTGACAAGTACCCCAATTATACTCAAAATTGACACTCATATCAAATTATAAAACAAACAAAAAAACGAACACGTGTTAGTCCTTAATGATAGATACCGAGCTACGAACATCGTTTTGTTTGCAGCTCGGGTGCCGCTTACCCGCGTCTCGTCCCTCACACCCCGCACGATTGCTCTGTCTAAACGTCTTCGTCGGACGACTGTATGATTTTTAGACTGTGTTAATATTATGCGCCACAAATACACTTTAACACCAAAATAGTACAAATAATAAAAAGTAAAAAAACTAAAACCCAACTACGACAAAAAACGACGCTGAAAAAGTATAAAACAAGATTTTCGGAATACTGAACGGAACAAAGTTGCTAATGTAGTTGCAAGTAAATGGACAAAGTAGACTCTACCAAGATGCCTTCGTTGTAAATTGACAATAATGTCACACGTTACATATACCTACCGTAGCTACGGTAGGTATATGTAACGTGTGACTACGCCTTTCCAAACATGAAAAATTTATCTCTACTTGGTGAATATTGAATAGTATTATATGACATTATTGTCAATTTACAACGAAGGCATCTTGGTAGAGTCTACTTTGTCCATTTACTTGCAACTACATTAGCAACTTTGTTCCGTTCAGTATTCCGAAAATCTTGTTTTATACTTTTTCAGCGTCGTTTTTTGTCGTAGTTGGGTTTTAGTTTTTTTTTTAAGCTATGTGCATCTCTTTCTTTCTATTTGATTAGGAAAAAGACAGAAGATAATGTCAGTTTAGACCTGTCAAATTAGTGCGCTCCTGACGTAAACTGGCGTAATTTTAGTCGCTATGTTTATAATCGCTTCTAAACTGTGTATGGAGTATCTTAATTTGACAGGATTAAACTAAAATGTTATCTTCTATCCTTTTCTTAACGAAATGGAAAGAAAAATATGCACTAAACTTAAAATTAATTTAGTTTGTGAACAACAGAATCGGCGCCATCATCTGCCTAGCTTTTTATATATATATTAGGGTCAGCTTCTAGTCTAACCGGATTCCGCGGAATACCAGTGTTTTACTTGGAACGACTGCCTATCTGACCTTTACAACCCAGTTACTGGGCAATACGACATCCTTTGTTAAGACCGATGTTCAGACTTTCGGACCAATGGCTTAACGTGCTTTCGAGACACGGAGGGGTCTCCGTATGTGAAGACGGGTTCCCATCCGGCAAGTGCAGCTTAACCTGAACGATCAACCTGCAGGGTAATTACGTAACACACTATCAGTAGCAATGGGTTTCATTTTGACAGTTCAACAACATTCATTGCGTTACTTACGCTGTTGATCAGACACATTTTTGAACACATGGAGCTATGGATTAACAATATGCTTCGAAATGATTCCAACTGATAGCAATAGTGTGTTACGCAATTAAGGTGCTTTGTGGCTGTTTTTATTTAGCCACGAGCCCCACCAAAAAACATTAGATGAAAAAAAAACTCAAAATTACATTAAAGTAGAATTATTAATTGTTATCTCTAGAATATTTTGAAATTTTTACCTTTTTTAACAAAAGCTGTTAGCAATATTTGGGGAAACCGTGCGTTTCGAATAATGGCTATATATCTTTTAGGAAAAAACTCTTAATTACAGTAAAGAACGTAGCATTATTAATCTCTAATTTTTTTTGAACTTTTTACTCTTGTTTTAACAAAAACGGTAAGGAATATTTGGGGAAACAATGCGTTTCGAATAATGGCTATCTATTTTGGAGACTGGCGTTTGAATTTTTGATGTGAAGTGTAATAAATATTGATCCCTCTATTAAAACACACTCATGAATATGCAATCTATCAACATACATTTTTATTAAAAAAATGTATTCTAAATAACCTACAAAATCAATCGACTTAATTTTAGTTTCAGCTTTTAGTCTAGCCTGTCGAAACTGTAATAGAATTTATGAAGTCTATTTCCAAGCGGAAACGTTAAAAGCTTCGTTAATATTCAAAAATGATTAAATGCACTATTCTGACAAAAAATGCAAATCAAAAATCAGTATAGCAACGGCAACATTTTATCGTAACTACTTTACATATATCAACGAATAATATGTTCTTGTATCGCTATCTACAGTTTTAATCATAATTTATATAACATCAGGGCTGTTGCGGAAAATCAAATAAGCATATAACTATGTCTTATCTTTAAAGCGCGTTGGCTTACTCCAGACGAAAGACGAAATTGTTAATGAAAACAACACAAAAATAAATAAATAAAAAAAACATCAAAGCATTCACAGACAGTCAGCTGTCATCCCTCTCGAATCGGCGCAAACAGAATTCAAAAGGGAACGTTCCGGGATATTGGCATAGCAAACATTCTTCCAAAAAAAAAAAAAAACTTAAAACGTCACTTTTCCACTCAAAGGGATAAAATTATGTCCAATTTCTCGTGTACACAGGCCGGGCCGGTCTCTGGCCGCACGGAGCGCTGCCTTTGCACGCACGATTAACTTTTTTATTAATACCCATTGACTATGGAACTAAAGCTTTGACGTGATATCACTCACTCACAGGGAGATGAACGCGCTAATCCACTTTGGTAACTTGATATTGTTGCTATATTAGGTATTTTCCTCAGTATGTTCGAGAAAATTATGAAAGCTGAGAAAGGGTGGCAAGCAGGCTTATTCCCAGCTATTAAACGTGGCAGTAAGGAGTTTAGTACTGTCTAGTTATATTAAGAGTACAGTAATAATTTTCGAGGAACTCAAGCAGACCTTGAAGTAGAGCAATAAACTAAGAAAATATAACAAAACAAAAATTCAGAACAAGGTTTTAATTTTGGCAATGGCATCCTATCTCCCTCTAAATCTACGGAGAATTATTGTAATTGGTAAACTTTGTAGATGTGCCAAAAAGTCTCACCTTTTTGCAATTCAAAACAACAGCTTTCCAACATCAAGATTATCATTAAAGGACTTAAAATATCTGAATACTGTAAACAGGACAATCAAAAAGTTTCGCAAAGTCTTTCAACCCAATAAGTGGCTTTTAAGGGAAGCCTAAACAAATTGTGAAGTTTTCTCCCCGGAATCATTAGTTTGCATAATACGCGTATTATTATAATTTCCAATGGCAAAAAGTTTGTTGCGAAAATAGGGATTATCATGAAACGGTCCTGGAAACATGAATAATCCAATAAAATGGTTAATAATTCTGTTGGGTGAGGTAGGTCACGATTGTTTGCGTAATCTTAGAAGAAGTCTTGGTTCTTGTGTTGAATATTAAATGGCTTATAACTTTTTCTTTGGGCTTTTCCGACATTTATTTCTTCTCCTGCTCGTCGGTTTAAGGGACGCAGGTGTTACTGTTGAGCATGGGGTTCTGACTTCGAATACCAGGTTATGCAAAGTGTCATTGGGTTTATTCAGCAGAATTATCTTTTTAGCAGCCAGGGTGTCTTGATTTGTGCGTAGTTTATGGCAATAGAGTCCAGTTCTGTACTATTTTATCATAGAAGGACAAATGTTAGCGAACTTTAGGTGACTAATATTTGGTTAAGTTTTAAGTAAATACCTGTTTGATGGTAATTTAACTTTCAGATAATAATTTCCAGTATTGCTATGAAATTTCAAGGCTATAAGAACAACCTCTTATTTCCTTATCATACTCCTTGTATTGGTTGCCCGACGGTTTCCAGTTGAACTCGACTAGTATTGTAGACAAACAATAAAGTGTATTGATTATTATAGGTGACCATTCAGTTCATGTCGTTACTTTTCGTGAGGAAGTAGGTACCGTTTGGATAAAAATCTTTATTGAAATGTAATAGGGGCGTATAAGTCGATTCGCACGATTTTACTCGCCCAAAACCGACACTGTAATTAATTTATTTTAGTTTTAGTTTAGTCAAGTTTAGATTAAGTATTCCATTTCCATTTTCCATTTCCAGAGTCCTACATTGTATCTGATTATGTATGTATTAAATTTTATATTGAATTCTTATAGTTCTATCATAGAATAAGGAGAGGGAAGTACGTTATCTTCATACAAACGGACCGCGCGCGGCTTGTATGTGTGCGCCATAGTATCTATGCGTCGCCGCACGCACACCTAAACACAATATTAGAGTGCCTATGACTGCGCTAGTCGCGGCTAGCACGGAACGAGGTTCGCGCGTCACGGCTTTTCGGCACATTAGCTTTTAAAAAATGATCACATAAACTGCAAAGTTGGTATGTCTATTTATGAACAAGTAAAAGACTTATATTTTTCAAATTATATTTCTAAAAGTTATTTACAAGGATACGGATATATTACACATTAAAGTTTAATAACAACGCGTTTCGTAATAGTCGAAACCGAAGAAAGTAGGTATTTTTCTGTAGCTAATTGGTAATTTTGTATTAAATGTGTGATTCAATAGATGTTATGTTTGTATTAATTAAAAATAAAAATAAATATGGTTCTTTATGTGTACAAAACTAAAAATAAAAATTACAAAAAAAAAAAACTGATTAGTATATGTAAACTAAATACTAAGCAAATAATTTAAACATAAGCTCTTAGTCTATAAATATTTGTTAGCGGTTTGCCGTTTGGGCGACAACCGTAACCGACGAAGCGCGGACAGTCGTCAACCCTAAGACAGTAGGCAATTAAATCGCGGATTGGGTCGCAGATAACCTACTTCCCCTCTTTATTCTATGGCACAGCGGTAAGTGCAATGTAAGCGCAATACCATAGAATAAAGAGAAGGAAGTAGGTTATCTTCATACAAACGGACCGCGCGCGGCTTGTATGTGTGCGCCATAGTATCTATGCGTCGCCGCACGCACACCTAAACACAATATTAGAGTGCCTATTGCCTATGACTGCGCTAGTCGCGGCTAGCACGGAACGAGGTTCGCGCGTCACGGCTTTTCGGCACATTCGCTAAATCACAGATTACAGAATACTACGTAGCTAAATTAAAGAACAATGTGGGATTATCGCAGGATTCGTATTGTTGTTTGTTTGGGTGTCTTAATTCATCGATTTCAGAATTGTCTCTGTTCAGATTACCTACTGAGCAGGAAAGGTAAGCAAGTCACTTATTCTTTTAAGATTATAATTTTTACTTGATGATGAGATATCCACTTAGGAACTTACTTAATTCTTGTTGTAAGTATTAGTTTTCTATCAGATAGGGGAAGTAGGTAGGCCTGTTTTCGTACTAGAATTTATTATTCACACAAATCAATGATTATAGGTACTTTTGATCTGTCAGTTGATTTGCCGCTAGCGCTCTACTGCTTTGTTTACATTTAGTTATGCCGATTTCTTAGTACCTATTGTAGGTAGGTATAGTAACTACTTACTTACAGTTATAAAATCGTTATTAAAAGTAAGTAAGTACCTAATTGACAATTTGTGAATCAGATAAATAAAGTTCAGATCTTAACAACAGAAATAATTAGTCAAAGAGGCAGTTGTCAGTATTTTTATGTTGTTTTACGATTTTTATAAATTTGTATTAATTAAAAATAAAAATAAATATGGTCCTTTATGTGTACAAAACTACTAATAAGTAAATTACAAAATAAAAAATACAAAAAAACTGTGTATGACTATATGTATAAATACTAAGCAAATAATTTAAATATAAGCTCTTAGTCTATAAATATTTGTTAGCGGGTTCGGTGACAACCGAATCAGACGAAGCGTGAACAGTCGTCAACTTTCCGACCTTTGCCAATTTATAGACACTGAATTAAAATTTTGCTAAACGTGACAACCCTAAGACAGTAGGCAATTAAATCGCGGATTGGGTCGGAGATAACCTACTTCCCTCTCTTTATTCTATGGTTCTATCTTGTTTTTTTTCTTTTTTACTTTATTGCATAAAATTCAAAATGTTTATTTCTGAACAAACTTACACTAGGTTTATAGACTTTGGAGGAACGAATGTGAATGAGGAGTTTTATTAATTTGCTAGTATGGCACACGAAATGTCTTATTTTAAGATAGCGTTACACATTCGCCTCTTGCCCTTAGCATAAGAAAAATCAGTCGATAATGTTTCCATTGCTGGGTATTCTCCTAGAAAGGGAGTGGGCTGTTTATTTATTTATTCTTTCGCACATAAATTGTACAGAGGCGGACTTAATACCTTAGGCATTCTCTACCAGTCAACCACAGGTGGTGAAAAGATTAGATGGCAGATGCTTTAGTGGAAAAAATTATTAAAAAAAAAACTCTCTAAATAAGCGATATACCACGCGGGCCCAGTTCGGGTTGGTAGAATGCACATGGCTTCGAAGTTTTAGGTCTACGACATGCTGGTTCTTTTCTTTTTTTTTGGGTGGGCATCTTCAAGTAACTTCATGCTTTGTGTCTGGCATGTCAGACTATTACTGACCAAAGCCTACCCGTGTTCCTTCACTTGCTTGTGCCAGGGCCACGGTAACCCTTTCGAATATCCCCCGGCCCAGGCACGGACATGCTAGTTTCCTCACATTAACTTCAAACATTTTAGAACTTTTTCAATAGTGCGAGTTATTCTGAAATCAACTTTTTTTTACTGAAATAATGTTACTATTTGTTTAATTTGAAATAAACAAGTAGGGGTGTACAGCACAGCGGACTTTTACTTAAAAAAGTTTATTTCATTTTATACAATTCCTATTAATTATTTGGTAAATACACAAACGGTTGTAATAAATATCATACGGTCCATAGCAATTTTACGAACAATTAGCGCCGGCAAGTTTTAATCTAGCCTTTTTTGCTGTCGTTCCGTTCAGTTCCGCACAACGGCGGGTGGTGAAGTGGTAAATGAGTTCATTGTTTGCTCTGCCGCTATTTTTTTGCGACCCACATGGTTAACAGGGTGTTTTGTCATTGTGTAAATATATTATTGTACATTCAATACTGGGAAACTGGCGATTAATTATGATACCCTTAGGCTTTATATAGTATTGGATAACTAGATACGTTTTTTTTTGAATTTGTATTGACAGACGGACTTAATGTTAGAGGTATTTTCTTAACCTAAGAACTTAAGGTTAAGGTTTTACAGAGATACTGGAAGGTGCTTTTCCGCGCACTCCTCTGTTTCGGAGCGTACGTTAAGTCGTTGGTTATATAGAATTATATTTAAATTACAGTTATATGTATATATATTTATTTTCGAGATTTAATTACTTCGCGAGGCCATTCAAATCTTCCTCGGTTCCTTGCTCCGGACCATCGCTAAGATCAGAGCTGGTCGCGAGAGATCGCCGCCACGAGGACACGACGGTGCCCTGCAGTGCTGCGCTGCGTGACGGAACAAATATTTATATGACCTTCAATTAGCTGTTCCGGGTCTGGCTGTTTGTGTATGTGAGCTTATATGTTGGTAAACGCACCCATGATATAGGAGAAATTCCTAGAGTAGGGGCAACGTTAAAAAAAAAAAACGAATAAATAATTAAAGACAAGTGTATAAATAAAATGATTTTCGTAGTCAACAAAGGGGCTAAATTGAATCTTTATCTAAATATTGAGATGTTTACTTTCTTCGTCATCCAGTCAACTGATGACGAAGTCACACAAAAACAGATTCGTGAGGAATTATCACATGCTAACAAACTGATTGAGCACGGATAACAGTGGGTGCATGACTTTGTATAAATATTGTAAGAAGCAGCACATGACTTGATTACACTGTGTTTGGTTTCCCGATTGTATTGTTTGTACGCTTTACTTTTATTTGCTTTAAATGGAAATTCGATTGGCATTTGTTTTTCTTTTGTTTGCATGCCGAAGCTGATCTAGAATTCTGAATTCTCGGATCCGATTGTTGTTTTTTCTAATTGGTTAAAATAGGCGTTTGGTCATCTGCCTGACATTTGGAACTAGTGCTCATCTTAGTCTTAAGTAACCTATTGGTCGTAGAGCCTTGGCTTAGTTACTGCGACCAATTCGGCTCGCATGTGACTGGTGGTTCCAACCTAAACTATAATTTATTGAATATCATTTAGGCCGTTACTTGAACGCTCTGCCCCTTAGTTTAAAGATTAACTAAACTGCTAATTAAACCAATTGGCTGCGACATATATTATATCCCCTTCGTCATATGTTTGTCCCTTATCCCCAACCCAAATGCAACGTAGAACCACCCTCTCAGTAATTAAAGCAATGTTATCGGAAGCGCATAGGATTTCTACTTATTAACCGACTTCAAAAAGGAGGAGGTTACTCAATTCGACCGTATACAACGTGTAACATAAAGGGTATATACATAACAAAGGCATGGCATCTTTACATGATATCAAACGATATTGGAAGGGTTTTTTAATCCTATCTCTTTATGTTAGGAAGTTATGAGGAAAAACACCGCCTGTGACAGGCTACTATCATACTAGTCGCACAGAGATATTGAAGACATTTATCGGATTTTGGCAAGTAACGTGACGGGTAACGAGTAGTTATTAGCGTATGTAGTGTGCTGCCACGTTTGTTATGATTTGATTTTAAGAAACACACGAAACCGAAAATTTGGTACCAATTTTTTGAGTATTTTATTTTGAGTTGAAACCCTTCCGATATCGTTTGATATCATCTAAAGATGCCATGCCCTTGGTATGTATATACCCTTTTTGTTACACGTTGTATATGCTTTTTTTTATGTTTGTTCGCGCATAACTTCGTCGTTTATGAACCGATTTTGATAATTCTTTTTCTGTTAGAAAGAAGACGTTCCCAAGGTGGTCCCATGATAAGGATATCAGGGTTTGATGGTGGAAGCCCAGAGAAAACAAGGGAAACTTTCAAAAATTGCAGGGGCGACTAGTGCATTTCTTAGCATTTTCATTAAGTATTTTAAAGCACTACAATTTAATAAAGGGCTGGAGTAGATATGATGATGGAGCCGGGAGACAGTCGAAAGAACTCCTCAACAATTCACAGCAGCTACCTTGTGTTTGTGCTTGAATAATTTGTATTGCAAGAACCTTACACCTAGATGGGTGGTGACTGTCATTAGGGAGCTAATGATGATGACAAAGGTTAGTTCAGGGAACTCCTAAGCGATTTACAGTAGCTACCTTGTTTTTGAACTCAATTCATTTATATTGATGAGACCTTTGCACCCATTGGGTTAAAATAATGGTCTGCAGTAAATTTGATGATGAAGACCATTGGCAGTTGACGGAATACTTACGGGTAAAAATTAAAGTAAACAAAATTGCGTCGTTTCCCAACTATATTTGCGTCAGCTTCCAGTCTGACTGGATGCAACTGAATAGATAGTACTTTTAACAACTAAAAAGTGTAAAATAAAAACTTTTTTACAAAAAAACAACCGACTTCCAAAAACCACTACAAAGTAAAAAATAACTAATTTCGGAAGTCGGTGTCTTTGGTTTTGTATATTCATTTTTGACACCGACTTCCGAAATTAGTTATTTTTCACTTTGTAGTGGTTTTTGGAAGTCGGTTGTTTTTTTGTAAAAAAGTTTTTTTAGTTTTCTCAACATTTGTTACTTTTATTGACGCTGACAATAAGCACCACATTATGCTAGGTTCATTCATTTTGGTTACATATAACAATACTGAAATTAAACGGACGAGGTTTAAAATACCTATGGCGGAAGTCCCGAAGAATTAAACGGCCCATGATTTGTTTACCTAAAATCTCAATGACAAAAAAGGAGCTTAACATAAAAGAAGAGCTCAATACGCACGTGCATACACACAAACACACATCACAGCTCTAAACTATTTTTTCTTCTGGGTTATCGAGCAACGAGATCTGTCAGACTCTCATCGACTAAAAACTACCCCGGTGTTTCATCTCACACCTACGCCGGGGGTTGCATGACCGAATGATACTTCCACAACCCCCACTGGTTGGTTTCGATCTGACCGCCGTTGGAGCGAATTGATTGACTCCCCCTGTTACTTCTTAGAGGACCGTGCATGAAACCGTCATCTTAGGTGCTGATATTTGGAGGTGTCCCCAAGTCTGTCGCTTCTAGACTCATGTAAGGGTCACAGGGGGCAAACAGGAGGCCGGACGGCTTCCTGTTTATGCGACACAGGTACTTCCCGAGATTTCATCCGAGGTTTCACCTTTCAAAGAAACTAATGTTGCACTACAACAAACGCGTAGGATCTCACCAAATTCTTCGCTCCTTTTCAATTGTAGCTTGCGAACGGCACGGGCCATTCATCGGGCCCGCCTCAATATTTTCTTGTCGTAACTTGTATAACATTCGCATCTGCATTGATTATTGCGAATACGGATGCAGACGTACAAATACCTATGTTTATAAAATACTTATGTTTGTAAACGGAAGCTCCGCATTTGTGGATGTTTGTAATACCCCCTGGTTTCGACATAAACATGCATTAAAAACTTTCGGTAATTTAAATTTTGTTGTTTTGAATGTCGGCATTACAGTCATCGTTATTATGTAATTTCGGGATTTTAATACGTACCCTTAATTTTGGGAGGGTATTGTGTGGGCCGGGCCTACTTTGCTCCAAGACATAGAAAATCCCTTTTAAGATTAGGTAGAGCCAAAAGCAATAAATTCAAGTAAAATGAAGGAGCTAAGTATAAGACCTCTTTTGCTATTATGGAATAGCCAATTTGTTTTCACATACTTAGTGAAAAGTATGTGTTCGTACTTCTCAATTAAAAGCAAAGAAAAAAAAAAGGAAGTAAAAGAAACTGCAAACAAAAACCGAACAGTTTCTCCTCCTCTACTTAGTTGGCTACGCGTTTTATTTTTAAAGATATGTACGTGTGTAAGATATGTCTTTAGAAATAAGCATAGCTCTCTTTTTTTCTCGTATTTTCTTATGTCGAAAGTTCTCCATGTTAGGAACAGTCTACATTTTCTTATAATTTATTGGCTATTTTTTCCTCCTATGGATCAATTTTCACAGCTAAAAGATAGACAGAATTCAATTTTTAACTGTTTTATTTATAATTTTTGTTCCATACAAAACTTCAATACGGACTCGACCCAAATGGAAGGCTGAACATTTTTCGCGGCTATGACGGTGGTCTCATGGAGAAAGTGGTTCAGTTTGATGTTCTTTACCATCTGCTTAGCCTTTTTCCAACTATATATTGGTCGGCTCAGTCTAACTGGATTCAGATGAATCATCATCATCATCATCAACCTTTCTATCTTCCCACTGCTGGGCTCAGGTCTCCTCCCATACAGAGAAGGATTGAGCGTAATCACCACGCTTGCTCAAGGTGGGTTGGCGATTTGGGACTTAAAAATCCAGGTTTCTTCTAGATGTTTTCCTTCACCTTATAATCAGCTTTCAGATGAATACCAATGTTTTATATGGAGCAACTGCCAACCTGACCTCTACAACTCGGTTACTAGGTAATACGGAGGACGGGTCTGAGCAGTTGTGTTGCGATGTGTGCCGGGTACAAAGCGCCAAATGTTATTGTGTCGGCAGTTTGGTCGTGGAGGGTCTCCAGATCAATCTTCCTCCGGCGCAGCATCGTTGGTCGTGTTGTTGGGTTTAACATTGCATCACCTCGCTCAACTGCCGTCTTCCTTTCTATTAACTCAGTTTTTTTTTTTTTGAGTGAATGGGCTCATAATGAACTACCTCGCTTTACCATCAACGATTGTGTCACTGCTTACTATCAGGTGGGATTGCGGTCTAGGAATGTTTCCTGGGTAAAAAAATGATTCTAGTTAGTCCGTCATTCAGATTATCGAAAAATATTGGATACGTATATTTTGTTTTATCAAATTAAAGTGGTGGCTGGTGACGTCACACCTCGCTAAAAAGTGTAGCGTGCAGTGACGTCACATGAGTTTTCAACGCACTGCGTCGTTTTCATTTTTCGTTTATATGAAAAAAGACTATTTCGTCTTTTTTCGTGTCTAGTATTTTCTGGAAATCTGACTGACAGACTAATTAGTTTTTTTTAAGTCAACTACCCTATTATGGAAAATATAATACGATACCCCTTGGTATGACTGTTTGTCAAACTTAAGGCTACCCGTAACGATTGACAAAGATCTGCCCACTAATGACAACCAGGACCAACGGCTTAACGTGCTTTTTGTGGCACGGAAGGAACTCGGTATGTAAAGATCCCCA
This sequence comes from Sesamia nonagrioides, assembly GCA_017933935.1. Taxonomy (NCBI): domain Eukaryota; kingdom Metazoa; phylum Arthropoda; class Insecta; order Lepidoptera; family Noctuidae; genus Sesamia; species Sesamia nonagrioides. Next base: position 402,886 of record JADWQK010001242.1, read on the forward strand.
TCTACAGACCAACAGCAGCAAGCGTAGCTTAACCTGATCGATCGACCTTTGGGACTATTATTATTTAGCCATGGGCGCCTTCAATTTGACTAAACCTTTTTGAAACTTGCTGTTTAAACAAGTAAATAAGTCACCATTACCATAGTCACGCTAAAACGGAAAAAAAAACAAACCTATAAGGGAGTTCGAAAAAAGAACAGTAAAACACGATTGTTCTCTAATCAATCAAACGGTAACATCGGACATGGAGTATGTATTTATAAACATAAGTTAGTAGCATGTAATGTAAATATTTTCATAATAACCACTTGATGAGAGCCAGTACAAACGACGGCGCCGCTTTGTTTTCATATAAACATTTTGCTGAAAAACGAACCATCTGTAATATGATAATCTTCTTTCTTCTTAATAACTCGGCATGGTCTCCAAAGCCTAGATAGAACATAGGCGTAGAGTATCCAGCCTTTCGGTGTTCTATAGGATGCATTTTGGGGAGTGGGCGAGGGAATTGCATGATTTAATTCCCCCATCTCCGTTCCACCATCGGACCACCCGTCGTACGGCTAGTTTCCACCCTTACGTTGTTAACACCACTACGATCCGGACGAAGCGTTTCGCCTCCTTCTTTATACCGCGTACATCGCGGGACTGGAACAATTTGCCTGCGGCGGTGTTTCCGTCAGACTACAATTTGAGTGTCTTCAAGGCTAGAGTGAATAGGCTCCTAATAAACTAGTGCGCTTTACCATCAACGATTGCGTTACTGCTTACCATCAGGCGGGATTGCGGTCAAGCGCTAGTTTATAATTTATATAAAAAAAAAATATCAACTTGCACTAAAATCATTTAAAATAACAAACATGTAACGGCACAGCGAGACACAACCACAAACAGGCGCGTAAGTCCACACTACAAGCAGAAATTATTTCAGGTAACTTTAGTAAGCTTTCCAAGAATCGGCAAAACATAGACGTGTCACGGATATGGGTAAATATATACCATAACTCAGTAGTAATGGTATATATTTACTCTTATCCATGTGACAGTTCACATAACCGTAATAGATAAAATACATAGTTATAAATGCTACAGAGACATTTACCAACGCTAGTGTCGTCGCGACTCCCGCGCGCCACATTCATTAAAACAATCGGAACCGAAGAAGAATTGTTGAGCACGATGGCTCCTGATATTGCTCAAAATTCTGAAACTATAGTTAATGAATTGACCATCGTTAATGGGGATGTGAGCATCGTGAATGGTAACGGGAGTGTTAAGGAGTCGGTGGGAACTGTGACGGTGTGTCCTGCGGAGTTACCATGCCGGAAGGTGAAACCAGTTAGGAAAGTGACCAGGCCCAAAATTCTAAGGAATTTGGAGAGTCATCACTATTTGTATGATCGACTTTATGATACGACTTGTCCTAGGACGGTGAGTGGATTTGATTAGTTTATATTTTATATCCGGATTCTAACATGAAATAACTTTACATCCACGAGTTGTCTATAATTTTTCTTTTATTACTGAAAACTGCAAGAAGTTAATATGTGTTTATAATAAATACTGCTGTGGAAAGAATAATAAAATATACAAAAAAATAAGAAATAATAATAAATAAAAAGAAATAATGAAATAATAATACTGTTCTAAAGCGACTAAAACAAGCGGACTGTAATTAAAAAAAAAAAAACGTAGGGAAAAAAAAAAGAACCTCCCACAGGTTCTTTAAAAGGAGGTAACAAACTTCTTTTTTTTTTTAAAAAAAAAACTGACGTTTGGAAAAATCCAAAACGGACTCAATATATGAACCAATAGCGTTAAGTTAAATTTTAAATCGGAATAATGCTAAAATACTTTTTCAGTATACGCCATCGCATAAATAATAAAGTTTCTAATCATCACTCTGCTTCCCTTACCCCAATTCATTTGGGGTGAACCCAATCATCATCATCCCAGCGTTAATCCCAGTCGCATCCGAAGCATTTTCAGCTTTGGAGTCTGGGGTTTGCTTTACCAGTCCAACTGCTGATATGGCTAAACTTCGACATTTTCCATGAAGCGACTGCCGTCTGACCTCCACAACCCGAAGGCGACATCGAAGCATTGCAGTTAGACCAATTGTAGGACTTTTGAGGGCTCCAACAACCCGTAACGACTGCCACTAGATGTTCGTAGGGCAACCGGGACCAACGGCTTAACGTGCTTTCCGAGGCACGACCAGACCAGTACAAATATTCATATTCATGCATACAAATACTTGCACTGTGCGGGGATCGAACCCGAGCCACCTTGCGCAGCGGCCGCGTCCGCTACCGCTACGCCACGGAGGCTGTCTTGGTGTGAACCCAATATGTATGTACTTTTAGACGACAGCTATGGAGATGGGAAGAAGAGACTTGACTTTTTTGACTTTGGAGTCACCCCCTCTTTTTAACCTTGTCATCATTCCCATATTCCAGCCATCGTTTCTTTAATCTTCCATTCTCATAGCCATAGCCATTGAAATTCATACTCTAAACTCTCCTCACAACATGATTTTCCAATATTGTAAAAAATTCGATCTTATTTTATGAAAACTGATTACACCATTGACGATTCACTACTTGATTGACATAATATTGTTATTCTGATTGACATTATTAATATAATTCCGTTGACTTATTATTATATTCGCTTTTTTGTATAGTTTTATGAATTTGATTTTTAATTTTGTAATTCCAATGATATGCCACTTAATTTTAAATTTGGAATTGTAAACATTTGCATGTCGATGTGACGGTAAAATATGGAGAACTTTATTTTAAAACCACCTAAAATAAAATATTTTTAATTATAGTAAAACGCAATCCATAAATTATTTCCTGGTAAATTTTTGATGGATATTTCGTCTATTTTAGTAGATTCGCCAGCGACTACATCATTTTGGTCAAAATAATAGAAAAAAATTGTATGCATGTTAGTCACTGATTTACTAGCAAATTATACAAGCACACATATTAATCGTGTTCATATTTACTGAAAGATCAGAACACGCGCCGCTAAGTAAATTATTTTTAAAGACTTTACTTAGATAACTGAGTGCAGGATAAGAAATAACTGTTAAAAATTTTTTTTTTAGCAGTATAGCAGTAGGTGATTTTGTATCATTATTTGAATTCGTATTAAATTCGAATTTGGTTTAAAAATAGAATCAGAAATGATCCTCCTGAGTCCTTAATGTCAAATATTTTTACCTCCTCATTCAGTAATTGATTGATTCTTGCTAAATATGTACCGACACTAATATTGTATAGCGTGACGAGGTTTCTGATTTTATTACCCGACAATTTGGTGTGTTCCGCACATAAAGTAATGTGTACACTTACACCCACTAACATACACCATGTGGGTACATTTACGCCCACAAACATGCACTGTGTGTCCATAAATACACACACTAACGTTTCTCTGGGAATCAAAGATGGAAAATAAATACGATATTGCAGTAAATTTTCACGGTGCATTACATTTGTTTGTTTTAAGTAGGTACAACTAAATAAAACGCATGATTGATTTTGTTGCTCGCCTTGTTTGGTTTGAGTTTGTTACAGTGATAAATTACGTACTTGACGAGTGTTGTTTCATAATTTGTTTTAAATTATTCATGCTTCCGTTTCACGTGCCTAATGTAGGTATCTATAGTGCTGATCGATGATAAATTATTTCTTAAAATTTTAAGGTTCTTGTGCCGTGCCTCAGAAAGCAAGTTAAGCCGTTTTTGACGACCTCCGTGGCGCAGCGGTCAACACGCCTGCCTGCGACGTGGAGGCCCCGGGTTCGATCCCCGGCCAGGTCATGATGGAAAACGGTCTTTTCCTAATTGGCCTGGGTCTTGGATGTTTTTCTATATATGTATCTATTATAAATATAGTATCGTTGAGTTAGTATCCCATAACACAAGTCTGGAACTTACTTTGGGGCTAGCTCAATCTGTGTGATTTGTCCGTATATTTATTTATTTATTTTTTTTTTTTTAATATTGGCAACTGAGCCGATATCGACTATTCTGCCAATCGACCTTGACATATGTAATTGAGAAAAGACGATCACATGTCATGATTTTCTATTTATTAGTTAATCATTAACTCCCTTTTTACCGAGTTCGGCTCTCGCGTTCTCTCTCTAGTTCGGAGCGAGAGTGCATGGTAGGCCCGCATCTCCTTCTGCGAAGCAGTGATGCTGGCAAAGGAGGAGGCAGAGCGCGTGAAGATGTGGGAATCTCAACGCCCTCACGCCTCTAGCCGCCGCAAGAGACACCTTGATCGGGAGACAATATCGAACTCCCGACCACCGTAGGCGCGGGCTTGCGGGTGGCGAGCAGTAGGCAGCTCGACACCTGGTAAGGACCAGGCCCGGTTCGAGGGCGCATTGTGTTTCACGCGCAATTCAGAGACCTGTCAGCACATCGTGACGGGGTCCACGAAGACGGAAGCCTCCTGGTTCAGGGTTGCGGGTTGGTTAAAAAGGAAACTGCGCTGGCCTTGGGGCACAGGCAAGTAAAGGAGCACGGGTGGGTTTGAGTCAGTAAAAGTCTGACACTCCCTTTCGCTCCGCCCAGAGCGGGAGAGGTCATTTGATGATTTCCCATACAGAACAAAAAAAAAAAGCTATACCCTCGCCTAGCTCCGTAAAGAATAGAGGTAAACAAATCAATTTAGGGTTATCACAACTCACGTTTTAGAAATCTCCTGTTATTTACATGATTATCGACTTTTACATGCTAGCTATTTATTAACGATTAATATTGTAGCATATTTCAATAGAATCACTAAAATAACATGCATAATAACTTGGTATTTCGAAAAACCAATAAAAATTCGACATTAATTTTACGCGATAGCCCTACAGAAAAAGAAAGATGGATGAAATCCAGCTATTAAACACATTTTGTGGAATTCAACCGATGAATAAAGTTGAGGCGTTTGTTAATACCTACAATTTTGCGTATTTTAATTTTGATTATTCTATGCAGTTGCATAACACATGCATTGTAATACTTTCAAGCATGGACTAAGGTATATGTACTTATGTATCAAAAAAATTTACCTATTAAGAAGTTAGCTTACATGTGTTTCATTCAAATCGGTTAAGCGTCCTATGCAAATCATAAATATCAAAACATAAACTGTTTAGATTAGTAGGAAGTAGGATTATTACTTTTATGAAAATCTTAAATCATCTATGTAGAAAAGATTCTTAACATCTGTCTTTTGGGAGTAAACTACCCGTTGACTGGCAACGGTTTGTTTACCTCAATTCTTTATTGAATTTGGCTCAAATATAGGTATGCACGGGCGCACTTTTTTGCAGGTATATTTTTAGGCGCACTGAATTTTCAACACATTGCTTAACGCCGAAAGTTTAAAATCCGACAGTGTTTTATTCTAAATGGTCGGCTCAACGCCGAGAATTGTAACTCCAGTGCGTAATAAAATTCTACCGCCATATTTTTATGTCTGTGCGTAAACCAAATTTTTTATTCGACATTTAATAATTTCTTAACCACAGATTCTTGTGGTAATCAGAATATGGCCTTTTTTAGCCTGAAAACTTAAATGTTTTTAAATTTTTATTTCAATGTTTTTTTTTTTGATGTTATAAATTAATGCTTGACGACGATTCCGCCTGATGGTAAGCTGTGAAGTTATCGTAGATGTTAAAACGCACTAGTTTATTAAGAGCTTGTTCACTGTAGCCTTGATGACATATAGGAAGACCGGATTAGGCAATTTGTTGCAGTGCGGCGGACGTAGCGATACCGATTGTAGCAGTGTCAGCAATGCAAGGGTGGATACTCGTCATACGACGGCTCGTCTTGTAATTAGAACGGTTTCTTGAAAAGGACAAAACAAACACTATTAAAATGTTTTATCCTGACTGAAATTAGTGGCGTTTTCAATATAAATTTTCCATAAAATAAAAACAAACGTTAATTATAACCAAAAGTTTCGTCATATTCGAATTCGTATTGAAACTTATCTCGACGGGAACTCATAACATTACCGCATGCATATTAAAAAGGCAAAAAGCTTAGCATCGCTGCATATTTAATACTTAAAAATCTACGTTTCAGAATCGGAAGTTTTAACCAACTTGTGCATTCGTAAAATGATAGAATATTTATTTCTTGTACCCTTCTTGGAGCGCTGAAACTTGGCCCGTGGTAGAATTGCCGCGGGGTGCGCCACCATTTCAAAGTTACTGCGCCCGAACTTCGCTTCACATGTAGGGTGTGAGCCCAAGATAACGCGTAATGTATTTAGTTTTAAAATAGAATGCTTTTAAGTATGTGTGATGTAGTTTTGAGATCTATTTGCAATTTAAAATCTGACCTCGATTTAAGTATTCGGTTAATAAGCGTAATATTCCCTTTTCTTTTTTTATGGGAAATCATCAAATGACCTCTCCCACTCTGGGTGGAGCGAAAGGGCGTGTCAGACTTTTACTGACTAAAAGCCACCCGTGTTTCTTTACTTGCCTGTGCGCCAGGGCCACGGTTTCTTTTTTAACCAACCAGCAATCCTGACCCAGTAGCCATCGTTCTTCGTGGACCCTGTCACGATGTTCTGACATCTCTTTGAGGCCCGCGTGAACACATCGCGCCGTCGACTCGTGCCTGGTCCTTACTGGCTACCCACTGCTCACCGCCCGTAGGCGTAATATTCTCTAAGCTCATGCTTAAAAACTCTACATTAACTACCGTAAATGTGAAGTATCGTCGATATTATTGGCAATATTAAACATCAGCACCTTGTTTATAAAAACTTCTTTAATCAATTTCAATAGGACAATAGATAGATATCATATACATAATGTTTGAATGAATCAATATCAGCAGCTCGGAGTATGGACTTGATGGTAATAGTCGCGACCTCTATCATAGGGGACTTAAATATGCATAACTGGCGAAATGTGGGTGTACATTGTCCCCCTTATTCATAAACGCAGCTTAAAGTTAACTAGTGATTAGCGATTGTTTAAACATACATTTTAGACATTTGCACGTCACTTAGCTTTAATCATCGTTTATGAATAAACCCCTTAAGCTCTGTGGTGTCCATTCATGAAGGATAAGACAAGAGACTGTTCACTGTAGCATTGAAGACACTTAAATTGTCATAAGACATAAGACACTCAACAGGTTAAAGTTAAGTGACGTTAAAAGGTCAAAAATGTATGGTTAAAGAATCGCTAATCACTAGTTAACTTTACGTAGCGTTTATGAATAAGGGGTTATATGGTTACCTTCGTCTCTCTGTTTTGTCACCTCTGTCTGTTCTTTCAGGGAATAGAGGCATCGTGCTGTGTATTGTTATGTGTTAAGAACATGATGGCTATTCTCGTAATTTCAGGAAATAAATGTAATCTTGACATTATTCCTCAAATTTATTCAATGTGTTTTCCTATTTTTTTATCCTGCCTATATTATTTATAATATGGATGCTTAATGTTAATTAGGTATGTTAATTTTATTTTATCTTTCTAATAAGTGAATGCAAGTGGGTATACTAGGTGGACTACTAGTCTGGGTCAGGGTTGCGGGTTGGTTAAACAAGAAACCGTGGCCCTGACCGTCGCACAGGCAAGTGAAGATACACGGGTGGGTTTTAGTCAGTAAAAGTCTGACACGCCCTTCCGCTCTGCCCAGAGCGGGAAGTCATTTTATGATTTCCCATCCCAAAAAAAAAAGTGGACTACTAGTTGGCATATAATACTTAACCACCGAAGATATTATGTGTAACTATAATTTTCATCTTACTGGTAATTTCACACACAAAAAAAAAAACAAAAAAACACCAGGGCAATTCGTGAAATTAAAAATCTTCAAAGTTTAACGTCAAAGTCTGTTCAGCGACCATCAATGTCAAACACTTGTCAAAAGTGTATAATTATATATTTATATGCAGTAGCCTGTAGCCTAGTATAGTCCGCCTCTGTACATAGTTTTGTGTGAAAGTGTATCATTTTCTATTTGTCTTCCTCTGTTATTGTAATTTTGTATTGTACGTGAGTACCTATTCTTTGCTGGAGATCCCAATAAATAAATAAACTTTCAGTCATCAGGCTGTGAACGCTCTTAAAATTACAGTTTGTGACAGATCTCAGTCCCAATCTGTCAAATATATAAATATATAATTATGCACTTTTCACAAGTGTTTGACATTGACTGTCGCTGAGCTGAGATTGCGACTAAACTTTGAACATTTTTAATTTCGCGAATTGCCCTGGTGTTCTTTTTTGTGAAAATTACCAGTTAGATGAAATTTATATATAATTTCTTCGGTCGTTAAGTATTATATTCCAACTTAATAAATTATGCCATGTCACGTGTGCCGACGGCTGTCAGCATAATGAGAAAATAATTAGAATGCTAGGTTTCCGTGGGCGAAAGAAAAACTAAAATGTTTCAGGGATTTCTCAGTGTCGAAATGAGAAATAGTTACGAGAACAGCTAAGCTATTCTATAAATTTTTGTGAAATGAATTGCAACACTAAAATGGCTGTGGGCCGGGTACATTGCCCGTAGGACTGATGCCCAATGCTCGACGGGTTCTCGAGTGGCGACCACGCACGGCGGAGACGCAGCTTGGATAGGCTCCCGACAAGGTGGACCGACGACCTGATGAAGGTTGCGGGAAACCGCTAGATGTCGGAGGCGCATGACCTGGGGTGGCCTATGTCCAGCAGTGGACGTCTTTCGGCTGACAGTGAATTGAACAGTTAATAGTGCAAAGTCGTTAATACCTTTGTTATATGCAAGAGTACAAATTTGACGTTGTTACAAATGTGGCAGGTATTAGGGTAATTAAGTCACATGGTTTTTATTTACCTTTAGTTAACTACTTAAAGCGGACCCCGGGCTCCAACGCGAAAACCGTGGTTGCAACCGGGATAAACGCTGAGATGATGATGATGATGAGATAAATACTTAAACGGATGAAGTATTACATCATGTGGAATGTCAGTTCACTTCAAGCTCACATTTTCATCTTAGTTTTCACGAGGAGATCTTTATGGTTAAACCGGCTGCTCTTGGCATGGCATAGGTACAGAATAAAGTTCTTCGGTGTCAGCTTCAGGGGCTCGTGGTTAGTTCAAGAGTTATGTAAACTTTATTTCAGTTTTTGTATTTCGTACTTTATTGACGTTAAGTCAAATTTCTTAATACAAAAGTGATAACTTAGTACTGAACTTAGCTGTCATATTTATACAATATGTTAAGAAAACCCTGTCCGACCCGTAAGGACAATAAAGGTTAAGTAAACACATGATCAAATAACATATGAAATTTTACATAATCATCATAGTAACAATACTAGTGAATTTTGAAATAATCTTTTTTACCCGCGAATTAATTCCAACTTCCCCAAATTTTGGTAATTTTTAAAAAGTGACAACACTATTTTTGACGGTATAATTCTGAGCGAATAGCGATACTACCGCGTGCCGCGTACCCTGCCCCTCTTCGCCCGCGCCTGTATGGCCTACCGCACATGTTTTAAGTTACCTCCTTTTGCGAAATAATATTTATTTCTTTAGGGAGATTTTTTTTAAGTTTTGCCCGGCTTTGTAGGCATTAGTAGAATCAGTTATCGACACCTAACAATACCTTCACGGATCGGACAGGGTTTTCTTTACATATTGTATATAGAACTGCATTTCTATAATGGTTAAGTGCATGAATGCATGATGCAATAACCATTTAGGTGATTTAAACCTTATCTTAATAGATTCCATGACTTTTAATAAGGGACTATAAGTTTTAATATACTCAGTACGTTATACAACGTAATTTTTTCTTTTTACGAAACCTGAATTTATTTGGTTCAGAATAAGCAACTGAATCGATTCCAATCATTTTATATTTTTTTTCCAAATACATTTAGAAGTTGATGCAGTATGGTAACCGAGCGCGTAATACAGCTGGCGGTATATCATAGTACTAGGCGCGTGAGATAGGGCCCACCTGTGCCGCGCCGCTGCAGGCACGGGCGGGTGAGCGATGCGTTTACCATATTTTTGTGAGGACAACCAGGTAAGATAACAAGCCTATTACTTGAGGTTTTTCATGATATCTTTTTGATTTTTTATTCATAGACAAGCTTTCTGCCCGCGGCTTCGCCCGCGTGGAATTCGGTTATATCGCGTTTTTTAGATTTCCCACGGGAATATCAAGTTTTCCGGGATAAAAAGTAGCCTATATCCTTTCTCAGGGTCTAAAGATTGTCTGTGCCACCAAAATCGGTTGAGAGGTTTAATCGGGAAAGCGTAACAGACAGACAGACAGACAGAGTTACTTTCGCATTTATAATATTAGTATGGATTATTAGTATTGGACACGTGTTCCGGTTTCGCAAATACAAAAACAAACCGTTATTTAAGAGGGTGAATAAGGTATGGCTTAAATATGCTGGTACCCTAATTAACAACTCATCGATCCTTTAATCAACCGTGATAACTTCATATTGACAATAAGTTCAAAAAAATACTAAAATAAAAATTTCAATGTGTTATGTAAATGGTATACTTAAATAAAAATGTATATTTCACCAACTCGTAAATACATTGTCAAATGGATTCACCCCCTCTTGAAGAGAGAGGGTCTGTGTCCTTACAGCATTCTTATTCACTAAGACAGTCACTTGAAATGAAAATGAAAATCAAATTTATTAGAGCTTCAAATTATTTTACATTAGTTGGTGATTAGAGCCTCCTATTATGCAATTAATAATGCCTGTGTTAGGAGACTCCGCTCTACCACAGCAGTATACAACTTTTTTACAAAACCTTATGTATAATCAACATGTAAGCATGTGTGCGCGTTTGTGGTTGTGGGTGTGTGTATGATTGCGTGTGTGTATATGTGTGCATGTGTATATGTATGCGTATGTGTGTGTGTGCGCGCTTTTGAGTATCATTTTGTGTGATCCAATAGTTCCTCAATGGCTGTGTAATTTAGTGTCTTTATCTAATTTGTTAACATTTTTTTACAGTCATGTAAGTTTATTCATCCTAATATACAATATGTAAAGAAAACCCTGTCCGATCCGTGAAGGTATTGTTAGGTATCGATAACTGATTATAATAATACCTACAAAACCGGTCTAAACTTAAAAAAAAATCCCCCTAAAAAAATAAATATTATTTCGAAAAAGCGAGGTAACTTAATGCATGTGCGGTAGACAACACGTTAGCCATACATCCGCGGGTGACGGGGGGCAGGGCACGCGGTACGTGGTCGCATCGCTATTCGCTCCGTCACAAATGGTGTAGTCACTTTTTAAAAATTACCTTTTTTAAAAATTTAACTTTTTAAAAAATTTAAGTAAAATTTAATATTTTATTTGGCCATGTGTTTACCTAACCTTTATTATCCTTACGGGTCGGTCAGGGTTTTCTTTACATATTGTAGAGTTGAGATGATAGTGTACCATATTGAATTGCAGCAAATTTAGTTTTTGTCCGTGGAACTTGTGCTATAAGATCTTTAAGCCTTCTTGTTAATCTATCAGGATCCTGCATACCTACAGCTTTAAACGTAGATTAATCGAAGTAGATCGAACAACCCTCAGCTAGTCCGATAAAGCTTGGCGTTTGTTAAACTGACAAGAGTCAACATCTTAGTATTCAACGCGATCGGCGAAATTGGTACAAGTTTGTTTGCAAACTGTCTTTAACAAGAAGAATACGGTTAGAGATATAAATACTTTGAGCAGTAGGTACCCTTAGTTTTACTCAATTCTCAACACTTTTATTGCTTTCCACATGTATTCTTAGATCGTAATACTTAAAATTAGTTCATGTGGACCCTGTCGGGCACAACAAGATCAGTGAAGTTAGGAGAGAGGAAGTACTCCTTTTTTTGGACTTTTAGTTTTTCTTATAGTGTATTATTTTTTAAATTATAAACTAGCCTTTGATCGCAATCACGCCTGAAGGTAAGCAGTAATGCAATCGTTGATGGTAAAGCGCGCTAGTTTATTAAGGGCCAATTCACTCTAGCTTTGAAGATACTTAAATTGTAGTCAGATGGAAACACCGCCACTGGAACCTTATTCCAGTTCTTCGATGAACGCGGTATAGAAGGCGAGTCGAAACACTTCGTCCGGATCGTAGTGGTAGGTATCAATAACGTACGTTTTGGTTAGCGTTATTTATGTTTTTTATGCTATTTACTCAGCTCCCCGTTATGTTGAATAGCTTTTTAGCCTTTCGAAAGAATTAGGCTATCAAATCAAATCAGTGTGTTTGCATTCATGCAACGTTTTATATAATGCAAAAATATTTTTCAAATCCAACTGGCAGTTTCTAGCGCGTTCAAACAAGCTCTTCAATAAAGTAATTTAACTGTAGTTTTGATTACAATACAGCAAAATCCAGAAGTTAATCAAAAATATAATGGTTTTATATATGTATAACGTTTCGCCTCGCCTTTGTGCATCACGCATTGACAAGCTTGGTGATTATGCTCAATCCTTCTCTGTATGAGAGGAGACTTGTGCCCAGCAGTGGGACGATAAAAAGGTTGATGATGATGATCTGTAGGCCTTTATAAAATCAAAGAGTTAATCTGGTTTATAAGCAAGTACAAAGCTGTAATTAAATAAGCTTACTTTTCGGTGCAGCACCTTCAAACCTTAGGGATTTTAGATTTAAAACTGTCAATACCAACTTGAAGTCTATTTCCAACATTCGAATATCGAACATTTTCTACGTACAAACAAAGAACAGAGTGTTTGATGTTTGTTAGAAGTACGTATGTGCGAACAAAGTTGTCCATGATCATGTACAGAAGACAGCACATCAAGCTACTACAATCTGTCAGATTTCTTTATTAGAGTTTCAACTTTATCTCTAAAGTATTAAATCTCATGGTTGATTGGGAATAATTGTCAGTTTCGGGTAGCTTGACCTGCTGTCGTCCGTACATCATGTTTCTGTTCGTTAGTGTGTACACTGCTTAATACATCATTTTAGTTTACCTACCTTAATCTTCAGTTTCAATGAAAATAAATACAAGCCTATACATGAGATGAAGCCTGAGTCTTTTGTAATGTTATGTTCTCTGGGTGGTTAATTTTACCCTTACCCGGCAGTTACAGTAAATTTAATTATGTAAATACTTGGTAGCTAGGAGCATTAAATAAAACAATAAATGGATACAATTACAAATTTATTCTATAATTACCCTGTGTCATAAATATATGACAAAACAATCTCCTAACTTACCTAGTCGATTTCCTGACTCACTCCGTCTCGGGTCGGAGTGGGACAGGGAATCCACATGAGACAATTCAGCAAGCTCAGGGTCGCTTGATGAAGGATTCGTGAGGTGAACCGTTGTGACCACAGCTCAGTCGTTACAAAAGTTATCTCAGGTTGTGCACAACATATATCAACAAGACTTGATAAGTATAGCCTATTTACATGCAACCTGTTTTAAACTCACTCTCACTCACTAGATACATCAAAACAAATAAATAAGGACAGGGAGTCTACGTTTCTGATTAGCTCTCCTGATTAACGCTTCTGGTTTACGGTACAAAGACCCTTGGCTTCACTAACTGACGGGTGTCAGATTAATGCACGGTTGAACGCGGCCTGCGGGATTAGGTATTTCGGGAACACCCGGAGCAAAGAAATTATGACAGCTTATACCTGTCTAGTCGTCGTCGAAAGAGAATTGGATGTGCCGTACCACCAGGGTTCAGCACACTTCTACTCCAAACAAGCCTGATCCGATCGGAATCAAGGCCACCTGAGGCAAGTCAGGACGCGACGCCTCCACAAGGGTTCCTGCCCTAGGCCCGCCAAATCTAGAACAACATTTGACCTAAGTCAGCACTACAGAACAAGAAAACACGGGGAGAAATATTCCGGGTATAGAAATGAATACTCACAGAAATATCAGCCAAATCGCTACACGCTCAACCCCATAAGGTTATGGGGCCAACACGCCTTCCTTGCGTACCAGCAACATCAGCAGACCAGCCACCACCGAGCACGACATCAATCGTTCTTCTCGAAACTTCTTTAGCCAAGCGATCGACCCACCCCAATTGTCTTTTCTTGAACCATAGATTAGTGCGTTCCGCGATTTGTATTTTATTTTCAGACTCATGAGTTGAATCTTATTTTTAATATTTATTTGTCCCATTTCCTTTCATTTTATTTCACCAGGTCGTTCCTTATTTGAATTTCGTTATTATATTATCGACCGTATTTTCGCGTAACGCCATCTCTCGGCTCGATGCAAAATATGTGACACAAGTTCAGCCCGTGTCTAAGAGATGTCGCCCGCTGCTATATTTTTGCTACGTGACACTTTCAACATTGGTTTTAAGTGGAATTTTGGATTACACATATTTTAGGTACCCATATCCATAATTATATGTAGAATTTTAGTTTATATTAATCATAGTTTTTTTTACGTGATGTATGTGGCCGGACAACACAGTGTAAAGTGCACTTTTCCCTAAATATATTTTTGGTAAGTATGTAGGTTAGGTAAGTAAGTGCCCGCCAGACAATACTCGTCTGGTCTGAGGATTCTCCCTTTTTGGATTCTGTACCTAGTATGTCAACTCAATGTATGTAATAAATAGCCCATTTTTTATTTGACTCTTATGTGCGGCACGTTCTTGGCCGGTTTTTACTTTTGGAACGTTTTCCGAAAATATAAATATTATCAAAAAATGGTTTTAGTGTCCCCTCTAACTTTTGAATCATAAACTTATGATTCAAAAGTTGTTGGTTTAGAGTAGTTATATATATATATAAGCCTTTATTGCTGAACTAACATTAATTACTTAACCTAATTTACAAACTAAAACTTTGATAATTCTGTTCAGTGATCAGCGTGTCCTGTGACACATAGGGCTCTTTCAGCTTTTTCCACTCGTCTCTGTCTTTGGCTTTTCTTGACCAGATAGCTTCTCCGACTTTTTTTATATCGTCCATCCATCTTTTTGCCTGTCTGCCTCTTTTTCTTTTACCATCACGTGGTTGCCACTCCGTTATTATTTTGGTCCACTTTATTCTGCTGTCTCTTGTCATATGTCCTGCCCATCTCCATTTCAACTGTCTTACTTTCTTTACTATGTCTTCCACCTTGGTTATGGGTCGTATATCTTCTGATCTGAGGCGATCTCTTTTTGTTACGCCTATCATGCTTCTTTCCATACCCCTCTGACATGTTCTCAGTTTTAGAAGATGTTTTTGACTCAGTGCCCAGGTTTGGCATCCGTATGTGAGACATGGCAGACACACGAGTTGGACACTTTTTTTTTCGCTGCCATGGGAAAGTGATCGCTTTTGAATATCTCCTTAAGTAACCAATATCTGTTCCATGCATTAGCTACCCTTCTTTCGATTTCCATATTTGTCTGGTCTCTGAATGCAATTAGTTGTCGTGTCAAGTATCTAGTCTCGAAGTGTTGTATCAGTATTATATCCTAGTCAAATGTTAGAGTATTTACCTTGTGTTAAAACGTGTAAAACAAAGCTTTTTACAAAAAAAAAAAAACGATTTCCAAAAAAAAAAAAAAATTCAAACACAACACACACGGTGTCTTTGGTTTTCGTATATTCGTTTTTGACACCGACTTCCGAAATTAGTTAATTTTCACTTTGTACCTTGTGTTTGAGTCGACTGTTTTATTTTTGTTAGCAGGTTTTATAGTTTACCACTTCATTGGGGACATTGACGGACAAAGAGATAGACTTCATTAAACTATCAGGGTTCTTTGTTGCCTACGGAATCCTAAAAAATTGAAATATATTTTTGTTTACTGGTACTTACCTATCCCTCCCACTGAAATTTTCTACCATATTTACCCATCATATTTGCAGAGTTTCGCTAACGTACGTAACGTAAGTAACGTACGCCATAGTTTCTAAACCCAACTACTAATTTGACAGGTGTAATGTCAGATTTTACTAGTAAAAAATAAATATAGTTTAATAAACTAAAAAAACATGCTTTTAAAAAACATCAAACTAAAAAGTTATAATAATTTAAAAAAAAGCGTGAGGAGCTTTGTGCCATAATTTTTGTATATTAAGCGCCTCACGCTTTTTTTAAAAATTATTTTAACTTTTTAGTTTGATGTTTTTTAAAAGCATGCTTTTTTAGTTTTTTAAACTATATTTAATTTTAACTTTTTAGTTCGATATTCGTTTTTTTTTAAAAAAAAAACGCAAGAACGAACGTATTGAAAACAGTGGGACATTTTACAGTAATGAGCCGCTCACTCGTAGTCCAAAGAGTTAGAGACGGACAAACAAACAAACAAACAAGCAAGCAAGCAAACATACAAGTGAAGCTAATAATAATACTAATAAAAAGCATGTAAAAAAGACAAATACACAAAATGCCAGATTACTGTGGGAAGACGAACTTTAAATTCATTTGATCCTGTTTATGCATTTCCTTTTTATCACCTCGACTCCGACACCCTCGACGCTCTCCGGGTATTAAGCACTTCAACCTTTTTACTAGTGATAAAAACCACGGGAATTTGTATCGCGAAATGATTGAAAACCTATAAAAAACCCCATCATGTTTTATCGGCTTTCCCGTTTTATGGTTACACAGCGTGAAAATATTGTTGATGCACATAAAATACGGTAGCTAAAAATACTGCAGATTCAGTTAGGAAATTCATAAAATAAAGGAAGGTGTTAAAATCGAGGGTATGTGAAGGGATAATGTTATCTTCTGAGTTGCTATGTTAATATGTATGTTTGTGATTCATCATCACCGTTATTTCAACTGAATGACGTTCACAGATGGACAGAGACCTCTCCCAAGCTCATCGATTTCGACCGCAAGATAATTATAGATATTTTATTTATTTTACATACATATAATTTACATTTTTGTATATTTATGTAAATACATAAACAACATTTAAAAATATAAAAAATAATAGTAGCCCACTGGTATCGGGAACAGGGTCCAAGCTACTGGCGGTCAGGGCTCCAGAGAGAGGAACTTCCTGACGATGCGAGCCGTGTCCTGCAGTACCGCTTTCTGAATCAAGCCCTTGATCCAGCTGTCTAACGAGAGCCTCCTGAGGTGTTGGTCGAGGCTCTTGGCTATTAAGCCATTGGCTGTCACGACTATCGGTACAATGATTGGTGAAACCACCTCCCACATGTCGACAACCTCGTGAGCCTGGATACTTGATTTGTTTATCTTTCTCAGCTTTCACGAGGCTCTCATCATGGGGGATGGTCATGTCAACAATCATTGCACGCCGCTTTGATCGATCCACCAGCACTATATCAGGCTTATTGCCAACAATAGTCCTGTCAGTGATGGTGGATCGATCCTAGTACAATGTGATGATTATTTATTTATTTTTACATCATAAGGAAACTTACAGCTAGCATAAATACAGGTAGGACATAGTGTAAGAAAGTCAATTAAAAGTTTCTACAGGTAATATTAGGTTAGCACAGTATAATCACATAATCAGTTTATAATGTTTCCACTCCTGTGACATAGGCCTCCTCTCAATGCCAGTGGGCCGTAATCTACCACGCGGGCTCAGTGCGGGTTAGTTTGCGCCAGGTCTCTTTCTCTGTCTGTCTGTTCCGTATAGAAAATGGCGCCTATTCCCTTATTAACAAACTGAATTTAAGCTCAGTGCTTCTTTTTCTTTTTATTACGTTAAGAAAAGGACAGAAGATAAAATATTAGTTTCGTTTTCATGGAACGACTGCATTATATCTAACCTTTACAATTTAGTAATTGGGAAATACGATAATGCCTCTTGATAAGACTAATTGTGTGGTACCAGGCATAGAATAGTACAAATCAATATCCTCCTATGGGTGTTGTAAGAGAACTCTCATCAGGGAAGCGGGCAACAGCGCTTTTCCTGTGGAATAATAAATTACTGTGATCCCCAACCATCCTGTCAAGCGTGGAGATTATGGCAAATCCCTCCAAAGCAATGATCGCCTTGGGAGAGGCCTTTGTCCAGCAGTGGACCTTTATAGGCTGAAGAAGAAGAAGAAGACTTTTGCGCTACTGATGACCAGTAACGGCTGTCAATATTCCACGAATCCGAAACGGGGCCAAAGGCAGTGTTTCACAAAATATAAGCATGATCGTCTATACGAACATCCAGTAAAACCGACATACTGGACCAACAAACCTACGTGTTTCGCACTTCCCATACAAAATAGGAGTCTAACTTTAAAAAACTTTGAGAGTATACAAATCCTTGAGCACGCGACCGTTTTAACGTAATGAAGTTATCAAGCACGCAGTTTGTGGCGTACTCCAAAGAGTATAAGGCTTTCGACAAACGAGCCAATCGCTGTTATTCACATCTCTTTAATCCGATCCACCGATCCAGCCTCTCCCTTGCTGCCTGGAGCGATCTCCTAAGCCATGGTTAGTGCCCCACATGTGTTGTAAGCGGTTAGTAGTTTAGTTTTTAAAGTTTAAAGCCCCGGACTTCATCAGCCGCCGCAGTCGCCAACCTTCTAGAGAGACGTCTTTTTTTAGGATGAGAAGTCTTCAAATGTCCGTACCGTAGTCCATGGTATCACTTTCGAACAATCCACGACACTGGAGTTTTGGCGGGAAAACTAAGATGAGTGCCACGCTCATTTTTCATTGGACTTTTAAATTATTTATAGTGTCGTTTACTAAATAAAAACGCGTGATGTATGTAGTAAAAAGTGCATTCAGTGAATAATTCATAAAGAACAGTGAAATATCGTAGCATAGTGGCCACATCATGACTTTGTTCGAAACCTTCCTCCTAGTCGGCTCACGCGGGAATCGAAAGGAGATAAGTTAGGTTAAGTTAGGATTCCGTGTATTCTGCCAGTTTGGCGTCGGCGGGCGGATCCTTGGTGGCGGGAAGGATCCGCCGCCTGGGCTTGAGGGTGGCGCTGCACAAAACGGAGGCCGTGTTCTTTCACGGCCCCCGGCAGCGCCCCCCACCTGACCCCCACATTTTTGTGGAGGGCGTCAGGATCAGGGTCGAGGCCCAGATGAAGTATCTGGGCCTCACGTTGGACAGCAGGTGGCGCTTCAGCCCGCATTTCAGCGGGCTGTCGACGCGCCTGCTGAAGGCTGCGGGAGCCCTCTCGTGGCTGATGCCAAACCTGGGGGGGCCCAGCATGCGGTGCCGGCGTCTATACGCCGGCATACTGCGGAGTATGGCCCTTTATGGGCGGACTCCATCCATAGGAGGGAGAACCTCACCGCCCTTCGGACGCCCCAAAGGGCCATCGCCCAGCGGGCATCGCGGGCCTACCGCACGGTGGGCTTCGCAGCGGCGTGCGCTCTGGCGGGCACCCCGCCTTGGGAGCTCGAGGCGTGGGTGCTCGCCAGAGTGTACGAGTGGACGGCGGGGCGCAGGGCGCTGGGCGAGCGTCCGGCCCCAGAAGTGAGGGAAGCCGTCCGCCGGGAGGCGAGGGACGTCATCGTCCAACATTGGACGCGGGACCTCGCCTCCGCGGTGTTCGGCCGCCGTACCCTCGACGCCATCGGGCCGGTCCTGAAGGACTGGCTCGACAGGCGTCACGGGTTCCTCTCCTTCCGTCTGGTGCAGGTACTCTCCGGTCACGGCTGCTTCGGCAGGTACCTGCACCGGATAGGACGAGAGGAGACACCGTCGTGCCACGGTTGCGGCGCGGCGGAGGACACGGCGGAACACACCCTCGCGGTGTGCCCGTCGTGGGCCGTGCCGCGCTGCGATCTTGTCACGGCGGTTGGAGGGGACCTCTCGCTGCCCGCCATCGTCAGAGCGATGGTGGGGAGCGAGGAGGCTTGGGTGGCGATGGCCTCCTTCTGTGAGGTCGTGATGTCGCAGAAGGAGGCCGCGGAGCGGGAGCGGGAGGAGGATCCCCTCGCTCCGGCGCTCCGCAGGCGGCGTAGGGGGAGGAGAAGGCGGGATTTCGCCCGCTTTCTCCCTCCCTGAGGTGAGCGGCGGGCGTGAGGCCGACGCCCGTCTTCACGCGCTAATCACGCGGGAGCCACGGCCCCTCCCCAGGAGGGGCAATTGAGGGCCCGCCTTACTAGGCGGGTTTCGCCGGCGGGGGAGAGGTAGCTCAGGCTGCGCTAGTTTCCCACTCCCCCGCCACTATGGCGATGCCGGAGTGTCGCTGTGGGTTTAGTGGGTATTCCCGGCTTTGGCTGGGCGAGTCCCACACACGCCCTTCGGGGTATGGTGCGTAAAGGCATTCCCACAGCGTCAAAAAAAAAAAAAAGGATTCCGTGTATTATTACTTATTCATAAGAGCTATGTTTTAAAAAATACTTTAAGATTTCGACTGAAGGACTTGTATCTATGGTCAAGAAAAAAAAATAAAAAAAAACCCACGACTCTGGCAACTGCGAGGTCCAATATTTAAAAAAAGAATGAGTCACTTCTTTAAGAATTAGCGCGTAGTTGCACACGATTATGACGAGAGAAGTCACTAGGGGACATAGAATGTAATCCGTACTAGGTAGTAGCTGACTTGAGTGGTTCGTGTGTGACCTGCCTACTCACTCAATATTCGCATCACGAAGAAAAATTATTTACCTACAAAGCGATTTGTGAGCCTTCCTCTTTACGTAATTGAGACCGATGCAATGTTATTAAAGTTTATTTTTATGTGAAAAACATGTTTTAAGTAAAGAATGGGGTACTGATTTTATGGGATGTTTATGACTTTATGAGACGTTTCGTTGACGTCCACTTTTATTGGGTTTCTTTTGAAGGAAAATCTTCGTATTTTCAAACGTGATCGGCAAAGGGTAATTTTATAACGTAGATGTACATATGGCATGATTAGAATAATCAAATTATTATTTAAAGTTTTGGTATAAAATATGTTTTTGGGAATTTTTTATGGAGTATAACTAACTCTCTTTCTTGATTAGAAGAAATAATAGTACCTAGAATAGAATAGAACACTCTTTATTATGGACACCATAAAGATTACACATCAAAAATAAAATATTTCACAAAGGGTGACACAATGGGCGGTCTTATCGCTAAGAGCCGCCAAAACACAGGCGTGTCTTTTCGCCGCCAAAAGGAGCCCGTTCACCTTGGCTCCTACTTTTCGAAATGTATCCTTGGAATGTACCGACCACCTTCAGCTTTTGGGAGTTGAGATTTCCTCGAACCTAAACTTTGGGCGGTTCATTGAGTCCAAGGCCAAGGTGGCTGCTAGGAAACTTGGCGTTATCGCAAAGGTCCGGCAGTACTTCACACCAGGGCAGCTTCTAACCTTGTACAAAGCACAGGTCCGTTCGTGAGTAGAGTACTGCAGCCACATTTGGGCTGGTGCTGCTAAGTGTCACCTGGCCACTTTGGATTCAGTGGAGAGGCGTGCGAAGAGGCTTATTGGTGACTCTGGTTTAACTCGAGATGGTCTCCAAAGCTTAGAGCACAGGCGTAGAATAGCCAGCCTTTCGGATGCATTTTGGGGAGTGTGCGAGGGAATTGCATGATTTAATTACCCCATCTCCGTTCCACCATCGGACAACGCGTCGTACGGCGAGTTTCTACCCTTACGTTGTTAACACCACTACGATCTGGACGAAGCGTTTCGCCTCCTCCTTTATACCGCGTACATCGAGCGACTGGAACAATTTGCCGGCGGCGGTGTTTCCGTCGGACTACAATTTGAGTGTCTTCAAGGCTTGAGTGAATAGGCTCTTAATAAACTAGTGCGCTTTACCATCAACGATTACGTCACTGCTTACCATCAGGCGGGATTGCGGTCAAGCGCTAGTTTATAATTTATAAAAAAAAAGAGTGATCTTTAACAGACCTATTAATTAAAAATAAGTTATCCAAAAAAGTAGTCTCTCTAATATTGTTAGCAAAAGTTTATTACTTATAAACTAACGACCCTTCGCACTGTTTTATGACACATCGAGATTGCTTTATCACTGGCTGCGCCCTGCGGTTTCCCCCGCTCAGTTACGATCCCGTGGGAATATTTGGATAAGTATCCTATATGTTATTCCTGGTTACAAATAATCTGGGTGACAAGTCTATACTAACATATAAAGCTGAATAGTTTGTTTGTTTGTTTGAATGCGCTAATCTCAGGAACAACTGGACCGATTTGTAAAAATTAGCGTTTGCGTTGGATAGCCCATTAATCCAGGAAGGCTTTAGGCTATATAACATCACGCTGCGACCAATAGGAGCGGAGCATAACTAACTCCACGCGAACGAAGTCGCTGGCGGCCGCTTGTTTCATCTAAATCCGTTCAGGGCCTGTAGCCAATGTAACATCGCTTCTTAGCGAAGCGAAATCGAACACCAAACCAACCAATGGCGGGAACGATTGACCACGCGACGCGACAAATCACGTGGTCAATCGTTCCCGCCATTGGTTGGTTTGGTATTCGATTTTGCTTCGCTACGAAGCGATGTTACATTGGCTAGGGCCGCAGTACTTTTTTTATGAAAGGGTAACAGACATCTATACATTCATCCTCGCCAACTCTCGCATTTATCAGGTTAACAAAAGATTCAAAAAAATCTGGTGCCGAGATCTTGTTAATGGTTTTGCATTAGGTATGTATTGGCAACACTGAAAATATTTATCACTTTCTTTTTTTTCCTACTTATAGTGTTGTATCTATCATCTGTACAAAACTATGAACAAAATAAATTATACATATATAATATTAGCAGAAAGTAATTAACTTATGTGAATTAACACACATACATAAACTTACGTTAATAAACTAAAACAAATAAAATAGTCCAAAAAACAATGTAGTCAAGCCTTATCACATAGAAGTAGCCGATTATCAAACCTACTGAATATGCAAATAAAATTCCATAAAAATCGGTCAAGCCGTTTCGGAGGAGTATGGTAATTAGTATTATGACACTAGAATTGTATTATAAGGTGTATAGATATAACTATGTACATACAACAGTCAAAATGTTAATAACCAGTCAGGAATATCTTGTTACAAACAAAATTTAATGAAAATAAACAGCGTTCCTGGCAGTCGCTCAGCTTTCCATTGCATTTTCTCCAAGAAAATGGCGTATCTACTTTCCGTTCTAATAAGATTCGAACCTATCCAGCCAGATCTTGTACTTACAGCTGAATACTAATGCACTACTTATTTTGCTCTCAGATTGAAATCGCATTTTCTTTCGCTCCATAACTTTGTTGTTTTAAAATAATAACTGAAATGACAGTTACTGGTCTACTTTTATAATAAGTTTGCAATAAAATGTCTGCTAAGAATATCAATGCTATTTTGTAACCAGCAGTCAGCACCCTAATTGCGTTATCATCATCATCATCATCAGCCTCTACTCATCCACTGCTGGACATAGGCCTCTTCCATAGCACGCCAACAAGCTCGATCCTGAGCATTTTTCCGCCAGCCACTACCAGCCACCTTTTGATGTCGTCGCTCCATCGCGCCCAAGGGCGTCCTACGCTAAGTTTGTCGAGACGCGGTCTCCACTCGAGGAATCGTTTACCCCAACGGTTGTCGGTCCTGCGGCATATGTGACCAGCCCATTGCCACTCCAGCTTTCTAATCCTCTCAGCTATGTCGGAAATTTGGTCCTTTGTCGGATGGTCCTTTAGAGAGACGCCCAACATAGCCCGCTCCATAGCTCGCTGAGCGGCTTTAAACTTATGGACTAGTCTGATCGTTAATGTCCACGTCTCTGCTCTGTAAGTCTTGACGGGTAGGACACTAATTGCGTAACACACTATTATTCTCAATTTAAAGAATTTAGAAGTATACTGCTAATCCATTACTCTATATGTTCGAAAAATGTGTCCGTTCAATAACGTAAATAACTCAATGAATGTTGTTGAACTGTCAAAATGAAACCCATTGCTAGTGATAGTGCGTTACGCAATTACCCTACTGCGTGGAGTGAGTTGTCATTCCAGCTAATGCTAAGTTTGCGTTTGCTCAACCTGTGTTCACTTCACCCAAATTTTCATGATGAGATATTTTCACGATACCGTATCGAACGGCAGGTCAAATAAGTCTACTTATAGAATGCTGTGTTTCAGATTATTTTAAACTTTTAATAATTGAATCACCATCATTATCATCAACAACCCTTTTATCGTCCCACTGCTGGGCACAGGTCTCCTTTCATACGAATAATTGAACAATACTATTTAATTCGTTTGTTGGTTTAATAGAGTCTGTACGGACGACAGCAGGTCAAGCTACCCGAAACTGTCAAATTTTCCCAAATCAACATTGAGCCGTGATGCTTTAATGATAAAGATGAAAATCTAATAAAGAATTTTGATAGATTATGGTAGCTTGATGTGCTGTCGTCTGTACCTATTTCACATTTTATTTATCATGATCAAAGGATTATTCCGTAAATAGTATTTTGTCTGATGTACATACATTACAATAAACGCGTATGTAAATAGGCATAATGTTTGCAATACCTATAATAAGAAATATATAAAAAAAGAAAATACAATTTAAATTGTGGAATGGTTTTTTTTTTTAATTTATACTAGCATGGTATTGATTAATAGATGCAAGAAAATGATGCCCATTAATCGTACTGGTTGATTGCACGAAAAAAAATTTATTTGTTTTAAAAATCGAACATATATATTGTATTATAGTCATTTGTTTTGGCGCCTACCACTGGGCTTCCATTTTATTTTTTCAACATTAGGTTTATTGCAATGAGAAATATTTTTAAAATGTGAGTGTATTTACGTAATTTAGACTTTGTTTTTGAGTTTAAAATTAGTAAATAGGTATCAGATAGAAGAATATTAACACTCGCAAAATATAAACAATTTTTGGTAAACGTTTAAATATAGGGACCTACTGAATTTTTATCAATGTGATGAAGAAATGGTGCGGACTACGTAATAATTTAATCAAATAAACAAATTTATGACCTTCTTACACCAATTCATCAAATCTTCACCTGCTTAAAGTCTAGGACCTTTCCCGTAAAAAAAATTGTATTAACTAAAGCTTTCTTGTCAACAGTCGACGCCATGCAGTGAAAAGCATTGCCTTGGCAGTTTGGTGGCCATCCCTGGCCGTGGAGACGTGCCAAGAGAGCCCGAGGAAGTTCTTAACGATGCCAAGGATTTCCTTGGACAGTACTTCGCGTCTATACGCAGGTAAGAAATTAGGTTCAAAATAATTAAATAATAATATACTTAATAGAAGTAGATGAGTTTGTAAACACACGTACTGTGATTAGATTGTCTATATTTGTTGCGAGCTGTCGATCTAAATAAAGATATGGGTGAAAACTCCGGAAGGGGACTCTCTACTAGGTCTTACTATAGGGACTTTTTTTGTAGTGTGGCAATAGTAAAGACTTTGTGCCAATTTCAAGTAAAATATAGAAATTCTTTGAAAATTTTATTTCACAATAATGGCTGATATCGCTAATGACAGTTGAAAAAGACGGCCGCGTGAATCATCTACGAGGAAGGTTTGAGGCAAAGTCATGATATGGCCACTATGCTGCGATATTTCACTGTTCGAGTTATTCAGTGAATGTACTTTTTACTACAAAAATAACGGGCTTTTATTTAGTAAACGACACTATAGATAATTTAAAAGACCAATAAAAAATGAGCGTGACACTCATCTTAGCTTTCCCGCCAAAACTCCCTATAGGGACTTTATAGGTGATGTTATTCAAGAGGGCAATTGACGTACGTAGTACTTATGTAACGATCATGGTAGGTGACGGTTTGTAGTTTCTGCCTAACTTCGTGGAAAGGCGTGAGTTTATGTATGTATATAGCGATGTAATAATCTTTAAGATGCAGAAGTACATACGTGTAATTTACAGTAATAGGAGTTTATATTATGATATGCAGACGTCAGTACACCAAGCTTCTACAATCTATCAAATTTATTTAATATATTCTTAACAGCATTAGACTCAAGGTTTTTTTAACTTGATGTACTCCGTGATGGCGTCCATAACCTTAACATCAAAGAATCTGTAATACCTAGTTGGAAGTCAACGCACGACTAATGATTGCCCAGTTCATTTGCGAAGGCTGTCGGCGGCTGACAATAACTTACCTGTACTGGTAACATTTTTAAAGAAAAACTTAATAAATTTATATCTATATAAAGATTCCTACATATTTATAGGCGTGTATAATATTTTTGAACATAATTTTACTTGAGTTTCAAATTACGAACGCGCCGCACAGATACTATAAAAAATCTATCGTTATTGAAATATCACTTGCCTATCTTTTTAAAATAATCAAATGAACACAGCTGCGTTCATTTGATTAAGTTTTCACTTCCAGGCAGCTAAAGTAAAAACATTTTATCTTCAAAAACAAAAAATATAATACAATATGTAACAAAAACCCTGTTGTTCCTTCTGCCTACATTTTAAGAATCGGTATACGGATGTAATAAAACTATCATTTATAAAAAAATATTTAATTATTAATATTTGTAATCTTTAACTAATTTCTTACCTTTGCAATTCTGCATGAAGAAGACATAAGTAGAACGTTCCCGGCAATCTCTTTAACTTATAAAATCAGATATTCTAAACATTTTGTCGAATGTGTCGATTTTAATAGTTATTTGATGTTGACCCCTCGACTAGACAATAATTACTTTTTTAAAATTATAATGTCATTAATGATGGTTCATTAAGGATGGTAAACAACAGGGTTTTTGTTACATAGTGTATTAATTTTTTGTAGGTATCGAGGTAGCATTCGAGTAGAACAAAAGTTATTTTTATGATTATACATCATAAAAATAACTTTTGTTCCACTCGAATGTTATGCTAATGTCATGGAGAGAGTATAAAAGCCATTCATATGGATTTGTTTTGATGCCTAACAACGCTTATTTCTTTTCATCTTCCTCTTAGGGGGGGGCGCCCACAAGCAACTGTTGTCTCAGCAACTAATTTGTCTCTCACATCAAATATACGGAATTACGGTTTATATGAAGATGCTCTCGCATCGCTAATTGATTTATGAGACAAATTAGTTGCTGAGATGTCGATAGCAATGTAAATGGACTCGACCCAGAGTTCCAATGTTATTTATTTATTGCTCTTATACGTTTTGAAGAAGAAGATCCTTACTAATATTATAAACTAGCTGACCCGTGCGAAAAATTCGCACTATATAAAATAGTATTCCATGGTACCAGGGACGAATGTCTGTCGATTGGTGGGTCGGACGTTCAGATTGGTTCGATAGAAAGGGAGAAAAGGGGAGAAAACGGTTTCAGACCCTTGGAGAAATAATATATGTTGTTTGCTCCGCTTTCAGGTCGTAACTACTGAACCGATTGCTTTGAAATTTTGCAGACGTAAAGTTAGAAGTCTAGATTAAATAATAGGATACTTTTTATCCCGATTTGATATTCCCGAAGGAAATATAAAAAGCGCGATATAACTGAATTCCATGTGGGCGAAGCCGCGGGTGGAAAGCTAGTATTTCATAATTTTCAAATTTTTCTTTCTTTACTTAGAGTGGATAGAAATTTAAAGAATTCCTTTTATTCGAATAAGACTTGTCGGTTCAAGAATGTAGAATTTGTGCAAATTTAATTAATGTATTCTCAAGTTGCATTTTGCTTATAAGATAGCAAATTTTCGCGAACACAAAACCGGTTTAATTCAATTTGTAATGGATTTAGAATATATCCAGTTGGTTTATTTTATACTAGACCTTGACTGGTTCGTTGATAAACTTGGGTAAGCAGTTGCAACAAATTGCTTCAAGGGATTTAGAGCTTCAGGCTTTATTCACCCTATAAAATTAGGGTACAGAAAGCTGAGATTACATGAGGTCTTTGGGTTTCAACGCAATATGGTGATGTTTGGTAACAATTCGAATATGAGAATTGTTTAAGGGCAAACTTTGGACACTCAAATTTTATTATTAACTAGCGGTCGCCAGCGACTTCGTTCGCGTGAAGTTAGTTATGTTCCGCTCCGAATGGTCGCAGCGTGATGTTATATAGCCTAAGGCCTTGTTGGATTAATGGGCTATCCAACGCAAACGCTAATTTTTCAAATCGGACCAGTAGTCCCTGAGATTAGCGCGTTCAAACAAACAAACAAACTCTTCAGCTTTATATATTAGTATAGATACTAATCTTCTAACCGAGGCGGCAGGGTATCGACGTGCAAACTGTAATAATAAATTCAGTCAGCCCATAGTTCAAGATACTAACAAAGAAAATTAACGATTATAAAATATTAAAAACTAATGTTTCATACAATTGAAATATCTACGCGATTAAATATTATATAACAGTTTTTTTTAATAACCGACATAATTCAACTCTTCTGAATTCAGAATAATTTGCTGATAACATGTTGTGCGACACTGCCCCCTGCTAACCTATTTAAAACTCTACTCTAAATAGGTACAGAATCACTTTTATTATAGCTACTATAGAATACTACTTTTCGTATAGTATTACCGAATAATGACAACAAATTCCTTATAATATTAATTTATACTATAATAGTTACAATTATTGTGCCAGAGATATAGGTCCTGAACAAAATTTTTTTTTTAATGGGGATGGGAGATCATCCAATGACCTCTCCAGATCTAGGTGGGAGTGGAAGGGCGTATCAGACTTCTACTGACCAAAATCTACCCGTGTTCCTTTACTTATCTGTGCGCCAGGGCCACGGTTTTTCTTTTGGCCAACCCGCAACCCTGAGTGAGGTATCGGTCATCGTGGACCCGTCACGACGTGCTGAAATCTCTATGAGGTGCGCTTGAAACGCAACGTGCCGTCGAGCCGGGCCTAATCCTTACCGGAGGCAGTAATAATTAAGCCCGTATCTAGGCAGAGAGCAGTGAGCAGTGCTCCGTCTGCAAACCCGCGCCTAGTTGTCTTCCGACCAGGGATCCTGCGGCGGCTAGAGGCATAAGGGCGCTGAGAATCTCGCTCCCTCACGCGCTGCGCCTCCTCCTTTGCCAGCATCACTGCTTCGCAGAAGGAGGTGATGCTTGCCATGCACTCTCGGTCCGGACCATGGGCTGGACCAGGGCCGGACGCGAGAGTTCGCCGCCGAACGCAGCCACGAGGACACGGCGGTCTTCCACCCAAGCCGGGCAGACCTCCACCTTATGCTCCAACATGTCCTCAAAGCAATCTCCACAGTGGTGACACCCTGGCGTTTCCTCCTGCGTTATTTAGAACAAGAACCTTCTGAAACAGCCGTGTCCGGCGAGGACCTGCGTCAAACGGGAGCTGAGGAAGTCGTGGCACCTCTCTAGGCACTCTCAAAGAGGGGAGTTACCGCTCCTATTGTGGCGTGCCCAGCACTGGGTAGCGACAATCGCACTCTCCATGTCGCCATTAGATCTGCAGTGGAGTTTTGCCTTGCGTTTAGCCTCCTCTCGCTATTTCCACATGTGGGCGAGGGTTTTGGCCTCCAGATCCCATAGCGGCTATCCGGTAAGGAGACTCGCTTCCTCAGCGTAGAACGTACGGTATTCCCGTACTAGCCGAACGGCTATGACCCTCTGGGACTGGGACGCAGTCAGGCGTCATATCGGTCCTGACCCGCAGTGCGATTCTGTCTCGTGAAAACTTAGGTAAAGTGAGGGGGAGTGAGCTGTCATTTCAACTAATGCTAAGGGATTGACACTATTGACACCTCACTCTAAGTTCACTTCACTTAACTGTCACAGTGAGAGTTTTAACCGACTTCAAAAAAAAGGAGGTTATCAATTCGATCCGTATGTATGTAAGCCAAATTTCAAGTGTATGTATGTTTTTATGTTTGTACGCGCATATCTCCGGAACTACAAGTCCGATTTAAGTAATTCTTTTTTGTTGTACTACGCATTGTTCAACTTAAAAAATGCTGTAAGTTTTATCAAAATCAGTTTAGTAGGTTTTGAGATAAGGATTTTTTTCGTATTGATGAGAACTTATTCTGACATGGGTTAGGCCTCCCACTATTGTTATGAAGTGAATGAAAAAGTAATTTTCGAATTTCGACTAAGACACTGAAAAGCATGAATGTGTTTTTTTGAAGTCGGTTTCTATTTTTATGTAAAAAGTTTTTATTACAGAATCGACCGGTTGTACAAGGTAGTTCGGCGTTTCAGTCGTTTAAATCATCGAGTGTTGAATTAGGTAAACTATCGAGTGTTGAATTAGATAAACTTCAACACTTGCCCTAGTTAGACATACAATTTTACGTCACACTTATAAACGTTGTATATAGATCTAGGATGACGCAAGCTAATGCTATACGTTATACAGCCACAAAAGAAAAATAAAACACAAGGACATAAGAAAAACATACATTTAGCCTATGTGACATAAATGTAACTTGCATTGTGTTTGAACTTCATTTACAACTATTCCATCTTTGAATTTAGTCTTTTAATCGGACTTAGTTCACGATGTCAATGAAAATAACTAGCGTAGTTGTCACGAATTTGTTTTTAGCGAGTTTTTTGTATGTATCCCATACAATAAATATTTAGTATAATGAGCTAATATTGATACAAAAAAAACGACCTAAGCCTAAGAAGCCAAAGTTTTCATAAATATTTTACATGTCACAAATTTTTAATCTTCAAAAATGTGATAAGTACTATTGAGTCGTGCTCTGTCTTCCAAATTTCAAGACTTCCTCATTATTCTTTTTGCTATAGAGCCAACACCCAAGCTCATGAAGCTCGCTGGAAGGCGGTCCAAGAAGAAGTGGCGAAGACAGGTACCTATCAGCTGACTACCACTGAACTGGTGTTTGGTGCTAAACTGGCTTGGAGGAACGCCAGTCGGTGCATTGGGAGGATACAGTGGTCCAAGTTGCAGGTAGGTACAGTACGAGGATTTTGATCCAACAGAAACCACATTTTGTGATTATGATATCTGGAATAGTTAAGACACTTCATTTCATTTACACCGCGCTTTCACTTAGAATACAGGCTAGTCTAAAGGACAGGGTTGTATAATATTATGCATATTTTGCAATTTGTACACTTGACAGCCTCCGTGGCGTAGCGGTAGCGAACGCGGCCGCTGCGCAAGGAGGCACGGGTTCGATCCCCGTGCAGTGCAAATATTTGTATGCATGAATGTGAATATTTGCACTCGTCTGGTTGCCATACGAACATCTAGTGGCAGTCGTTACGAGTTGTTGGAGCCCTCAAAAGTCCAACAATTGGTCTAACTGCAATGCTTCGATATCGCATTCGGGTTGTGAAGGTCAGACGGCGGTTGCTTTACGGAAAATATCGAAGTTTAGCCAGAATCAGCAGTTGGACTGGTAAAGCGGACCCCAAACTCCAAAGCTGAAAAAGAGCTTCGGATGCGACTGGGATTAACGCTGAGATGATGATGATGGTGATTTTGCAATTTGCAATGTATATTATAACTTTTTCTATATTTTTAGTGATTAAATCGTAGTGTTATTATTTTTTAGGACAACTTTATTTTATTAATTTAAGGTTATTTTCAATGTATTTTTAAATTTATTATAAATAGGTTACTTGAGGATTATAAGACGAGAAATTAGACGTGTGCGATGTCGTGGGCAGACCGCGAAATTTCTTGTTCCCCCGTCACACACCGTCGAATCGCATCATCCGCCCGTACCAATACTTGGTTACGCTTAACGTTCTTTCATTTTTCACTTTGCTCGGCTCCTAAGAGTCCTAGCGTAATGTTTAAGAACCTAAAACCTTCCTCTAAAATCCTTACTAATAATGTAAATGTGAAAGTGAGTTTGTTTTTCCCGTTTCACGCCTAAACTACTGATCGGATTGCTATATTTAGCCAACGTTATCTTAGTCATCCAGAATAAAATAAAATAATAAAATATTTTTTATCCCGAATAAATTTATGATTTGACATTATTTAAAAAAAAAAAAAACTTAAATAGCATACAATCTGGATTTTGGCCAGATACGTTTTTAATTTTACCATTATGCACGGCTGAATATGCTATAGATCACGCAAGAGCTATTTAAGGCAAACTGAATTTCACGCGAGCGAAGCCGCGGGCAAAAATACTAGGGATATAAAAAGCAAAACACTTTCAAATGTCTAATAGGTAGATATAGAGACGGCTTGGCTTTGGCTTTTAAACAAATAAACTCTTAAACTGTATTTTAATGATATATGAATGGTGAACAATTAGTACGCTTCATACACACCTTTTATTTTGCTGTCTCTGAAGTTTTCTCAAGATGTAACAAAATGAAATGTTATCACTAAGCGTTGTTAGAATAATTAGTTCGTTATTTCTAACAAGAGAAAAAACTGTAATGAACACTTGCTGACTAGCCATTTCTGGATGGCTATTTGAGGTAAAGTCTTTCCTGCAGTTTTTCACAAAACGATGCCTATTTTCAGGAGAGCACTGCAAAACTTATTGCATATTTAGTTTTTTTTTTATTTATTATAAACTAGCGCTTGACCGCAATCCCGCGATGGTAAGCAATCGTTGATGTAAAGCACACTAGTTTATTAAGAGCCTATTCACTCTAGCCTTGAAGACACTCAAACTGAAATACCGCCGCCGGCAAATTGTTCCAGTCCTTCGATGTACGCGGTATAAAGGAGGAGGTGAAACACTTCGTCCGGATCGTACTGGTGTTAACAACGTAAGGATGGAAACTCGCAGTACGACGGGTCGTCCGATGGTGGAACGGATATGGGGGAATTAAATCATGCAATTCCTTCGCATACTCCCCAAAATGCATCCTGTAGAATACCGAAAGGCTGGCTACTCTACGCCTGTGCTCTAAGCTTTGGAACTTGTTGTGCTATTTATGTTTGAGATAACCATATATACCTACATACAGATATCGATCTTAATCAATTAATATAACATTACGCTTATGATTCCACGGAAGTTTGGGTAAGCAGAGGGATAGCATGTTCAGGCACATTTAGCCAGTTACGACATATTATAATATAATCAGCCTTTAATATTTCTTCTGCTGAGATACAAGCCTCCTCTCAATAAGAGGGAACGCACCATAAACGATCCCGCGACCATAGTATGGGTTTTCTATATAATATGTCAAATATCTTCAAATTTTTGCTTCTACTTCATGCTAATTTCTTCAAGATGTTTTCCTTCACCGTATTAAATTCACACAAAGCATTCTCTCGGTGGTAGGCCACAACATCAGCCGCCGGCGTAAGTTACCACCCACCAGACATAGTCATGCCGCCAAGCGATTCATCGTGTTCCGGCATGATGTCTGGTGAAGCCGTACGGAGGACGGGTCTGAGCAGTTGTGTTGCGATGTACGTGCCGGGTATGATGCGCGAAATGTTGTTGTGTCGGGAGTTTGGTTGTGGAGGGCCTCCAGATCAATCTCCCTCTGGCGCAGAATCGTTTGGTCGTGCTGGTCTTGGGTTTAACATTGCATCACCTCGCTCAACTGCCGTCATCCTTCCTATTCCTAAGTTTTTTAAGTGAATAGGCTTAATAAACTAGCGCGCTTTACCATCAATGATTGCATCACTGCTTACCATCAAGCGGGATTGCAGTCAAGCACTAGTTTATAATTATTAAAAAAAAAAACTAACACTGGGCCAATATAGCTTAACAGAAATAAATTTTAATATTTTTTTTAACGTTTATGTAGATACATACCAACATATATATATAAACAGAAAAATAACAGAACAGAAAATAGGTACAATAGATAGAAAGTTGTAAAAAGCGTGTGGTTTTAAGTATTGATTAAAATAGTGCAATTCAAAGCTAGAGTTATTAACTCTAAGAGCCTGTCCAGAAAGCGCGATTTACGCGCGAGTCCACTCGCGCGTTTTGATTTGTATTGCGTCCAGATGCGGCGAAATCACGCGCGTATGTGATGAGACGGATTTGGTCAGTTATAAAAATGGACTTGGATATTGCGGTTGTGTTGTAGCTTGCATACCGTCGATGGAAACGTCGTAAACGAAGAGAAAGTCGACGATTTAACGTGCATCCCATTCTACGTGACAGAATGACCTACAAGTTTTTTTTTCTCCTCGGAATCACCAGCTTCACAAAAAATTTCTACTATTTCTTCCTAGTTCCTACGCGTAATGGTTCTATTAGAATAATCTGACGATTCCATATCCCATATAGCTACCCTTTTCTCAATTTCGTCAATAAAAAGTTCCGTGTCAAAGTTTTCTCGCTCCATTTTTATAAACGAATACGTCCACTCGCCACGGACACGCGCGTAGTACTGGACGCTGCAACGGCGCCGGAGTATCTCGACTCGCGCGGCGCTCGCGCGTAATACGCGCGAGTCGAGAGTCCCGCTCATTGCAAGCGTTTTACGCGCGAGTGCGGTAACGCGCGAGAGCATCTGGACGGAATGTATGCAGCTCTAGTAACTCGAGAACGCGCGAGTGCCTACGCGCGAGTGGACTCGCGCGTAAATCGCGCTTTCTGGACAGGCTCTTAAGAATCAATTATACTAGTACATACCTAGCATAGTCTTTAGCGAACTGCAAGGAAAACGGGAACTAAATGAATTTGCTGACTCTAATGAGAAAACTCCCATTTCGCACTGTAAGAGTAGAAAAACTGTAGGCAATTAACGGCTAGTTTTCCGTGAGGTTTCCACGTTAGGTCTTTAGATAGCCAATTTAATAGTTCATTAAAATTTTGGTAATTAAATAATACTTGTAAAATATGTAACTCAAATTTTATTCGTTGATAAGCATTTGAAAATTTCTGGTCCTTTTTGGCTATTTTTATTTTAGAATATATGTAGGTACCTACGTAACAGCACAAATTCGGTTTCAAACGAAAAAAGAAATTTAAAAGTTACGCAGAAACCATATCCGGGAAAACTTAAATTACTTTTATCTATGACATTTAAAATTTTGATAACAAACGTCGGGTACGTCGAGTAGCCAGTACTGAATATATTTCACTGAAACTAATAAATATAGTTTAATAAACTAAAAAAACACGCTTTTAAACAAAAATCAAACTAAAAAGTTAAAAATTATTTTATAAAAAGCGTGAGGCGCTTTGTGCCATAATTTTTTTATACTAAGCGCCTCACGCTTTTATTAAAAACTAGCTTTCCGCCCGCGGCTTCGCCTGCGTGGAGTTCGGTTATATCGCGCTTTTTAGATTTCCCTCAGGAACATCAATTTTTTCCGGGTTAAAATGTAGCCTATGTTCTTTCTCAGGGTCTAAAGATTGTCTGTGCCAAATTTCACGAAAATCGGTTGAGAGGTTTAAGCGGGAAAGCGTAACAGACAGACAGACAGACAGAGTTACTTTTGCATTTATAATATTAGTATGGATTATTTTTAACTTTTAAGTTTGATATTTTTTAAAAGCATGTTTTTTTAGTTTTTTAAACTATATTTATTTTCAACTATTTAGTTCAATATTAAAAAAAAAAAAAAAAAAAGAACGAAGGAACGTATTGAAAACGGTGAGACATTTTACAGTAATGAGCCGCTCACTAGTAGTCCAAAGAGTTAGAGACGGACAAAGAAACAAACAAGCAAGCAAGCAAACAAACAACCAAGCAAACATACAAGTGAAGCTGATAAAAAGCATGTAAAAAGATTTAACAATTTATAAATTTCAGAATAAAAGCAAATTTGCAAATGAATGATGTGTGTGTGTGTGTGTGTGTGTGTGTGATTATGAACCCATTTGAAGGACTCAAAGTTTCGTTCCTAATTTATTACTGAATTAAACATTAAGTAGTTACCCTAATTTACAAACTTACACATCGGTATCCTGATTAATGATCAACGTGTCCTGTGACACATAGGCCTCCTCCAGCTTTTTCCAGTCGTTCCTGTCTTTGCTTTTCTTGACCATATAGATTTTTTATATCGTCCATCTATCTTTTTGCCTGCCTGCCTCTTTTTCTTGTACCATCGCGTGCCACTCCGTTATGATTTTGGTCCATTTTATTCTGCTATCTCTTGTCATACGTCTTACCCATCTCCATTCCAACTGTTTTACTTTCTTTACTATGTCTTCCACCTTAGTTATGGATTGTATATCTTCTGATCTCATGTGGTCTCTTTTTGTGAAGACTATGATGCTTCTTTCCCTCTGCATAGTCTCAGTCTAAGAAAATGTTTTTGGCTCAGTGCCCAAGTTTAGCATCCAACTAGCCATGCCTGACATATTCTTTCCTACTAACCATACATAAATACGAAAATTTGTGAAGATGTATGGATAAATGGATATTTGTTACTGTTTCACACAAAAACTACAGAACGGATTTGGACGATTCTTATCACGATATTCCCACGGAATCAAAATTTATACGAGTGAAACCACAGGATGCAGCTACTATTATAAATACAAAAGTTTGTGAGGATGTATGTATGAATGTAAAAAGAGTAACAAAAATGCATAACTCTTTCACGCAAAAACTATTAAATTTCTCGGTGGTAGGCCATAATATTGGCTGCGGCAGAAGTTACCACCCACCAGATAAAGTCTTGCCGCCAAGCGACCCGTAGTGTTCCGGCATGACGTCTGGTGAAGCAGTACGGAGGACGGGTCTGAGCGGTTGTGTTGCGATGTGTGCCGGATACGATGCGTCAAGTGTTGTTGTGTCGGCAGTTTAGTAGTGGAGGGTCTCCCCATCAATCTCTCTCTGGCGCAGTATCATTGGTCGTGTTGTTGGGTTTAACATTTCATTACCTCGCTCAACTACCGTCTTCCTGAATAGGCTTAATAAACTAGTGCGCTTTACCATCAACGATTACATCACTGCTTACCATCAAGCGGGATTGCAATCCCGTGCCAGTCCCAGTGCGTGTTGTAGTTTATAATTACATATAAAACGGGTTTGGATGAAATTTGCCTCACATATAGGTAGTTTATTTCCAAAAAAAATAATGAGACAGGACTTTTTATCCCCATATTCCCACAGGATCGAAACTTATGCGACCAAAACCACGAGGCGTAGCTAGTTCATTTAATAAATTCCAGCTCCTTTCATTTAAACAGATTAAAATAATTTCAACCAATAGAAAATTCCTGAATAGAACTCTTCAGACATTTACTTGTTACGCCTACAGAGCTCTGACAATGAGTACAATTATCTATCTGCTTGTTTCAACTTAGAACAGTTAATAATAATAATTCAAGCCTGTCTTGGACAATGCCTGAACACAAGTAATATTACATCTTCATTTGCTTTAGTTTTCCTTTGACTAATAAATTGAATTGTCTAGAAATATTATTTGAACCCTTTATTAAATTGCTGTATATTAAAGTTACCAATATTTAAGCAAAAACGAAAAAGTCGTGGTGGCCTAGTGGTTAAAACACCAGCCTCTCAAGTATGAGTGCGCGGGTTTGATTCCAGGTCAGGCAAGTATCAATGCCACTTTTCTAAAGTTATATGTTCTTTCTAAGTATATCTTGGACACCAATGACTGAAGGCGAAGGAAAACATCTTGAGGAAACCGTGACTTTAAGTCTGAAATCGCCAACCCGCATTGAGCAAGCGAGGTGATTACGCTCAATCCTTCTCTGTATGAGAAGAGACCTGTGCCCAGCAGTGGGACGATAAAAAAAAAGTTTCATGATGAAGATGATGATAATGAAGCAAAAACGAAAATGATCGTAATATGAAAATTGTAACATTTTTTTGTATTAAAATCATTTTGATCTACCCTCAATATTATTTTTGTAATTAGAACTGCTAGCAGACGTCGTAACGACTTTAATTCATTCGTTAATTTCCATTCACTCTCTTGGTTAGCGAAGGATGAGGGTGACTTAAATCGGCATTACCAGACCCGACTGCTAAAGCCTTGTGATGTTCGCGAGTACGTTTTGTAATTACGCGGCTTAAACAGATTGCTTCGGTTAATCGGAACGAACGATTTGATTATAGACTCTCGGTCTTGAGGTCCTATTCTGAGATGTTTATTTGTGTT
This sequence comes from Sesamia nonagrioides, assembly GCA_017933935.1. NCBI lineage: Eukaryota > Metazoa > Arthropoda > Insecta > Lepidoptera > Noctuidae > Sesamia > Sesamia nonagrioides. Next base: position 440,825 of record JADWQK010001242.1, read on the forward strand.
TTTTCTTCTATAGAAAGAAGATTTATTTTGAATAAGATTTAACTAGTAAGCACTGAGGGATAAATTTTGGAATTTTAAAAACGTTTAATCTGTCAAAAATACTTAAAATTTCCATATATTTTGACATTGCTCGGACCACGAGATAGACGACAATGTAATTTAAAACATTCTTCCTCTTATTCCTCGATTCCATACATTTTTCAGTCTTAATTTCACTTAATTTTAATCATGGATTATGAATAAACACCACAGTGCTTAAGGCGTTTATTCATAAATGATGATTAAAGTTAAGTGAAGGACAAACGTCTTAAATGTATGGTTAAACAACCGCTAATCACTAGTTAACTTTAAGCAGCGTTTAACGAATAAGGGAGTCTAAATCTAGTCACAGCCACTCGACTATAAACGTTTTATATTTTTATATTCCAAGAATTATGTTAGCATTGTATCATTGACGGTGTTATATTGTATTGTATGTCGTGGTGGCTTAGTGGTTAAAACACCAGCCTCTCAAGTATGAGTGTTCGGGTTCGATTCCAGGTCAGGCAAGTACCAATGTAACTTTTCTTAGTTATATGTAAGTTCTAAGTATATCTTGGACACTAATGACTGATTAAAAGGTGATGGAAAACATCTTGAGGAAACCTGGGCCTATAGCCAATGTAACATCGCTTCGTAGCGAAGCGAAATCGAGTACTAAACCAACCAATGGCGGGAACGATTGACCACGTGATTTATCGCATCGCGTAGTCAATCGTTTTCGTTCGGTTTCGCTGGACTTTAAGTCTGAAATCGCCAACCCGCATTGAACAAGCGTGGTGATTACGCTTAATCCTTCTCTGTATGAGAGGAGACCTGTGCCCAGCAGTGGGACGATAACGGTTGATGATGATGATGATGAGTGTATCATTCTGCTACATTTGAGACTCTTTCAGAGAAAAGAGAATATAAAAAAATATAGGTAAGTAGCTTCATTTATTACCCGGATAATATTGATAACGTAATGAATGATATCGGCATTTTCCGACGGGTTAAAGTTTGTAAACTTGAGTGAACCAGTGATGCGCAAAATCTATTTATAATAATCTATCAATACGTTGAGATGCTGCGTCATAATCGTCAATTAATCTTAGTGTTGACAGTTCTAAATAAAAATGAAAATTATTTTAAAAACTGATCTGGATTTGGTAATTTCTAATGAATTCAAATCGGGTATACTACTTCGGTACCTAAGTACTAGTATAGTATAGTAGACTGCAAATTAAGGGTAACACCTTGACCTGGGCTATTGTAGGACTGCGTTTTAATACTATGGGCTCAGGTCTGAAATAAAAGTTTGTATTCTATTCTATTCTAATACAATAAGAGGCCAGGACCCTAATTCCATAACGCACTATTACTATCATCATCATCATCATCATCATCATTTCAGCCGAAAGACGGCCACTGCTGGACATAGGCCTCCCCCAAGGTTCTCCACGATGACCTGTCCTGCGCCTCCCGCATCCAGCGGTTGCTCGCGACTTTCACCAGGTCATCGGTCCCCCTTGTCGGAGGCCTACCCACGCTGCGTCTTCCGGTGCGTGGTCGCCACTCGAGAACCCGTCGGCCCCATCGGGCATCGGTCCTACGGGCAATGCGCTCAGCCCCTTGCCACTTTAGTGTTGCAATTCTTCGGGCTATGTCGGTTACTCTCGTTCTTCTTTGGATCACCTCATTCCTGATTCGATTGCGCAGTGAAACCCCAGGCATAGCCCTGTCCATTGCCCTTTGAGTGACTTTGAACCTTTTTATAAGGCCTATTGTTAGCGACCACGTGTCAATTCCATAACTCATTACTGGCAGCACACACTGGTCTAAGACTTTTGTCTTGAGACACTGCGGTATTTCGGACGAGAAGATTCTACGTAGCTTCGAGTACTATCAGTTGGAATCATTTTGAAGCTTATTGCTAGTCTATTGGTCCATATGGTCCATATGTTCGAAAATTGTCCCTACAAATAACGTAATGAATGTTGTTTAACTGTCAAAACGAAACTCATTGCGCACTACTGACAGTGTGTTACGTAATTATTCACAGGTTATAATGGTTTCGTTACTACTGATACGTAGCTTAGACTATGTAGACAGATTCTTAAATCTAATTTATCCTAATTTATTTGGAAGCGACAGAAATGATTACACGTTGGATGATATAATCTTATTTGGCTAACCATTTTGCATTTGTTGTACATCTACACAAGGATACGGACATGCAAATTGTGACCATCAAATCAGTACATGACCAGGAATATTTAGTCGGTTGTCCAAAATAAATTATTAATCGTTTGTTTTATAAAAATGTTGAGTACCTACAAAATTTATCTATAGTAGGTATAAGTAATTTTTAGGTATTAAACTTTTATGTAATCTAATATAATGATCACCAGATACGGGCGTTAATTCCACATAATATTTTGATACTCGTAAGGTAATCAAAAATTATACCTCCATTGAACGCTGTTCCGTTGCCCTAGAATCAAATGTTATATAGATTTTTTTTTATGATACGCAGTGATACAATCGTTGATGGTAAAGCGCGCTACTTTATTAAGAGCCCAATCATCCAAAAAAACTGAGCGAATAGGAAGGAAGACGGCAGTTGAGCGACGTGATGCAATGCTAAACGAAACAACACGACCAACGATGCTGCGCCAGAAGGAGATTAATCTGGAGACCCTCCACGACCGACACAACAACATTTGGCGCATTATACCTGGCACACATCGCAACACAACACATCTGCTCAGATCCGTCCACCGTACGGCTTCACCAGACATCATGCCGGAACACTACGAATCGCTTGGCGGCAAGACTTTGTCTGGTGGGTTGTAACTTCTGCCGTCAGCCGATGTTATGGCCTACCACCGAGAAAACATATCAAAAAGCGTAAATTTGTAATTACATTTCTACTAATTTGTAGTTAAATTTCGGTGCGTGAGTCCAACTACAATATCATCACAGGGCGTTCATAATAATGTACCTATTGAATCCTTGTTAACATGTTGCCCGAAGGATATCTCCTGTATAACCTTAAAACTTCAATACAAGTATTCGTTTGAAAATCTAAATAATTGATTCTAAACTATGGAAGCACCACCAAACCCACCCTTTGTAAGTTATCCCTAAATGAAATAAATCTATAAAATAAATTCCCTTATTACAGAATAAGGCCCGCGGCGTATCGCGCTCTCTCGTTAGCACCTCTCGACCTGTTAATACGACACTCGACAGTGAGCGATGCGACGATTGCCTACCACTCACCACTTTGCCTAACATTTATCTACGAGTATCTTACTCGACACCCGATGAGATTTCAGCGAAATTTGTGGAATGAATTTGAATTTTTGCGTTTAGATCTTACAATTTGCGTAAGATTGCCATTTTTATGTACCGAATCAAATATAAATTTATTTTATGGTTATGTAGCTACAGTTTTGTGATGACCATACCAGTGTACCAGAAAGTTTTTACCGGTTTTTCTGGCAGGTGCCGCTAGCCGTCAGTATGGAATTAAATTATTTGACATGTCATTTTATTCTACTTAGCCTCCGTGGCGTAGCGATAGTGAACACGGCCGCTGCGCAAGGAGGCATGAAGATGAATATTTACACTGGTCTGGTCATGCTTCGGAAAGCACGTTAAGCCGTTGGTCTCGGGCTATACGAATATCTAATGGCAGTCGTTACGGGATGTTGGAGCCCTCAAAAGTCCAACAATTGGTCTAACTGCAATGCTTCGATATCGCCTTCGGGTTGTGGAGGTCAGACGGTAGTCGCTTCACGGAAAATATCGAAGTTTAGCCAAAATCAGCAGTTAGACTGGTAAAGCGGACCCCAGGGTCCAAAAAGCTGAATCATTTAAAATCCGGTAAAAACTTTACGGTACACCTATGTAAACATCCACATTTAGTTAGTTATGTTTTGATCCTATGTGATAGGCTGGGCACAAAGCCAGAGTCCAAATTCCTACTGCAAAAATCCAGATGGAAAAACCATATAATACGATTCCTGACTTGATGGTTTAGAGCACCAAGTCAGTAAATTTATTATGTATTTGGTGGTTTAGACCACCAATTCAGTAAATGTATATTTGATTTAAGCGCATCTGCTGAGCAATGAGGCCAAGGGTTAGCCTTTGGCCTCACTGCGGCAATTTCAGTTGCACTATAACACGATAACTATGATCTTGTCTGCATTACAAGATAGGTTATGTATATTACTTTCGTTTCGAAACAGTATTTCAAGTAAAATAAATTTCAACTTAATTTTAATAAGTTGATTTTAGTGACTAGCACTGAAAATTAAAAGGTTTAAAAATGTGTAAGTTGTAGCGTAAACTTAAATTTATGTTGTAGAAATTTAAGTCATTTTTACATAAACTCATATTTCCGAAAAACATGTTAAAATATGTATAGTTGTTAAAGTAAAACATCACCTAACATTATGTCAAAAAGGTCAGCATAAAAATAAAACTATAGAATTCACGACAGCTTTTAGTAAAGCTTGTATTACGAACCCCCTTTGTCCGCTCAGACTGTATACATAACATTCCTAAACAGCATTCAGTGAGCTCTAATAAAGCTTTCCTTTATGCTCTATGTGTAGGTGCCTAAGGCCTAAAGGTTCGTTTACATTTACAATTGAACAGCAACTACAATTTTAACCTTACCACAGTAGAGACAGAACAGTAGATTATCTAAGGCCGCCCGCAGAGTTATTTGCTTACTCTTGCGTTGAACCACAGCCCGTACTGCCCCTATGTTATTCCAAGCTATATTATGCCAGCATGTGCGTGAAATCGCGTACCGACACGGTGCACGGCGCGCACGCAATCTTTCAAACCGAGAACGGCTCGTTTCTATGAAGATGTTTTACTGTCTGTCTACTGTGACCTTACGGTGTATCTGCACCGCTACGATGCGGATGAAGCGTCTCACATCCATTTATACCGCGTACATCGAAAGACTAGAACTATTGCCTATCCTACCACCCCATCCTCTTGCCCAAGGTCATTTTCCCGTCTGATACAAATTTAAGTTTCTTCAAGGCTAGAGTGAATAGACTCATAATAAACTAGTGCGCTTTACCATCAAAGATTTCATCACAGCTTACCATCAGGCCAAATCGCGGTCAAGCACTATAACATTAAAGAGAAAAACCGTTTGCTAGCTCATTTCGCTGTGACAATATACTTACCGGTAGCGTAAATAGTCAGATATCGACTATTAAAATATGCATCACTTTTACCCACAAGGCCTGCCACTTTTGAGTATTTGCACGAGTTGCTTGTCACTTCCTCTTCAGGCGACCTATGAACAGGTCCCAGAGGCAGTTATCAGGAAGCCAGTTCTCGTTTTTCTATATCTATAGCCGAGAATACTTTCTCGTTTTTTTTTTTAAATTATGAACTAATGTTTGACTGCACTCCCGCCTCGTAAGCAGTGGTGCAATTCAACAAGATTACTTCGCTAATTACTGTTATTAGATATTCCATGTGAGTTTTCTTAGTAGCAGCCCGAAATCTGATATGTGATAGCTTGAGCTGAGCTGTGATGGCTTATCCGCTATTATTTTAAGTATAGCTCTAACTGCCTTACCCTTCGGAGATTACAGACATTCATTATCCATTACTGAGCAATAATGTCCCAAAAATAGCCCTATGTGAAGGTAGCTTAACATATTGATCGTGTATATTCGTGCAACAGGTATTCGATTGCCGGCAAGTGACAACTACGAGCGGCATGTTCGAAGCGCTTTGCAATCACATAAAATACAGCACCAACAAAGGGAATATTAGGTGAGAACATTTCATTATTAGTATAGTGCTGCATTCTTCTATTATTCTCGAGTTTATTGTTTTTTTTTCTTATTTGATTGAACTAAAATACTATTTTTTACATTATTGCTACCCTTATTGTGATACACAGTCACCTAGCAGGTGTTATAATTGCATTTGATAAAAAAAACATAATATTTTTTTCCAACAGGTCAGCCATGACGGTATTTCCTCAACGAACAGATATACAGCATGACTACAGGATATGGAACAGCCAGCTCATCAGCTACGCCGGGTACCGACAGCCAAACGGTACCGTACTGGGTGACCCTATGCACTGCGAGTTTACTGAGGTGAGCGCGTATCATCATCATCATCAGCCTGAAGCTGTCCACTGCTGGACATGTCCTCTCCAGTTTCACGCCATTCAACTCGATTCTCAGCAATTCTCATCCTGATACTACCAACCATCCTGCGAAGATCGTCGCCTAGTCTGAAGGCCCTTACGTTTACCTATTCGCGATCTCCACTCTAGACGTCAGCACATATGTAAAGAAAACTCCGTCCGACCCAAAAGGATAATAAATGTTAGGTATACACATGACCAAATAAAATATCAAATTTTATAATGAATTTTGAAATAATATTTTTTTTTCCGCGAATTAATTCCAACTTTCCCAAAATATTGGTCAATTTAAAAAAAAAAGTGACAACATCATTTATTGACGGAGCGAACAGCGATGCGACCACGTGCCGCCTGCCCTGCCCCCCTTTACCTGCGCATGTATGCTTAACGTGTTGCCTACCGCAAATGCTTTAAGTTACCTCGCTTTTTCGAAATAATATTTATTTTTAGGGAGATTTTGTTTAAGTTTAGCCCGGCTTTGTAGGCATTATTAGAATCAGTTAAAGATACCTAACAATACCCTCAAGGATCGGACAGAGTTTTCTTTACATATTGTCTAAACAAACATTATTCTTAGGGAAGCTACTTATAGTCAATTTGTATTCAGTGATGCCAAATGTCTTGCATTTGTTTAAAAAATTGCAACTGATAGAAGTATAGAAATGCTTTGGCCTTTTCATAACCGAAATACCTGCAGAATTTCTACTTAACAAAATTCATTCATTCATTAAATCATTGACAGATAACACAGACTAACCAGCCATCTAGATGGCTGGTTAGTCTGTGTTATTTGTAAACGAACTTTTAATTTTTTTAATTTTATAACGAAAGTAAGCCTCAAGGAGAGGTTTTTGAAAATATATCAGCTTAAGGGGGATTATAGGTGACAGGTTTCATAAGGACCTATACCTGTCAGGGCCATGCATTATTCGAGAGGATACCGTGGTCACTGACCTACAGGTATGTGAAGGAATACGGGTGATTTTTAGTTAGTAAAAGTGCGACAGTGCCGCCCCTTTTTTTTTTTTGAATGGGTAAACATCAAAGAACCACTTCATTCCGTACTTCATTTAGGTCCGTATTTTTGCCGATGACGAGGAAGACATCTAAGTCTTATCTAGGATGAAAATAAGTAATAAATAAACTCACAAGAGACCAAAAACATGTCATAATGAGCAAACCAAAATAGACAATAAAAAACATACTCCTTTACTACATTCTCGCCAAAGTTTCAGAACAAAAACCTATTTACTTAACAGACGAATAACTCCAAATCATTTCCATATTCCACCGTCTCTATAGTCATAATAATTTTTAACACTAAATCGTATCACATGATTGATGGTCATTCAAAAAAATTCAGTTATTGCAGCCGCTACAAATAAATCATTCAACAGCCGGCGTATCCCGTTCGGATGCACCTGATACATGCAAACAATACTAAAATTACACGTATAATACACAACATTGTTTACAAAACTATGTTTAGTGTTGAATTTGGTTAGGTTCTGTTTATTTTACAGTGACTGATTACGTGATTAAAACGGTCTTATGTAATAATATTGGTTATTTGCTTAGGATATCACAATTAGACTGCATATTTGTATCATGTAATCGCGTGTTCTATCACTGATGTAATTTGCAGAGAAGGCTTATTATGTAGAATTCGAAATGTAAAAATAACAACTACCTAGGTTTTGTCAAAGAATACAATGAAGCGAATTATACATATACACATTATAATAGTTTGAATATCAAGATTAAGGGGAAATGCGGTTACCTTTTTTTTACCCGCTATGGGCGCAGCGGAAAGGTGTGTCAGACTTTTACTGACCATAACTCACCCGTGTTCCTTCATTTACCTGTGCGCCAGGGCCACGGTTTCTCTTTTGACCAACCCGCAATCCTGGCTCAGGAATTGGTCTTCGTGGACCCCGTCACGATGCGCTGACATCTATTTGTGGCGAGCGTGAAACACAACTCGCCGTCGACCCGCCCCTGGTCCTTACCTGGCAGCGAGCTGCACACTGCTCACCGCAGGCCCGCACCTAAGGTGGTCGGGAGTCGTAATTTTAAGAATATTTCATTAGACGTCTAATTTACGTTTTGAACATTTTTTGATATTTGTGGCTTTAAAATTTTACACCGAAAAAAATCATTTTCATTCCACTTTAAAGGAATACTCTTTTTTTAAAGAGCCACCCTTAAGTAACTAACTAGATAGGTATATAACAAACAATGAACAATGGAAAAAATGCAAAGGATGCTTGGGCTGGTTGTAAGCACATACACGATGATCAAGCGTGGCGATCTTTGTACAAGGCTAGGTCGCTGTCCTGCTACGAAAGATGCACTTTATCAAAATGTGCATTTCTATCACATCAACTAGTTCCAATTAAAACACAATCCCACTTGTTTCTTTATAAATTAAATGTCTGATTCAAACACATGCGATCTCCAAGTTGACGCAATAAATATCGTTGCAGCTTTGTCTCAAGTTGGGGTGGAAGCCCCCAAAGACAGCGTGGGACATCTTGCCCCTTGTCCTGTCCGCTAATGGAAAGGACCCGGACTTCTTCGACATCCCCAGGGAACTTGTCATGGAGATACATATGACACACCCCACGTAAGTTGGCTATAATTACGTAGTTTCCGGTGTGCTTTTCGAAATATTACTTTTATAAATGATACAAAACTTTTTTTTTTTTTATTTGGCTCACCAACAATTGTTTACACCATAAAATATTAAATACATTCATCATAATACAGTACTTGTGTAAAAATCTGTTATAGGTAAGCACAGCATGCATTAAACTACTTGATTAAAGTTAAGATTATGATAAAGTAAATAACACATACAAATATGACATTGTGAAAATCGAATCAAGTTATACCAATTAAATTGGAAATTAATGAATAAATTAATACAGTGCTAAAATTGAGATTCAATTTAATGATAATAAAAAAGGAGTAAATCAATATTTTTTAAAACTATTTTTTTTTGAGTTTACTAATTGAGTCAGCGGTCAACCAGATCACTGCAAGTATTTAGTAATTACCATATGCGAGGGATAGGAGAGTTGGCCCCAAGCACCGTTCTAAGAAGTGGAGGATACAAAGGGGTTATTGGAGCACGTGGTGTCCTAGCGGGAACTCGGAGTTTTACCCGAATCAGCAACTGCGGACAATCAATTTTGAATCGTAGAATTTTAAGTAGATAAACGGAATCGAGTATATCCCTTCTTTTTTGTAAAGATACCATCTTAAAATGGGAGAGCCTGTCATTATACGGTCGTATTTTTTTAACTTTTTTTTTCCCCTCCTATTATGTTATGGGGCACTATTTTTCATTGAAACTTTTTTTTATTGATTGCGAAATAAATACAACAGCTTACATGAACGAAAAATTATAATTCTCAGTCACGAAAGCCCAGTAACAATTTCGAACACATTTTATTTACTTGCCTTTACTTTTATACCATAAATTATATATTTGTATGCTTCTTCTGATTATAAACTATAATAAAATAAGAATACATACCTTTTTATCCTCAAAAATGTACCAAAAATACGCAAAAACACAAGAACACCGAAATTTTGGTTCACCACTTCCAAAGACAAACTTTGTACACAGTTTTTTTACTGGCTTGAGTAGGTACAGGGTCCCGGTATTAAATTCAAGAGCAATATTTTCTCCTTTTCTTTCTCATAGACATCACATATCAAGAAAAAGACAAAACATTATTATAACTCGATATTTGACTTGGTTAAATAGGGCACACATGTGTTCACGTCCCGAGCGGAAGGGGTAAAGTATAATCTTAGTCTTGCTACGACGAAGACAAGTGATTGTTGCATGATTTAATTCCCCCATCTCCGTTACACCATCGGATTACCCGTCGTACGGCGACTTTCTACCCTGACGTTGTTAACACCACTAAAATCCAGACGAAGCGTTTCACTTCCTCTTTTATTCCGCGTACATCGAATGACTGGAACAATTTGCCAGCGGCGGTGATTCCATCTCACTACAATTTGAGTGTCTTCAAGGCTAGAGTGAATAGGCTCTTAATAAACTAGCGCGCTTTACCATCAACGATCGCATCACTGCTTACCATCAGGCGGGATTGCGGTCAAGCGCTAGTTTATAACTTAAAAAAAGTGACATTTCGTAGTACAAATCCCAGCATTTTCGAGGCCTTTTTATTACATTTTCCATATAGGGTATGAATGTCAATTGCCTATAGAATAAAACTCCTAGATCCCTAATATTCTTGACTTCCTGGATTGGACTTTGAGATATGTGGTACCTGGATAGCATTAATTAAGTTAGAAAGCAATACATATAATCGCTAATACGTCGCTCGCTGATAATGAACCACTTCATATACGTTTGTTTAGGTTTGCTTGGCAGAACTGCAGGAGTGATTCATTACGTGCAGTTAAAAGTGATTGTATTTGACAGCCTCCGTGGCGTAGCGGACGCGGCCGCTGCGCAAGGTGGCGCGGGTTCGATCCCCGCACAGTGCAAGTATTTGTATGCATGAATATGAATATTTGCACTGGTCTGGTCGTGCCTTGGAAAGCACGTGAAGCCGTTGGTCCCGGTTGCCATACGAACATGTAGTGGCAGTCGTTACGGGTTGTTGGAGCCCTAGAAAATCCAACAATTGGTCTAACTGCAATGCTTCGATGTCGCCTTCGGGTTGTGGAGGTCAGACGGCAGTCGCTTCACGGAAAATGTCGAAGTTTAGCGATATCAGCAGTTGGACTGGAAAAGCGGACCCCAGACTCCAAAGCTGAAAAGGCTTCGGATGCGACTGGATGATGGTGATGAAAAGTGATTGTATGTAGGTAAATGTTGTTATGTGAGCTTAGTACCTGGTTCTAATAAGATTAATTATATTTTTATATAGTAGACTAGCTGCGCCACGTGGTTTCACCCGCGTAGGTTTCATTATGTTTTTTTATATGCTCTGCTCCTATTGGTCGCAGCGTGATGTTAGCCTAAAGCCTTTCTGGATTAATGGGCTATCCAAAGCAAAAATAGTTTTTCTAATCGGACCAGTAGTTCCTGAGATTAGTGCGTTCAAACAAACAAACAAATAAACTCTTCAGTTTTATATATTAGTATAGATATAGGTAGATATGTTTTAAGTAGATATTAGAAGTCTGTGAATTTAAAAATGTTAACTGAGATGAAATTGTAATGATACAGTAATATAACCTAAAAGTTATTTTTGTAACAAAATAACTATCATATGAAATTTTTGTCTAGGAAAATAAATAAATTTTAAATAAAACTTACAAAAGGAAAAATAACAGTTTTCAACAACAACTACGCGCTTATTGAGGATTTTAATAAAATTTTTAAACATCCGGTACCATCTGCCACTATTCGTTTTATGGACAGAAATGTATTCATAAAATTCGCTAAAAATCTCATGCACTGAAATAATAAATGTGTAAAAGTGAGATAGAGGTTTTTAGGACAAATTTACGACACAGGTCGTTCATTGATCATCAACTAAATGGAAATTTTAGATGGAAAAACAAATCACGTGTACCTAGTTGGAAAGGATAAAATATTGGAACGAACTTCCTTAATGCACACTTGGCGAATGAGAGTTAGGCCGTTGCCTCGAATCTTGCGGGCAGCGGGGCGGCGGCGGCGGCGGCGAGTGAGCGGCAGGATCTTATCCATAAAATCAAACGGACCGGTTCTCGAAAACAGCGGCGCGGCAGCGCGGCGGTGGCGGGCAGCTAGCGGTGTACTTCTCGCGCTCGAACCTTGCGGGCAGCGAGCGGTGATCGAGCGTTAGGAATAAATTTGAATCAAAAAGATGTTGCCGCCATTGTTCAGACATTTCTTTCACGAATAAAAACAAATATCTCGTCGACACAATCGTGAACACAACACTACGCGGCTATAGTGACGCCGCTAGTTTTGAGAACGGGTCTTCGATGCCCGCTCGGCTCCCGCGCCGCCGTCGCGCGCCGCCGCGCCGCCCCGCTGCCCGCAAGATTCGAGGCAGCCTTAGAGCGATAAAAGCTTAACATTTTAACCTTCTAGACTTGCTTTTATACATGTGTCACAAGCAAGTATGTACTATTAGAATAGAATAATCTTTATTATGTACACCATATAGATTACAAAAACATAAATATAAAGATTTTACAAAGAGTGATACAATGGGCGGTCTTTTCGCTAAGAGCGATCTTTCACAGACAACCTTTGAATGGAATAGTAAGGGGAAGGAGAGAGAAATAATGTAGGTAGTCTACAGTGTACTATTTACATAGTTTATATAATAAATATGCACGTGAAGTGTATCATACTAGTCTAATAAATATATACATCTAATTAATAAACAGCCAGTTACGACATATTAAAATATAATCAGCCTATATAATGTTTCTTCTGCCGAGACACCAGCCTCCTCTCGATAAGAAGGAACGCGCCATAAACGATCACGCGACCCTAGTATGGGTTTCTATATAATATATCAAATGTCTTCAAATTTTTTAGGTAGCCTACAGTGTACTATTTACATAGTTTATATAATAAATATGCACGTTAAATGTATCATACTAGTCTAATAAATAAATTCATCTAATTAATAAAAAAAAAAAATACTGTTTTTCATTTAGTTACTCTCACACGTTTTTATTTACTTAATTGTGTATTATTTATTTAATATTCTCGTACAAAAGGAGCCACTGCAAGACCCAACTTTTAAAAAAATATGTATGATAAGAAGTAATTGGAATAGTTTACTAATTTTTACTGTTTAAAATGCTCTTGACATTTGTGGAGCTTCTCATTTCTCATTATTATTTATCAGAATGACTAGGTATATTATAAATACAGGTTGTTGCTTGCTATCGCTTTTTCGTTTACTTAAACTGGATTTTTAATTAAGATTTTTGTACCACATTATTTTATGCGTACACAGCGTGTTACGGAAAGTTTGAGGCAAGATTGGGTTCTAACAGGATAGTAAACTGAACAACTTTCTACATAAGACTAACACTATCATCTGCCTTGCCTTTACACAACTATGCAGTCAGCTTTCAATCTGACCGAATTCAGTTGAATACCAGCGACTGCCCATCTGTCCTCTACAAACCAGCACGGTCAAAGATCTTTGAATGGCATCCAGCCGGGACCAACAGCTTAACATGGCTTCCGAGCTCCCATTCTTTATTGGTCACCCATCCACAGACCAACCGTGGCAAGTATAGCTTGATCAACCTGTGCAGTTGTTATTATGAGTGCAAAACATCGACCTCTCAAGAGAATAATCAGTCGTCCCATACAAAACCTACCCTACACCTACTCGAACATTTAGGTCGAGTAGGTATTGAAGTTTGATGAATGACTGATATTTTCTCTTTGTGGTTCATTTTGACACATGCCATATTTTCCTTGACAAAAATTACTAGTAAAACTGTTGTTTACTTCAAGATTTCATACAATCCATACTAATATTACAAATGCGAAAGCATCTCTGTCTGCCTGTCTGTCCGGCTTTCACGCCAAAACTACTGAACCGATTGTAATGAAATTTGGTACACAGATAGTCTAGAGCCTGAAAAAGGACATAGGCTATAAAACATCCCGCTATGACCAATAGGAGCAGAGCAGGAATAAAAAATGTTGCGAAAACGGGAGAAAACGCGGACGAACATATTGCTCCCACTATTTTAACAGGCGCTTATTTTATATCAATTGAGCTCTTTCATTTTGAAGCTTACGCGGGTAAAACCGCGGGGCACAGCTAGTACAAAATAAATTCTGAGTATCTTCGTAAATATTATATTACAGCAGTATCAGAACTTTGTGAATAAGTTGGTGCAAGGAAATACCTTCATATTGCAGTTTCGTGTTTTGTAGCAAATCTGCTTTTCCGACATTGTATGTACTGTGAAGCTCTTTAACCATCTGGGTACCGGGAGAAATAAATTAAACCGTAAACCGTGCTTTAATTTTCACATACATACGTCTAATAAATATTCCATGACGTACCTACCTAGTTGCTACGTATTATACATCTTTCTCATTTAATCTTATACTTTCTTACTGTTTGTGGCAACAACTTATAACTAATTCATGGATGATTGCATGTAAGCACGAAATAGAGCTACGTACATACATACCTACTACATCTATAAAGCTAGCGACATACAGGAAATCCCATAGTATTATATACGAGTTCATGGTTAACTTTCAACCAGCTGGGCATAAAAATATGTATTTTTCCTCAAAAGCATACATAAATAAATTAAAAGTCTTGCAGGAAAATGTCTTACTCTATTAGAATTTCCTTACACAAATATTTTTTTTATCAAAAACATGACAACCGCCTGTAGTTACTTTTCATATAATTGCTGCTCACGATATAATTATATAAATGTTACGTTCCCAGGGAATAAAGCCAAAGTTGTTACTTCGGAAAACGCTTTTGAAGCACTTGAGATGTTATTAACACATTTCTGTACGGTTGCCCTTCCTTATAAGAAACCCTCAACCCTGCTTACAATACCCTAAGGAAGAAATGGGTCCATTCGCAGCTGTGGCTTCGCGGCAACTTCGGTATCTACGCTTACGATAATAATTTCCGAAAAAATGAAGTATTTTCTACAATACTTACAAACATGAGTGATTTTTTTCGACTCCTTTCTGTAATTTGAACTTGAATAAAAATTTTCACGACATTTATTTGCTGAGTCCTCCAGTTAACGTGTCATGCTCATTGGGTCGCATTTAAATTCCCATCGTGGATGCTTTAACATACTCCAGTCACGCGCATACACACCGAGACTCAGAACAAATAGAGTACAATACAAACATTTCTTTTAAAGATGCGGGAAGCACTAATTTGATAAAATAATAGTAATATTTATTTGCGAAAAACATGGTGTACAAAGCTGTTAAAATATGAAATGAGCTCATGTTTTGCTTAAAAATTAACCATGCAAAATTTTGATCAAATGTTACAGTTTGTGCTCCAAAAATTCTTACTTAACAGTATAAAAAAACATTTTCATTTAGCCAGTTATACAATTTCATTTTAAATAGTCTGCCATTTAGTTCTTTTAGTACAATTGGTAATTTATTAAATATACGTACTCACATACAGTTTTTATTGTATTTAGCACTTCTAGGTAGATCATCTAGAACTAGTCTATGTAGGTCACGCCGACTTCGTGAACATACTTCTTCCACTGTTTTGAATAGTTCTTTATATTTCTGTACAAACATACATGCTTAATATAGCTGTTTTACCGAGCTGTAGGTATATTAAAACTGCGATCGTGAAATTTTTCGTACTTCATTTGTCAAAATTTCTATGATATAGGTAGGTTATCTCGGTCTTAAAATTTGTTAAAGCGTAAATTAGTCTACAAAGTAAAGACTATGTCTTAAGAAGTACAATAGATTCATTCATACCACATTCCCAAGTTTGACACAAGAAGTTCAACATTTACTCCGATCCCGTCTTTACAACAATGTAAATACTTTTGAGTAACAATAGACGTATTTAAATTTACACAACGTTTAGCCTAAGGACTACATAGTTAGCAAAACTTAAATGGGGCCAGGAAAATACAATGAAACAAATTCGTCTTTGAACTTGTTTGGCCACGTATTTCCTATCCTATTTCTGTGATACATCGCCTTTCTAATGGACCATTTGGGAAATAGTAGAGAACAAAAATCCGAAGGGAATACAAATGGTTTGTTTGATATATAATGATGACAGTAAATATACACTTTTAAAAGCCTCTTTTCAAGAACAGTTTAACATGTATTTTGACAGATTTGCTAAGCACGCTTCTCTGAACGTTAAATGACCCATTTCCCACAGTAAGACCGTATTTTGGTTCGATATTTACCGATGTAGTTTGTGTTTATTATTCTACAGACCATATTGTACATACCAACGATGTAGGCACATTCAGAAAAGTTTTACTGTGTATGCAGAAAAGCGATACGAAAAATATATGGGAAAAATTAAACTTCTCCTTAATATTTTCCACAAACGAAACAGCAAGGAACCAACAAACTCTCAACTATAAATCTAACAATTGTTCTTGTGAAGCAAAAAACTCGATTTCTTCGGAAAGGTCGCAGATTTACGACAAAAACTATGTATAACACGGCAACACACGTCTTTCTTATTTTCTATCAGGAATTTATGCTAGCATAAAAAGGTCTGGGAATGCATATAAGTCGAGAAGTGGTCCTGCAAATATTCGATCCAGATTGCTATCGTAAAGCTGTGGTCCAGTGATCTCCAATCTTCGTTTATTGATCATAACTTGAGTCTATCCAATAATGAATTGATATTGATAATGTTAACAGGCGTTAATGTATCGTAAAGGAGCGTGATAAAATATTGTGACGAAGTTCGGCAATTCCTTGGCTGAAATCAATTTTAATATTAGCTATAAGGTATGAGGTTTATGGTCATAAAATATTTTTCTTTTCGTAAACTAGATAGAAACATATAAACAAACTTTTTCATTCTTTAGAGTAGACTCTTTTCGTCGAAAAGTGTCGCGATATATAGAAAAGCGTTTATTTTTGAAATAACCGAGGAAAGTTGTACCGACGGAGTAGTTTCAGAAACATACTGAAACCATCAAGCTAGATAAGGTAACACAAGGTATATATGTAGACATCCAAACCGACCTGTACACTTCCAACTTTGCCACAAAGTTTCCAATTGAAGTTAATTAAAGAATGGCCCATTAAGCTTTTGATGTAGCGATAATCCTAAGACTCGGCACAATACAACACCATTAGTACTTTCACGTTGTATTTTGCTTTGGGCTTTTACTGAAAACGGATATAAGAGTGCATTTCCTCTGTGTATTTTTATTCAGAAACAATGCAGGTAAAACTCTGTTTTTATGCTTTTAAATAAGGCATGTGTTTATAAATATATTTCATAGTAAACACCGTAGTGTAAAAGTTTGTCCCATTGTTACTTCCCACATAGCGGAAAAATGTTTATATACACTGACTCGGATGAAATCATTTTCAGTCGAATTCTGAGAAATCTGTGCAAACCTGCGTAATTAGCTGATGGAAAATAATGGAACATTTTAAATACGTAGGTGTATGACGTGACATTAAACAAAGAATGGCTTGAACAAAAAACACATTAATGGATAGTATTAATCTGTGTTGTATGTATGAGTTCGTGTGGCATACTTTGTGAAAATATATTATGAAACACGTTACAGGCCGAAAATCTGTCGCTTATCTCGGGATATCGGTAACTTTCAGTGGGTTGCAAAGGTCAGGATACAATGACAGTATAAAATATTGATACTCAAACACATCTGGTGGCTTCGGAACTCAAGGTCAATAAGAAATAGAATTGTAAAATTGTAATTTTATTCAAGATGCTAAGCCTATAGTATATTTTCATTTCTAGTTTATATTATTCCAAAAAAACAGCTTTTTGGAGATACGAATACATTTTAATAGTCGTATTTTTTTCTAATGTATATAATAATTATATAAAAATCAATTGCTGTGCGTTGGTCTCGAAAATGCTTTGACAGATTGTGAGTTAACTGTGAAAAATTAAAAAAAAGGAAGGACAGAAAATAAAATGTCAGTTTAGACCCGTCAAATTAGTGCCCTCCTGACGGCAACTGTATTTTTAGTCCCCATGTTTATAATCGCGTCTAAACTGGCTATGAACTATCTTAATTGGGAGTTTTTGCGGGAAGCTAAGATGAGTGCCACGCTCATTTTTCATTGGACTTTTAAATCATTTATAGTGTCGTTTACTAAATAAAAATGCGTGATTTATGTAGTAAAAAGTGCATTCAGTGAATAATTCATAAAGAACAGTGAAATATTGTAGCATAGTGGCCACATCATGGCTTTGTACCAAATCTTCTCAGTGTTCGGTCCGCGCGGCCGTCTTTTTCGACATGAAAAATACATTACGTGACATTGGCTAAATGCACAAACCGTGCGAAGCCATAAGAGAAAGAAAGAAGAACTTTTGAAGATTTTTATTTTACTTGACATTGGCACAAAGTCATAATTAGTGCCACACTACAAAAAAAAGTATCTTAATTTAACAAGATTAAACTAAAATGTTATTTTTTGTCCTTTTCTTAATGAAATGAAAAGAAAAAGATGCACTTAACTTAAAATTACTTTAGTTTGTGAACAATAGAATCGGTTCCAGTGTCTAATCTGTTACCCATTCACAGGCATAAATGGTTCGAAGAACTGAACCTTCGCTGGTATGCCTTGCCAGCTGTCGCCAACATGCGTTTCGACTGCGGTGGCATCGAGTTCACTGCCAATGCTTTCAACGGATGGTACATGAGCACTGAGATCGGCTGCAGGAACTTCTGCGATACTAACAGGCTTAACATGCTGGAGGTAAGATTAAAAGGCCCTTAATAACTTAATTGTTGAGCAAAAGCCTCACACTTACAAATTGCGAAACAATACTATTCTTGCCCTTTCCAAATACCTTCTACAGTCTGTCCTATTCGCGACTTTCATAAGAGGTTCTCATATAATCAAACCAAAAAAAAAATACGCCTATTTTCACATTTTTAGTCACTATAAGCAATGTGCTTCCGTAATTACATGGTTATGGTAAAAGTAAGTATTACATTGTCTTTTTTAGTTAGCCCAGTTTGTGTCTCACTCTTGTTCAATGGCCTCCTTATTTCTTCTAAATAACCGACTTAGGCTATCTCTGGCTGTGACATGAACTAGAATAAAAATCTAACGAAATATATATATTTTAAACTATCATTTAAGAACAATTCTCTCTCTGGAAGTAGTAGTTACATCTCGAGGGACTAACTTGCTATTTGAGTTAAGTGCTGAAAAGCTGGGAAAATCTGCTTTTACCGGTTTGCAAACGATTCATCTTTTAATGAGGTATTAATAGACCTACATAACTTATGTCTTTCGTTCTTTTCTTTAGAGTGAATACTACTTCAAGTCTTGATCAATTTCCCCTGTGGATAGATACCACAATTTTACCAATAACACGTGTAACAAATTATAGAAATTCGTTAATAAAATTATTTCACAATAATGGCGGATATCGCCAATGACAGTTGAAAAAACGGCCGCGTGAGCCGTCTACGAGGGAGATTTGATGCAAAGTCATGACGTGGGCACTATGCTGCGAGATTTCAATGTTCTTTATGAATTATTCACTGAATGCACTTTTTACTACATAAATCACGCGCTTTTATTTAGTAAACGACACTATAAATAATTTAAAAGTGTCGTTTACTAAATAAAAGCGCGCCTCCGTGGCGTAGCGGTAACGAACGCGGCCGTTGCGCAAGGAGGCGCGGGTTCGATCCCCGCACAGTGCAAATATTTGTATGCATGAATATGAATATTTGCACTGGTCTGGTCGTGCCTCGGAAAGCACGTTAAGCCGTTGGTCCCGGTTGCCATACGAACATTTAGTGGCAGTCGTTACGGGTTGTTGGAGCCCTCAAAAGTCTAACAATTGGTTTAACTGCAATGCTTAGATATCGCCTTCGGGTTGTGGAGGTCAGACGGCAGTCGCTTCACGGAAAATATCGAAGTTTAGCCAAAATCAGCAGTTAGACTGGTAAAGCGGACCCTAGACTCCAAAGCTGAAAAGCTACGGATGCGACTGGGATTAACGCTGAGATGATGATGATGATGACTATAAATAATTTGAAAGTCTAATGAAAAATGAGCGTGACATTCATCTTAGCTTTCCCGTCAAAACTCCTCCTTAACTTATGACAACAATATATAAATAATATGTTTAATAATATATATAATAATAAGTAATAATAAGTGTATAATAATAATATGTTTACCTTTACGGAATACAAAACATGTGGGATTCCCTGCTAACGTCATAACAATTCCGTCATCACAGTTGAACATTCCATAACAATTTCCACGAAACATTGATGTTAATCAAACTAAAATTAACTTATTGGCTAGCCACCGAACTACAACAATATCTAGCGTGAATCATACTGTAAAACAATTGTACACGAGATTTCACGTTTCATTTGCGCATACATACACAATACAAACGCAGTACGTTTGTATTTGAACTAAATGAATCAGAGCATGAGTAGGTAGTAGCATTATTTTCTAGACAATTGAATATAAACATCGATATTATTCTATCTCTCCTTACAAAGACTGAAAATAAATCAGTTTTTTTTTTCAAAATCTTCAACTTTTTATCGTCCCACTGCTGGGCACAGGTCTCCTGTCATACAGAGAAGGATAGAGATTTCTCTCGGTGGTAGGCAACAACATCAGCCGCCGGGAAAAGTTACCACCCACCAGACAAAGTCTTTCCGCCAAGCGATTCGTCGTGTTCCGGCATGATATCTGGTGAAGCCGTACGGAGGACGACGATCAACGATTGCATCACTGCTTACCATCAGGCGGGATTGCAGTCAAGCACTAGTTTATAACCAATAAAAAAAAATCTTTTATCTTCATAATGTTTTATAAAAAAATAATACGTAACTGATTTTGTTAATTATTTTTCATAAAGATAGCTATTTTATTCCAAGTAATACATACTGGCTATATTTTTATATATGGTATCTTACTAATTCCAAGCTGTCGAAATCACGGGCAGAAGCTTTGTCTAGTATATAATTAGTTCAGGTATTTGTTCAGTTGCTATAATATGAAAACGTTCTGCACAGACATCTTTTCGAAGAGTGAATGGAATTCTATATGAAAAAATATTTTAGAAAACTCTTCACGTATTCATTTGCTGTTTTCAACAAATAAGCTCTAAGTATGAGCATTCCTTAAACGACCAAACTTACAATAACGAAGAATACGCTCTGTTTTTAGGGTTCCGTAACCAAATGGCAAAAAAACGGAATCCTTATAGATTCGTCATGTTTGTCTGTCCGTCCTTATGTCACAGCCATTTTTAGCCGTAACTATAAGAGCTATACTGTTGAAACTTGGTAGGTAGATGTATTCTGTGAACCGCATTAAGATTTTGATGCAAAAATAAAAAAATAATAATAAATATTGAGGGCTCCCCATTATTAGAACTGAAACGCATTTTTTTTTTCATCAAACACATACGTGTGGGATATCTATGGATAGGGCTTCAAAAATGATATCGGGGTTTCTAAAATATTTTTTTTTCTAAACCGAATAGTTTGCGTGACAGACGCTTTCAAAGTGTAAAAAGTTGCCCCCCGCCTCTAACTTCTAAAATAAGAAAATGAAAAATGTAAAAAAAAACATATGATGTACATTACTATAAAAGCTACCAACGAAAGTTGTTTTGAACGAGATCTAGTAAGTAGTTTTTTTGAATACCTCGTAAATCGTAAACGGCTTATTACCGCGTAATCTTTCATACAAATAACTTAAATCCTTTAAATTCATAAATCAATGGTACGGAACCCTTTGTGCGTGAGTCCGACACGCACTTGGCCGGTTTTTTTTATTATACAAAGAAAATATGATAATGTAGGCATAGGATAATTTATGAGGTACTTACGAAATGTGGGAATATAATAAATATGTGACTCGTACAGTTTATAATTCTAAATCAACCTTTGCAATTTTCAGCCACAAACGTTCGCAGTCGTATGTGAACTGTGGTTGAAACTTTGGTCAAATGATTGACAACTAATTACCTGTCGGTCGATCTGGTAATGTTTTACACTAGGTGTTATGGCCGTACTGTTAAATTACAGGGTCATACATGCTTTGATATGGCTGTCAGTTAAATGATTTATCGTTGCCAAATGGATGCATTAATTACAACTGAAATGTGCAACCATTCTGTGCATGTTTTTAATTTAAATGTATTTTTCATTCATTTACTCATTATTGTATTTAATATGTAGGTACTTACTGCATGTTTTAAATAATAAAATAGATCAGCATTATAGCAAATCGTATATTGAGTAATAGTGTACAATTCACCTTTTATAGCAGTTTTCAGTTCCGGTCATCATCCAGCCCCATAAAGATTAGAGTTTGTGGGACTGTATGACGACCTCTAACACGTCGCTTTAAATAGTCCCATGGTGCTCAATTGGGATCATGTCGAGACTTCTTGATAGCTATTCCAATTGTCCATATGGCATTACATGTGCCTCCAAACATTAGAGTATATAATGATCAGCAGTTATTGATGGTATCCGAGACCCAGAAATAAACTCAAGTGCAATTTTGGCTGCATCGGAAAGGGTCTCCCTACCCGGTTCACGACCCAGCGCCGTAAATTATTTACACCATGCCTTCAATAGAGGAAGGTCTTCCATAGGCGTTAAATTTTTATCATTAAACAGGATCTCTGACTCGTCACTAAAGAGCACTTGTCTCCATTGCCTTTACCTCCGGCGTAAATGAGCCAGTAAGCTCTAATTTGCGCTCGCTGGCTTATGTAGTCTTAGTCCACGTTCCAATCACAGTACGAGCACTTACAGCTACTTTATGAAAGTCTCAAAGTCTCAAAGTGATCCTGGATCTGGACCGACGTTAGGTGACGATTTCTCAAATTGGTCGTAACAATAAATCGATCCAGTCGTTTTATTGTTACGCGAAATTGTGTTGCACGTGAACGATGAACATTATTAACATAATATTGCCCATTCTCTACGAACTGGTGGTTTACTCTTTGGGTGGAGTAGAGTACCTACTCACGATTTTCTGGCTTAAACCGAATTGAAGAAGAGCTGCTACTTCCTCCGAGGTATCTATAATTTCAAACCAAAAACGGTTGTTGCAGAATGTTTAAATTTTAACATAAAGAAATGAGGAACTTTTTCAATCTATAGATACAAAAACATCAAAATAATTGAAAACTATAATTTACAGATTCTGTATTGTTTAGGTTTCCTAAAACAATTACAGCCCTTCATTATTTTTCAAGATTACAAATTTAAATTTAGAACCATTTACATGTCAACTAAGCAAGTGCGTCATTTCTCTATAGTGCCCATCACTTCTTTGCGCACCTTTATTACAATTAGGCTTTTAGGGCCCCCTCTAAAAGCTAAACAGCTAAAAAAATATTGTTACTATAACTTGCTTGAAAATTGAACCAAGTGCGCAAGAGTTTGTTGATTTTTTTTAAATTACTATTCTTTATCTATTTTTCTTTGGGTATAAGTGTATTGGAAGTGATACTAATTTAATTTTCTTTCTGGTAGAAAGTAGCTCAGAAAATGGGCTTGGACACGAGGACACCAGTCAATCTTTGGAAGGATAAAGCCCTTGTGGAATGCAACGTTGCCGTTCTTCACAGTTTCCAACAGCACAATGCTACCATCGTTGACCATCATACTGCTTCTGAAAGCTTCATCAAGCATCTTGACAATGAGAACAGATTAAGGTAAGTAATTCTGAACTTTAGGTGAGACAATATAAAACACATTTTCTGTCACAAAGAATTAGGTGATGTCATTCAGCAACTACCTATGTAAGGACTGTAAATCAACTAACCACATAGACACTGTTACATGGCGGAAGATTTAAATTAAAGTGCTTGGCGTAGGTAATTAAAATACTTGGCTGAATTAAAATTGACACAACTAAAATCTTCTGTTATTGTTCGTTTATTACCTGGTAGTAGTACAAGCTACTATCAACATCTACTAAATACAGTACAGCTGGTAACAAAAAGCATAAAGCAATTGGCAAGTACTTTTAATAATCCACTTTAAGAACGATAATATATTCAAACGGATTTTCATTAAAAAAATAAATTATATTGTAAATAGATCAAAAGACAATTCAACATTTTCTGTGACCGATATATACAGGCGATAAGTGAGATAAAACATTTTTTTAACTGTTTTAGCAAAACATTGGTTATTACCTCTTTCCGGCTTCCGTAGTGGACCGTGTCCCACAAATTGCGTGGAATAAACAAATATTATCAGTTTAATGTCCTCGTTTGGACGAATGAACGTATTAAATATTTTGATTAGGAACCGAAGGGGTCAAAAGTGGCTCCAAATGGTTCGTATAAAAATACATACGGTGCTGCTTCGCCAACTTGGCTGACACGCTACCGCATGCCTATACCATCGCCTAGCTTCATAAAGAATAGAGGTAAACAAACCAATTTAGGGTTCTCACAACTCACGTTTTACAAATCTACTGTTATTTACACGATTATCGACTTTTATATGCTAACTATTTACTAATAATTCCTATTGCAGTATATTTCAATATAATCACTTTAATAACATGCATAATGACTTGGCATTTCGAAAAAAACATTAAAAAATCGACATTAATTTTACGTGATAGCCGTACAAAAAAAGAAAGATGGATGAAATCCAGGTATTAAACACATTTTGAGGAATTCAACCAATGAATAACATTGGTTGAATTGCTCAAAATCAAATTGAATTCAAACTCAAAATCAATTCCTTAAGTTGAGGCATTTGTCAATACAATTTTGCGTATTTTAATTACTTTCAAATCAACTACATAACACATGCATGTATTATAATGCATGTGTTCCAAGTACGGACTAAGTATAATATATATGTATAAAAATATTAACCTATTAGGAAATTAGCTTACTAGTATGTCATATTTCATTCAAATCAGTTAAGCGTTCTATGCAAATAATAAATAAACAAACAAAATCATAAATAACAAATTAAATATTAAGCCTGGTATCCTGTGAGTGTGGGAGGTACGAGTGACAGTAAGATCATAGCTGACCTATTTAGTGAACACTTTCGGGTGAGTTCACCACTTGGTCCTTCAAAGACGATGCCAAATGCGGATCCTATCATGATTGGTAACTTGTTTAAGTTAACTGTTAAGCAAGTGTATAATTAAAAAGACGTCCAGGGGCAAGTCACCAGGTCATGATGGGCTCAGCATTGAACATCTAAAGTATGCTGGCGTCCATTTATCACGCGTCCTGGCAATGTTCTACACGTTATGTCTAAGTCATTCATACCTGCCCAATGACCTCATGCGAACTATTGTGGTGCCAATTATAAAAAATAAAACGGGTCACTTGTCTTATATGGGCAATTACAGGCCTATATCATTGGCGACAGTAGTGGCGAAGGTGCTGGATGCTGTGCTTGATTCAGAGCTCGAAAAACATCTTGATATACATGATGCTCAGTTCGGGTTCCGGCCCGGACTTTCTTCCGAAAGTGCCATTCTAACTCTTAAGCACACCGTTCAGTACTATACACAGAGAAGTACACCTGTATATGCATGTTTCCTCGACCTGTCAAAAGCTTTTGACCTGGTGTCTTATGACTTGCTATGGGAAAAGCTTGAGAAAACGAAAGTGCATACGCAGGTACAACGTCTCTTTCGCTACTGGTATGCTAATCAGACAAATAATGTTAGGTGGGCAGGTACACTGTTTGAAATGTACAGGTTGGAGTGTGGGACGAGACAAGGTCGGTTGACATCTCCCAAGCTCTTTAACCTGTATGTAAACGAGTTGCTGGTCGAGCTCGGCAGCACGCGTGTTGGATGCTAGGTTGATAATGTTTGTATTCATAATATCAGCTACGCTGACGACATGGTGCTGCTGAGCCCAGCTGTCGGTGCGATGAGACAGCTTTTACATGTTTGTGAGAGTTATGCGAAAAAACATGGTTTCATGTATAACTGCACGAAAAGTCAGTATTTGGTCTTTAGGTCTTCTGCTAAATGCCCATCTAGTGTGCCCAAATTGACACTAAATAATAATGAACTCAAGCAGGTAAGTCATTTTAAATATTTGGGACACTATGTTACCGAAGATCTTGATGACCAAATGGACATTGAAAGGGAGCGCAGGGCACTGGCGGTTAAGAATAGCATGCTGGCAAGCAGGTTTGCTCGTTGCAACGAGAATGTTAAAATCACTCTTTTTAAAGCGTTCTGCCAGACCTTTTACACGAGCAGTCTGTGGTTTTGCTATACACAGAGATCGCTCGGTGCCCTGCGAGTCCAATACAACAACGGTTTCAGGATGTTGCTCGGGTTGCCCCGTTTCTGTAGTGCATCTGGCATGTTCGCGGAAGCCCGTGTTGATGGCTTTCATGCCATTATACGCAAAAGAACCGCTTCCTTGCTGCGTAGAGTACGGGGTAGCACTAGCAGCATTTTGAAAGTATTCGCTGATAGGATGGACTCCAAAATAATGCAGTGTTTCATGCGCGTCCTAGAAAGACAGTAAGGAGTATCTGGCTCAGCTCGCGAATAATTTAATATTGTCTTACTTTTTATTACTACTAACATAAGCTTAATATTTTTGTAGTACTAACCGAATATACATACTGTCCGAAATAAATTATTATTATTATAAATATCTAAACAAATCAATTGTTTACATTAGTAGGCAGTAGAATTATTACTTTTATGAAAATCATCTATCTAGAAAAGGTAACATCCGCCTTTTAGGCGTAAACTACTCGTTGCCGAGCAACGGTTTATTTACCTCTATTCTTTATCGAATTTAGCCGACATATAGATTGCCACTCAATTGTAGTCTGTTTTTTGTGTGTGTTGTAATATATAGAATTTATTTTTCTATATATATCGTCATTTAGATTCTAAATTCCTGTTCTAAGATGTATATAAAGCATGAAATACTATCACAATTTAACGAACATATTTGACGTTATAATAAAATGTCCCGTATTGTACAATAGAGTCTATTAATTAAAACATTTTGACATTGTCGCGCCCGCTTGTAGTAAACAGATTGCGGAGGAGAAAACTAGACTTAATTACAACCAGACCCGCCTGATCATTAAGCTGTCGACACTAGAGCCTTGCAGATGGACTGGTTAGCTTAGACATGTGGTCGGAAGGACATGTAAACATCAATGTTTTGAACAATCGTGTGATTGTTTGGGTTTGCAGCTTCACTTTACTAGACGACTGTACCAGTGACGTCATCACGGACATTTATCAGTGTCTAAGATATTGTAAAATCATCCTCTTTGATACGGTTATGGTTTTTGTTATAGACGAGTAGGATATCGATAAATGTACTAAGTTTTTGCATCAGTTAAATTCAGGTTAGTGAACGTTAGGATAAAAAAAGACTATGATTGTTGCCTAACAGGTTTCGAGGTGACTCAAATCCATGATAATTACAAAAAAGCAAAGAGCTTTTAGAAGACTTTTTCTTCATTTATACCCATAATGGAATTGTTTAAGTATTCTGTGAACCAATGTACTTGCTACAGAGCTAGGACCCGATGAAATAAAGCTAGACATTTTAATTGGAACCAATTCATGGAATGGACAATCGGGAAATAATAGAGTCTTGGTTGTTAGATCTCAACACGCGTCCAATTAGAGCATTTCTAGGAAATTAAACTTATCCAATGGAGCATAAAATATTAATTGATTTTCGGGAGCAATTGGCGCATTTCATTGTGAGGTAGGGATACTGTGAGTTGGTTGGTAATGTTAATGCAATTGAATATGAAAAATAATTTAAAAACATACCTACGAATGTACGTAATAAAATGCAATAAATTAACTCGATTCAATTTTAAAACAAAACAAATATATTAACTACGGAAGCTAAACCAACTTACAATTATAAATCTTAGCGCGAATAAGTGCTGTCAACTGTCAACGCTGGTGGCGGAGCAAATTGAAACTAATTTATGGTGTGGTTAATTAACAAATGACTGTCTTGGGAAGTGATCAGAAACTCTCAGTAATTTTGTTTAAGAGCATCCATTCAGATGTAAACATTTTTTTATTTTTTATCTTTTTAAATGTCGCCCCGCACTTGGAATTTCTCCTGTATCGTGAGTGCGTTGACAAATATATAAAGTCAGATACACAAACAGCCAGACCCGGAATAATTACTTGTGGGTCAAACAAATATTTATTCCGTGCGGGAATTGAACTCGCGGCATGCGCAGCAACAACTGCGCCAACTGTGCAGTCGAAAATTAATCAAACTACCCATACAATAACCATAACAACCTAAATAACCTTCCCATCCTAATTAGTATTCCATCCAAAGGTTGCCTGTAAAAGATCCTCATAGCGATAATACCGGTCATTGTGTCACCCTTTGTAAAATCTTCATCTTTACCTACTGAAAGGAGATGTTTCAGAAATGTATGGAGCCTGGGCCAGCACATTTTACACTTAATACTAGTTATAGTTACGCTATAGTTAACTGTTTTTAATGTTAATTTCCTATATTTTGGCTTAGTTTTTATACAGATTAAATTTAACTCAGCCAAAGAGTGCAACACAACTACTAATAAATATGGTGGTCAGCAATAATCGAAATAAGATTTTGACAGTGACATTTGTTTTACGTGTCATGTATCTAAGGCTATCGTATCTATATTATCTACCATATGACTGCGAAAAAGACGAAACATGAATTCCGAACATACGGCCCATTAAATAAACACAATCAACTCAAATCAGCTCTCGACACGAACACAACGGAAAAATAGAACTGTCAAAGTCGCCAATCAAACGTCATAACCACTGTCATGGCTACTTTACTAAAGGGTTATCTCACTAAAAAACGATTTAAATAATTAATTATATATACTTGTATTTTTATTCAAATTAATTTTGTAGTATTTTTTATGAAAATCGTTTATTTTTTTCCTTTTTATCTATACAATATGTAAAGAAAACCCTGTCCGATCCGTGAAGGTATTGTTAAGTATCGATAACTGATTCTACTAATGCCCACAAAGACAGGCTAAACTTCAAAAAAAAAAAAAACCCCTAAAAAAATAAATATTATTTCGCAAAAAAAGGTAACTCAATACATGTGTGGTACACAACCCCTTCCGCGGGCGGCGGGGCGGGGCAGGGCACGCGGCACGTGTGACGTGGTCGCGTCGCTATTCGCTTATAATAATACCGGTGTTGTCACTTTTTTAAAAATTACCAAATTTCGGGGAAATTGGAATTAATTCCCGGGCAAAAAGGATTATTTCAAAATTCATTAGTATTGTTACTATGATGATTATGTAAAATTTTATATTATATTTGGTCAAGTGTTTACCTAACTTTTATTATCCTTATGGGTCGGACAGGGTTTTCTTTACATATTGTATAGCGTACATAGTGGTGGCCCAAAATGAAACATCTCCTTTATATGGTGTACATAATAAAGAGTATTCTATTCTATTCTATCAAAATCTACAACCAGGGGAGAAATTACGTACACAAATAAAACTTTATTTCCAGTTTTACTGTTTAAATTTTATACATTATTTTATCATAGAAATTGTAGGTACATATAAAGTTATAAACCCCTGACACCCAAGCTAAAATTAAACTAGTATAAGGGTGTCAGGACTTGGCTGTGGGTTGTTTGAGAGAGATTTCGTGATTCACCAGAGTAATTGCGTAACACACTATCAGCAGCAAAAAGGGTTTCATTTTGACAGTTTAACGCAGACATACTTTTCGAACACACGGAGCAAGGATAAGAAATATGCTTCGAAATGATTCCAACTGATTAATAATAGTGTGTTACGTAATTAGGGTGCTGGTGCACAGGCAAGTGAAGAAACACTTTTGCTGACTGAAACCCATCCAGGGTTTTTTTGACAGTTTCGGGTAGGTTGACCTGCTGTTGTCCGTACATATCTTAACAAAAATATACACAATGTATACAAAGTTATGAGTAGGTAATCTCGGCAAATGTAGCGTAGGACGCCCTTGGGCGAGATGGAGCGACGACATCAAAAAGGTGGCTGGTAGTGGCTGGCGGAGAACTGCCCAGGATAGGGCTTGTTGGCGTGCCATGGAAGAGGCCTATGTCCAGCAATGGACGAGTAGAGGCTGATGATGATGATGAGTCTGTGACGATACAGTTAGCGCAGTAGCTGAGCGATAGACTGCTGCGCTGTGTGTCGCGCGTTCGATCTCCGCACCGCAGTATAAAAATCATACAGTAGGTCGACGCCTTTGATCTCGTGTAAAATGCCGACATCGTCTAGATAGTAACGCATCGGCCAGGGTGGTCATAAATAAACAATATTTCTGAAATTATTTATTTATTGCAGATCAACATCGATAGCTGTTTTATATTTAATTAATTTGCTATTTTTACTAAGGAAACAACTCGTGACAGATTTGAGTTATTTAGATGGCATTTTCGTAACCAGCACCCCAATCCACCTCGGAATTAACACCCATATCATATTAATATACATTTAAATTGGCGTCCGCCATCTTGGATTTCAAAAAGGGTGGATTTTTCGTAACAAGCACCTCAATTATACTCAAAATTGACACTCATATCAAATTATAAAAAAAAATGACGTCCGCCATTTTGGATGTCAAAAAGGATGGCTTTTTCGCAAAATGTCAATTTTGAGTATAATTGGGGTGCTTATTTCAAATTATAAAACAAACACGCGTTAGCCCTTAATGATAGATACCGAGCTGCGAACATCGTTTTGTTCGCAGCTCGGGTGCCGCCTACCCGCGTCTCGTCCTTCACACCCCGCACGATTGCTCTGTCTAGACGTCTTCGTTGGACGACTGTATGATTTTCAGACTGTGTCCGCACGGAACAAATACAAATTTGCATGGTCTACAGCTAGTTGTTTCGGGTTTGATTGTTTGTGTATGTGAGTTTAAATGTTTGTAAACGCACCCACGATACAGGAGTAAATCCTAACGTGGGACAAAGTTTATTAAAAAAATAAAAACTATTACTTGTCAACATAATTCATTAATATATCAAGCGAGATCAACATCTCCAGTCAGAACAGGATTTGTTCATAAAAATCCCCATTGAAACAGTTATTAATCTTGTATCCAATGAATCATGGTATTATTTATACAAGCACAATTTGTCAGCATAAGAATCTTGTACACCGTAACTTTGATTTAGTTTAACCAATAAAAACTTTTTTACAAAAAAACAACCGACTTCTAAAAACCACTACAAAGTGAAAAATAACTAATTTCGGAAGTCGGTGTCTTTGGTTTTTGTATAGGTATTAGTTTTTGACACCGACTTCCGAAATTAGTTATTTTTCACTTTGTAGTGGTTTTTAGAAGTCGGTTGTTTTTTTGTAAAAAAGTTTTTATTTTACACTTTTTAGTTGTGAAAAGTAGGTACTACGTATTCAGTTACATCCGGTCAGACTGGAAGCTGACGCAAATATAGTTGGGAAATGACGTAATTTTGTTTACTTTAATTTTTACCCGTAATTGAAAGAAATCTCTCGACTGCCTATGGTCTTAATCATCAGATTTAGGTACTGCAGACCATTATTTTAACCCAATGGGTGCAAAGTTCTCATCAATATAAATGAATTAAAACCAAACACAAAGTAGCTACTGCAAACCGTTGAGGAGTTCCCGGAACTGGCCTTTGTCTTCATCATCAGAGCTCTTATGACAGTCAGATCCCATCTAGGTGTAAAGTTCTTATCAATACAAATTAATCAAGCCCAAACACAAGGTAGCTGCTGTGAATTGTTGAGGAGTTCCTTCGACTGTCTTCCGGATCCATCATCAGATCTACTCCAGACCTTTATCAAATTGTAGTGCTTTAAATACTTAATGAAAATACTAAGAAATGCACTATTCGCCCCTACGATTTTTGAAAGTTTCCCTTGATTTCTCTGGTCTTCCATCATCAGACCCTGATATCCTTATCATGGGACCACCTTGGGATTGTCTTCTTTCCAACAAAAAAAGAATTATCAAAATCGGTTCATAAACGACGAAGGTACGCGCGAACAAACATAAAAAAAAAAAAAAAGCATATATACGGTCGAATTGAGTAACCTCCTCCTTTTTGAAGTCGGTTAAATAAAAATGAAAATGTTCATAATCTACAACTCCTTTAACCAAAAAACTATTGACAAATTTATGAGTAGGTACTGTTTTAGTTGTAAACAGTGTTGTGTTTTGATCAGGACATACACATGAACTGAAGACTCTCCCTTTATTCATAAACGCTGCTTAAAGTTAACTAGTGATTAGCGATTGTTTATACGTACATTTTAGACATTTGCACGTCACTTAACTTTAATAATCGTTTATGAATAAACCCCTTAAACACTGTGGTGTTTATTCATAAAGGATGATTAAAGTTAAGTGACGTTAAAATGTCAAAAATGTATGGTTAAGGAATCGCTAATCACTAGTTAACTTTAAGCAGCGTTTATAATAATTTGTTTTATATATTTTTTTTATTTTATTTTTTTTATTTTATTAAAATTTTTATTACAAAAACCAACATTATAATGTGAAAAATAATTGATTTCGGAAGTCAGTATCTTTGGTTTTTGTATTTTCGTTTTTTGCCATCGATTTCCGAAATTAGTTATGTTTTACTTTGTTCTGTTTTGGAAGCCGGTTGTTTTTGTTTTTGGTTTAAGTTTTCTATTTTACTAAAGTAGTTTTTTTTTTGTAATCGTTTATACATTATGTTAAGAAAACCCTGTCCGATCCGTGAAGGTATTGTTAGGTAGGTATCTATAACTGATTCTACTAATGCCCACAAAACCGGGTTAAACTTAAAAAAAATCCCCCTAAAAAATAAATATTATTTCGCAAAAAGAGGTACCTAACTTTATACATGTGCGGTAAGGCACTCCATGCGCGGGCGACGGGGGGCAGTTCAGGCGGCCCGTGGTCGCATCGCTTATACCGTCAAAATGGTGTTGTCACTTTTTTTTAAATGAAGTACCTAGCAAATTTCGGGGAAGTTGGATTTATTTCGCGGGAAAAAAGGATTGTTTCAAAATTCATTAGTATTGTTACTATGATGATTACGTAAAATTTTATATTATATTTTTACATATTATATATTTTTTTCCGACCTTCGAAAGTTTATTGTTGAATGATAAACAATAAATTATTAACAAATTTGTCTATTGTAAATAGAAAAAAAGTTATGAACAATTTAAAAACAGCGTGTAACAAAAGGATGTGCCTGTAAATTGCCCAAATTATTTCGTGAGCTAATCGGGTCTAACTCAATTTGGGCATCCTCGGGTAGGTTCATGATTACATTACACAGTTTACGTGACAATTTCGAGGGTCTTCTGCGGTGCATCAAAATGATCAACATCACGCTGTTTTTCATTCTACCAGGAAATTAGGCACGATTTTTTTAAATGAGATTGTGATACATTTTGCAAAAATACCTTCCGAGCATGGTTTTTAGCCATAAAACCGAAACAACTCTTCATTCCTAAGATGATTGTACAATTAATAGTAGATTAGTAGCTAAGAGCTGTAAGGCATCAATGGTAGCTAGAGATATTTAGTAGTAAAAAATCCGGCATTACAAGAATAAACAATTATATGGTATGCCACCATACAACCGAACATCCTCAAAACTACATGGATAGACAGTGCCAATATGGGAAGGCAGACAATCACAACAGCTCTGCGACTTCGCTCCGGACACATACCCCTAAATAAATTTGCTTTTTTAATGGGTAAAGTCGAGTCACCAAATTGTGTGGAATGCAACGTGATTGAAGATGTTTACCACATAATCATGGAATGTGTCCGGAATGAGCCGGAAAGAAAAGATTTATTTAAAACTCTTGATAATATGTGCGAAACTGGGGTATGTAACAGCGTCCTTGCCGCTCCTACTTCGGAAGCAGCCAGGATGCTGTACAGGCTCGTGGATATTGGTATCCATCGCAGAGCTAATATATAAGAATTTAAGTTTTAATTGTACAGTAGTCAGTAAGGTTGACTTGTAACGATGAGGGTGACATAATCTGTATAGATTAAAACCCTCCATAAATAAATAAGAAAAAAAAAAAAAGAATAAACAATATTAAGTAAAAGTTTTCTATTTTCGCCTTTTTTAATCTTTTTTTTAAATATTTTTTTCAAGAAATTGAGCTTCGCCGTTCGATATTTAAAAATTGATGACTATTATACTCATAGGAATATAAGGCTGAATAGCGAAGCGACCTCTTTGGTCAATCAGCTGAATGCATGACATGCATGGATCATTTGGTCGTCTCCGTGGCGCAGCGGTCAACACGCCAGCCTGCGATGTGAAGGCCCCGGGTTCGATCCCCGGCCAGGTCATGATGGAAAACATCATTTCCTGATTGGCCTGGGTCTTGGATGTTTATCTATATATGTATCTATTATAAATATAGTGTCGTTGAGTTAGTATCCCATAACACAAGTCTCGAACTTACTTTGGGGCTAGCTTAATCTGTGTGATTTGTCCGTATATATTTATTTATTTATATTACCAATATGATGGTTAGATGTACGCGGGGCTTTTCTAGCTACATTAATATCCTAGAGTGCTAATTGGTCACCTACAAGTCCCATTTGGGGGTAATAAGGACCTACTTACCGAATACGACAGATGCAAAGTTACTTTTGTTATTAGCCCCCTCAGTAATTACAATCTTAATGATTTTGAAATATATAATATTAATAACCTATTATTAGTAATTGTCCCGTGTGGTACCAGACTTAGAATAGTAACATCCCATATCCTGCCGTGGGTGTCTTAAGAGGCGATTAAGGGAACTCTCACCAGGGAACCGGGCAGCAACGCTTCTTCTGTGGAATAAAAAAATTAACCAACCCGTCTGCCAAGCGTGTGGATTATGGCAACCCCACCGAAATGCCTTGGGGGCAGGCCTTTGTCCAGCAGTGAACCTCTATAGGCTGAAGAAGAAGAATAATCTATTGCTTCATAAGTAAAAAAAATATGTATGCTTACCAACATAAATAATGCAATGAATGTAATTGTTGGACTGTCAAAATGATATCCATTGCTATCGTTAATGTGTTACAAATTAAGTTCCTGATATTATCGCGTTATTGCCTTATTGTTGCTATTTTGAATTTTGTTCTCCTTTTAATTGATCAGCGGGGATCAAAATAAATCAATGTACGTATAGAAATCCAAAACGCAAATAAAAACATATTCTCATCAATAGTAACAATAATCTAATCTATTGATAATATTTTGCACGATCTATTACGCTATAAAACTAGTTGTTGCATAATACAAAAATCGTGAATTAATATGTATGTAGCTGTTAATGAAGCAAATTCCAAGCACAACTAATGTGCACGTAGGTTTAACATTATTTTCATCAACAACCTTTTTATCGTCCCACTGCTGGGCACAGGTCTGTTCTCATACAGAGAAGGATTGAGCGTAATCACCACGCTTGCTCAATGCGGGTTGGCGATTTCAGACTTAAAATCCAGGTTTCCTCAAGATGTTTTCCTTCACCTTCAGTCATTGGTGTCCAAGCTAGAATTAGAAAGTACATATAACTTTTAGAAAACTTGCATTGGTACTTGCCTGACCTGGAATCGAACCCGCGCACTCATACTTGAGAGGCTGGTGTTTTAACCACTAGGCCACCACGACTAACATTTATACACATTTACACGTAACATTATTTTAATCTAATCAAATTACAACGACATTTGTAATGTAAACAGCAATGCAATATCTATACACTTTCAACTTACTAACAAACTAACTTTTACCTACGGGTAACCCCTCATGGAGGTCGGAAATTATCCCGATAAAAGTTCTTCTAGTATGCGTTGTTCCAGGTTAAAAACTATTTGTATGCCAAATTTCATCGGAATCCGTTTTGCCATTTTTACGTGATAGATTAGATAACAAAGGTAGCGGACCCCGGGCTCCGACGCGAAAGCCGCGGATGCGACCGGGACTATACCTACGCTGAGATGATGATGATGAGATTAGATAACCAAGGTCCAAATATCCTAACAAGCAAAGTTTCACATTTTCAGAAGTAGGAAGTAGAAAAAACCTTTTTACAAAAAAATAGAAACCGACTTCAAAAAAACACTTAATGGGAAAAAATAATTTTACTTTAGCCATGGCTCTAGAAGTCGGTGTCTCGAGGTTTCCGTTGGTTAGCTCGTTTTTATTTCAGGCTTTTCAGTGTCTTAGTGGAAATTCGTTTTTTTTCACCTCATAACAATAGTGGCAGCCATAACCCATGTTAGAATAAGTTACTCATCACTTCGAAAAAAATGCCTATCCCAAAAACAGCTCAACCGATTTTAATGAAACTTATAGTATTCCCTAAGTTGAACAAATGGGTCGAATTGATAAGCTTCTTTTTTTTTTGAAGTCGGTTAATTGTGTTATTATAAATACAGTCGCGGGCAAAACCTACAAAATAAATATATGTTCTCCTACGAAATGGTAAACATAGCATTTTACGAGTAAAAGGGTTTTTATTTTAGAATATTACAATCTAGTAGGAAGATACTTCGACCCGTAACAGACAACGCATTCCAATTTGTCAAAGGAAGTCACGATCGTTTTGTCACCTTTGTTATTACCATCATGTTTCCGCAAAACACAATACAATACAAACGGCAAATCTATTTGTTTTTTGTATAACAATTAAAGAGTTACGTATAAATCAACAGGTCCGGCTGCCCAGCGGATTGGATCTGGATTGTCCCTCCGATGTCGTCATCAATAACTCCTGTGTTCCATCAAGAGATGGCTCTGTACTATTTGAAACCCTCTTACGAATATCAGGTTGCGTATAAATATTTAATGATAGAATGTGAAGTAAAAAGCTGACATTTAAAAGACTTGATGAGAATCGATTTTAAACCATGATAAAACAAATAGTACCTACTACAATTATATTATATTATATTTCGAGTAAAATTAATCATATGATATCAGGAACCCGCATGGAAGACGCATCAGTGGCAGAAACCAAAGCATCCGGACGACAAGAAACCCATCAATAGGAAGTTCCATTTCAAGCAAATAGCTCGAGCTGTTAAGTTTACCTCCAAACTGTTCGGACGGGCTCTGTCCAAGAGGATCAAAGCTACTGTCCTTTACGCAACCGAAACAGGCAAATCTGAGCAGTTTGCCAAGGAATTAGGAGTCGTATTTGGACACGCTTTCAATGCCCAAGTAAGTAAACAAGCAAGTCATGATACATTTTTTCCTTATCAATAATAAAATGAAATAAAAGCGTGCTTGTTCCAAGAACTGAGGTCACTTACAATGTGGTCGCGTTTTAGGTATGCTGCATGGTTGATTACGATATTACATGCATTGAGCACGAAGCTCTGTTGCTGATCGTGACATCGACATTTGGTAATGGAGATCCACCTGAAAATGGCGTCGTAAGTTAATCTGAATAATACAATAATAATCAAAATAAAAAACCATTTATTCAAATTAGGCTGAGAATCACTGAGAAGCATTTTTTGAATGTCAATATTATATACCTAAGACAGTCCTCCAAAACGCCCGCCCTTCGCCACTTCCTAGTGCTTTCACTAGAAAGAAGAAGTGGCGGAACAAACTCCCCAGCAGCAAAGCTGTCAGCTTATAGTGTTATGTATATACTTTTTATTTATACTCATACTTTTATATAATTCATTCATTTTTCTATATTTTTTGTTAATAAATTTATCTGGCTACCTCCTCCCCCTTTTCTTGTCGTGAAAAGAAATGAACAGACAACTTGTGCTGTAGGTACACAAGTTGTCTGTTCATTTAAAAAAAAAAACACATGACTTTATATAACACCTATGTATAGTATACACGAATACAACATAAAATGAAATTATTTACCATATGTCAGCTAGCCACGCCAAAATACGAGCAAAGAAAAAACAATAATTAAAATGAAAATGTAAATAAGTAAAAACTTATTACCTACCTAAATAAAAGTCCCAGGTATAAAGGGCTTGACAGCACACATATTTATGCATTGTATAAAAGCAAATTATATGAACTCGTATAACGTGTCAGTAAACTAATTCTGGAGAAAGAACACACACATTGTCTTGAGTTAATAAAGGACAAAATAAAGTACATATATCCAATACATTTTTCTAATAAATGATGTTATTTAGGCTTTTGGAGAACATCTATGCGAGCTGTTGTTTGATGATCAAAACCGTGAAGATGGCTCTGGGTAAGATTGCTATTTGGATACTAAACATACATATAATATTTTGTCACAAAAGATTTAAAATAAACAAATTTTTACAGAACGCAAATGCTTACACCAAAATCATTTATAAAAGGTAACAGCCAAATCGAAACCAGCAATCCCAAGAAGCTGAACCGCTTAGAATCATTAAAAGGTAATAAATATGTTCTAATAATGAACAACAATATGAAATATTTGCAGACATTTGTTACGATAAATTAATAACCATTTTCAATTTAACAGGCAGTACCACAGACGCCACATCCATAGATAGCTTTGGTCCATTAAGCAACGTTCGTTTTGCGGTATTCGCTCTGGGTTCGAGCGCGTATCCGAATTTCTGTAACTTCGGTAAATACTTGGATAAGTTACTGGGCGACCTCGGAGGGGAACGAATCCATGACCTCGCTACCGGTGATGAAATGCGTGGCCAAGACCAGGCCTTCCGGAAGTGGGCCTCCAGTGTTTTCAACGTAAGTTGAAAATTACTCGTGACTAATTCATGCCGCCGCTACAATCTGTTCGTCACTGTTGGAATGATTGTTGAATGCTAAAATTGTAGGATGATGTGAGATGATAATTATAGTAATCTTCTAAAATTTGTAATATTTAAGTAATTAAGAGCGGACTCTAGCGGTGCTTTCTCTATACAAGCGTATTCCGCTGTTTTCTTCGCGGATAATGCTTTTAGAACAATGTTTTTTTTTTTCTACAATTTTACACCCTAATTATACACATATTCACGAAAAGTAACCCATTTTCACCGTGATGTTCAGACGACTATTAGACAAACGTAATAAGTTTTGACGAAAATAATAGAAGCATAGGTATACTTTTCCTCTAAATTTTATAAATTAAAAATATAAAACTAATTGAGATCTATCGTTTTTTGGTCAACGTTTTTGTATGTAAAAACAGTCTAAGCTGCAACTGTCCTTTTCGCACTTTACAGAGAGAGGTTGGAAGCAGCGACACGGTAATAGTTTCTTGAAATACCTATTTTCCAAATTCCTCGCGCACTAGAGTCCCCTCTTAAGTTTCGTGCTTAATAAATGATGAATGACAACAAAAAATAACTTTTCCCTTTATTCATAAACGTTGCTTGAAGTTAACTAGTGATTGGCGACTGTTTAATCATTCATTTTTTACGTTTGCACGTCACTTAACTTTAATCATCGTTTATGAATAAAGACCTTAAACACTATAGAATTTGTTTAAGCAACTTCTATCAATAGACGGGTTTACGTATAAAACACAATTCATGGTGTGTTGCCAATTAATAAATGTGTTAATACGAGGAGTAAAAAAAATTGCTTACATAATACTTATTAATATAACTATATACAAGTACTCTTCTAATTAGGTATCATGTGAAACCTTCTGTCTGGACGATGACGAAACATTACTAGAAGCTCACAGAGCCCTTGGAACTGTTGCTCTCAGTGAAGAGACTGTGCGCTTTGCAATCCCAGAAGTTCATCCACCAACCCTACAAGTTGCTCTACAAACAGCTCTGAACAAAAATTTCATAGAATGCACCGTGAAAGCTAACAAAGACTTGGCTCATGGCTTGTCTGAAAGATCTACCATATTCGTTGATATGGAACCAAAGGTAATAAATACTATTTCTCATTTCGTTATACAATATGTAAAGAAAACCCTGTCCGACCTAAAAGAATGATAAAGGTTAGGTTAACACATGACCAAATATATATGAAATTTTACATAATCATCATAGCAACAGTAGGTACTAATTAATTTTGTAATAATCTTTTTTTTCCGCGAATTAATTCCAGCTTCCCTAAAATTTGGTATTTTAAAAAAAAGTGACAACACCATTTTTGACGGTATTATTATGAGCAAATAGCGATGCGACCGCGTGCCCTGCCCCCCTTCGGCCGCGCATGTATCGCCTACCACACATGTATTAAGTTATTTTTTTTACGAAATAATATTTATTTTTTAGGGGGATCTTTTTTTTAAGTTTAGACCGACTTCACAAATCGGACAGGGTTTTCTATACATATTGTATATACATAGTAAAACAGTATGTAAATAATTTGAATTACAATCATACTTTTGCAGGTAGAGGTTAAATATGATCCCGGAGATCATGTAGGAATAATTGCGTGCAATCGCAAACAACTGGTAGATAGCATACTGGTTAGACTGAAGGATGTTGACGATTATGATGAGCCTTTACAGCTGCAAATTATGAAGGAAACCCATACATCGTGCGGTAAGTACACCTAGCATCACTACTTAATATAAAACAAAGTCGCTTCCTCTGTCCCTCTGTCCCTATGTATGCTTAAATCTTAAAAAATTACGCAACGAATTTTTAAGCAGTTTTTTTTAATAGATAGAGTGATTGAAGAGGAAGGTTTATATGTATAATGAAATCCATTAAATAGTAAGGAAATACTGTTATTTTTGAGGTTTATAATGTGATGTCTTGAATAAATATTTTTTTTCCTCTTACATTACAAACGCAGGCTGAACCCTACTTGGTTTATTAAAACAATGTACTAAGTATGATACACATTGAAAAGGTCAACAAAAACTCCGCGATGATATAGGTCTATCATCATCATCATCCCAGCGTTAATCCCAGTCGCATCCGAAGCCTTTTCAGCTTTTGGAGTCTGGGGTCCGCTTTACCAGTCCAACAGCTGATATGGCTAAACTTCGACATTTCCCGTGAAGCGACTGCCGTCTGACCTCCACAACCCGAAGGCGACATCGAAGCATTTCATCAATTGTTGGATTTTGAGGGCTCCAACAACCCATAACGACTGCCACTAGATGTTCGTATGGCAACCGGGACCAACGGCTTAACGTGCTTTGCGAGGCACGACCAGACCAGTGCAAATATTCATATTCATGCATACAAATACTTGCACTGTGCGGGGATCGAACCCGCGCCACCTTGCGCAGCGGCCGCATCCGCTACCGCTACGCCACGGACGCCACGGTCAATGATGATATAGGTCTATCTCTTAAGGATATCCCACAATAACATTTTTTGTCATTTACTTTTTACGACAAATTAAACAGCACAGCAGAGCCTTGAAGGATAAACGGTATTAATGCTTATCCTTAAAGTACATTGCTGATTTAATATAGATCTATATGGCCGTTTACAGCATATAATTTAAATGAACATATTATTAAAGATTTAAAAATTGCGGGACATGGCGTTTGCGGCGGTACCTACCTGCCGGGCAGCGGAAGAGGCGGGCCGCTATGTTTTTATATACAACGTCCATACTTTTTCTGTAGTGTATTTAGTATCAGCATTGCACCCGTGCGAAGCCGGAGCGGGTCACTAGTAAAATAATAAAATAACTATTGTTATTGCTTATTTAAAATAAAATATAGTGATATAAGAAATTCCTACAGGTCCGGTTAAATCTTGGGAGTCACATGAGAAACTCCCAGTCATGAGCGTTCGACAGCTATTCACTCGCTTCTTGGACATCACCACACCGCCTACCACTATCTTACTGCAATATCTAGCAACCACCTGCGAAAAAGAAGACGAGCGCAACCAACTTAACTCTCTTGCTACCGTAAGTATAATAAACACGGTGATACTTTTTATTAAAGAACTTCAGTCTTCTTCTTCTTCAGCCTGCCAAAAGAAGAAGAAGACTGACGTGCCACGTGACACTGCTGGACAAAGGCCTCCGCCAAGGCTCTCCATAATGTGCTTTTCATTGGGGGGTTTGCCATAATCCCCACGCTTGGCAGGCGGGTTGGAGATCTCCGTAATTTGTTATTCCAAAGGAGAAGCGTTGTTGCCCGCTTCCCTGGAGATGGTGTCCTTAGTCGCCTCTTACGACACCCACGGAAGGATATGGGTTGGTATTCGCAACCCAGTACCACAAGGAAAAAAACGAAAAAAACGTCAGTAAATTATCCTAATCACAATATTATTTCCAGGATCAAGGAGCTTACGAGGACTGGCGCCACTTCTATTTCCCAAATTTAGCTGAAGTACTGGAACAATTCCCGTCAACTAGACCGAGCGCATCTTTACTCGCTGCACTTCTCTCACCTTTGCAGCCAAGATTTTATTCCATCTCGTCATCTCCAATAGCTCACCCAAAACGTCTTCACCTGACTGTTGCCGTCGTCCAATACCGAACTCAAGGTTAGTTACACGAAAAACATTGATAAAATATTAAACAGATACGATATATTCTAACAAACTGACCAAAAAAAATGTGCCGAACACAGCAGCAGCACACATGCATATTTTTATTCGGCATACATTGGTACAGTGTGAGTGAGATGGGGCACAATCTAAAGCATAGAGAAGAAAAAGATGGCTAGTGTTTGTCGTTTGCGCTGTTAGTGTTTGTCGTTTGTTTTTACGAGTGTATCGAGAGTGACTAAGGCGAGATGCAGGACTTTCCTTCCTTTTGTACGCTTCATTTTCAGTGCGCTAATGACATATCTACCTTAGTTTAATATTTTATCAATGACGAAAAACATAATTTTATCCTTAACTGTAAACAACAATGGCGGCGATTCTCTTGTTCACAAACTAAACTAATTTTCAGTTAAGGGCATATTTTTCTTTCTATTTCATTAAGAAAAGGACAGAAGATAACCTTTTAGATTAATCCTGTCAAATTAAGATAGGTAATCCATAGACAATTTTGAGGCGATTATAAAGATGGCGACCAAAAATACGTCAATTTACGCCAAGAGCGGGCTAATTTGACAGGTCTAAATAAACAGATTATCTTCTATCCTTTACTTAATAAAATAAAAAGATGCTCTGAACTTTAATTTAGTTAAGTTTGTGTATATACCTATCTTATCCGGGCCATTGTCTCATAATTTATAACTGATTACACACAAACACTAAAATCCAGTCTATAATATGATGTAATTTTAAGTTAAACGACATCTGCTCCAAAGACGAGTCGACAGTAGTAGCGACGACAAAAAGACTATTTAGTGTTATATGTATACATGATTTTCTATTTATGATGTGGTAAGTTGAAGTAAAACAGTAACAGTAGGCCCAGCCTAGTTTAGGGGACAGGGATAAACCTATTGTACCTATTGTAATACAGTAGGTATTAATCATCATCATCTCAGCGTTAATCCCAGTCGCATCCGAAGCTTTTCATCTTTGGAGTCTGGGGTCCCCTTTACCAGTCTAACTCATTTGGCTAAACTTCGAATATTTTCGGTGATGTAAAGCAGTATTAATGTACACAAAAATTGAAAAATGTATTATTTGTCTCAATAAATATTTGTATTTGTAATATTTATACAGATGGCGAAGGACCTCTCCATTATGGTGTATGCTCAAATTATCTCATGGATCGCAAGCCTGGCGATGAAGTTTATCTCTTTATGAGAAGGTATTTGAAAGTTTATTCATGTCTTTAGTCATTTACTCATCATTATCTCAGCGTTAATCCCAATCGCATCCAAAGCTTTTTCTGCTTCTGGAGTCTGGGATCCGTTTACCAGTCTAACTGCTGATTTTGGCTAAACTTCTATATTTTACGTGAACCTACTGCCGTCTGACCTCCACAACCCGAAGGCGATATCGAAGCATTGCAGTTAGACCAATTGTTGGAC
Organism: Sesamia nonagrioides; assembly: GCA_017933935.1. Lineage (NCBI taxonomy): Eukaryota > Metazoa > Arthropoda > Insecta > Lepidoptera > Noctuidae > Sesamia > Sesamia nonagrioides. Next base: position 484,623 of record JADWQK010001242.1, read on the forward strand.
TTTTGAGGGCTCCAACAACCTGTAACGACTGCCACTAGATGTTCGTATGGCAACCGGGACCAACGGCTTAACGTGCTTTCCGAGACACGACCAGACGAGTGCAAATATTCATATTCATGCATACAAATATTTGCACTGCGCGGGGATTTGACCCGCGCCTCCTTGTGCAGCAGCCGCGTTCGCTACCGCTACGACACGGAAGCTTTCTTTAGTCATTTACTAATTACAAATATTATAAACTCAATTTTCTTTTCTAGCGCTCCAAACTTCCACCTTCCTGAGAACTTGTCAGTTCCTTTGATACTAATAGGCCCCGGAACTGGTATTGCTCCTTTCCGTGGCTTCTGGAACCACCGACGGGCTTTACTCAACTCTCGTAAGCCTTCTACTATAGGACCAGTTTGGCTGTTCTTTGGATGTCGCACTCACAGTATGGACTTGTATCGCGAAGAAAAGCAGCAAGCCATGAAGGATAAAGTTCTTTCCAAAGTATTCCTGGCGTTATCTAGAGAGAAGAATATTCCTAAGGTAATTTTGATCGTAAAAATTTTAAACAAAAACAGAATTGGGGTATTTATGTACCCTTGGTTTTTTTCAGATGTACGTCCAAGACTTAGCAGAACAAGAAGGACTTGAGATCCAAGATTTGTTGGTTAATAAAGGAGCTCACTTCTATGTCTGTGGTGACGTTAAAATGGCTGAAGACGTCCATCAGAAGCTTAAGGGCATTATTAAAAAACACGGCCGAATGAATGATGAACAAGTGCAGAACTTTATGTATATGCTCAAGGTTTGTAAACTTATTATTATTTATATTCTCGGTACATCGGCTGCCGGCAGAAGTTACCACCCACTAGACAGTCTTGCCGCCAAGCCATTTGTCGTGTTCCGGCATGATGTCTGGTGAAGCCGTACGGAGGACGAGTCTAAGTAGTTGTGTTGCGATGTGTGCCGGGTACGATGCGCCAAATGCTGTAATTGTGTCGGGAGTTTGGTCGTGGAGGGTCTCCAGAACAATTTCCCTTTGGCGCAGTATCGTTGGTCGTGTTGTTGGGCTTAACATTGCATCACCTCGCTCAATTGCCGTCTTCATCCCATTCACTAAGTTTTTTTAAAAATAGGCTTAATAAAACAGTGCGCTTTACCATTAACGATTTATTGCATCACTGCTTACCATCAAGTGACATTGCAGTCAAGCACCAGTTTATAAAAAAAAAAATGTAAAGCCATGAAAGCCCGATGGAATTCCTCTTCAGCAAACATTACTAATTCATCAAATCACTTTCTTAATCATAGTAACTTTTTTATTTAAATTTAATTGGTTTATGTGAGCGTTTCTCGTCAGTAATTACTGATTTTAGTTTTTCTCTTAAAGTATGTTTTTCAGTGCCACCATGTATGACGTAATCATAATGCAGGTCTAATAAAATGCTTGGAATATTGTATTGTATTATTAGGTATATCTTGGACACCAATAAATATTTTGAGGAAACCTGGACTTTAAGTCTGAAATCGCCAACCCGCATTGACCAAGCGTGCTGATTACGCTCAATCCTTCTCTGTATGTGAGAAGACCTGTGCCCAGCAGTGGGACGATAAATTAGGTTGATGATGATTGTATTATAGAGGACTATGTCCAGCAGTGGATGTCTTTCGGCTGAAATGGCGATGATGAATGATGATGATTGTATTATTATCAACGTTATTTATGTTATCTTTATATAGGAGGAGAATCGCTATCATGAGGACATCTTTGGCATCACGTTGCGCACCGCCGAAGTACACTCCGCGTCCCGGGAGTCAGCTCGCAGGAACCGCGTCGCTGCACAGCCATGACGCCGGTCTTCACGCTTTCAGGCCAACACTCCCATGCTCACTTAACCTAACAAGCTTCTCAAACCTATATAACTCGATCTCATCAATAAACAAATCAAGTGCTTCATTCATTTCAACGTCATTGTCAATTTCGAATATAACAGCTTATAAATTTGCGAAGATTTTTGAGCAGCGTCAATCTAAATTGCTGACATTTCTGGATCAAATGAGTCAATTACTCTTCTTTGGCTTTTGTCGAGCATAACAATTTATTTAAGCCACTCGGCCACAGACACAGGTTGTGCGTGTAATGGGTCTTGAATTTATTGTGTATATAGTGTTCAAAAGCTACTTCAGAGTTATATTCCATTTCAGTACTTTAATTTTTGGAGGTTCGTGTTTGGCTGCAGCTGAAATGCTTATATATTTTACAAAATTATTTTTAATAAATTCCAAGCAGGGTGATTTAATATATAATAACGCACAAAACGCATTCCACCATCTGATATTTTAAACTTTAAATGCTTCATTAATCGTTAAATTATATCGATTGACTTCGAAACATTTAAGAATTATAAGAATTTACCAATTACATAGTATTTAAATATGTCATTTTATTCCATTTAATCTTAAATCTAATATTAAAACTATAATGACTTTCATTGACGTCATAAAATAAAATATTGTCCACTTGTTGCTAACAAAATTTTAAAACATATTTTGTTAGTAGAGTATCGAATAAAATTTTAACTAGTCTAGTTAGTCGGTAAATACTTTCAAAAATTATATTTTTTTGTTTAAAATCTCTATTAGGTACAACAAGAACTCTGTGTTGTAATGCCTTTATTGCCAAATATTGTACAGATTGTGGTATAGTTATTTCATGCTATCAATGTAAATAATCGTATTTTAAGTTATATTATAATCGTCGATTTAAAATTTATCTTTTACCCGAAATTATTTAAAGAAATTATTTAAAGTATAATTATTTTCATTAATAGTATCAAATAAATTCTTAAAGAAAATAATTATACATTTATTAAACGACCATGTTTAACGCATATAATACTTACATATATTATCTAAATATTAAATATGAGCAGCTATATTAATAATGTTTATTCAAAATAATGTATTTTATTCATATGTCCTTTATATTTGACTATTAGGTGTGAGTGTTGAATTTGTGATCCTTAAACTAGTTCTAAGAAATGTATTCATATTTTCTATTATTCATATTATGAGAATTTAATATACAAATAATAAATCTTTTCTGATGTTACCTAAAATTTCTATATTAAAATAGCATATAAAATGTAATTATTGTCTTTGCCGGATATTTACAAATTACGGATTTCATATCTTCTAAATTTAATCGAATGCACATTTGAGACTACTTACATTATTGTTACTATCAAATTCATATCACGCAAAATATTATCGTAAACGCACTATTTCATCTAATAACGAAAACTGTTTGGAAATGTTAAATGAAGAAAATTATGATTGAAATTATTATGATACGAAATATTTGTCTGTTATTGGTCAAATAAAGTTCCTTCGTATTCGAAAACGAGTAGTTTTTTTTTATTTACTGCCCTATTCGTCTACATCACAAATTCAGCACAAGTGTCTTCAAAGCCGGCTGTGTCGAATATCAAAGATCTAATATTCCTTTTGTTTTTCCTCCTGAAGTGGTCACATACTATCCGAAGCCGCTTATTACCACTAAAAGTAGCTAAGTATCTATACAATATGTAAAGAAAACCCTGTCCAATCCTTGAAGGTATTGTTAGGTATGGATAACTAATTCTACTAATGCCTACAAGGCCTGGCTAATCTAAAAAAAATACCACCTAAAAATATATATTATTTCGCAAAAGTAGGCAATGGTCATGGCAATACATGCGCGGGCGACGGGGGGCAGAGCACGTGGCCAAACAAAATGCCGCCAGTATTGTACATTCATTCATACAAGGTACCTACCAATAATATTGTCGAAAATGGAGTTGTCACTTTTTTAAAATTACCAAATATTGGGGAAGTTGGAGTTAATTCGCGAAGAAAAAAATATTATTTCAAAATTCATTAGTATGGTTATTATGATGATTATGTAAAGTTTCAAATTTTATTTGGTCATGTGATTACCTAACCTTTATTATCCTTATCAGTCCGACGGGGTATTCTTTACATATTGTATATGCAGATATAGATTTCTTTTAACTCGCGTTCACATGAACGTAAAAATACTGGACACTTGGCACTGGGCTTTGAATTCTGAATGTTGAGCCGAGCATTGAAATTTTAACAGAGTGAATATTGGCGCGTCAAAGTGCGCACTGTTGGATTTTCAACTAAGTGCGCTGAACAACGACTGCGTCAAAAAATACCGTTGCGATATTTTTACGTCCGTACGTATGTCGTATATAGGCTTGGCTATTAGGATTGATTTACACGGTGCAATTTAATTGCCTATAGCTTCAATTAGTTGAAGCAACAATAAAAGTTGCATTGCCTAACCACCATTTATTTAGAAGAAGCAAGTCATCTGTTGCATCAATTTTATTGAAAGCTATAGGCAATTAAATTGCACCGTGTAAATGAGTCTTTAGACCCGGCAAGGAATTTTAATGAAACGAATAGGAATATACAGTAATATTAAATTATAATGGTGATGCGTATGGACGTCGCGATATGCCTAAGAATTACGCAGCAACGTTTCCGTTGAATTTTCAACTTTATTATCATATTATTAAGTTAAATTTCAATCCGTGGCATAAAAATATCTTATAGTGGCGTCCCGCCAGTGGCCGCTGTAGAAAATAATGCCTACCTAAGTACCTATGTGTTTATAACTTTTTGATTTTATCATTGAATGAAAGTTTATCTTTATAACCTATTTTTGAAATAGACCTTACCTTAAGTACTTATACGATGTCGCAGTCAACTGATTTAATTCGCCATTAAGTTAAGCATCTAGCTTTTGGAGTAATGAACTAACCGGCAGCCATTAAACTAACAGCTTGAATAATATTAAACTATAGTTTAGGTTGGAACCACGGGCATACCCAGCATCTGGCCTAGTCGGGGGTCAGTGCTTGGTAGTCGAATCATCAAATAAAATTAAAATAAAAACCGCTCGCAATCTCAGCTCGCGACTCTCTACCGAAGAAGATTACCGATTTCAGCAGAGCGCAAGCGTTGAGACGTTCGGCTAGATTCGGTCTAGGAGGCTTGTGTCCCAACTGTGGGAACATTATAGGCGATGATGATGATGATGTTTATGATACCTGTTCTGCGAGATTTCCAAGGGGGCACCTGCCTCCCCCTGGTTGCAACTGTAACCAATCACATGTAAGCCGAATTAGTTGCAGTAATTAAGCCAGAGCACCCCGACCATTTAGGTTAGGTTAGCACTGCGATCAGCCGCGTGCGAGCTAAGAAAGCGAAGCGAGGCGAGAAATATTTTCAAAGGCCAGGGCGGTTGACGGAAAAGCATATTTAAACAGGAGCCAGCAACATAATTAAATACAAATTAATTTCTATTACTAACTTTGATGACACCAGTAAAAGTTTATGATCAGATTGGCGATAAAAGATAGACGAATAACCTGTTCTAATTTTATGATCTTGAAGCATTAATATAATCTCAAATGTGGGAAACCTTTTACCTGCCTAAGAGCATTTTTTACAGAGTGGATGGGACATTAACGGGCTATCTTCCAGTAGAGTACAGTCTCGGGCACCAATATGTCAATACTTTGCAACTTTCAATTACGATCTTTTCGTGACACCCAACGCAACGTTTATATACGACTCATTTCTCGGTGGTAGGCCATAAAATTGACTGCCGGCAGAAGTTACCACCCACCAGACAAAACCTTTCCGCCAAGCAATTTGTCGTGTTCCGGCATTATGTCTGGTGAAGCCATACGGAAGATGGGTCTGAGCAGTTGTGTTACAATGTGTGCCGGGTACGATGCGCCAAATGTTGTTATGTCGGGAGTTTGGTCGTGAAGAATCTCCAAATCAATTTCCCTCCGGCGCAGCTTGGTTGGTCGTGTTGTTGGGTTTAACATTACATCACCTCGGTCAACTGCCGTCTTCCTTTCTATTCAATCAGTTTCTTAGTGAGTGAATGTGATGTGTTTGTTAGTGAATGATAAAAAAAAACATTACATTCCTATGGGTTCAAAAAATCGTTTATCATATTACTGGTGGGCATTATAACAGGAATAATAACCCTGAACTGAGATATGGATAAAATTTTAGAACGTGCGACGCATAATAGTTTTCTAATGCGTCAACTTGACATTCAGATGATATGTTCGTGGAACTAAACTCGGAAATGTTAGAACTTATCTTAGGGAGAATCTGTTTCTACTAAGAATGTATACGTAGAGTTGAAATTAATGTAATAATTAAAATATTATGTTAGTTCCTAAGCCGGATTAGTCCGGTAAGTTATTACCAACTACTACACTATCTACAACTTACAACAAATTTAAAGTATTACATCTTGCTACGTAAAAGTATTTTCTAGACATAGTAAGTACATTTCTACATAAAATAGCACAATATGGCAAGTCCAGTTCAATTACGGTCATCAGGTAAGTTTTTGTTCATTAAACAGGGATGCTTATTCGTTTTGTAAAATTATTCAGGACAAACCCATGAAAACTTTTATTAATCGAGATGACCAATAGACGGGGAAGAGAATCGACATATTCTTGAAACGTGTCTATCGTCGACACAGGGCTACGACATTGAAATTATAATTTATTCTTGACGGTCCTCCCTTGCTGTTAATTATAAACAGTTCTCACGTCCGAAATCATTCGTCGCCATACTCGTCAGATCTAACTCCAACTAACTTCCATATATTTTAGTCGATAACATTGTTTTAGGGTAACGTCTGCAAAACACCATTCATGAGTTAATCGATTTCCGTTCCCAGAATTTCTTTAGTGCATCTATGGTTTTACATTAAAATAGCAAATGTGCAACATAATCATCATTATCATCATCACCATTTCAGCTGAAAGACGGCCACTGCTGGACTTAGGCCTCCCCAAAGGTTCTCCACAACGACGGGTTCTGTGCCTCCCGCATCCAGCGGTTTCCCGCGGCCTTCGCCAGGTCGTCGGCCCACCTTGTCGGGGGCCTACCTACGCTGCGTCTTCCGGTGCGAATTGAAGAACAGGATTGCAACACTAAAGTGGCAGTGGGCTGGGCATATTGCCCGTAGGACCGATGCTCGATGGGGCCGACGGGTTCTCGAGTGGCGACCAAAGGTGCATAAATTAAAGTATTCCTTTCAACAACCCTCCATTTCAGTTAGAAATATATATTGGCACCGGATCGTATCTGATTTAGACAAGCCTGATCTGGAGCCAATTAATTCTCTCGGTGGTAGGCCATAACATCGGCTGCCGGCAGAAGTTACCACCCACCAGACAAAGTCTTGCCGCCAAGCGATTCGTCGTGTTCCGGCATGACGTCTGGTGAAGCCTATACGGGTCTGAGCAGTTGTGTTGCGATGTGTGCCGTGTACGATCCGCCAAATGTTGTTGTGTCGGGAGTTTGGTCGTGGAGAGTCTCCAGATCAATCTCCCTCTAGCGCAGCATCGTTTGGTCGTGTTGATCTTGGGTTTTACATTGCATCACCTCGCTCAACTGCCGTCATCCTTCCTATTCCTAAGTTGTTTAAGTGAATAGGCTTAATAAACTAGTGCGCTTTACCATCAACGATTGCATCACTGCTTACCATCAGGCGGGATTGCAGTCAAGCACTAGTTTATAATTAAAAAAAAAAAAAAATTTTGAACAGGCTAATGATATATTCTATAATATTCCGTTCGATATAATCTAAGTAGGTACATGATTATATCAAAATTACCTTTCATCGACTTTAGGTACAATTTTGAAAAATATACTTATTCTGAATCCGTTTTTTCAAACAATGAGTAAAGCTGAAGTAATAATAATATATGACATATAAAGACTAGTTAGACCCATTATCTCTTCACTTGAGTGCATGAGCTTTTAGATGTGATTATCATGATGTTTGATAACAATACATGATAAATACATTTAGATATGACGATGAGTACAGTATAAATCATTATTAGATCTATACTAACACATTCTGATTTTAAGGCGACACATTATAACAAAAAAAGAAATTGCCGTTAAAAGAATTTGATTGTAGTTTAAAGAACTTTTGCCATATGAATGACGTGACAGGGATCTCCCCCGGTTAATGTGTCATGTCTTGGTAAGCAATTTTCAAAGAAATCGTGAAATGGTAGCGTTAGTTCTTTTTTGGATTTTGACCTTGGCCGAAAGTCAAAAAATCCTTTTGCCATAGTAGGCTAAAGACTGATTTACACTGATTTAATTGCCTATGGTATTCAATAAAATTGATGCAATACATGACTTGCATCGTCTAAATGGTGTTTAGACAATGCAACTTCTATTGTTGCTTCAACTTAATTAAAGCCAAAGGCAATTAAATTGCACCGTGTAAATCAGTCTTAATTGAAATGATTGTCCGCTAGGATATTTAATAAATAGAATTGAAACTATACTGAAACTACTACAATGGATTACTACACTGGATTTAATACATGTAGGTACTTTTTGTACGTTTATACCGACGACAGTAGGCCAAGCTACCCGAAACTGTCAAATATTACCAATTAACCTTCAGCCTTAACTCATTTGCGATAAAGTTGAAAATCTAATAAAGAAATTTGAAAGATTGTAATATCTTGATGTGCTGTCGTCTGTACATACATAATCAGCCTATATTGTTCCCATTGTTTGGACACAGGCCTAATCTCAATGAGAGGGAGGGGGCCGTAATGTACCGCACAATAATGTTTAAGAAAATAACTATGGCTTATTGTTTTTTCTGTTTGTTAAATTTCAGTATTTACTTTAATTTTAAATTGATAAAGAGATTTATTAGGAGTGATTTCACTAATGGTCAGACTTTCGGGCTTCGTCAAGAAGAAGAGGCACGAAGGGGTCTGGTATATAATCATGGTCACCAACTCAGCTTAACCTAATCCATCAATCCTTGCAGCTATTAAGTTTCTTCAAGCTCCTGCTCTTCATGGTTCATATGCAAAGCGCCAGATTCACTGCGTGATCAAATCAGAAATGAGGAGATCCGCAAAAGAACGCCAGAAACCGACATAGTCTGAAGAATTGCAATACAGGAAGTGGACCGGACACATTGCCTGTAGGACCGATGCCCGATGGGGCCGACAAGTTCTCGAGTGGCGACCGCGCACCGGAACACGCAGCGTGGATGCCCCCGAGAAGATGGTGAAGGTCCCGGGAAATCGCTGGATGCGGGAGGCTTAGAACTGGTCGTCCTGGAGATCCTTGGGGAAGGCCTATGTCTAGCAGTGGATGTCTTTCGGCTGAAATGATGATGAAAGCGCCAGACAGGGTTCGAACCTATGATATACAAATTGTAAGTTGAAGCCGGATATCATTAGACCAATGCTGCTCTACATAGTTATTATTATCATCCCAGCGTTAATCCCAGTCGCATCCAAAGCCTTTTCAGCTTTGGAGTCTGGGGTCCGCTTTACCAGTCCAACTGCTGATATGGCTAAACTTCGACATTTTCCGTGAAGCGACTGCCGTCTGACCTCCACAACCCGAAGGCGACATCGAAGCATTGCAGTTAGACCAATTGTTGGACTTTTGAGGGCTCCAACAACCCGTAACGACTGCCACTAGATGTTCGTATGGCAACCGGGACCAACGGCTTAACGTGCTTTCCGAGGCACGACCAGACCAGTGCAAATATTCATATTCATGCATACAAATACTTGCACTGTGCGGGGATCGAACCCGCGCCACCTTGCGCAGCGGCCGCGTCCGCTACCGCTACGTCACGGAGGCTGTCAAACTGGCAAGGCTGCTCTACATAGTATATATTATATATTCAGCAAAGTACATCAAGGACACATTTACGAGGACTGTGAAGATACTTAATCACGAAGCTTTAGTATTGTGTAGATCTTTTACCTACATAACTTATAGGCATGCACAACGTTCTTTTTTAATGGTGAGCAGCTATTAGAAGTAGTTAGAAGACCAGCGCTGCCGTTCTCCCCAACGCTAGGGTCCCGAACAGGGTCTTAGCGTTATGCCGAAAGACGACCATTTTGCGTGAATGAGATACATTTTTTTTGTGTACCTGTTATTTTCTGCGTCATGTTTGCACAAAACGAATATGTGTTTTATAACAGCAACGTAGGTACCTATTAGGTTTTAAAGTAATTTCCTTGAGCAAGATAATTATGTCTTATGAACGTTATGACGTTATTCCGACATTCAGAATACACAGTTTCTAATAAATATGGTTCACAATGTGGGATTTAGTAGTTTCCCTATGGAAACATTACGAGCATTTAGCGCCTATACAAAATTAACTTGAATTACCTTCGTGATTTCGAGTTATATGTGAGATCACTTACTAATTAAATACTCATAATTCGCAAGCATTAAGTACCATCGGTTATGGTACTCTATGAAAGTACCGGATACAGGTATTCACCTGCATCCGGTAATACTGAATGCTTACTCCTACATAGTAGAGGAAACGGTAGGCAATGTTGGTCTAAGTACCTACACTCTCTAGCACTAAAAGTATACTTCTAACCGTGATTTCCTTGTTGTGTTGTGTGTTGTTGTTCTGATTATAATTTTATGATCAAGCCATCTGAAGCTATAAAATTTTGCTAATCAACCTTGGCCCTAAAGCTTAAGCGATAAAGTTCAAAATCTTTTGAAGAAAATGGTCACTGCGCAATGTTGCATGTACGACTTGTATAAGCCCCGCACGATGATATTGCGATTGGCGGCCATCTTGGTGACGTAGTCGAACTCGCACCGTCGGTACCGTTCGCAAGTTCAGTCCGCGCTTACCCACTTACGCACATCGAATATTTTTGTTAGCTTTTTGTTTTTTTTATCCTGTTTTATTGTTGTTCTTGAGTTTTGTTGTTTAGTTTTGTTAGCTGTTACTGGTTAAAATGAGTGAGAAATTAATTAATAGTCGTGCTCGTGAAATTATAATTAAAGTGGACAATTATTTTGTTAAAGAGAAAGAGGATTGTAAGTTAGTTCTTGAAAGTATAAACCGTGCTTTAAAAAGTACTTCGGACATTTTAATACCGAAGCAACTGCTTACAGTTATTAAAAATATTTTGCAAAATTCTATCAAAGTCACGGAGTGTGTGGCATGTGCCACAGGCGTTGCAAAAAATACTGTGACGAAATTGAGACGAGAGCATGAGTCAGCAACAGCCAGTGGCAGCAAAATGAGAACTCCTACAAAAGGAAAAAGACAAAAGAAGAAATATTTCGACGGGTTTTCCTTAACAGCTTTAAGAAATATTATAGATTCAATGTGTACGGTGAGGAGAGAAATACCCACAATGCGCAAAATCTTGGCGGCTTCAAAAGTAGACCTTAATTATACTGGTAGTGAAACTACTATATACGATAGATACGATACTACGATAATAGTTCACGCGGGAAGTTAAAGCGGTTTTGTTGACAATGCGCTTTTAATGTTTAAAGCAAACACCAAAACGGGTGATTACTATGATCAAATGAATGCTGAGAATTTCACCAAGTGGCTTACAGAAAAAATAGTACCCAACATACCACGCAACTCCAAAATTGTGATGGACAACGCCCCTTATCACAGTAGGGATGAGAATAGGCCACCAAGTATGAACAATAAAAAACAGTTGATTGTTGAGTGGCTAAAAGCTCACAACATCGACTTTCCCAACGACAGTACAAAACCTGAACTGTATTTATTAATTAAACGGCACAGACCGCCGAAAATTTATAAAATTGACAATTTATTAGCTGGCAATGGCCATGAAGTCATTAGATTACCACCTTACAACTGCGACCACCACCCCATTGAGTACATCTGGAACCTGGTAAAGGTGAGGGTGTCAGAAAAGAATGAGGAGCAGTTGGAAAGTCGCATTGAAGCTCTGACGTTGGAGGCGTTGGCGTCAATAACTCCAGATTACTGGCGAAAGGAAGTCAATCATGTTAAACGGCTTGAAGAGGAATATTGGAATAAAGATCGAATAACTGACGAGCTATTTGTCATAAATACGGCGACGAAAGTGAATCGGAAACGACAGACACAGAAAGCAATTCTGATTCGGAAGACTATATACATTTTTTTACATATTATCCTGGTTTTATTTATAAGCTGATAGATAGTAGGTAGTAATTAAAACATGACTACTACACAATGGACTCTGGTTCAATTCCCGCTCGCAAATTAACAGAAATGTAGTTAGAAAAAAATAGTATACATGTAAGAAAGATATACGAATAAGTATATTTTGCTTACGTCTACAAAAATTATTTCCTTGAAATTTTTAATAATGAAAGTTTATTTGTCAGAATATGGGTGAGTAGGTATACCTACGAAAGAATGTTAAATGCAAAATTAATATGAATTTTATTATACATACACTCTTTATAAAGAGTGTAATAAAATTATAAAATACAAATAAACCCTTAACCCTAATATTAATTTATACATACACTCTTTATAAAGAGTGTAATAAAATTATAAAACACAAATAAACCCTTAACCCTAATATTAATTTTGCATTTAACATTTTTTTGCTAGCTGTCCTTTTGTGTGACAGATGACGTCACAACGCTGTTATTGTGACAAGGTTCCATCGCAATATCATCGTGCGGGGCTTATAAATACACACATCAAAAGTGTCTAGGGATCAAGCATTTTTATGCGGATTTCTTGAGATTGAGATGTGGCTTTGTAATAAATTTATGATTTTATAAATTTATATGGATCCTTTTTGGTGCATTTCATAATTTGAATCAGGAACTGTGAATCAAATTCGAGTAAAAGATGAAAATCAGCTGTCAATATTTTCCCTATAAAAACATACAACGCATTGAAGACATTATTAGTGCTACTGTTTCCCTACTACTGATTAAAACCAACGTTATTATGGAGCGGCGACGTCATTTAAGCAGGGAAGAAATGCTCAGAGCCGTGGGAATGATAGAAGCTGGTTCCCGGCAACGTACTGTGGCTTTAGCTCTGAATACAAGTCAGAGTGTTATCAGTCGACTTTGGACACGTTACCGAAGCACTGGTACCGTGGCTGAGCGCCATGGAGGACGGTATCGCTGCACCACACGGAGACAAGACCGATACATTCAAATCTTAACTCGAAGAGCTCCAACAATAACCGCCATGATGTTAGCCGTGAGGCTTCATCACTCTTCAGGGAACTTAATTAGCGACCAAACAGTCAGAAACCGCTTGCATGAAGTGAACCTTCATTCCCGAAGACCGCTACGGGTACCACCTATAGCAATGCACAATCGTAGGATTCGATATCAATGGGCTCTTGAACACAGAAATTGGGCAGAAGAACAATGGCGTTTCGTGTGCTTTTCTGATGAGTCTCGTTTTGGTATGAGACCGGATACAAGACGTATACGACACTGGAGAACCCCTGGACGCCAACAGCGATTAAAATCCTGCCAGGAAGTCCATCCTTATAGTGGTGGAACCATCATGGTATGGGCGGGTATTTGGATCGGCGGAAGAACTGAGTTGATTTGGATCAGAGGCAACCTCAACGCTCAAATTTATGCTGAAACGATTGTATCAGACGTCATCGTTCCTCTACAAGTACAAATCGGTCCCTTATTTCAGTTAATGCATGATAATGCACGACCGCACACCGCAAGAGTTGTAAGACAGACTCTCGCCGCAGCTAACATCAATGTCCTGCCCTGGCCTGCTCAGTCGCCAGACTTGAACCCGATTGAGCATGCATGGGATATGCTACAGAGAAGAGCTCTGCCGAATATGGAGGGTATCCAGTCGCAAGAAGACCTTTTTTTGTTGTTGCAACGAACATGGGCGGCCATTCCACAGCGTGATTTGGATGAACTCATTTTGAGTATGCCAAACCGATGTTCTTGTGTTGTTAGTGTTCGCGGTAGAAACACGGATTATTAATTGTTTAAGTTACCCAATAAAATTTTAGAGAAAACTGTTATTTCAGTCTTTTTTTCGAACTTTTGTGTTAGTGGTTCAAATGTCAAATATCCCTTTATTAGGAAAATGGCAAATTTCTTTATTAATGCAAAGGTGACTTGGTTTATCGTTACTGTGACAAACGAAAACACTTTATTTGATGAATCCTTAAAGAAAATTTTAATTAATATCAATCAGGAGAAAAGTTATTGCAAAAATATATGTTGATCCCTAGACACTTTTGATGTGTGTATTAACTGTAAAATTAGTCACTGTGACGCACATCATTGAGTGTCGTTAAAGGGAGTCACCTGATCTTTCACTTCGATACGGGTACATTCCGGACCACCGCCGGACCAAGGCGGTGGTCCGGAATGTACCCGTATCAATAAGTATAAGAATAAACTTAATAGAAGTTCTCGGTGGAAGGCCATAACATCGGCTGCCGGCAGAAGTTACCACCCACCAGATAAAGTCTTGCCGCCAATCAATTCGTCGTGTTCCGGCATGATGTCTGATGAAGCCGTACGAAGGTCGGGTCTGAGCAGTTGTGGTGTGATGTGATGCACCAAATGTTGTTGTGTCAGGAGTTTGGTCGTGGAGGGTCTCCAGATAAATCTCCCTCTGGCGCAGCATCGTTGGTCGTGTTGTTGGGTTTAACATTGCATCAATTAATTCGGCTCGGCTTAATAAACTAGCGCGCTTTACCATCAACGATTGCATCACTGCTTACTTTCAAGCAGGATTGCGCTCTAGCACAAATAAGTATTTAATTAAAAAAAAAAATGATTCTGATTGTAATTTTATCATCAAGCTATCCAAAGCTATCAAATTTTCCTGATCAAACTTGACCCTAAAGCTTTAGCGATAAGGTTCAAAATCTATTAAAGAAAATTGTCGGATTGTGTATGTAGCTGGTGTTAGAGTTTATGCTCTTGGAACTCTTTATTTGAAAACTTTTTATGGATCTATGTTTGCTATATGGTTGCCTAGTTACGTTTGTCTGTTATAATATAATTTTGTTTTTATGCGACAGTATACTTCTACTCTCATGAAATCGTTTTGATTGAAAAGCACGACCTCAACAGCTGGGTCTCCTGGCGTCTACGCAATGTTGCATGTACGACTTATAAATATTAACTGTAAAATTAGTCACTGCGACGCGAATCATTGAGTGCGGTTTATGGGAGTCACCTTATCTTTCACTTCGATGCGTTTGCGGCGGTGATCTGTAATATCCCCGTACCAGGAAGTATGGTTAGTGTATTAGGGATGCTTGGTTATAAATTACATCTTGGAAGAGCCCGTGGCTAAATAATAATAGCCGCGGTTAGGTTACGCTATGTTTGTCACGGTTTGTCTGTGGATGAGTGTTAATCTTTACATTCCGAGACTTCTACGTGCCTCGAAAACTATATTAAGCCGTAGGTCCTTCATAGTCATCATCATCATCTCTGTGTTAATCCCAGTCACATTCGAAGCTTTATCAGCTTTGGAGTCTGGGGTCCGCTTTACCAGTCTAACTGTTGATTTTGTCTAAACTGCGATATTTCCATTGGTCCTTCATAGTGGGCAACCATTAGTGAATCTTTGAGAGTTGTTATGGGTAGTCATAAGTCCGAGAGGTTATTAATCTAAGCTCAAGAGTCTGACTAGGGTATTTCGTATTACCCATTAACTGGGTTGGGTTTTAAAGGCAGTTACTCCATGTATAATAATGTATTTTTACATGACTCCTGAAGCCGCTAATAGTCGGAAAGATTCGGCGTTATTAAAAAATGGCTTCGCATCATTTGCCAGTTAAAGTATAATATGGTGTAACAGCTAGCTTGCTATTACAATAATGTCAGAATGGTAGATCAGTGATCTCAAAATGATAGCTTTTGACAAGTCTCGTATTCTACTAACAAAATGGCGTCATTATGACTTCATAATGGTCAATCACTGACACTCCACTCCATATTAATCAAAGACATTAAAATTATATTTACAATAGACAGGACATCAAGTACAAAATCGTAATCCAATACTTCTGGCAAACTGGTTAAAAGTCGCTCAGTCTAGTCTGCGCGTCAAGACGTAATTTGTGTCCACCAAAAATAAACATTTTCTAAGGAAATATGTCATGTTGCGCTTTGTATTACTGTACATCTTGTTATGGTAAAACGACTGGACCTAACTTCAAAATGTTTTTCTAAGAATTATTTATATTTCGTCGTTATTTCAAATTTAAATAAATTCTTAAATTGTTCTAGAATTTTTTCTATTATTGTAATAACCGCCCTCTATTGTTGAGTAGTTTTACTATTTACTTGTAGAGATGTAGTAATGTTGTTTATCGATGTAGTTATCGATAATATTTATTAAGTTGAAAACTTATTGCTATATTTTATTGGCATTTAAAATAAAGCTAAATAAACTTAAATATTTCTATATTTCAAGTTTATTTGTTTTTAACTCTATTTGAACATAATCATGTCATATTGATGAACAAAATTTAATGAAGAAGTACTATTCATTCACCTAGGTTTTTGTTATTTTTGGACTACCATTTTTGTCCTGATTTGGACAATTATCTACGTGACAAGAAATTTTCTTCCCAGGAGGCAGTTCTGTTTTCACACAGTTTGTGCAGTCTAGAACCTCAGAGTTCTATCGCAAAGGCATAAATGACCTTCCTATTAGAAGGCAGCAATGTATACATAATAATGGTAACTATTTTGATAAAATAAATTAGTTGAAAATTAAAAAATAAACAATTCAGATTTTCAGTACAAATCGGCAACTTTAAACTTTAGCGCCTATTATATTAAAAGAATTGTATAAATAAAAACTGTAAACAAAAAACATGAAATTACCTATAAACTTTCTGCTTCCTAATTTTTTTGTTTAAAACTATCAAAATTCGAAAACTTCTTTAAATATTATCGATAACTTTATATCGAAATGATACAAACCCTACTAAAGTTTTTAGTATTGCCATTTAAAAACATTTGCAAACAAACATGTAAAAAGAATAATTTTGCTAAAAACAAAATGCAAACAAAAATTGCAAAACAAAATGCGCTTTATGGCCTAAAAGGTTTATTATACTCAAAAATCGCAATAAATTGAGTATTATAATAATTCGTAAGCAAAACATATCTAAAATACCAATAGACGGTGTCACGGAAAATGAATAGTAGCGAATAAAATACTAAAACAGTTTTTGATGTTTGTACAAGACAAGTTTCACATAATTTGTATACTTTTCAATATTTATTTACCCGATTTGAATTATACTAGGGTATTAAATCGGATCTGGCAACATAGACCACACTGGCCACCTACCGGGCAATAGCTGAATATATTTTGTCTCCAAGTGTCGATCTAATTTTGCTATATTGTACTAGATGGCGGAACTGAGATATGGGATCACAGTTTTTCTACGCCATTTTGACACATGCCCTCTCTATTCATCTTAAATCTCTTTGATATTATTAAATGTTCAAATAGAGTCGTTTCTAGAAAAATTTTAAACCCGTTAGTAGAAATGATTTTCTAAAAACTACTACTCAATTTGAACATTTATTTAACGTAAAACAGGGCTGCACCTTTGTCCCTATTATCACCATATAATTATGTGTCGAGAACTTGGAATTACCGGTTTAACATCCCTGTGTCTTGGAAACTACATAAACCCGTTGGTCCTGCGATTAATCTCTAACCGGTCGGATCTGGTTCATGCCCCTCGGCGGCGGCGTATGAGAATATTGAAACCGGGAGTACATCTATGTTTACGTACATATGTACTTTTATACAATTATATCTGCTGCGAGTCTCCTGGCTAATCCCCGTTGACATTGACCACTGTGGCCAAAAAAAAAAAATTGCTAAATATAAAACCTTTATCGTTAAGTTTATTCATTTTGATCTCCAAACTATTAACATCCACACAATACGATTCAGATAGAAACCTATTAATAAAAAATGTTATACAGTAGGTACTAAGTCCGGGATGTAAGTACCATGACCTCATCCTAGCCACCTTCGTGCGTCTTTAATTAATTTGCGATATGATGTAGCTGTAGATTATTGAACTACTTAAAGAATGTTTTATAATGTATAACATGAATTATTGTACTTCTGATTTTTTGCTTTGTTGCTGAAATTCCTTTTGTTTTGTTTATAAGTAGGTAGTAACTATGTACTGTAAGTAAAAAACGTTTCTTAGCTTGAACTATTCAAACTAAGAAACCATTTTGTTTCTATAATTATAATTAAGTTTAAATAGTTTGTATAATTAAGTTTAAATAGTTTGTATAATCAAGTATAAATAGTTGGTATAATTCAGTTTAAATAGTTTGTATAATTCAATTTAAAAAACATGGTTTCTAAATATTATAATTTTGTATATGTATTCCGTGGAAAATTTGTTGGTATACACATTTGCTTATATATCTTTTCATATTTCTTCTTTTAAAATCTAAAGTGTCATTGTTATTTTTCCCTAATAAATAAAGTACTGGCTAATAGACTCAACAAAGCTAGAGTAATAGATTTTTAATAAACTAGCATTACTATTCATCAACGATCACCATCAACGTTTGTATCACTGCCATCAGGAAAGCGTATAATATAATACGCACATATTTCATCAGTTATGTATGTAAAAAGTTCTATGCAATAGAGGACTAACTAAAAAATGGGCCCAATCCAGACTGTGGGCTACAATTGAGAAATGCCTGATGGAAAAACCCATTAGCACTTTGTTAGACCCGGAATCTAACGAAGCGTGAATCACACTCAGGAGCTTTAGACCACGAGACCAGAGATGCGGTCAGCATTGTATAGCGCCTTTTTATTCTTGCTTTTGTTACTCGCTCTTTTACATACACACACTTAGAAAATCCTGTAAACGTCAAATGTTATATTCTTGATATTAACTTTAATCAAACCACAAGTAGGTCATTTCGAATTGTCAAAATTAACCAGTAGTCAGTCAGTCAGAAAATTGACGCTAGTTGCCAATTCCAATGGATCTTTTAAAAGAAGAATGGGCAATCGTTCAAAGACAATCTTTTAAATTAAGCTATTATTAAAAAAGAAAAGCAAGGCAAAACTAAAGAAACAATTCAAAAATTAAAATTAGGTACTGGCAGTTGATGAGTAATTGTTTAAATGTTGATGAGTAAGTTAATATCTAAAGCAGGAGTTGTAGGACGTTGTTTAGAACCCAGACAGGCGCGTTACTTTGTGTAATTTATTGCATCACCACTGCTCTCAAAACAACGGGAACAGGCCTGTTGTAAAACCAAATATTCGAAGATATCCAGGTGGTCAACCCAACTGGTCTCTTATGGTGGATTATGGCCCACTCCTTTTTACGCAACGAGGCCGAGGCCAGCAGTCAGCTGGAACGTGGTGTTCCAGCTGACTGCTGGCCTCGGCCTCGTTGCGTCCATCAGTGGCGAAGAGTCCATACAAGCCGATTCCCACCGGGTTACCTTTCAAAAATCAGTTCCATATTCATACAAAAGTATTTACATTCTATTTCATTAACAAAGTATTATTAATCAAATGCCTGCGCGATTTACAATAGCAATAGTAATTCTTAGCAATACCCTAAGTATCACATTTCATTTTATTGTTGTAAATTAATCAGCGCTTAAATTTTTCGTACCTAAATTACATTAAAGGTAACTCGACGAATTACAGCTTATCTCGGCCAACGTTTTACTATGAGGCGAAAAGAGACAGAGCGTGTCAGACATCTCTTTCTAATGATCGCTAACCGTCCGTAATTTTTGAGAAAAGATAGGCTGATGCCGACCGGCTTGCAGTTCTCTCCTCTCCTCTATTAGAATGAGACAAAGAAACGTTATAATGAAATCCTTCGCAAGTCATATTCTTTTTATTTTGGCATATTTTCGTGTTCCATTTCGTTTGGTTGAAAATAAATTATTGTTAGTATGTGACATGTGTTCGTTTTTCGTGTTTTTCGTTTGTTATATTTTAATATTTGTGGTATTTAAACTGTGACTGATTCTGTAACGTAATTTAATCGCAGATTTGGTTAAATACTGTGTATTTTGTTTGTTATTATGGCTTTAATTCATATAGAGTGCTGCTCAACTGACTACCTGCTGAATGAACTTAAAGTCTTACGTCAGCGTCGTTAAATAAATTGGACACCTATGAGCTTTTTTTACAGCTCCAGAATACGTCTTTGAAAGACGCATTTTCTCAAGTTTCGACTCTTTGCAGTTTAATTCTGACCCTCCCCATTTCAGTAGCTTCAGCTGAGCGGTCATTTTCTGCTTTAAAACGCATTCACACATATGTGCGAAACTGCCAAAAAGAGCAGAGATTGTCCGATTTGGCTATCATGTCAATTAAAAAGAATTTGCTTAATAAAATGAAAAGTAATCCGAATTTTTATAACATCATTTTAGCTCATTTTGTTAAAAAAAAACAGACGCATTGCATTACAATATAAATAACGTTGTGATTGTGTATAATTTGCTTTATTTTTGCTTAATATTTTTGTTGGTTTTGGATCCGTGTTTGTGTGGTTCGGTTTTTAGCACTATTATTTTTGTAATTTTTTATTTTATTTTTTCTTGACTCTTATTCCCTAACAATAGGTACTTAACTTAGTACTTACTAACAAGCATGCATGTGTGGTATGGAGATGCACGTCGAAAAAGGCTTTTTTTTTCTTTTGCTGCCGCTTTTATCATACTTGAAAGACACTGTTATCAAATCATCAGTCCTTTTTTGTATGGTGAAGGTGGGGCTTTTAATACTATTCTTATCTGAAGATCTCCTCCAAGATATCCTGCAGTAGGTAAGTGTTTAAGTTTTATTTTTTTGGACCGGCTTCCCTTTGTCAAAATTTCACCCTTCGCCACTGGCGTCCATACAACAAACATTTGTGAACTTTGGGTTTCCTAGGGAAGTGGTTCCGTTATTGCCTTCGCAGGTTGCAGGACATTGTATTAAATTTTGTTGCTACTATGACATCAACGTCGTCAATGTACAAGAATTACATTTATAACAACGCAACAAAGTTATACATAGAGATTTGAAACAGGTGCTCGACCGATATCCATTGGTTTTCAAACTAGTTTTCCAAAAGTGATAGAATATCAACGTTCTGCAGAACTTCATCATCATCATTGGCAGTTATACCCACAGTTAAGTTGGTACTGCCAGCACTTATTTTTATTTTTATATTTTGAATTGTTCCTATATTTGATTTTTTAAGATCTCCTTCCTTTTGTGTCATGATACTTAGCACCACAATTGTTCCTATATTTGATTTTTTAAGATCTCCTTCCTTTTGTGTCATGATACTTAGCACCACAATTGGCCTATATTTCATTTTTTAAGATCTCCTTCCTTTTGTGTCATGATACTTAGCACCACAATTGTTCCTATATTTGATTTTTTAAGATCTCCTTCCTTTTGTGTCATGATACTTAGCACCACAATTGTTCCTATATTTGATTTTTTAAGATCTCCTTCCTTTTGTGTCATGATACTTAGCACCACAATTGTTCCTATATTTGATTTTTTAAGATCTCCTTCCTTTTGTTTCATGATACTTAGCACCACAATTGTTCCTATATTTGATTTTTTAAGATCTCCTTCCTTTTGTGTCATGATACTTAGCACCACAATTGTTCCTATATTTGATTTTTTAAGATCTCCTTCCTTTTGTGTCATGATACTTAGCACCACAATTGTTCCTATATTTGATTTTTTAAGATCTCCTTCCTTTTGTGTCATGATACTTAGCACCACAATTGTTCCTATATTTGATTTTTTAAGATCTCCTTCCTTTTGTGTCATGATACTTAGCCCCACAATTGTTCCTATATTTAATTTTTTAAGATCTCCTTCCTTTTGTGTCATGATACTTAGCACCACAATTGCGTAAGAGACTATTACTATCAATTTGAATCATTTTGAAGCATATTGTTAACTTACATATTATTAACTTACATATTGTTCCACTGACTCGAAAAATGTGTCTGCTCAACAACGTAAATAACGCAATTAATGTTGAACTATCAAAATGAAACCCATTGCTACTGATAGTGTGTTACGTAAGTACTGCTCGAATGCTCATAGGTTATCATCATCATCTCAGCGTTAATCCCAGTCACATCCGAAGCTTTTCAGCTTTTGGAGTCTGGGGTCCGCTTTACCAGTCTAACTGCTGATTTCGGCTACACTTCGATATTTTCCGTGAAATGACTGCCGTCTGACTTCCATAACCCGAAGGCGATGTCGAAGCATTGCAGTTAGAATAATTATTGCTGGACTTTTGAGGGCTGCAACAACCCGTAACGACTAACACTAGAGGTTCGTATGGCAACCGGGACCTTAAGCTTGAGCTTAACGTGCTTTCCGAGGCAGCACCAGACCAGTGCAAATATTCATGTTCATGCATACAAATATTTGCACTGCGCGAGGATCGAACCCGCGCCTCTTTGCGCAGCGGCCGCGTTCGCTACCGCTACTCCACAAAGGCTGTCGATTGTACATAGATGAATTCTCGAATGCTGTTGGTATGGATTTACAGTTAAAAGTTTTGCTTAAAGGTGTGACAATAACTTAAAATCCATGACATATTTTTAAGCAAACAACAAAAAGCAAAAGTCATTAGTTCAAATTATACAGATTACAGTGAAAAGCCCCTTTTACGATAGGTTCAAGTGCATACAGCTTTCACAAAAGTTGGACTTTCGTAGTCCCAGGTAGTTAAATTATACTTTCTTGCCAACTTACTACCATAGAAAATGAGAAATTACAATATTTAATGATTAAACGTTTAAGCTGCGCTAATCTAGAGTAAGTTTCCTTATCAAAGGAGGTTTCTAACTGTTTTAACTTGCATGTTCTAGCGATAAAACTTTTGCTAGAAATGTCAGATTATGCTCAGCACTGTAATTGCACCACATACCATCACACAATCTCAATCAAATTTCGGACGATATAGGTAATACATTGCTTCTCGTATTAACAAAATATATCTTTCAACAACGTGAATAACGCAATGGGTAGCAAGTTAAGCAATAACTTCGCTTATAATATTGTGATAGCATCTTACCTAGCATTAACTGCACTGCAATTGCTTGTTTATTTTACTTATCTATTTATATGATGTTCTCAGCAGCCACCGCTGGCAGTAGACCTGCTCGGGTACTTTGGCTGTAGTTAATCTATACTAATATATAAAGCTGAAGAGTTTGTTTGTTTGTTTGTTTGAACGCGCTAATCTCAGGAACTACGGGTTCGATTTAAAAATTCTTTTTGCGTCGGATAGCCCATTAATCCAGGAAGGCTTTAGGCTATATAACATCACGCTGTGACGAATAGGAGCGGAGTATATAAAAAAAACATGTCGAAACCTACTCGGGTGAAACCGTGTGGCGCAGCTAGTGTTATATATATTTATAGTTAAGCCGCGTTATTAGAAAATACAATGTAAAATATAAAAAATAGATATAAACTTATTCTTAGGCCTAACGGATGTATATACGAAATTTCAATACAATCGGTTCATCCATTTTGGAGGAGTTTGAGGGCAAACATTGTGACATAATTTTATGTAAGTTTAAGAAGGTGGTATTGTTATATGAGCTTAAAGGTGGACAGATGACCTGGTGAGGATCGCAGGAAACCGATGGAGGCAGGCAACACAAGACCGGTCATTGTGGAAAGCCTCCAGAGAGGCTTTTGTCCAGCTTTTGCCACCTTTATTTGGCTAAGAAGAAGATAAGGGCTTTGATGCCTGAACTTAGTGGACAAATATAATATTTATAGTTTTTATGTGAATATAGTTTTGTATAATGTGTATTTGTATGGGCTTGATGCCTGAAATAAATAAATATATAAAGAAAAAGATAAAATAGCCTAGCCCTTTGGGTGCTACATACTTGATTGATTTTATGAATATGACAACGGATCCTTATAGCTTAGACACGTATTATATACTTGTACACGTTAAAAATAACTTGTAACCTAAAACTATATGAGATCGGTGTTTCTCATCTGACTACTCTGAGAACATAACATAATCAGCCCATAATGTTCCCACTATTCGGGCACAGGCCTCCTCTCGGTGAGAGGGAATGGGCCGTAATCTACCACGCTGGCCCAGTGCGGGTTGTGAGATATCACATGTCTTCGAAGTTTTTGGCTCACCATTTTGAAAGCAGTGATGAAATTCTTTACACAAAGTAAAGCGCCTGATGGGGTTCCAACCTACCTACTACTGACAACTTTTAAGTCGCAGCCGATAACAAGCCCACAGCTGCTCTAGAATTGTAATAGTGTCAGTGTCAATCTCTAGCATTAATAGTAACAGTGTCAATCCCTAGCATTAATAGTCAATCCCTAGCATTAATAGTAACAGTGTCAATCCCTAGCATTAATAGTAATAGTGTCAATCCCTAGCATTAATAGTAACAGTGTCAATCTCTAGCATTAATAGTAACAGTGTCAATCCCTAGCATTAATAGTAATAGTGTCAATCCCTAGCATTAATAGTAACAGTGTCAATCCCTAGCATTAATAGTAATAGTGTCAATCCCTAGCATTAATAGTAACAGTGTCAATCCCTAGCATTAATAGTAATAGTGTCAATCCCTAGCATTAATAGTAACAGTGTCAATCCCTAGCATTAATAGTAACAGTGTCAATCCCTAGCATTAATAGTAACAGTGTCAATCCCTAGCATTAATAGTAATAGTGTCAATCCCTAGCATTAATAGTAACAGTGTCAATCCCTAGCATTAATAGTAATAGTGTCAATCCCTAGCATTAATAGTAACAGTGTCAATCCCTAGCATTAATAGTAACAGTATCAATCCCTAGCATTAATAGTAACAGTGTCAATCCATAGCATTAATAGTAATAGTGTCAATCCCTAGGATTAATAGTAACAGTGTCAATCCCTAGTGTTGTAGATACTGGCTAATCAATATTGTGCAGACCTATTTGTTACTTTGTTTTCTTTATTGGGAATATTCTTTTTAAGTACCTATTCTATATTCTAATATTTTTTTTGTATTACCTAGTTACTTGATTATAAACACTCATGACAGTAACACATATTTTCTCTCTTTTATTCACAAATCCTTTATATTTACGGACCTTCATCCTATTGTTCCAACACG
The DNA here is from genome assembly GCA_017933935.1 of Sesamia nonagrioides. NCBI lineage: Eukaryota > Metazoa > Arthropoda > Insecta > Lepidoptera > Noctuidae > Sesamia > Sesamia nonagrioides. The sequence continues at coordinate 509,697 of JADWQK010001242.1, forward strand.
TTATCAGCACGAAGCATCGTCGTGGTGGCCTAGTGGTTAAAACATCAGCCTCTCAAGTATGAGTGCGCGGGTTCGATTTCAGGTCAGGCAAGTAGCAATGTAACTTTTCTAAAGTTATATGTACTTTCTAAGTATGTCTTGGACACGAATGACTGAAGGTGAAGGAAAACATCTTGAGGAAACCTGGACTTTAAGTCTGAAATCGCCAACCCGCATTGAGCTAGCGTGGTGATTACGCTCAATCCTTCTCTGTATGAGAAGAGACCTGTGCCCAGCAGTGGGACGATAAAAAAAGGTTGATAATGATGATCATGATCAGCACGAATGTGAGGATACGGTTAGATAAAATATAAAAGTATCAAATTTGTGATAAAGTGAAAATAGTGTGTCCGAAAATAATTGTTGAAAATGTCACACGAATCTGGAGATCTGTCAAGTGTGAACAAGTTGTGTTTTCCGTCAAATTCATCTTCTATTCCATCGTTTTGCCTGAAAAATAAAGATGGGTAGGGTATCCTACTTGGAAATTCAAGATGAGGAATTACCTTATACATGAGGATTTATGGGCAACAGTAAGTAGTTATCCGGGTGGTGACACGACTCCCGCCTCAACCAAGCTACGAAATGACGCAAAAGCTCTTGCAAAAATTTGCCCAACGGTAGACTGTGCAGCTATCATACACGTTAGATGTGCAAAAAATGCATTAAAAGCATGGAAATCTTTGTAGAAAGCGTTAGAGGATAAAGGCATGGGACCAAGACTAGCTTTAGAACGTAAACTGTACAGATTGAGTCTGTCAGATTTTGATAACATTGAACTGTATATCAACGCAGTTATGTCAATCGCACAGGATCTTGTGGATATTGATAAGGTCATAGAAGAAACGTCAAGTGCAGCTATACTTTTGGGAGGTCTCAAAAGTATAAAATCCGCAAAATATGAGCCTCTTATAATGGCACTAGATAATTGTAATATAGACTTAACGACTGATTTAATTAAGGCTAAACTGCTAAATGAGATGTTCAAAAATGAAGCTGCACCAATGGACTCAGTTTATAGCACAAAATTGAAATCTAAAACCAAGGAGAAGGATATAGTATGCTATGATTGCAAAGTACCCGGACATAAGAGAGCAGACTGTCCACTGAGGAACAAGAAGGAAAATGCCAATGCTGTTGATACCTCATTGATAGCTCAATTCTTCTGGCACCTCAAACAAGGATCTTTGGTACGTAGATTCGGTATGTACTAAACACATGAGTTCTAGACATGATTGGTTTCAAGATCCAGAGATAATAGACAAAGATGATGTTACCGTTGCAAACGGAGAATAGATTAAATTTTGCGGAATTGGTAATGTTTCAATAAATGCCCCAGAAAATGTAATCAACAGAATCAGCGATGTTGCTTTCGTATCCCATTTGAAAGCCATTCTATCGTCTGTACAAAAGGCTGTTGATATGGGTTTGGTATGTGTTTTTGACACAAATGGTTGTAATTTTTATAAAGATAATGTTTTTCGTTTCACAGGTGATTCTGTTCTTCATGTCTCGTCCTGAGGTGGACTGTATGTACTTGAAGGTACTGTGAATGTTTCCGATTACGAAGCAAATAATTACCTGACACAGGATGATGTGCACTCTGGTGGTCAGAATAGTTACCAACTTTGGCATAAAAGGTTAGGACACTTATGTCATATAGGCATGAACCGACTGAAGAATCACGAGGTAGGCGTAGAGTTTAAGGTAGTAGATAAAAGTAAATGCATCGCTTGCGTAGAAGGAAAACTAGCAAGAAAATCTTTTAAAAAAGTAGCATTTAACAGAGCTACTTCACCTTTGGCACTAGTTCTTATTGATTTGTGTGGACTCATGTCTACAACCTCCTTTCAAGGAAATAAGTACATGCTAAAGTCAGTGGACGATTGTACAAGGAAAGTGTTGGCTTACTTTATTTCTTCAAAGACTGAGGTCAAAGACAAATTTTGTCTATTTCAAACATTTGTAGAAAATCAATTAGATGAAAAGATTAAAGCGATTAGGACTGACGGTGGCAAAGAGTTTGTCAGTAAGATTTTGTTGATTACCTTAATTTAAACCGTACCGTACGTTACCGTAGACTAATTTCGGAACTAATTTCGGAAGTCGGTGTCAAAAACTAATACCTATACAAAACCAAAGACACCGACTTCCGAAATTAGTTATTTTTCACTTTGTAGTGGTTTTTAGAAGTCGGTTGTTTTTTTGTAAAAAAGTTTTTTAAATCTAATTTGACATTTGATATTGTCAAAAAAGATTTATCGAAATATTTTTCACTAAAAGATCTCGGAACATTAAAATCATATTTAGGATTGCAAATCAATATGATTCTAAGAATACTAAAGTAAACCAGTCAAATTAAAAAGAAAAGAAAGAAAGAAAGAAAATACATTTATTCAGCACAGACTTAAAGACACACAATACATCTAGCATTTATAAATATACATCAGGTAGCAACAAAATAAAATAAAAAAACTAAATAAAAAAGTAGAATAAAAACCAAACAAAAAGTAAAAAATCCCTGTTTAAAAATGGCAGCAAAGTGTGCCTCGTAGCTGCACCAAAAAGGTCCAATTCAGCAAAAATGCCAGGCAACTAGTGTCTGACGCTGGTTTTCAACTGAACCTGATGTGAGCAGAGGTGACGGATGTAAATCAGTTTTATACAACATAACGCAAAAACAGAAAACGAGTATGTGCAAAAATAGTGTGATAATGACTAATAATAAATAAATTGCTAAAAAAAAACTAATAATAAATAAACTAAGAAAAGAAATACTGACAAATATAATGAAAGACTTTTGCTTGTGTAAATACCTACATAAATCCATTGAACTACCTAAACCTGTTTAAACTAGGATATGTATACATATAATTACAATCACAGATTAAAAATATATAAAACCCAATCATATAATATAAACGCAAATAAGTGAAAAAAAGAAAAAAAAATGAAACTGAATGTTAAATAATCAAATTGAAAAAAAATAAAATAAAAATAAACGAAAATAATAATAATAGTAACAACAAATTGAATGGAAAAATAAAAATAAAAAAACAAAAAAGCAAAAAAGAGAAAAAAAAAACAGTCAAATAAAAATCCAATGCAACACTGACACATACTGACAGGATAAGTACTTAAATTATATGATTGAGACATTCAGTGCAACCATGTCTAACTTCCTTTGAGCTTCTGTGAGGTACTGCCGTAAACGTTGTCTAAAGACGATTATGCTGTTTACTGCTCTAATTGGCGGTGGACGGTTATTCCAAATTTTGGAAGCTGCGTAACGGAAGCTACCTCTAAAAGCGGCTGAACCATGCGACTGGGTCGAGAGTTGTTGCGAGCATTGCCTTCTTTCACAATCTCGTCTACTGGTCACCCAACTCAATTTGTCGTACAGGTACTGCGGTTTCTGGTATTTAATCACGCCAAACAGAAGGCACGCCAAATGTAGCTTGCGTCTCGATTTCATTTTCAATATGAAGTGTTTGTTTAAAAATGGGGTCACGTGACTTCTGGAAGGAATTGTGTAACAAAATCGAGCGCAAGCGTTCTGGACCCTCTGAATGAGCCGATCTGTGCGAGCCAGCAGGCGCGGGCCGTAGACAGTATCCGCATAGTTCAACCTAGACAAAACCAGGGTTTCAACCAGCCGCTCCCGCAGCGTCTCGGACAGGTAAGGCCTAATCTTGTATAGAACTTTCAGGCGGTAGAAACAGTTTCTGACCGAGTCGGCTACATGTTTTTCGAAACGGAGGTCTTTGTCCATGATAAGACCGAGATTCCGAGCCTCATATACTCGCTCAATCGGCCCGCCCATAAGGTGCAAGTGAAACGATGCGGGTAATTTAGCCAGCTGCTGCCTTGTGCCAAATACCATGTACTTCGTTTTCGTTGGGTTCAGTGACAGGCAATTCTGACTCGACCAGTCCGCGATTCTACGAAGGTCTTCATTCAGATCTTTAATGGCAGTGTCGTATTCATCTGGAGTAAAAGAAATGTTTAGTTGGACATCATCGGCGTATATGTGGTACTTACATTTCTGGGGGCACCGAATGATATCCGCACAGTACAAAATAAATATAATTGGACCCAATATAGATCCCTGCGGAACTCCTCTGTCAATGGAAGTAAGAGTAGATTTAATAGCAGTGCCGTCACTCAAACATAGATCCACAAGTTGCTTTCTATCACTAAGGTAGCTGCGGAACCATTGCGTAGCTCTGGAATCGAATCCGTAGTAACGTAGCTTTGCTAGCAATAACGGAATATTAATTGCATCGAATGCCCGGGAAAAATCTAGCAGGACCAGCAATGAGCACATGCCCTTATCCTGGGCCGATAGAAGATCGTCAGTCACATCCAGCAAGGCAGTGGCAGTACTGCGCTGTTTTCTGAAACCAGACTGCAAGTCCGGTAACACGTTATTTTGTTCCAGAAAATGCGCTAACTGATGACTGACAACTTTCTCCAGCACTTTAGAAAGACACGGTAAAATGCTAATAGGGCGAAGGTCTTTTACTTCAATTGGGTTATCATTCTTTGGTAGGGGCCTAACGGAAGCTATTTTCCATTGGTCAGGGAATGTTGAAGTCAGTATTGAGCAGTTTATAATATCCGTTATTGCTGTTAGCGAGTATGGCAAAGTCATGTTTAGCATGTCGAGGGTAATGTTGTCATAACCTTGGGCGTTACTTTTAAAGTTGGATATAATACGAGAGACGTCGTTCTGTTCCACAGGATTAATTGAAAAAATTACATCCTATTCTTACTGGATAAATTCAATATGAAGGAATGTAAGACAGTGAATACTCCCTTACTTAAAAAATGAATGGAGAGAAGAGTAGGTGACCAAGTTGGTGAGTCTTGTCCCTACCAAAACTTAATAGGGTGCCTAATGTATCTCTACGGTACCTGAAGGGTACTATAAACTATTCGTTGGTTTACAGGAGAAGTGGAGAACCCTTAAAAGGATTTTGCGATGCTGATTGGGCAAACTGCCACATTGATAGAAAGTCATACACCGGGTATGTCTTTCAGTTAGGTGGAGGACCAGTATCATGGGAGTCAAAGAAACAACCCACTGTTGCTTTGTCGTCCGCGGAAAGTGAATATATGGCAATATCGTCTGCCACGATGGAAGCTTGTTACTGACGTCGTTTTATCTATGAGATAACAGGTAAACTTTCTTCAGTTAACTTAGGTTCTGACAGCCAGAGTGCCATAAATCTGGTTCGAAATCCAATTCACCACAACAGAACGAAGCACATTGATACCAGGTTTCATTTTATTAAAGAAAAGGTGTTCAGCAATGTTGTTATCTTAAAATATGTTAAAAGTAGTGATATGCCTGCAGATCTACTCACTAAGCCTCTCGGGCCTTTATTACACAAGAGGTGTACAATTAGTTTAGGATTTGAAACTTAACTTTTTTTTTTAGGCGCAACATCGATTAAGGGCGGCTGTTGTAGATACTGGCTAATCAATGTTGTGCAGACCTATTTGTTAGTTTGTTTTCTTTATTAGGAATATTCTTTATAAGTATTCTATATTCTAATATTTTTTTTTATTACCTAGTTACTTGATTATTTATAAACACCCATGACAGTAACATATATTTTCTCACAAATCTTTTATATTTACGGACCTTCATCGTATTATTCTAACACCTAGTGCATGCATATTATTAATGATAATAATAGTGTCAATCCCTAGCATTAATAGTAATAGTGTTAATCCCTAGCATTAATTGGAATGACACTGCACGCTGTAAGTACGCAACTACAACTTATAAGTCGTTGCCAATACCACTAGGCTACCTCTACTTACATACACAACTGCTGACAAATGCGTGCCCTGGACTGGATAGATTTGATCTGCGTTGTTCTTTCCTCAATGATCATCTGAGATATTAATCTGCATGCTTGTCATATGGTCTAACCATGTTTATATCTGGACTTTATAAGAGATTGTGGCCTCTAAGTTTGTTTCGGTCTTTCTTCTCAGAGTATGTAAGTAGAGGTAGCCTAGTGGTATTGGCAACGACTTATAAGTTGTAGTTGCGTACTTACAGCGTGCAGTGTCATTCCAATTAATGCTAGGGATTAACACTATTACTATTAATGCTAGGGATTGACACTATTATTATCATTAATAATATGCATGCACTAGGTGTTAGAATAATACGATGAAGGTCCGTAAATATAAAAGATTTGTGAGAAAATATATGTTACTGTCATGGGTGTTTATAAATAATCAAGTAACTAGGTAATAAAAAAAAATATTAGAATATAGAATACTTATAAAGAATATTCCTAATAAAGAAAACAAACTAACAAATAGGTCTGCACAGGTGCTCAGTATCTGGCAGCCATGTTGCCCTGCGCCAAATCTATTACCTCTTGGCCGGAATCATATCGCAACATGTTCGTTAACAACGATACTGAACCTGCTAAAACCTGGTAATCAACTCGTTCTGTTGGTGGAGTGGATTCGAACCAATTCAACTGAAAGATAACTCCTCTGTCAATGGAAGTAAGAGTAGATTTAATAGCAGTGCCGTCACTCAAACATAGATCCACAAGTTGCTTTCTATCACTAAGGTAGCTGCGGAACCATTGCGTAGCTCTGGAATCGAATCCGTAGTAACGTAGCTTTGCTAGCAATAACGGAATATTAATTGCATCGAATGCCCGGGAAAAATCTAGCAGGACCAGCAATGAGCACATTATTATGAGATGATTAATCTCGATTTAAACAATATCAGATACAAGAAAACGCGATCTCATGTTCAATATATTTTATATTTTCTGACTAGACAAGATAACAGCTTTGTTTCTATGGTGACACACATTGCACTACAAAAAGTTTCTATACATAAACTTTAACACCTTCTCTCAATGTAGTCCCATAATATCCACAAGCTTACGAAGCCTAGCCCTGGGCAATGGCTTAGTTAGAAGATCCGCTAATTGAAGCTCGCTTGTTACCTTCTTTATTAGCAGCTCTCCATTAGTCACAAGCTCTCTTACGAAGAAGTGACGTGTACGGATGTGTTTGGTGCGTCGGTGAAACTCTGGATTCTCAGCTAATTTTATTGCTGCTTCGTTATCCACTTGTAACATAGGAAGACTTTTCAGTTGTACAAGACTTCCTAAGAGCCGAGTCAACCATACGCATTCTCTCGCAGCTTCACTTGCAGCGATAACTTCAGCTTCCGTCGTCGAAATAGCGACACTTTGCTGTCTCTGACTCATCCAGGAGATTGGTCCTCCGGCATATAGGCAAAGTACACCAGAAGTCGATCTTCCAGTTTCCATATCGCCTGCGTGGTCAGCATCACTGTATGATTCTATAATTCCAATTTTATAGTTCCTTTTATACATAATGCCGAAATCAATTGTGTACTGAAGGTATCTCATGATACGTTTTACTCTGACACAATCCGCTTGAGTCGGTTTCTCCAGTCTCCTTGACACTACACTTACTGCATATGCAATATCAGGTCTTGTTCCGACCATTAAATATGCAAGTGCTCCAACTATTTGCCTATAGTTTTTCAGAACGTACTCATCGTTCTCGTTTTTAGAGACTATGTCCTCCTTGGTAATTGGTGTAGTCACAGGTTTGCAGTCCTGCATTCCAAACCTGTTCAAAACTTTCTTAACATAAGATGTTTGATGTATTACTGTTCCAATACCTTCTCTGGTTGAAATCTCTATACCTAGAAAATAGGTAGCTGGTTTAGTTGTTATCTTGAACCTTTCCTTCAGCTCTTCAATAAATTCATCAATGAGTTCTTGATCTGTTCCAGCTACTAGCCCGTCATCAACGTAGAGAACCACAATCAATTTCCGGTGGTCTTTCTCTCTTACAAATAAACAAGTGTCCCCTTCACTGATTTTAAAGTCAGCTTCCTTGAAGAAACTAAGAATTCTATGATTCCAACATCTCGGGGCTTGTTTCAACCCATAGAGACTTTTCTTCAGTAAGCATACACTTCCAGAACCATCATCGTAGCCTTCGGGTTGCTTAATATAAATTTCTTCTTCTGAAAGTGTTCCATATAGAAATGCCGTCGACACATCAAACTGACACATCTTCATACCTTCGCTTGCTGCGACGCTAATCACAGTCCGCACCGTGGTCATTTTCGCAACAGGACTAAAAGTTTGATCATAGTCCTCTCCTTTTTTCTGGCGAAAACCCTTAGCAACTAGTCTTGCTTTGAACTTGTCGACTGATCCATCAGCATTCAGCTTCACGCGAAAAACCCATTTGCATGGTATCGCTTTTCTATTTTTTGGCAACTTTTTTAAAACCCACGTGTCATTCTCGTTAAGAGAATTTATCTCGTTTTCCATGGCTTTCTTCCAAAGTTCACTTTCGTTACAGGATATTGCTTCTCTGTAACATGTTGGTTCGACAAATCCGTTTGTAACCATAACATAATCTTTGAACCTGACCGGATGTCTGATCAATGATCGGTCTCGCAGAATTCGATCACTCTGTGCGTTAATTAATTGCTCAAGATTATCTTCATCTTCATTAACGTCATCATTTCCAACCATCTGCTCCAGATCATCATTATCAACATCATTTCCTCCCCTTGGTTCAAAAGATTCTTCATGAGTCGATAAAGCATCATCAAAATTGTCTTCTTCTATAACCGGATTATTAGTCTCATTATCGATCGTTACAGCTTGATTGTTGATCCTATTGGGTGTCACTACATACTCCCTTCTTACTTGAACGGGAATTTCCACTTCTGTGACCTCCTCATCTAGATCTTGGAATTTCGTTTCCAATGGCTTTTCGTCAAATATGATATCCCTTGACCTGACTATTGTCGTGTAACGACAAGAAAAGACTTTAGAGGGAGACAGTATTTATTAAGTATACAGAAATTTAAAGACAAGATGGAAGTGTAAAAATGAATAATGTAGATGAATGATTGATGAGTGATGGTGAAGGGCGGCCCCTGGTGGACCGGCGGCAGTTACGGAGGAGCGGCCCTGGTGGACCGGCGACAACAACGGACGAGCGGCCCTGGTGGACCGGCGACAGCAACGGACGAGCGGCCCTGGTGGACCGGCGACAGCAACGGACGAGCGGCCCTGGTGGACCGGCGACAGCAACGGACGAGCGGCCCTGGTGGACTGGCGACAGCAACGGACGAGCGGCCCTGGTGGACCGGCGACAGCAACGGACGAGCGGCCCTGGTGGACCGGCGACAGCAACGGACGAGCGGCCCTGGTGGACCGGCGACAGCAACGGACGAGCGGACCTGGTGGACCGGCGGCAGCTACAGAGGAGCGGCCCTGGTGGACCGGCGGAAGCTACGGAGGAGCGGCCCTGGTGGACCGGCGGCAGCTACGAGGAGCGGCCCTGGTGGACCGGCGTCAGCTACAGAAGAACGGCCCTGGTGGACCGGCGGCAGCTACAGAAGAACGGCCCTGGTGGACCGGCGGCAGCTACAGAGGAGCGGCCCTGGTGGACCGGCGGCAGCTACAGAGGAGCGGCCCTGGTGGACCGGCGACAGCAACGGAAGAACGGCCCTGGTGGACCGGCGGCAGGTACAGAGGAGCGGCCCTGGTGGACCGGCGGCAGCTACGGAAGAGGGACTGCCCCGGCGTCACAAGGCCGGCAGCAGTCGAGGGCTCCGGCGGCAAAGGGCCAGGCAGCTCCAGGCGCACCAGTTATATAGAGACTGGCACAGCAGGAAACACCCTAGAAGGGCTCTCGAGGCAGCGTTTACTGGAGACCTACTTTTAAGAGGCTTGTTTGGAAGCCAGAGCTCGACTGACCACTGCTCTGCGAAAAAGTATACCTTGTTTTCCTGTTAGGGAAAAAAAAGAAAATTAAGTTAGGTGTTGTAAGTATATATGAGTGAATGAGTTATGTGTGTGTTAAGAGAAAATGAAAGGGATAGAATAGCCAAAATATTTAACCAAAGAGCTGAGAATGTAAGACACTAGACGAAGTGTTTCTTTTGAATTTAGGAAGTTAAGGGGGTGCAGGAAATTTTAGTTGGGCGCCAAACTGTCGTGTAACGACAAGAAAAGACTATAGAGGGAGACAGTATTTATTATGTATACAGAAATTTAAAGACAAGATGGAAGTATAAAAATGAATAATGTAGATGAATGATTGATGGGTGATGGTGAAGGGCGGCCCCTGGTGGACCGGCGGCAGTTACGGAGGAGCGGCCCTGGTGGACCGGCGACAGCAACGGACGAGCGGCCCTGGTGGACCGGCGACAGCAACGGACGAGCGGCCCTGGTGGATCGGCGACAGCAACGGACGAGCGGCCCTGGTGGACCGGCGACAGCAACGGACGAGCGGCCCTGGTGGACCGGCAACAGCAACGGACGAGCGGCCCTGGTGGACCGGCGGCAGCTACAGAGGAGCGGCCCTGGTGGACCGGCGGCAGCTACGGAGGAGCGGCCCTGGTAGACCGGCGGCAGCTACGGAGGAGCGGCCCTGGTGGACCGGCGGCAGCTACGGAGGAGCGGCCCTGGTGGACCGGCGGCAGCTACAGAGGAGCGGCCCTGGTGGACCGGCGGCAGCTACAGAGGAGCGGCCCTGGTGGACCGGCGGCAGCAACGGAAGAACGGCCCTGGTGGACCGGCGGCAGGTACAGAGGAGCGGCCCTGGTGGACCGGCGGCAGCTACGGAAGAGGGACTGCCCCGGCGTCACAAGGCCGGCAGCAGTCGAGGGCTCCGGCGGCAAAGCGCCAGGCAGCTCCAGGCGCACCAGTTATATAGAGACTGGCACAGCAGGAAACACCCTAGAAGGGCTCTCGAGGCAGCGTTTACTGGAGACCTACTTTTAAGAGGCTTGTTTGGAAGCCAGAGCTCGACTGACTACTGCTCTGCGATGATTCCTAAAGAAACCTCGCAGAACGGTTGGAGGTCGAAATTTAAAATATTCGAAAATATGGACGAGGAACGGTAAATAATTTTACCATAAAAGAGTTCGAATAACAATTATGAAATAAAAATAGCAGACCAACAAGAATTTTGATGAGAAGGTTGTCATGGATACATCATCAACAATGTTGTCAACAAAATGTCAAAATAATGAAAATGTTCTGTAACAATGTAAATATAAATGGTATTAAATTAAAAAGTGCAGTGTTTGATAGGAAAAAGTGATACAGTCCTGCATAGGTACGGCTTCCTACGCTAAGGGGTCAATAAGTCGCCGAAACTTAGGCGTAAAGTTGAGGACTGAGTCTGTAAACAGAAAAATGAGTCTTGGTGTAGTGGAATATGATCAAAACAGAGCCTCATAATAATGGAAAGCATATTATGGACCGTGGAAATGAATGATACATATATAAGTATGAATATGAGTATAAATAATAAGTGTAAGTATATCTGAATATGTACATAACATTACACTATGTATTTGGATTCCTTGTTCCATAGTCTATACCCGTCGTCATTATCATATCCAACCAGTACGCATCTCGTAGCTTTTTTATGCATCTTTTTTCGTTTTTGCTTAGGAATATGTGCATAGCAAACTGAGCCAATTATTCTCAGGTGCTTTATCCGAGGTTTATTCCTAAACCAAAGCTCGAACGGAGTCTTGTGTTCCACGGAAGTTGGTCCCGTCCTGTTCAAAACATAAACAGCTGTCTGTACCAACTCCGCCCACAATTGTTGAGGCAACTCTTCATGAGCATGCATCATAGCTCTTGCTGACTCTACGATCGTACGGTTTTCTCTTTCGCTACACCCATTCTGTTCAGGCGTATACGGCATTATTAGTCTTTGGTGTATTCCGTATTTCGCTAATTCCTTTCTAACTTGTTCATTGTCGAACTCTCCACCGTTATCACTCAGGAATTCTCTAATTGTGTGTCCTGCTACTCTAGCTTCTGCCAGCATTTGCTTCAGCTTTTCAGGTACTTCAGATTTTGTTTTCATGAAGTAGACGTAGCGAAAACGAGTGTGTTCATCTTTGAAAAGGACGAAATATCGATATTTCGAGACTGAAAACGGAAAAGGACCGCAAACATCTGAATGTATGCGTTCTCCAGGCATTTTAGCTTTTTCTCTACTCCCAAACTTCTGTCTGTGAGCTTTTCCAAAAATACATCCTTCGCACAATATGCCATTATCCTTTGTCTTTATATTCAATTCTCGTTCTATAGGACTTTTCACATGCCTTTTATCTTGGTGGCCCATGCGTTCATGGTACAGCTGCAAGGCATCTACTGCATTAATCGATGCAGCTACCTTCGGTTTAATTGCTTTGCAATTCAGCTTATATAGCCCACCATACCTAGTTCTGGTTCCTGTCACAGTAACTATTCCATTCACTTTAATACAGCATATAGTTACTCGTGACTCAAATACACTGTTTGTATTCTTGTCCTGTGCCGCTAGCACTGAAAAAAGATTCTTGCTAATACTAGGAACAAACCAGACATCACTAAGGTAAAATTCTTTTCCAACATTAGATTTTATTCTAATTTTTCCTTTTCCTATGGCTTCTATTACGTTTCCATCAGCCGTAGTAACAGTGTGAGGTATACTGAAGGGCTCAAAACTTTCAAATAAATCTCTTCTCATCGTAACGTGGTGAGTTGCTCCGTTATCAACAAACCATGCTTCACGATCTTGGATATTATTTTCAGACAGATTTAGTAGTACCATCATATTGGTGCTATCACTACTATTCCTTCTATCTTCCTTAATAGTTTTATTTGGACAATCTTTCCTAAAGTGACCAACCTCTTTACAGATATGACATCTGAACTTGGTAACTTTTTTATTTCCTGATGTCTCTTCCTTCTTTTTCTCAACACCTTTCTTCCTTGTTTTCATGAGAAGCGCTTCGCTAGACGTGCCTTCCGTGCTTCCTATTAGAGCTTTTTCATGTGCACAAAGTTGGCTGGTAATATTCTCTACAGTTCTGTCTTTCTTGGACATCAACATCCAACTCGATTTAAATGAAAAATAACTTTCTGGCAGTGTATCTAAAATCTTGCAGATTAAAAGTATTTTTGGTAATTGCTTACCTTCTTCAGTTTTTAATAATTCCTGATTCAGTTTATGCCACATATTTTTCAACCTTGATACATGAGTTGACATGTCATCAGCAGTATCCTTTTGAAATTTGAAGAACTCCATGCATACTTCGTATAACTTGTCTTCATTGACACCGTCATAGAGTCTATGCAGTTCATCCCATACGTCCTTAGGGTTAGAGAATCGAATCACCTTGTCTAAAATTTCATCTGATATATTGTTTGTAATTAGTAGTAACGCAATACTTTCCAGCTTTACATACTCCGACAACTCTTTGTTGTAGTTCATCAAAGCCACTGCGGACGCAGAATCAACATCACTGCCCTCAGCTACAGGCTTCTTCGGTTTATGAGTATTTCCCTGAACAATGTCCAAAAGTCCGTCCATGCCCCGTAACAGAGCAGACATGCGGTACTTCCATTGTATCCAGTTATTTCCATCAAGCTTACGTATTTGCATTTTACTTAGCTCCATGCTTAGTTTCCAACAAATATTTAAGTGAAAGCAAAGGGGCCCATAACCTATTATGAGATGATTAATCTCGATTTAAACAATATCAGATAGAAGAAAACGCGATCTCATGTTCAATATATTTTATATTTTCTGACTAGACAAGATAACAGCTTTGTTTCTATGGTGACACACATTGCACTACAAAAAGTTTCTATACATAAACTTTAACACACATGCCCTTATCCTGGGCCGATAGAAGATCGTCAGTCACATCCAGCAAGGCAGTGGCAGTACTGCGCTGTTTTCTGAAACCAGACTGCAAGTCCGGTAACACGTTATTTTGTTCCAGAAAATGCGCTAACTGGTGACCGACAACTTTCTCCAGCACTTTAGAAAGACACGGTAAAATGCTAATAGGGCGAAGGTCTTTTACTTCAATTGGGTTATCATTCTTTGGTAGGGGCCTAACGGAAGCTATTTTCCATTGGTCAGGGAATGTTGAAGTCAGTATTGAGCAGTTTATAATATCCGTTATTGCTGTTAGCGAGTATGGCAAAGTCATGTTTAGCATGTCGAGGGTAATGTTGTCATAACCTTGGGCGTTACTTTTAAAGTTGGATATAATACGAGAGACGTCGTTCTGTTCCACAGGATTAATTGAAAAAATTACATCCTATTCTTACTGGATAAATTCAATATGAAGGAATGTAAGACAGTGAATACTCCCTTACTTAAAAAATGAATGGAGAGAAGAGTAGGTGACCAAGTTGGTGAGTCTTGTCCCTACCAAAACTTAATAGGGTGCCTAATGTATCTCTACGGTACCTGAAGGGTACTATAAACTATTCGTTGGTTTACAGGAGAAGTGGAGAACCCTTAAAAGGATTTTGCGATGCTGATTGGGCAAACTGCCACATTGATAGAAAGTCATACACCGGGTATGTCTTTCAGTTAGGTGGAGGACCAGTATCATGGGAGTCAAAGAAACAACCCACTGTTGCTTTGTCGTCCGCGGAAAGTGAATATATGGCAATATCGTCTGCCACGATGGAAGCTTGTTACTGACGTCGTTTTATCTATGAGATAACAGGTAAACTTTCTTCAGTTAACTTAGGTTCTGACAGCCAGAGTGCCATAAATCTGGTTCGAAATCCAATTCACCACAACAGAACGAAGCACATTGATACCAGGTTTCATTTTATTAAAGAAAAGGTGTTCAGCAATGTTGTTATCTTAAAATATGTTAAAAGTAGTGATATGCCTGCAGATCTACTCACTAAGCCTCTCGGGCCTTTATTACACAAGAGGTGTACAATTAGTTTAGGATTTGAAACTTAACTTTTTTTTTTAGGCGCAACATCGATTAAGGGCGGCTGTTGTAGATACTGGCTAATCAATGTTGTGCAGACCTATTTGTTAGTTTGTTTTCTTTATTAGGAATATTCTTTATAAGTATTCTATATTCTAATATTTTTTTTTATTACCTAGTTACTTGATTATTTATAAACACCCATGACAGTAACATATATTTTCTCACAAATCTTTTATATTTACGGACCTTCATCGTATTATTCTAACACCTAGTGCATGCATATTATTAATGATAATAATAGTGTCAATCCCTAGCATTAATAGTAATAGTGTTAATCCCTAGCATTAATTGGAATGACACTGCACGCTGTAAGTACGCAACTACAACTTATAAGTCGTTGCCAATACCACTAGGCTACCTCTACTTACATACTCTGAGAAGAAAGACCGAAACAAACTTAGAGGCCACAATCTCTTATAAAGTCCAGATATAAACATGGTTAGACCATATGACAAGCATGCAGATTAATATCTCAGATGATCATTGAGGAAAGAACAACGCAGATCAAATCTATCCAGTCCAGGGCACGCATTTGTCAGCAGTTGTGTAGATCAACTCGAACTTTAGAAGCTTAACGACTCTACGATCAGTACCAAAGAAAGGTCATATGGGAAGGCCGCACACAGTACTCAAATTGTAAGGCGCATTACACATCAAAGCCAAAGGTCCGGCGGCACAGCCCGCCGACATAACCCGGCAGCTTATATTGAAAGAAGCATGTCGGTAACCTTCGCCCGCGCGTGTTGCCCGCCGACATGTCGGCGGCGTGCCGGCGGCTAGCGACGCAAGCGCTCAGTTGCCCGGCAACATTTCAGCTGTAGAGACGTGCTAGTATTTTAACTGCTAAATAAGTTTCTGATGTCGAGCCGCCGACATGCCGCCGGCAAAGTTTTACGATTTGCATTGACTGAAGCCGCCAACCTAGCCCGCCGGCAAAATGCTGCCGACATATGCCGCCGCTATGGCTTTGGTGTGTAGAATGCTTAACATTATGATACTACTACGAGAAACAAATGACTCACAGACCTCACGTACCTACAATAATTTAACTGTAACGGTATTTACAAACGTCACATGCGATAAAAGCATCATAATGACGTCACACATATCCTGAATCTCGCAAACAGGGTTTGACGTGCGACTAGCATACATGCAACTTCCCAACATCAACCGTTGGGGAAGTGCCCGCCAGACACAACACCCATCTGGTCGGAGGACCCCACCTTTTCTATTGAACATAAGTGAACTTTGCACCCTGTTCCTTATTCTCTAGGAGGATCGCTGGTGTTGTTCTGGACCAAGTGGATAAATGTTTTTTTTTCAAGGTGACTCCTAATACAAGGTTCCGTGTCATTCATCTCGTAACAAGTACTGGTATCTGTGGGAGTTGTTATTGTCAAAACGTACGGTTCCGGTACTCATTATGTTTGATCTGACCAATCATAATTAAGCGTGATACATTCAGTTTTTTTTATTGACCTGTTTCTTTAATGACGGTTATAAATACTTATTCAAATTTAAATACTTTACATTAGACAGTGTCCATATTTGGATAATACTACAAACATCTTATAAATCTATGTTAGTAGAAATAAGTAAAACAACAATATTAATTAATTGCGGGCTCAACTAAGTAATTCAGTCTATTTAAATATTCAAAAGCGTTTTTGAAACAAGTAAAAGTTAGTTAGTCTAATTGTGGATTTTTTCATTGACATTATGGACATTATTCACAGTGTAAACTAACCAAATCGAATACATTATTTGTGAATAAAAAAAAAAACTGAATTATAATTAGAAAATGAAAAGAATTGAGTTAACATAATTATAAGAACATATTTAGGACTAAATATTTATATAAATATTTACCTAATTTAATTGCGATAAATAATATTTAAGCGAATAATGAAATAAACAGTATCAATATAATATAATTTGATACAAAAAATAATAGATAATGTGAAAAATTTATAATATAACAAATGCTATTTTTAAAAACAGATAGAAAGGAGCTAAAATAAATATTTAGTCAGGATTTTGTTGATTAATAAGTACTTACCTTTATCTGTATATTATTTATTGAAATAAAGAGAACTTACATTGAAACGAATTGCTATCGTTGAGGGAAGTATATAAAAAGTTAATGACTGGTTTTTTTTTTGTGTAGAATACTTTTCAAGTCAGAGTCGAGGTCCTTCGCATGTACCGGTCCGTCCTAGGCTAGAAAGGGGACTTTGGAATCTCTGGTAAAAGCCAGTTTTACCGGATATTGCAGCCTATAATTACGTTCATGAACTCGAGTGAATATAAGCTGTCTATTAAGTTCCAAGCTTAATTATAAGCATGCTAGCAGACATGGTAATGCGTAATAATATTCAATGAACTAGCGTTAGGAACTGTTCAGGATAATTATTAACTTAGTGGACGTGACTTGGGACAGTTTTACCTATGGAATTACGCCAACTGTTTTTGGAAGACAAAAAAGAACCTCGTTAAATCCGTGCATGTGGACTTTACGCGGTTTTAGTAAATAGAAGATGATGCATGACAATATAAACATTAATGACATCATGAACAAGAAGTACACAAAAGAACAATGTTTATTTTCTTTTTTTTACAAACTATTGCTTGACTGCAGCCCCGCCTGATGGTAAGCAGTGATGCAATCGTAGATGGTAAGGTGCACTAGTTTATTAAGCCTATTCACTTAAAAAACTTAGGAATAGGAAGGATGACGACAGTTGAGCGAGGTAATGCAATGTTAAACCCAACAACACGACCAATGATGCTGCGCCAGAGGGAGATTGATCTGGAGACTCTCCACAACCAAACTTCCGACACAACAACATTTGGCGCATCGTACTCGGCACACATCGCAACACAGCTGCTCAACCCGTCCTCCGTACGGCTTCACCACACATCATGCATACATGCCATAATTCTGACATTCTAATTATTTTTGACCAGTTAATTACCAATCCGGATTAGTGAATAGCATTTACTTATCAGCACCGTTCTTATTAAATTAAACAAGCATTAATGACATCATGTAAGTACAAGAAGTACACGAATAGAACAACGTTAATTCTGACTTTCTAATTATTTTTGACCAGGTAATTACCAATCCGGATTAGTTAGTAGTTTGTCTACCTGATAATGCCTCAACGTTACCTTGATCTGTGTTGATAATATCCGTCATCCAGTCCGCTGCGTCACTGGCAAGCGGCGCGGGCGCGCGGTGCTGGTCGTATATAATTGTTGTTATTTTTTGCGGACGCTACTTAGAATGCCCAGTTCTCAGTTGCCGAGACAACCATTTCAGTTCTCGTTTGGATCTGCTGCGGTATGCATATATATTATGCTGTACACGCCGCGGTCGCCAGTTAGACACACGCGAGAGACATTTCAGTGATCGAGTTTTCGATAGACTTTTTGTAATCTTGTCTTAAAATCGGTTCGGTAAAATGGCGCAACATAATGGCCATTTTATTCCGGCGGTTTGTCCCTTCAGTGGTGAAAGTGTTCAAATGAATGGAAGCGAGGCGAAGACGGCAGAGACAGCAAAACCACCTCTTCGTGTTAAAGTTGCTCAGCCGATTGAACTGCTAAATCATGTTGATGAACGAGAAAACTTTGATACTCTGCATTCTCACATCGATAAAGTGTCGAGTAGCTTCGTAAGTAGCGTAAAGCTTTATTTTCTATACTATCCTTTTCGAACTTTTAATAGCCAAAACCTAGCAAAAATATTATTACCTAGTAACATTTGAAAATTTCTCCTACTTATTTATTGTAATTACACTTTTTAACACGGATAATTATTGGCTGAGCGGAACGTAAATACAATTCTAATAGTTTAACAACCATTTCAAATGTCCTCAATAAAAGCGTGTTAAAAACAGAGTTAATCATTAGCAAACCCATATGAATTGGGACAATAAAATTATCACATTGGCATTTATTTATCAGCAACATCCTTATATTAAATTAAACAAAAATTAAAAATAAATGATAACACAAAATATTATGGAAACACACGAAGGATTTGAACTCTGAATACGGAAGAAATTCAGAGTTCAAATGTCATAGACGAAAGAATCCAACTACTTTCTATTCATTTACTTAGAGGCGAATAGTTTTAATTCTTAAGTTACGAATTATCTTAACTTAAGAATTAAATTAAATTAAAACATATTAAAGCTTTTATTTTATTTTTTAATTAGGTATAAGCTGTATCTATTTTTCGAAATTTTAATTCTATTTGGAAGGTCCAAATAGAATATTATATTAGTTATTGATTTTTTTTTTGACAATATTTTATTTTCTTTCTATGTTTTGAAATTGGTCTTAAAACTAATTAACATTATAAGCTAGTAGTTGAAAAATAGAATGTTAAATTTTACTTAATGCGCTTCCGAATGGTCTTCTCTCTTTGTCGTAATTTAATATTGGCATTTGCATTTGAATTATTTGTAATTTGAATGTCATATTCAAAATTATTTGAGTCAATGTCACTTATGTTAAATACTTAAATATGCGGCTAAACTGGAAACCAAGCCCAGCGAGCTAGGTAGACGATGATAATAGGTATGTAAAATTATATATTAAAAAATCACTTGTTCCGGGTCTAGCAGTTTGTGACTGTGAGTTACTGGTCAGGGGCTACGTTTTTTTTTTTAATGTTGTCCACGAACGGCTGAACATTATGAAATATTAGCGGCCATCCGCGACTTCGTTCGCGTGGAGTTAGTTATTTGAATATTTTATTTTAACCCCAAAATTAAATTTTTGTTATGCTCCGCTCCTATTAGTCGCAGCGTGATGTTATATAGCCCAAAGCCTTCCTAAATTAATGGGCTTACCAACCCAAAAATATTTTTTCTAATCGGACCTGGAGTTCTCGAGATTAGCGCGTTCAAACAAACAGCTTTACAGACTTAGATATTAGTATAGATTAAAAATATGTAACAAATAGCAATATTTTGACAAATAAATGAACAAATATATAAAAATAAAATTATATAAATGTACTACCACGAGTATGACTATTAATTAAACTGTTGAGCTGTTTTTTTTCTAGCTCAATATATCATGAATCTTCCTTGATAAAATCTTCGAAATTCACTATTCTTCGTAACAACTGATTCTTAAGAGATAAGCGGGTTTCTTTGATCAATGTAGGTAATCTTATCTACAAAATATGTGTCAACAAACGCTAGATTTCTCTAGGATCGTAGCTTTAAAATATCTACTACAACATTCTATTTTTAGAGAAACTTATTGGGTAATAAAATAAAATGATGATGTTTAAATACTAGCCACAAAAAAAAAAAAAAAAAAACTTATAGTTCATAGTTCAGCACAATTCTATTCGTACAGGGTTTTACAGAAGGTACAGTTTACCAAACCTACATCGCATCTTAAACAATAAAAAAAAAAAGAAAAACCGCCATTAAAAAGACATGAAAGGCGACATATGTAGGTATATATAGTTACATTAATCTTTTAATTCCTTCGTGCGGGCGTTTTGGAGGACATTCTTGTGTAATTTCTTTTCAAAAAGTGTTGATTCTAAGTTTAATTTTAACAAAAGACTTTTAATTTTGAATCATTCCTCATTAAATAATTTGTTACTATAGACTATTAAACTTTTTAGTCTCCGCTATGAAGGAGTTATGTACCTAGTTATTTTTTCATAATCTTACATGTATTTGTTTTCATTTTTGGAAAATAAGACGAAATTTCAGATTAGGTACATAAAAATTATTGAGAACTATACATATGTCGCTTTTCATATCTATACAATATGTAAAGAAAACCCTATCCGATCCGTGAAGGTATTGTTAGGTATCGATAACTGATTCTACTAATGCATACAAAGCCGAGCAAAACTAAAAACAAAATCCCCCCAAAAAATTAATATTATTTCGCAAAAAAAAGGTAACTTAAAACATGTGCGGTAAGCCATACAGGCGCGGGCGAAGAGGAGCAGGGCGCGCGGCACGCGGTTGCATCGCTATAGGCTCAGAATTATACCGTCAAAAATAATGTTGTCACTTTTTATGAATTACATAATTTTGGGGAAGTTGGAATTAATTCGCGGGAAAAAAAGGTTATTTCAAAATTCACTAGTATTGTTACTATGATGATTATGTAAAATTTCATACGTTATTTATCATGTGTCTACCTAACCTTTACTATCCTTACGGGTCAGACAGGGTTTTCTTAACATATTGTATAATGGCGGTTTTTTTTAAAGTGGGTAATATTTTTAATGTGGTGTGTGTGGTGTGGGTGTCGCATTGACATTTGTAGAATTTATTAAAATCTAAAAACAATATTTTAATTGAAAATTTTAGACATGCAAAATTTAAATGAATCATTACGATAATATAAATAAAAACATTAGTCTAAATAAAATAAATAAATACTAACACATAACATAACTATTATCCATACTAATATTATAAATGCGAAAGTAAATCTGTCTGTATGTTACCCTTTCACGCTTAAACTTCTAAACCGATTTTGATGAAATTTGGCACAGATAATCTTTAGACCCTGAGACACGACATAGGCTAGCTTTTATTGAAAAAATTGATATTCCCGAGGGAAATCTAAAAAGCGCGATATAACCGAATTCCATGCGGGCGAAGCCGCGGGCGGAAAGTTGGTAGGTAATAAAAAATCTTGATGCTTAACATTCTTCACGTAAAAACCTTGCAAATACGCTATCGATAGTTGAAAACATAAAAATAATTCACTTAAAAATTTATAGAATAGCTAAGTCTACCCGGAACCACAGAAATCGATGGAACATCTAAGAAGACAAACGAGATTTGAATAAAATAATATTAGCAGTTGACCTTTACCGTCCAAAGACTGGAATTTGTGTTTTTAATATAATTATAGTCCGTATAAAATTATTAAACTTTATGTCTAACTTAAAAAATAAAATGATAAGGTGGAAATTATTTTTGTTGTTTTAATTTTATGTTTTATAGGTATTTTGTAATTATTGTGCCTGTTATTGTCCAGTGTTGGTCGAAATAAATTATTATTAAAATGTCAATAATTTTTATATTTTATTTCGGGACGAAAGGAAAAGGAAGGGAAGAAGAAGGGGAGAAGGGAAAGGGAGGAAGGCATACGAGGGGCTGATGTCATAGAGGTCTTTATGAAATTTTAATGAAATGCTGCACGAACCGACGATTATCCATGGAACCATTATGCAAGTGCACCTAAAGTGAACTCGGTCGGTGTGCGTTTTGGACATGGGTTGGCTAAAGTAGACCGGTGTTATTATATTACATTATTTCACTAAAATATAGTAAAATAGAAGTATTTGTACTTGTGAACGTTCTTACAATTACGAATATTATCCTTCAGGTAGTCAGTTCACTTGGCTTTTCACCTACCAACGTCTGGTTCAGGCTACAGCAAATTGTGGTTTAATAGATATATAGGATATTTAATTAATCTGCTGAACGCTCTAATAGCTCAAGAGTCTGAAGTTGATATTATATTTAGCAGTTTTTCTTTCTATACTAATATATAAAGCTAAAGTCAGGAACAACTGTTTCGATTTGAAAAATACTTTTTGCGTTATATAGCCCATTAACCCAGGAAGGTTTTAGGCTATATAACATCACGCTGCGACCAATAGGAGCGGAGCATATAAGAAACCTACGCGGGTGAAACCGCGCGGCGCACCTAGTTTTAGATATTTGCATGAGGTTTTTAGTTAATATATTGTTGGCTTGCTGCGTGCTTTGGTGTATACTGTAAGTGCAGCAAGCAATCGTAATATTAATAACTAAATAAATAAGCACATTATGTACCCACGTTTTAAAGTGACTCAATATTTGCTTACATAAGTAGTTACATAAGTCCAGCTGACTTGTGTAACCAAGGAAACCGTAGCTATATTATTGTGGTTTTTATTATTTACATAAATAATTAGTTAACAAATATATGGGCATACTTTTTGGTCAATGTTTGCATAAAACATACTTGTACAGGACTGATTCTGCGATTGATTGAAAAAATAAATCGATAAAGGTTCATTGATTGATCTAAGATGACAGATGATCATCCTTTTGAGTTTGTTTGGTTCATCATCAACCTTTTATCGTCCCACTGCTGGGCACAGGTCTCCTCTCAAACAGAGAAGGATTGAGCGTAATCACCACGCTTGCTCAATGCGGGTTGGCGATTTCAGACTTAAAGTCCAGGTTTCCTCAAGATGTTTTCCTTCACCTTCAGTAATTGGTGTCCAAGATATACTTAGAAAGTACATATAACTTTAGAAAAGTTACATTGGTACTTGCCTGACCTGGAATCGAACCCGCGCACTCATACTTGAGAGGCTGGTGTTTTAACCACTAGGCCACCACGACTTCATTTGTTTGGTTAGGTATAACAAATAGCATAATAAACAAATAATTAACTTATATATAACTAAGATTAGCTAACGATCACAATATTGCTGCAATTGAAATAGGTTTATAAAATAACAAGGTTTTCATTCTGTAAAACATTAATGATCTTAGTATAATAAAACCTATTTTGGTTTGATACCTAAACGAAAACTGCATCGACATCTATTGGTTTACATTCTAACAGCATGTTTTAGTATTGTATAATAATATAAACTCGTCAAAGTTTTTTGGAAGCTTCTTCTTGATAATGAAAACACAAGTATTGCATCGACAAAATTTAAAAATACGTTCGCACATACCTGTAATTAAAAAAAATAAACATTAACATATGTATAGCTTATTTCTTTCCGGACCTTTTGGCGATACTAAAAAGGGTTATAAAATTTAATTGGAAAAAAGAAATCGAAATATTTTGTGCTTGTAATACATCCGGTTATAAGGATGTAGGTATCTTTCAGACTTGGTGAATGAGAGCCAGAGGAAAGTGTAACAGTGTTCTTTCCTAAAAAGCCATCTCAGACCTCGATTTAAATTGGTCTTCACATGACCAGGGGCCCGAGTCTGCTATTTTTATAATATTGTCATTCCAACACAATACCATTGTAATTCCATTTTCATTGTGCTAAAAGTTCGTAATTTGCTAAATTGCATAATGATCGATCATTGATCGGTCAGTCGTCTCGTAATGGAATGGAGTTAGAATGACATAGCCGTATTTCCATTATTTTATAAACCATTAGTAGAAATGATTTTCACTTACTTTGAACATTTACCACTGGAAAGTCATAATGACGCCATTTTGTTACTAAATTAGGAAACATATCAAAATTGATCATTACAAAATTATTGATCGACCATTATGACACTATTGTAATGGCACTAGGGTCCCTGACCAAGATTATATCTGGACTTTAATAGGGACTGAACTTTGAGTTTGTTTCGGCCTTTTTCTTGAAGTAGTCAGATAAGAATGGTGTTGTAAATAACACAACACTTATAATTTTATTTCTTTAAATAGTTTTGTTAGTAGTTGTTAGTTTAATAGTTTTGTTAGTAGCTGTTAGTTTAATATTTTATTTATTTTTAGTAGAAATTTCAAGAAAAAAAATCGTTTACATAAAATCGTTTGCGTTGAGAGTTGTCATGCTCACTCAAATGTCTTGCTGATGGTGGCGCGTGTTGTTGGGTCATTTGGTTCCCTTCAATATGGTTGAGCTAAGTGGGGCTGATGCGCGCGTCATGCTCGTGAACGGGGGCCGTCAGTGGAGACTGGTCATCTCTTAGCTGCCAGTGGGCTTAATTCATTTTTATATTTTAACTAATTTTACATTGTGCTCACATGATTGAAGCAACATAAATATGTAACGAAGAAATGTAACCATTATGATTTTAAAAGAGTGTCCATGGAGTTTCTTGCACGTTCTTCTCCATAGAGATCTATACGCTTTGGAACGTGCAATTTAGCTTCACTTTTCTTGAACTGACCGACATTGACTATATTATGATTTTAAAAGAGTGTCCATGGAGTTTCTTGCACGTTCTTCTCCATAGAGATCTATACGCTTTGGAACGTGCAATTTAGCTTCACTTTTCTTGAACTGACCGACATTGACTATTCAAAAGTACCAAGTGATGGTTAATTTGAAATAAACGATTTTGATTTTGATTTGATTTTGATTTTTAAGATTTTGGCCGTCACGAAGGAACCTAGTTCCAACACCTTAATTTTTTGAAGAACTTGCGTATGTGTTTTGAACTTCTTTTGTCAGATAAGTCCCTGGTAGGTACATTGTAGCAGATATCCACACGGTGTGGACAGCTCAATGTGATAATTAATTAGGAAATGAACTATTTACTGCATCCCACGATCGAATTATTGCTTATAATTCGGTTTATGGTATTTTTAGCGGTTCTGTATCAATTCTGCCTTTGTCTATGATGATTTTGTAAAATATTACCACTCAGTAGACACCAAGTTAAGACATTCTAAATTTCTTTAATACATTCTGAGACTTCCTAAAACTTCTAAACGATTCATAGTTGTGTGGACTGCTGAGTAAAGTTGGCACAAAGTAAAAAGAGAGAGTAAGAATCTTTGACTCTTTTTTTTCGATTCATCACAAATTTTTCCATAACGTCTACAATATTTTTACCAGTGCGCTATGTTTGATCAAAACATGAAACAAGAAGTGCTCCGACCTGTTCAGATCTTTATGCGAATGAACAAGTTATGTAAATAAGTCAATCGTAAATGAATAAACTGTGGTAAAATATTTAGGTATTATATTTGCTAGGTGTTGTCTTATGAAAATTCATGTTTCAAATACTTCGGTATCTATAGATCATCTATTAAATAAATAAAGGCAGTGGCAATCGAAAAACTTATTCAGTTTTATGGTCTGTAGCGTAAAGCTGAACCACTTTTTCCATTAACACAAAACTTTTAATGTTATTAAAACACTTTCATATCTACCTACTCAAATGTATAAAACGGCTGATTATGTTATTAGTTGAATTTCAAGATTACAAATGACAAATGTGTGCACGAACAGATCCACTCAATCTGTGTGGTTATTTCTTCCAAAGGCTATTTCGGATGCTTATTTCCATGACCAGATGGTCTCTACATGATCTAACCAAGATCTCGACTTTAAAATAATTTTCAGAATAGCCAAATTAGAAACAACGATCTCATGTAGTTCTTAAAAATATTATTGATGTATAGAAGTGTCTGTTAAATCTTACGAAAATAAAGTCTTTTATCATTAATTACTTTGTTCAATGTATGCATTTTGCAGGTATGCTTTTTTTTAAACAGTGTGAACTTTTACTTGACTGCGATCGGATCGGATTTGCATGTTCTTTTATGTTTATTTTTTTATATAATTATACATACTTTTCCTTGCAATGTGACATAATATAAGTTAACGAATAAGAAAACACTACAAGTTTTGGTAATTTTTTCGGCGGCGAACGTCTAACCGGTTTAAAGTCAATGATACTGAGAAGACATTTATACAACCGACCCATAAAAATAATATGCAAAAGTGAGAAGGCAAGTTGTATTCATTATTAATAACGTCGGTTCTTTGAAATTTTAATTTTTAAATACCTATAATTTTTGGTTATGTTTTTGACAGCGAAAATAAAACTGTTTGTGATTCGAAGTTAACAATCGGTCGCTCGTCGACTCTTCATGTCTTCAATGTTTCGATTCGTAGACGTTAGATTCATGTGATGAATTCCTGGATGTACCTAGTGTTGATGTTCCTGCGACCCTAAAGAGGTCTAGTTTTATGATATTCATGTAAGAATCACATTTTTTTTTTTCATTAATATCCTAGTAATTATTAGTAAGATAAAAAAGTTGTTATGCAGCTTCGAAACCGACAGGAACTGGCAAATTAGAATTCTCTAAATCCTAATAATATAAAATAATACATAATTTTTTACAAATAAAATGCGGAGTGGCTCGAATCGTGTAAGTATCCAAAAGGTAGGTTTGTATACAGCCTAAAAGTGGTAAAACCGAAAAACTTACGAGCGAGAGCGAGTTTAAACTCATGTCATAATCCGTGGATTGGGGTACCGAAAGTTGCAGCGTAGGGAGGCGGCCCCCAGAAAGGTGGACCGATGACCTGGGAAGGACGCGGGAAGCCGATGGATGCGGTCTGCATAACACCGGTCATCACGGAAAGCCTTGGGGGAGGCCTTCGTCTAGCAGTGGATCTCTATAGTCTGAGAAGAGGAAGAAGAAGTAATTGCGTATTTGATATCTATCAAGTAGGCAAGCATTTAAAATTACAATTACTCCATAACAAAATATACGCTGTTTATGAAAAAAACCATAGAGATCTCTCTACTTATTCTATTTTTAACATTATTTAACAACATCTATAAATATTTAGGTCTACATTATAATATTGTTTTGTTTTACTGGTAAATCTACTGGGAACAAAGTTCCCTGTAGTCTTACTAGTAAGTCTATTGGGAAGAAAACTCCCATTAGTACTACTGGTAAGACTACTGGGTAAGACAACTGGGAACAGCCCGTATGATTAACAAAAATGTTGACTTTGTGTTCAGGCAAAATTACTCTAGACTAAATTTACGTACAACAACATTAACAAAGTTTGAGTTAACAAACGTATAGCGTTGTTTTGTTCAAGACAAGTCCACGTTTTGTTACACAATTGTTATTTCGGTCACAACACAAATTGTTCCTGAACACATTCTTGAATTTTGATTTATTTAGAAATACTGCATGCCATACATTCTTGCTTTTGCTATTGTATGAATCAACAAATTTATCTACTCATGATTCATTAAAAAGCTTGTGAAATTCATCATAAAGTCTCCGATTACAATAATTTAAAATGTTTGTAATCTGGGTAAATTATTTCATTGAATAGTTAGTTGAGAGAGTTAATTAAGATCAAGAAATAAATTATTCATAACATGTGTGCGCGTAATACCAATGAATTTTTGTATCAAAAGGAATATACGACGGACTAACTTAATCAAGTATTTTGTATCAATTTTATGATTTTAAAACAGTGTCCGTAGAGTTTCTTTCCCGTTCTTCTCCATATAGGGGCATACGCTTTGGAATGGACGGCTAGCTGCATCTTACTGACTGACCGACCGTTTGACAATTCAAAAGTAAGTGCCTTTAATTGGTTTATTTAAAATAAATGTTTGATTTTGATTAGTTACATCATCAACCTTGTTATCGTGCCACTGCTGGGCACAGGTCTTCTCTCATACAGAGAAGGATTAAGCGTAGATAATAACCAGGTTTGCTCAATGCGGGTTGGCGATTTCAGACTAAAAGTCCAGGTTTCCTCAAGATGTTTTCCTTCAGAAACAAGAAAGTTACATTGGTACTTACGTACTTACTTACTGACCTAGAATCGAACCCGCACTTATACTTGAGAGGCTGGTGTTTTAACTACTAGGCCACCACGACTTAGTTATATAAGTATACTTTTTAAGTATATCTTGTACACCAATGACTGATTACAAGGTGAAGGAAAACATCTTGAGGAAACCTGGACTTTATGTCTGAAATCGCCAACCTGCATTGAGGAAGCGTGGAGATTACGCTCAATCCTTCTCTGTATGGGAGGAAACCTGGGCCCAGCAGTGGGATGATAAAAAGGTTGATGATGATGATATCAGGATAACACATTATTTTTTTATCACGCTAGAAATTCACACGAGCTTATAGCTAAATTATAATAGCCGTACAAGTTTGATCAATCAAGTTAAGCTACGCTTGCCGCGGTTGCTCTGTGGATAGGTCACCATCTTTACATACCAAGACCCCTTCGTGCCTCGGAAAGCAAATCCGACGTTGGTCCCGACTTTCATTTGTAGACCTTTGACAGTCGTTACGGGTCTTCAGAAGTCCATCAAGGGGAAAGGCTTCGTAGAGAGGTATTCCAACGGGATTGACATTTATGTGAGTAAACTCGCGGGGTACTCCTAGTATATAATAAGCAAAATAAAACCTCAACGAATCTATAGTGATCTATAAAGCTGAAAACTTTGTTTGTTTGAACGCGCTAATCTCAGGAACTACTGGTCCGATTTAAAAAAAATATTTTTGCGTCGGATAGCCCATTAATCTAGGAAAGCTTTAGGCTATATAACGTCATGCTGCGACCAATAGGAGCGGGGCATATTAAAAAAAAACGCGCGTGAAACCGCGCGGCGCAGCTAGTCGTAAATAATTAGCAAAGTTAAATAAACCTTCGTGATTCATTCTTCCGTTATACTGAATTTGGTGATAGTCGATTTTCTTCCGTGAATGAACGAGCCGTGGCTTTGAAATTCAGGTAGTGAATGAACTAAAAAAATAAATAGAATGCTTTTCGACCTTTTGGAAAAGTAACAGGTGACAGGTTTGAGAAGGACATGTGAACGGTCAGAATTTTCTGTTTACAATTTTTTTTTGTTCGTTTACCTTAATCTCAGTTTATGGGAACACTATATACTCTTTATAATTGAAGCAATATGCAATATGTTCCATGAAAAAACGTGGGTGGTAATTATACTTATTATTTATCGTCATTATAGTAATTACGGTGGTATTTTAAGATAATTACACTGAATTAATTGCCAACAATACCTATTGTGTAGGCATTTACATTTGGCACCGTTATAATTTCTCTAATTGATTAATAAAATCCATTTTTTTTTTAAATTAATATATCATGAATCGCTCTATCGTTCAAGTTAAGCTACGCTTGCTACTTAGTTAGACACCGAGAGCTTCAACTAGTAATATTATAAGTAGGTTAATGCGAAACTTTTTGAAAATGGTTGGATGGATGTTTATTACTATTTCAAGCAAAAACTACTGAACGAATTTTGATGAATATTTACTGGTTTATAACTTACTAGCTGCTGCTTGCGGTTTCACCCACGTAAGTTTCGGTATGTTTTTTTTTTTATATTCTCCGCTCCTATTGGCCGGAGCGTGATGTTATATAGCAAAAGCCTTCCTGGATTAATGGGCTATCCAACACAAAAAGATTTTTTCTAATCGGACTCGTAGTTCCTGAGATTAGCGCGTTCAAACTAACAAACAAACAAACTCTTCAGCTTTATATATTAGTATAGATACAGCAACTCCTTGTGGTACCGGGCTTAGAACAGTACCATCCCATATCCTCCTGTGGGTGTCGTAAGAGCACCACTAACGCGTAACTCTCACCAGGGAAGAGGGCAACAGCGCTTCTCCCGCGGAATATCAAATTACTGCGATCCCCAACCCGCCTACCAAGCGTGAGGATTAGGCAAACCCCCCCAATGGAAAGCCTTGGGAGAGGCCTTTATCCAGCAGTGGATCTCTATGGGTTGAAGAAGAAGCTTATACATTTGAATCATTACTTAATATTATAAATGGGAAAGTGAGTTTGTTTGTTTTTTCCGCTTTCACGCCGTAACTACTGAACCGATTGCTTTGAAATTTTTCAGACGTAAAGTTAGAAGTCCTGATTAAATAATAAGGTACTTTTTATCCCGAAAAAGTTTAATATTCCCGAGGGAAATCTAAAAAGTGTGATAAACTTAACCGAACTCCACGCGGGTGAAGCCGGGGGCGGAAAGCTAGTAACACATAAATAGGATAATTTTTATCTTGATGTTCCGACGTAATCAACAGTTAAGCAATTAAGTATATCACTAAGAAAATTCCCATTTTTGGGATTACAAAACTCCTTCCATTTTAGTACCGTTTTGCGAGAAAGCTTATGGCTCAAATGGCTGCAACCATTTCAAGATCTCTAAAACCGATTAAGTTGATTATTTAATCATTAGAAAGCCTATGATATCTCTGATCTCGTGAACCAATTAAACGTTTAACAAACCAATAAGATTATCTTCAGCTAAATCCGGTTCTACTGGTATGTCACTGATAGGTTTTAGATTATAGAAACTTAAATGAGAATGTGACACTATCAGTAAATTCGTGTCTAGGTTATTAAATAAATAGTAAAAAAGAAAATATTTTATTGAAAGATTCTGCATGGTACTACTTATTTATTTCGATTTTTATGCTATAACCTAGTACTTCAATTCAATGTATTTATTTGCTTACTAAGTGTACATTAGTGGCCATAGATTATATAACAATTAGTCCTTACAACTTAGCGGCCTTTTTCAGGCATTGCAAAATCTGAGGTTAGTGAGGCTTACAAATAAATTACTAATAATTAATTAATTTACTAGCTTTCCGCCCGCGGCTTCGCCCGCGTGGAGTTCGGTTTTATCGCGCTTTTTAGATTTCTCAGTGTTTCCCTACTATATTATGCATTTATTATGCATACAAACCTTCCTTAAGCATCACTCTATCTATTAAAAAAAACCGCGTCAAAATCCGTTGCGTAGTTTTAAAGATCTAAGCATACATACGGACATACAGCGAAAGCGACTTTGTTTTATACTATGTATTGATATTAACCAACAGTTTATATAAATCAAAGTAGTTATTATTTCTATCAGCGATCTCACCTGATTGTAAGCAGTGATGCAATCTTTGATGGCAAAGCGCGCTATTTACAAGTTTACAGGTTTTTAAGATATGGTTGACGTAAAAGGATTTGTTAAAATCTACTTACAGATTAAAATCCTCCATACTATACTAATATCACAGATTACAGAATACTACTACTAATATTATAAACTAGCGGCCGCCAGCGACTTCGTTCGCGTAGAGTTAGTTATGCTCCGCTCCTATTGGTCACAGCGTGATGTTATATAGCATAAAGCCTTCCTGGATTAATAGGCTATCCAACGCAAAAGGAATTTTTCAAATCGGACCAGTAGTTTGACCTGAGACTGAGATTAGCGCGCACAAACAAACAAACTCTTCAGCTTTATATATTAGTATAGATGCGAAAGTAACTCTGTCTGTCTGTTACGCTTTCCCGCTTAAACCTCTCAACCGATTTTAATGAAATTTGACACAGACAATCTTTAGACCCTGAGAAAGGACATAGGCTACCTTTTATTGAAAAATAATTGATATTCCCGAGAGAAATCTAAAAAGCGTGGTTTAAACGAATTTCACGCCGGCGAAGCCGCGGGCGGAAAGCTAGTTTATCATAAAAGCCACTGTGTCGATGGTTGTGTAAAAGAAAACGCGCACTAAGGGTTCCGTATGCCTATAAAAACCACGTTTTAAAATTGTTTAATTATAGTTTAATAATTATTTTTTACACAAATACAGGGCACATTACTCGTAGAACCGATGGCCGGTGGGGCAGTAAGGCTTAGGAGTGGCGGCCACGTAAGACGCAGCGTATCTTGTAATGGTTACTTGCTGACAATCGGAGCCAAATGGATCTACAGGAAATATATAAGAGGAATGTCCGAATATTCTACCTTTAAACAACACTCTATTTAGCTGAAAGGAATGGAACGGATATCCGGTAACTATCCAGTATCCGGCTTATTCAGCGGCCTTAATACTATCTGGCCGAATACCGGGTAACTTACTGCTATTAGGCTGGATATTCAGCTATTCGGCCACATGGGTGGCCGAATATCCGGTATCTCGTAATCCGGTAATCTGGTATCCGGCCAAACAGCTATCCGTTTCATCTCTACTTTACAGTAAACACACAAACCCATATTCAGTCAGTTATTTTTAAGTCCATGTAATAACGTGGGCTATCTGGAACATTAATAATGTCCAGTACAATAAAGATAAATATCACCAACTTTGACTGCCTAGATATTACACAATATCGCCACGTGTGTTTATTATAACTACCAACATGACATTATTTAAAAACACATTATTTCTGCCTACACTCGTTCAGCACGATCTACAAAGATATCAAGCAATTGAAAACATGTTTTATATAATATGATCACCGTTCCGATAAATTGCACACAAAGCATACACTCAACGTTTTGACAGTATTTTTTTCCACGTAGATTTTATCTTTTGCCTAAAGATGTCATTATTATTTGGAAGCTGTTTCCCGCGAATTTTTTTGCGATCCAGGATGAAAAGTATAGCATCTCTCCTTACTCATGTTGAGGTATATTGTGTGCTAAATTTCATTCAAATTAGCTTTAGCGTGAAAGCGTAACAAACAAATAAACTTTAGACCTTTAGGCCGGCCATGCACGGACTGCTTGAAGCAGTCAGGATCGACTGCTTGAAGCTGCACGAATAGCTCGAGCAGTTACAATTGCTTGAAGCCGTTGACGGCACGGTGAAATTTCATCGTGCGGTCAAGCCATCGCCAGGCATACACTGACTGTTCGAACTGTCGACTGCTCTTGCGCAGTTACCTCCCCCGCGCTCTTCATTTCACGTTGCGCATGCTTGCCGTCCGCACGTTTCGTTTGTTTATAGAGACACGTTTCGTTTGTTTATAGTTTGTTTAGAGATACAACTGCTCGAGCAGCTAGACCGGCCATACACGGACTGCTTGAAGCAGTCAGAATCGACTGCTTCAAGCTGTTGAATTTGACTGCAAGTGAGGTCCGTGTATGTCGATCACTGACTATATGCTTGAGCGGTCCGTGTTCTACGTTACTGGTTTGATTTCCGCACTCAGTCCCTCCAGTGGACCATTGTGCGTGGACCATGGCGGCCCTTGGCGGTTATTCCAGCCAGTCCACTTCCCTCCAGAAGCCCATTAGGTCTCTTAGCCTGTTGAGAGTATCTGTGTGAGATCTTGGTGCTCCTATGGTTTTGTTTCTAATTTGCGTATCGCCTGTACACTCGAAGAGCACATACGCAACTGTCTCGTCAGCCTCTATGCAGGCTCTGCACAGAGGGCTGTCCGTTATGCCTATTGTGTGGAGATGCTTATTCATCGAGCAGTGGCCCGGAATGATCCCCGTCATCAATAGTAGGCTTTGCCTATCCAGGTGTAGCAGCCTTTGGGTTAGCTTGTCATCCAGGGATGGCATAGCCTCTTTGGACTGCCTGCAGCCCGGTGACGAGGACCACCAAATCTCCGCTTGTTCGTAGGTATCTCCGCTTGTCAGCGGTCCGTGTATGGTCGGCTGTAGACGTCGAAAAGAAGAAGAAAACCAAAAAAAAAACAGAAATTACAGTGATAGCGCGGGCATGAGATAATTTCACGCGAACCAAATAGCGGTCAGACGATATTCAGGTATATAAAGAGATGATTAATAAATAACAGCAATATATAGGTATGCTATACATGTGTTATTAATACTAAAGAGGTTTTCGTAATATGATATTACGCGTTATTAAGCCTTCGTTTATCTGTTGTCTCGTTTGATAAGAGTATGTGGGAAAGTATCGATACTTTGAGGATTTAATGACTACGAGTTCAAAGGAGCTCTTCTTGTTAGCACATGTCTGAAACACTGACTCTTCTTCTATGTGACATCGAGATAACATGGAATGTTGTTTCATTAAAACAATTACGGTTACCTGAAAGGTTTCAGTTACATTGTTAAAGTTATATAAGATATTGTTTACTGGATTTGTTTTGTTTATTTTTAATGGGTTTTGTGGCATGTTTTGTTTATCGAGAATACAACGTCTTCGAGACGATAATCATAAGTATTTCAGATTTTCAGACCATGAAAATAAACATTTTTCATTACGGTACATCTATGTACTACGGTACATCGTAAATTACCTGATATGCATGCCTCTTTCTTTATCTCTTCATCAGAAGCATTTAATAGATTTATCATTTTGATTGCATGAAGCGGTGACATAGGGGAAATTAAGAACGTATTTTATTTATGCAGTAGATAAGACTACGATTCGAACGAAGCGTTTCGTCTCATCTTTAATACCGCATACATCACAGGACTGGAACTCTTGCCTCCGTGGCGTAGCGGTAGCGAACGCGGCCGCTGCGCAAGGAGGCGCGGGTTCCATCCCCGCGCAGTGTAAATATTTGTATGCATGAATATGAATATTTGCACTGGTCTGGTCGTGCCTCGGAAAGCACGTTAAGTCGTTGGTCCCGGTTGCCATACGAACGTCTAGTGGCCGTAGTCGTTACAGGTTGTTGGAGCCCTCAAAAGTCCAACAATTGTTCTAACTGAAAATATCGAAGTTTAGCCAAAATCAGCAGTTAGATTGGTAAAGCGGAGCCCAGACTCCAAAGCTGAAAAAGCTTCGGATGCAACTGGGATTAACGCTAAGCTGAAGAAGTCATCAAAGTACTGGAACAATTTGGCTGCGGCGGTCTCTTCGTCTAACTACAATTATTTAATGTCTTTAAAGCTAATGAAAAAAGGTTCTTAATAAACTAATGCGTTTTACCATCAACGACTGTATTATTGCTAACAAGCCCTATTTAATAATATTGAAAAAACAAAGTCTAAATTTTTCCAATTAAAACTAAAATTCGTTACCTGAATTAAATTACAAATATCTGATGTCTGGTGAAGCCGTACGGAGGACGGGTCTGAGCAGTTGTGTTGCGATGTGTGGCGGGTACGATGCGCCAAATGTTGTTGTGTCGGGAGTTTTGGTCGTGGAGAGTCTCGTGATCAATCTCCCTCTAGCGCAGCGTCGTTTGGTCGTGTTGGTCTTGGGTTTAACATTGCATCACCTCGCTCAACTGCCGTCATCCTTCCTATTCCTTAGTTTTTTAAGTAAATAGGCTTAATAAACTAGTGCGCTTTACCATCAACGATTGCATCACTGCTTACCATCAGGTGGGATTGCAGTCAAGCACTAGTTTATAATTATTAAAAGAAAAAAAAAATATTGTTCGAAGCCTTTTGAAATACTTTTTTAGATTTGATTTTTAAAAGATATAGAAGCGTTTGGCGAAGTTTGCGGGTAGCGTGAACAACATTAGAATCATTGTAGAGAATGTAGGTACCTAAAGTGTGTAGCAGGTGGCGTCTGGTTGTTTCTGCGTACCTCCATTAAAATAAGGCATGCGTTTATGTACATATGTATGTAAGTTGAATTATTTGCAGACATAATTTGTTTACTTAATAAATTTTGGTTCTA
Organism: Sesamia nonagrioides; assembly: GCA_017933935.1. Taxonomy (NCBI): domain Eukaryota; kingdom Metazoa; phylum Arthropoda; class Insecta; order Lepidoptera; family Noctuidae; genus Sesamia; species Sesamia nonagrioides. The sequence goes on from JADWQK010001242.1 coordinate 545,533, forward strand.
ATAATTAAGTGTGGAAGGCGCTGACGACTGTGACACAGTTTATACTAGAAGGTATAGTCATCTACGTTATCCCTTATGAACACTTACTTAAGTATTCATTGCCATGATTTTGTACATAGACTAAGAGACATTTGAAATTCTTGGAGTGATCAATAAGCTATTTTTTTCACACAGATTGAGCTAGCCCCAAAGTAAGTTCGAGACTTGTATTATGGGATACTAACTCGACGATGCTATATTTATAATAATAGATAAATATATAGATAAACATCCAAGACCCAGGCCTATCAGGAAAATATCGTTTTCCATCATGACCTGACCGGAGATCGAACCCGCAATTATTATTCTCTTTATTTTTAATTTATTAATTAATTAAATATTGGCATATTTATAAAAATATAAATAAGTAGTAACCCACCGGTATTGGGAACAGAGTCCAAGCTACCGGCGGTCAGAGCTCCAGAAAGAGGAACTTCCTGACGATGCGAGGGTGTCCAGAAGTACAGCTTTCTGAATCAAGCCTTTGATCCAGCTGCCTAACGAGAGCCTCAATAGATGTTAGTCGAGGCTCTTGGCTATCAAACCATTGGCCGATATGACAATTACAGCCGCCGCCATTGACAGCCGAGTTCTCATTCCACATGTCAACAATCTCGTGCGCCAAGTTATTATTATTCCTTTAGTTCATTTTATTTACATGTATATTATATTTTTAAATATCTCTAAGTACATAAAAAATACATAAAAAAAAAAACATTTAAAAATATAAAAAAAATATTATTATTATTATTACTTCTCGTAAGCCTTTTGCCAACTACGTTGGGGTCGAATCTAATCTGCATCTGAATACCAGTAGGTATGTTATGTAGAGAAATTGCCTATCTGACCTTCTAAACTCAGCTACTGGGTATAACGATACCCTTTGGTAAGACTGCTGATCAGACTTTCGGACTTCTGACGACCCGTAACAACTGTCAAATATCTAAAAATGACAGCCGGTATCAACTGCTTAATCTTCTTTCCGAGGCAGGGAAACCTTAGTCTGGTATCTAGGTTAGGGTAGATCCTAGTCTGGGTAAGTGAAGATGGTCACCCATCCACAGGCCGGCCGCGGCAAGCGTAGCTTAACCTATTTATTCTCGGTGGTAGGCCATAACATCGGCTGCTGGAGGAAGTTACCACCCACCAGACAAAGTCTTGCCGCCAAGCGATTCATCGTGTTCCGGCATGATGTCTGGTAAAGCCGTACGTAGGACGGGTCTGAGCAGTTGCGTTGCGATGTGTGCCGGGTATGATGCGCCGAATATTGTTGTGTCGGGAGTTTGGTCGTGGAGGATCTCCAGATCAATCTCCCTGTGGTGCAGCATCGTTGGTCGTGTTGTTGACTTTAACATTGCATCACCTCGCTCAACTGGCGTCTTTCTTCCTATTCACTAAGTTTTTTTTTAGTGAATAAGCTACATAAACTAGCGCGTTTACCATTAACGATTGTATCACTGCTTACCATCAGGCGGGATTGCGGTCAAACCGTAGTTTATAATTATTAAACAAACAACTCCTCGCACACTCTCCAAATAGCATCCTATAGAATACCGACAGACTCATTTGGACTAAACTAATCCTAAAATCACTAAGATCAACTCTAAGCACTGGCTAGTCTTTAGGCTCAATAAAATTGGACGGTGTACTTAAATTAATTATTATTTAAAGATTGTATTGATAAAAATAGTCGCAAGACTAATACTATAATTTGAAAGCTAATCAAGAAACAATCTTATGAATTACAACAGACACTTTGTTTAGTATTGTTTGCGAAACAATGGACAACATTCAACGGATGAATTCTCTACGCGATTCAGTTTTAATTGGTTGTAAGTTAACGTCCAACAAAGGTATACTCACACACACAAACATACACAGAAGGTTGACTTCGTACAACGATTGGAAACAGGCGTACGCTTACTTGGCTAAGCCTTCCATTCTCTTTCCTGATTCTTAGTACAAGTAATTTGCGTCGATGAATTGGAGGAACAAATAACTTCCGTCGGCAAAGCACTGTTCAGATGTAACTTTTATTTATGCTTCAACTTATGGTATCATCATCATCATCATCGCAGCGTTAATCCTAGTCGCATCGCAAGCTTTTTTAGCTTTGGAGTCTGAGGTCCGCTTTACCAGTCTAACTGCTGATTTTGGCTAAACATCGATATTTTCCGTGAAGCGACTGCCGTCGGACCTCCACAACCCGAAGGCGATATCGAAGCATTGCAGTTAGACCAACAACCCGTAACGACTGCCATTAGATGTGTGTATGGTAAGGGTAACCAGGACCAACGGCTTAACGTGCTTTCCGAGGCACGACCAGACCAGTGCAAATATTCATATTCATGAATACAAATATTTGTACTGTGCGGGCACAGCGGCCGCGTTCGGTACCGCTACGCCACTAAGGCTGTCAGGCTTTAACTTATGGCATATCTATGGGAAATTAGACACACCATGAAAAACAGGGTTTATACTAATCTGCTAGATTATTTTTTACATCTGTTTTACAACGTAGAGTCGTCCATATTCCAGATTGTATAAAAGTAAATTTTTAATTGCGTAATAAAATAAATACACACACACACACACACACAAACGCACACGCACAAACACATACACAGAAACACACACATACATAACACACACGCACGTAGAGAGACGCGCGTACACATAGAGAAGGCTAGCTTCATACAACGATCGGAACCAGGCGCACGCAAGCCTCGTCTTATTCTATACTCGCATTAACGTATTACATACAACGATCGGAATCAGGCGCACGCAAGCCTCGTCTTATTCTATACTCGCATTAACGTATTAATTGCTTCTTACAGACATTATAATAGAGTTCATGTATCAATTAATGTAATGTGTTGCTGCAATAGATAGACTGATTCCATCTATCAAAAACGATTACACTAATGGATTCTGCATCGATGGGTACGACCGAAGCATTCCGTACGTATTCCTGCCTAACTCTTTGCATTTTTTGCTCAGCTGGAAAAACCTCATGGGTTATCCTCCGGGGGAGGCGGAGGGGTGTGCCGGACTCTTACTGGCTAAAAACCACCTCCGCATACGGCAGCTACCTTCCCGCTTTTACTAGTTTTTAAAGCCGACCTTCTGCATATTTTTTTTCTGTGGTATTGTAATGCCGAAGTGCCGTAGTATGTTTGGGTGGATTACCTTGAAAACAGAATAATAACAAGGTGCTACCAAGGACTTCCTTAGGAAAAAAAAAATGTGTTGTCATAACAATCATAATTATGATATTAATAAGCTCATTTGTATAAGTATACTTAAAAGGTGACGATACAGTTGGTGTAGTAGTAAAATGTCGACCGCTGCGTTGCGTGTCGCAGTATCGATTCCCGCTTGGAACAAATATTCGTATAGCCTAGGTACAGGAAGTTGTTCCGGGTCTGGCTGTGATTTTAATCACATACACGAACAGCTAGTCCCGGAAAAAGTATGTGTTTGAAAACTCACCCACGATACAGGACAAATTAATAGTGTGGGGCAATTTTTTTTTTTTTCAAGATGTTAAAAGGATTATGTAAAATAAATAAAGACCTATTCTCATACCTTAACCTAACCGTTTTTGAGGAGTTCGAGGACAAACACTGTGACAAAAGAATTTTATTTAAAAGATAAACAGAATTTAAATGAATAATCTTTTAAATTAAGGTAAATTTTATAAATTGAAACCGCTTTTACTGTGTCAGTGTGACAGATTTTGCCGCCATTTCCACCAACGCTTAGAGAGTTTATGGGTTCCGAAAAGTTACTGTGAATTAATTTAAAAAATTATATATTTATCGATCTATAGAATCCGTTTAATACATATAAGACAGGAAGTTTTTTATTAGAAAAAGTAAGGCTAGAGTTCATAGGCTCTTCATAAACTAGTGCGCTATACCATCAATAATTGCATCCATTATCGGACGATCCGTCGTAAAGCGGATATCCAACCTTACGTTTTTGACACCACTACGTTCCGGACGAAACGACGCTTCGTCTTTTATACCGCGTACATCGTGAGACTGAAGCAATTTGCCAGCGGCAGTGTTTCCTCTGACTTCAATTTATGTGTCTTAAAGGCTAGAGTCAATAGGCTCTCAATAAACTAGCGCGATTTACCATTAAAGAATGCATCACTGCTATCACTAGTTTATAATTATAGAACAAAAATTACTAATCGTCTGGCGGGATTGTGGTAATAGCTACCTAGTGTATTACCACGATCCCGCCTGATAACGTTAAAAGATAGGAAATAAAGAAAAAACATATTCAATTCAATTGTATGTGTTTAGGAATAAAACACTAGATTCATTCAGATTTTACATTTGTGGTAGCAAGAGCGTGGGTCTCTTGGCTGCCTTATTAAACAGTATATATGTTTTTGGTACTAACTCATACTGCGTAGACCAAAACCATATCTACAAAACACTCCACAAGTAGGTACACTTAAGGACAACCCCGTGTGAGAACTAAGTCAATTGAGTGATGTGTTAATTTAAAACAAAGGATCGTTGTGAACTTGCATAAAATAATGAACGATTTTCCGAATACCTTGTTAGCAACTTCTTAATAATTTACTAGTACTTGGAATTCGTGTGTGAAACCATGTTTATGATGCGTCGTTAGAAAACTTGAGGTGAGAAAAATCGTAGTAAAGTACTTGTTGATTTTGACCCATTTGTACGCATTACTTCAATAATTACCTAAATTTTCAGTAAAACTGACTTCCCAGTATACGAAAAGCCAGGAAATATAGCTTGATATGTCAATGTGAGTACAAGTCACTAAATAATTATATTTAGCGTTAGGTATACGAACAAAATATTGTACTCATAATCATCAACAACCTTTTTTTTTTTATTGTCCCACTGCTGGGTACAGCCCCCTATTTGGCGAACACATTTTTGTCAAATGATTGCGACTTGTTGGGATCGTTTGGACGGAACCGACTAATGGGCGGTCCGAACGATACCAACTGATCCCAATTAGTCCCAATCATTTGACAAAAATGTGTTCGCCGATTAGAGGGCTGGTCTCCTCTCATACAGAGAAGGATTGAGCGTAATCACCATGCTTGCTCAATGCGGGTTGGCGATTTCAGACTTAAAAGTCCAGGTTTCCTCAAGATGTTTTCCTTCACCTTCAGTCATTGGTGTCCAAGAAATACTTAGAAAGTATATACACACATCAAAAGTGTCTAGGGATCAAGCATTTTTATGCGGATTTCTTGAGATTGAGATGTGGCTTTGTAATAAATTTATGATTTTATAAATTTATATGGATCCTTTTTGGTGCATTTCATAATTTGAATCAGGAACTGTGAATCAAATTCGAGTAAAAGATGAAAATCAGCTGTCAATATTTTCCCTATAAAAACATACAACGCATTGAAGACATTATTAGTGCTACTGTTTCCCTACTACTGATTAAAACCAACGTTATTATGGAGCGGCGACGTCATTTAAGCAGGGAAGAAATGCTCAGAGCCGTGGGAATGATAGAAGCTGGTTCCCGGCAACGTACTGTGGCTTTAGCTCTGAATACAAGTCAGAGTGTTATCAGTCGACTTTGGACACGTTACCGAAGCACTGGTACCGTGGCTGAGCGCCATGGAGGACGGTATCGCTGCACCACACGGAGACAAGACCGATACATTCAAATCTTAACTCGAAGAGCTCCAACAATAACCGCCATGATGTTAGCCGTGAGGCTTCATCACTCTTCAGGGAACTTAATTAGCGACCAAACAGTCAGAAACCGCTTGCATGAAGTGAACCTTCATTCCCGAAGACCGCTACGGGTACCACCTATAGCAATGCACAATCGTAGGATTCGATATCAATGGGCTCTTGAACACAGAAATTGGGCAGAAGAACAATGGCGTTTCGTGTGCTTTTCTGATGAGTCTCGTTTTGGTATGAGACCGGATACAAGACGTATACGACACTGGAGAACCCCTGGACGCCAACAGCGATTAAAATCCTGCCAGGAAGTCCATCCTTATAGTGGTGGAACCATCATGGTATGGGCGGGTATTTGGATCGGCGGAAGAACTGAGTTGATTTGGATCAGAGGCAACCTCAACGCTCAAATTTATGCTGAAACGATTGTATCAGACGTCATCGTTCCTCTACAAGTGCAAATCGGTCCCTTATTTCAGTTAATGCATGATAATGCACGACCGCACACCGCAAGAGTTGTAAGACAGACTCTCGCCGCAGCTAACATCAATGTCCTGCCCTGGCCTGCTCAGTCGCCAGACTTGAACCCGATTGAGCATGCATGGGATATGCTACAGAGAAGAGCTCTGCCGAATATGGAGGGTATCCAGTCGCAAGAAGACCTTTTTTTGTTGTTGCAACGAACATGGGCGGCCATTCCACAGCGTGATTTGGATGAACTCATTTTGAGTATGCCAAACCGATGTTCTTGTGTTGTTAGTGTTCGCGGTAGAAACACGGATTATTAATTGTTTAAGTTACCCAATAAAATTTTAGAGAAAACTGTTATTTCAGTCTTTTTTTCGAACTTTTGTGTTAGTGGTTCAAATGTCAAATATCCCTTTATTAGGAAAATGGCAAATTTCTTTATTAATGCAAAGGTGACTTGGTTTATCGTTACTGTGACAAACGAAAACACTTTATTTGATGAATCCTTAAAGAAAATTTTAATTAATATCAATCAGGAGAAAAGTTATTGCAAAAATATATGTTGATCCCTAGACACTTTTGATGTGTGTATATAACTTTAGAAAAGTTACATTGGTACTTGCCTGACCTGGAATCGAACCCGCGCACTCATACATGAGACTTTTTACTGAATCGCTTGAAATTAGGTGAGACAGAATGACGTTTTAAATGTGTTAAGCGCTAAATATAGGAGGTATTTAATGATTCGTGTCGCAACGAGGCTTAATATCCCACGAATCTTAAAACGGAAATAATAATAATTAATTTGAATATTAACATAAAAACATTGGTCAAGGTGTGTTGGAGTGTTTGCTCTGTTGAAATACAGTGAACGAGACACAATAGAATTTTTTATTATTATTTTACCTCTGTGGGTTTAGTGTCAAAATGTTAACGAAAAAAAAAGAATCAAAAATTTATCGAAATAAAATGCAAATTCATATTGATTATAATTATGTTATAGTCATTTCAAAATAACAAGCCAAGCATACCAGTTATAAACAACTAACTACATCCCCCCAGTTTCGCCAGCATAAGTTTTGAATTCGTGGGAACAACTGTATAAAAACTATTTAGATGTTATTTCTGTCTATAAACTATTTGTGTGCCAAACTTCATGCAAATCTATTCAGTAGCTTTTACGTTAAAGGCTAACAAACATCCATACGTATAACCTAATATGTATACAGTCATTCTCTCAAACGTTCGCTTTTATAATATTAGTGAAATTATAATAACAAATTAATTAATTTGCCAGCGGCGGTTTTTCCGTCGGACTACAATTTGAGTATCTTCAAGGCTAGAGTAATTAGGCTCTGCGCTTTACCATCAACGATTACGTCACTGCTTAACATCAGGCGGGATTGCGGACAAGCACTAGTTTATAATTAAAAAAAAAATGCTTTCGAAGTACTTACAACGAAAACATAAACTATGGAGAGCATTTTTTTAAGATGTTAGTAATGTTTTGTTATACACGGACAATTAATAAGACAATTTACTAAACAATTAAATATTATATGATTATAATAATAAATTAATTAATTTAGCTTTCAAATTACAACAAATACATAATCTATGAAGTGTATTTTGTTAAAATGTTATTGATGTTATGTTATAAGTACACGGACAATTAATAAGACAATTTACTAAACAATTATTCATCTGATTTTTATTTTACTTATTTTGTTGTAGCTTTAAAATCATGCCAAACTCAAGAATCTTTTTACAAACTCCTTATATTAATTAAACTACAAAATTTTAAAATAAAAATTTAATACATTGAAATTAACTATAACTATTTAAAAATACTAAAATATTGCGTCTAAATATATCTCTGCATTGCTGGTGACTCGTAGTGAATATAAATTACTCTGACTAAAAGCTATGTATTTATTTTACATATAGTTGATAGGCAGACCACACATACCTACCTATCTACCTAATACCAAAAAAAGAAACACACTCATACATCTCACATAGAACCTTCTTCAGATTTCTTGTAAGACTGTCGTCATCTTTATATTGAAACTTACAATTACTATATTTAATTGATTGATCATTGTCACATCTTACGTAATGAAAAATAACCATCTTCTTTGCAATACTCGAGGTAATTACATTTACTAATTGTCGTAATGAGTTATGTAGCTACTGAAGCTGATAATATATGACAAGTACATACCTATAACTAGTTCTCCTTCTTCTTCGTTTCGCTCTTGACAGAACGGTCGTGATCACTATGACTGAATTCGAGACGTTGATGTAGCTCGCCGCACGATCTCTCTCCATATATCCCTGTTGGACGACAGTCTGGAGCATTCATTAACAGGTCCCCCCACCGCCAACTTATTTTGGTCGGTCCACCTTATCGGTGACCTTCCACGAGGTCTGTTCCCCTATACTCTGCCCTGGACGACCAAACGCTCAATGGGATAACTAGTTAGCTAAGGGTTATTATGAATGGAATGGTTCGAATGTTGTTTTCTTTATTGATGATGATATTATCGAATCATGACCGGTCTTTCCAGTTTAAATAATGATTAATACAATGCCACTTATAACTTTATAGGTCACAGAACACGATGCTCAAGTGGATGACAAAGATATCTGGATGTTTAAATTCATTGCCAAGGGTTTCCCGGGATCAAACGTCATGGCATTACATTCGATCGGAACGGTTTTGACAATCATTAAACCATATTAAATCTTGTACACGTAATTTGAATTTAAAAAAATCATTCACAACAAGTCGTGGTGGCCTAGTGGTTAAAACACCAGCCTCTCAAGTATGAGTGCGCGGGTTCGATTCCAGGTCAGGCAAGTACCAATGTAACTTTTCTAAAGTTATATGTACTTTCTAAGTATATCTTGGACACCATTGACTGAAAGTGAAGGAAAACATCTTGAGGAAACCTGGACTTTAAGTCTGAAATCGCCAACCCGCATTGAGCAAGCGTGGTGATTACGCTCAATCCTTCTCTGTATGAGAGGAGACCTGTGCCCAGCAGTGGGACAATAAAAAAAGGTTGATGATGATTCACTCTTTATTTGTAACTAATTTTCCGCCCGCGGCTTCGCCCGCGTGGAATTCGGTTATATCGCGCTTTTTAGATTCCCCTTGGGTAATATCAAATTTTTCAATAAAAGGTAGCCTATGTCCTTTCTCAGGATCTAAAGGTTGTCCGTGCCAAATTTCATCAAAATCGGTTGAGAGGTTTAAGCGGGAAAGCGTATATCAAAAGCGTAAGCGTAATATCTCATAATAAGTACCAATCCAAAGTGGGCCCGCGAGGAGGCCTGTGTTCCAGGAGTGGCAACATTATATTAGGCTGATTATATCAATATAGTTCAATGGAGATTTCCGCCCATACTGCAGGCAGACGGAAACTTCAGGGTATTATTAAGTTTCACTTCGGTGCCCAAAAAGAGGATGCAGTTACTGCTGGTTAAATGCAGCACAACAGGTTCTGATTATAGGGTTCAATCGACCATCAACTGCAATTCGAATAACTGGTCGATAATTTAAAAAAAAAGTGTATTCTAAACGTTAATTGTCTCTGTCTTTTTTCATTATTTTACGTTTTGCTTAACAGGAAAAAAGATTCGTAGATGTTTGAAAAAAAATAATAATGAAATGTATACTAGTTACTAACTAGCTAGTTTACCAGCAATACCTATATTTTATTTCAGCTCTAATTAACATGATTTCAGAGTGGTAAATTTATCAATAGTGCCCACAGCCAAATGTGCAGTATCGAAAAAGTTATTTAAAATATTTAAAGTTGTACATAACGTAAACTGAAATATATTGTGTATGTATTGAATTTATTTTTCAATAAACTCGTAATTTACCTTTTCCAAATATTTCATAAATTCAAATAAATTTGAAATACGTTCAATAGTCAACAAAGTAGATTTTAATTAAATTGTGAAAAAATATGGTTACTGTTTTATTTAAAATAGATACGTATTTGACATAACATTATAATAAAACGAAAATCAAATTAAAGTCACTACTAACTAATTCGTTAAACTGTGCAAATACAATTTGACTTCAAGTCGTGTCTATTTTAATAGGCTCGCAGCACCCAAGCACCTGTTCCAAATTATTGTAAGGGGAGCCTTTCATACCGTGACCCTCTGTCTAATTAATACATAGAAATGACCTAGCCCGAACACCGGTGAACATTCAAAGTTATATTGAAGTAAGGTATGCAAATATCTAAACTTTTGAAGAGAAAGATATCAATTATGGAAAATTCTGGAGCAAAGGATTAGAGTAATGAATTTAGGGAAAACAATTTCCGACATATGTCTCTGAGTCTGCCGATCTCAATTCTTCTTTGTGATGTTACAAAGCTTTAGATTAAGGGATCATTAATTTCCAATATCGTCAGAATTTTCAAGAAATTGCGATATATTTTTCCCCGAAATTAACAAAACATTTATAATCGCAATTTCATCTAAGCGACAATTACTGTCAAATAGTTGTCAAACATTGTAGGTAAGTTAGAGGTAATTTTGACAGATTGTGACCAAGTTATAGAGAAAATAACTTTGGTATTCTAACCAAAGTTATTTTAAATACGACAACTAGTCCCTAGTCTTTTTAAACATCCGTTATTTGTCAAATTAGAATTTAGGTTTCAAAATTTAACCAAATCAAATTACTTCATTTGTAAGTGACTAATCTGGTATGCTTAGTACATCTTTTGATACATTTGTTGATATTTTTTGTGAAATTGAAATAATTTACACAAAATAAAGCGCGTCACGGGGTTCGAAACGACCTACCACTTGTAGGTACCTCGCGATCGATAGCACTAGGCCACTGCTGCTCTAAAAAATAGATGAACTAAGCTTAATGTGCTGTCAATAGTGTCAATCTAGTATTTTTTTTTTGTAGCGTGGCACTAGTTATTTATGACTTTGTGCCAATTTCAAGAAAAAGGTAGATTTTTTTTCTGAAGTAATCAATAGTTTCTTTTTTTGACTTCGCACTGTTTGTGCATTTAGCCAATGTCACGTAATAAATTATTCATGTCGAAAAAGACGGCCACGTGAACCGTCTACGAGGGAGGTTTGAGGCAAAGTCATGATGAGGCCACTATGCTGTGATATCTCAATGTTCTTCATGAATTATTTTACCGTACTCCCATTATTTTAGTAGGCGCTTATTTTATATCAACTGAGCTCTTTCGGTTCGAAGCTTACGCGGGTGAAACCGCGGGGCACAGCTAGTAATTTACAAAAAAAAAATATATTAACTTTTACGTTACTCATTCCTTTTGCTTCATCTCGTCATTTTGTGTATCCATTATAACGATTTCGTTTCGATCTTTGGTAGGACGCACATCCATACTAATATTATAAATGCGAAAGTAACTCTGTCTGTCTGTCTGTTACGCTTTCCCGCTTAAACCTATTAACCGATTTTGATGAAATTTGGCACAGACAATGTTTAGACCCTGAGAAAGAACATAGGCTACCTTTTATCCCGGAAAAATTTGATATTCCCGAGGGAAATCTAAAAAGCGCGATATAACCGAACTTCACGCGGGCGAAGCCGCGGGCGGAAAGCTAGTAACATATAAGTATTCTTCAAGCCACAATCAATCTATTACGTTTCAATATTAGACTCAACATAACTGGTTTTCCTCCAATATAAAAATGTCGTGTTACAACCAAACACTTGCATGTTTTAGCATATTTAACAATTATTGACGCAGATAAAATGAACAAAGAAGTCATTCAATAAGCTTATTATTTATTGACCTATTGATATCTAATGATAGGAAATAACGGAGAGGTGGGTTTAGCCCCGTATAACAAAGACAAGTAATTGAACTACGGTCATTCAGCAATAGCATTTGTACTTAACTGTACCTATGATTGAAAAAAAAAACGGAATAGCTATTGCATGCTACTATTGGGCTAGGAAACGAGCGAATTCTCTTTTCCAGAGATTTTTTCCTATATATTTCTTTCTATTATTACGCATCAGTAGTAAAGCAATGCGCTTTCGATTTTTTATTTTGTATTTATCTGCAAGCGATAGCCCGCAACTTCGTCTGCGATCCAGGATAAAAGTAGCATAGATATATCTGTCTCCAAATCATGGTCTACTAATTTGCTATCTAACTAAATCCCTTCAGCCGTTTTAGTATTAAAGCGTAATTCTATATTTTCATATTTTCTGTGCATCTTTATTTTTTTTTAAATTTTCTGTCATAAGAACCTCCTCCTGATAATAATGAACAATAAATAAAAGAATTAGGGAAATCGTTCCATCCATTCACACATGATGCGATGACCAAAGGAAACAGAGATTCATTTTTACCCGACTACGGCAAAGCAAAAGGAGGGTTATGATTTTGACAGGCTATGTATGTATGTATGTATGTATGTATGTATGTATGTATGTATGTATGTATGTATGTATGTATGTATGTATGTATGTATGTATGTTCATCTGTTCCCTCGTAACTTCTAAACTACTTATTCGAATTCGATAAATGACATATCATTAGAAGCGTCTTAATTGTCCGCTGGTTATAGGCTATATGGAGTTTCACAAAATCTAATGTGGCGCCCTCTAGCGGACAAAATATACAGAGTAAAAATATAAAGTTAAGATAAATATGCCGTGTTTGGTATCATTTGAAAGGGCTTTACTTGTACATTTTGAATATATATATATTACTAGCATTTGCTTGTGACTTTACCTGTATTCATGGGCTGATTGCATATAATTCACATCTTTTCGTTCATAGATAGCTTCTTTACTACTTATCAGAATAAGACCACTGCAGAACCATTAGAAGGGCCTTGATATTCTGTTGTATATGAGCTATAAATCTTGTCACCAAATTTAGTATTACGCCCTCTAGCGGACAAAAATTTCTATGTTAATATAACATTAAAATAAATATACCGTATTTGGTATCATCTGAAAGAGCTTCACGAGTACTTTATGTTTGTACATAATCCCTAGTAATGCTTCGTAGAAATTTGAATGTAAACCAGGGTTTGGTAAACAGAGCGATGGGAGTGGTGAAGGCCTTCGAATGGCCTGCTCTTCGGCGCGATCAGTTGGAACAGGAGAACAGCCAAGCGCTGTTCTCATACAATTTTACGACGCATCCATAAATGCAGATACTAACGGACTTGTCAAAATCAAGCCTTGCCTCACTGAATTTGACGGCTTGAGGGGTTCTGGGCAAATTTAGCGTAAAATGCTCCCGCTGATTCTTTCTTGGGGTTGTACTGTACATAAATTACAAGGTTGTACTCTAGATAAAAAAGTTACAGATCTAGGAAAGTCATTGTTTGCTAAAGGACAGGCCTATGTCGCTCTCAGTAGAGTTAAAACCATAGAGGGATTATTTATAAGTAAGTGCCTTGGATCATAATAAATTACTTAAAAATCCACATGACAGTCGATCGTTAGCAGAATTAGATAGATTAAGAAATCTTCCCAGGTCCTCTTAATATAAGTTTTTTTTTTTTCAATAATTATAAACTAGCGCTTGACTGCAATCCCGCCTGATGGTAAGCAGTGACGCAATCCTTGATGCCTGCGCACTAGTTTATTAAGCCTATTCACTTAAAAAACTTAGGAATAGCAAGGATGACGGTAGTTGAGCCAGGTGATGCAATGTTAAATCCAAGACCAACACGACCAACCATGCTGCGCCAGGAGGAGGTTAATCTGGAGACTCTCCACGACCAAACTCCCGACACAACAACATTTGGCGCATCGTACTCGCCACACAACGCAACACAAAGTGCTCAGACGCGTCCTCCGTACGGCTTCACCAGACATCATGCTGGAACACGACGAATCGCTTGGCGGCAAGACTTTGTCTGGTGGGTGGTAACTTCTGCCGGCAGCCGATGTTATGGCCTACCACCGTTAGAAAAACATCCAATCTATTTATACTAACGGCCTCATCCATTAATTCATGACCCATTCGGTGCCATCGACGCAAATGTGCGTCGCTACTACGAAAAACCGGGAGCTTCTTACGGGGAAACCGTTGCTATACGCGCTACGCTCCAAGCGCTACGAAATAGTAAAATAGGACATCTCTACATATTACTATACGCCGATACATAAGTCAAAAGAGATGTCGTATGTTTAACTACCTAGTTTTTAGTTCGTCAATTTAACTTTTATTAATATTATGCGCCACAAATACACTTGAACACCAAAATAGTACAAATAATAAAAAGTTAAAAAACTAAAACCCAACTACGACAAAAAACGACGCTGAAAAAGTATAAAACAAGATTTTCAGAATACTGAACTGAACAAAGTTGCTAATATAGTTGCAAGTAAATGGACACAGTAGACTCTTGCCTTTTGTAAATTGTCAATTTTCATGTTTGGAAAAGTCACACGTTACATATACCTACCGTAGCACTTTCATAACGTGTGACTGCGGTTTTCCAAACATGAAAATTTATCTCTAAATAGTGAATATTGCATACTTCAGAATAGTATCGTAAGACATTATTGTCAATTTACAACGAAGGCATCTTGGTAGAGTCTACTGTGTCCATTTACTTGCAACTATATTAGCAACTTTGTTCAGTTCAGTATTCTGAAAATCTTGTTTTATACTTTTTCAGCGTCGTTTTTGTCGTAGTTGGGTTTTAGTTTTTTTACTTTTTTTATTATACATATACATTTCCATACACTTTTATCTATATTTTCTTAAATAATGTCTTTATAGTATATCATCGTCAACCTTTTATCGTCCCACTGCTGGGCACAGGTCTACTCTCATACAGAGAAGGATTGAGCGTAATCACCACGCTTGCTCAATGCGGGTTGGCGATTTCAGACTTTTATAGCCCAGGTTTCCTCAAGATTTTTTCCTTCACCTTGTCTAGTTGTGGTGGCCTAGTGGTTAAAACACCAGCTTCTCAAGTATGAGTGTGCTGGTTCGATTCCAGGTCAGGCAAGTACCAATGTAACTTTTCTAAGTTATATGTAGGTGGGATAATTCCATCAAGGGCCGGCACCTCCATCTGTTCTTTCCATCACCAATGACTGATTACAAGGTGAAGGAAAACATTGTATAGTATATAGAGTTGAAAGAAGGTTTACGGATTTTTATGAAAATCGCGACAATGAATATGCTTTAATAAACTTATGTGAGACACCATTATAATTTGCGGAGACAAAACTTATTCAAGGACGCCCTCCATTTATACTCACCATCTATATAATCTCTATTTACACTTCGCACTTAATTATAATGACTAAGTAATTAACCATACAAAACTAAGGACACTTTGACTTCAAAGTATTCGTTCGTATTGCTGTCATAAGGAAAAGTGTCTGAAGAATGCCCATGTTAGAAAAAATTCTGTAGCCCAAAATAGCTCACCTATGTATTCATGGTGATATTTTTGTAGAATTAATAGGCATATATAGTTGTTACTTACCGTAGTATCTCTCTATCTAAGTTTGTTAGATGAGAGAGTAACACGTATTAATTGAGAGTCTCAGAGATATTGAATTTGTCTAAACTTCATAAATAGGTATTCACAATAATTTAAAAGCAGAATAGCATATTTCTAAGCTGCTTTTGCGACATATTCGCCAAGAATGTAAACAAATATATTATAGAAGAATCATTAATTTTAATTTATAGAAGAATCATTTTAGTTTATAGAAGAAACATTTTAGTTTATACAAGAATAATCTTGGTTTATAGAAAAATATTCGTTTAATAGTACTGATTCTTACACAATAAAGTTTAATTTACGTTTTTATATAACGTTTTCAATGTTGCTCATAGTCATTCAAGAATCAACTTAATTGCCATTATAATAAAAACCCAACTACGACAAAAAACGACGCTGAAAAAGTATAAAACAAGATTTTCAGAATACTGAACTGAACAAAGTTGCTAATGTAGTTGCAAGTAAATGGACACAGTAGTAATGTCATACAATACTATTCTGAAGTATGCAATATTCACTATGTAGAGATATATTTTCATGTTTGGAAGGGCGTAGTCACACGTTACATATACCTACCTAACGTAGCACCTTGACAACGTGTGACTACGCCTTTCCAAACATGAAAATATATCTCTACATAGTGAATATTGCATACTTCAGAATAGTATTGTATGACATTACTACTGTGTCCATTTACTTGCAACTACATTAACAACTTTGTTCAGTTCAGTATTCTGAAAATCTTGTTTTAGACTTTTTCAGCGTCGTTTTTTGTCGTAGTTGGGTTTTAGTTTTTTAACTCTTTTTTATTTGTACTATTTTGGTGTTAAAGTGTATTTGTGGCGCATATTATTAACAAAAGTTAAACTGATGAACTAAAAACTAGGTACTTGACATATTACATCTACACGCACATATAACAACATAAGCTTGAAGGCATATAGTGCAGAGGCCTTTTTATGGGAGATTTAGCCAGTTATCAAACTGTTTCCGCCTTCACCGCGTGGAGTTACTCCCAGCTTATGTTGTTTTCAATAGTGCATTACATATTCTAATAATGATCACACTGCTCTACATTGCATAAAGCGATTCACAGTTCCCGTGATCCGCGCTTTACTCTTATCGCTCATATTTAACGTCATTAAAGCATTCTTGTAATTATGTACAAGCATAAAGCACTCGTGAAGCTCTTTCACGTGATACCAAACACGGTATATTATTTATTTTAATTTTATATTAACATAGAACTTTTTGTCCGCTAGAGGGCGCAATACTAAATTTGGTGACAAGCTTTATAGTTCATAACTAACAGAATATCAAGGCCCTTCTAATGGTACTGCAGTGGTCTTATTCTGATAAGTAGTAAAGAAGCTATGAACGAAAAGATGTGAATTTTATGCAAGACAGCCCATGAATATAGGTAAAGTCACACGCAAATGCTAGCAATATATATATATTCAAAATTTACAAGTGAAGCCCTTTCAAATGATACCAAACACGGCATATTTATCTTAACTTTATTTTTTTACTCTGTATATTTTGTCCGCTAGAGGGCGCCACGGTAGATTTTGTGAAACCCCATATAGCCTATAACCAGCGGACAATTAAGACGCTTCTAATGATATATCATTTGTTGAATTCTGATAAGTAGTTTAGAAGTTACGAGGGAACAGATGAACATACATACATACATACATACATACATACATACATACATACATACATACATACATACATACATACATACATACATACATACATACATACATACATACATACATAGCCTGTCAAAATCATAACCCTCCTTTTGCTTTGCCGTAGTCGGGTAATAAAATTTATATTTGTTCAGCTTGGAAATAACATCAATTTAAAACATAAATACAATTTGAATGTAGAGAATGTATAAGATTTGTAAATTCCCTCATTAAAAATATAGTACCTTGCTTGGTTTTGTTGGTGCTTATTACAGAATAATAAAAAAAAATCCCGACCGATGGAATTCCAAATCATTATCATATCACATGACGTAGGTAAAAACTGAAGGTTAACTGTTTTATCATAATTAAGCTACATCATTCCTTACTTCTCGCTGATGGTCTATAACAATCGAAGCCAAAAATTGACTTTTTAGCGTTCTGCACACAAAAACTAAGGACTGTTACTAACAGCCATTATGCGTCGGTTCGTCATACTCGTTAAAACAGCAAATAAAAACACGTATGTAAAGTGTAATATTTTTGGGTCCTACGAAATATTTCGTATGCGAGATCGAGTCGCACCTGTCCGCTTCTTTCGATCGAGTCACGCTGGTTTTAAAGCCTGCATGACATTACAAAAGTAACACACTCATTGTCGATGAATGACGAAACAAGATCGGGATAATGACCACGAGAAAAATGTTAATAGACATGAAGTTACTTACACAGGGTGTATCTAACATCGTAACACAAACTTTGCGAAAAGGCTACACCGCATGCTAATAATAAAATTATGATAGTCATTTATGTCCTTAATGAGCGGTTACAGAAATCAGTGTTCAAAAAAAGTGTCGGCTCGGCTTTTGAACGTTGCAAGCGTGCCGCCGTGCGTGTTTATAGGTATGACGTTGATCCCTGATGTGAACTCTACTAAATCAGCTGATAGGATAGTTTTTCCAGTTTTGTTCACATTTCGCTTTTTTGTGTAATTGGCGTATTGATTAATTTTTGCCTTAAAATCTTATTAGGTTATAAAAGTATAGCAATTGTCTAAAGTGAAAAAAAAATGCATAGTATTTTTTTATATCAGGAAAAAGCCGACGAAAAATGCCACTGGGGGTTCAGAATCATGCACTGGATCCGTAGTACTTGTTTGTGCGTTGATGTCAGATACACCCTTTATTAAGTCTAGCCACCTAAGTACGAAGTATAAAGGAGACGAGCCGGATGTGGGGAATACCGAGTCTCGTACAATAGACAAGATCATTAAAGTCGATAGTTACTTACTAAACTCAGTGATAATTGGTTACGATATAAAATTGTGTTTGGACTGTTAAAACTGTTTGTTGTAGATCAATATTTTGGTAGTAATTCGACGTCGGAATTACGATTAGAGATGATTGTTTTTAAAATACATGTGTATTGTCAACGTTTTAACCCTATGAGGCTACTTTTTGAATTGATATCGCATTGTCGTCCTCCGTGGAGCAGCGGTCAACACGCCTGCCTGCGACATGGAGGCCCCGGGTTCGATCCCCGGCCAGGTCATGATGGAAAACGATCTTTTCCTGATTGGCCTGGGTCTTGGATGTTTATCTATATATGTATCTATTATAAAATTTAGTATCGTTGAGTTATTATCCCATAACACAAGTCTCGAACTTACTCTGGGACTAGCTCAGTCTGTGTGATTTGTCCGTATATATTTATTTATTTATTGTAGTGCTATTATCCTAGTAAGCTGACCTGGCTTCGAGTATATCATGACTATCGACGACTTGTAAGTTTATGAGAACGTTTGTGAGCTATGCTGTGATAGTTAAATCGGATGGGGTTTATTTTTGAGCTAAATATCGCCCTCCTACTGTAATGGTTTGAGACTTATACAATATGTAAAGAAAACCGTGTCCGACCCATAAGGATAATAAAGGTTAGGTAAACACTTGACCAAATATAATATAAAATTTTACATAATCATCATAGTAACAATACTATTGAATTTTGAAATAATCTTTTTTTCCCGGGAATTAATTCAAATTTCCCCGAAATTTGGTAATTTTTTAAAAAGTGACAACACCGTTATTATTATGAGCGAATCGCGACGCGACCACGTGCCGCGTGCCCTGCCCCCCGCCCCCCGCAGTAGGGTTGCTTACCGCACATGTATTAAGTTAGCTCTTTTTGCGAAATAATATTAATTTTTTTAGGGGGATTTTTTTTAAGTTTAACCCGGCTTTGTACCCATTAGTAGAATCAGTTATCGATACCTAACAATACCTTCACAGATCGGACAGGGTTTTCTTTACATATTGTATATTATAGTACTGGCGGCCGCCAGTGACTTCGTTCGCGTGGAGTTAGTTATGCTCCGCTCCTATTGGTCGCAGCGTGATGTTATAGCCTAAAGCCTTCCTGGATTAATGGGCTATCCAACGCAGAAAGAATCTTTCAAATCGGACCAGTAGTTCCTGTGATTAGCGCGTTCAAACAAACAAACTCTTCAGCTTTATATAGAAGTATAGATATAGATGGCAGGCTGTCGACCTGCCTTTTGTTTGCATTTTACTCCATGAAGTCGGTTCTCCGCTCCGTTACTATTATCATGTCAACATCTCTCGCATGTGCCAAGCCATAGCACATTTCGTTGCATAACAACCTTCAAAGACTCCGCTATTTAAATTATCACTTAACATATCAAAGTATTGTACAATAATCACAGTTTATCACCGTTTAACAAACGTCGTTATGATTATGATAAATGTACCTATTGTTTGGTGTTATATATTTCTAGTATTGAGAACACGGACACGCGTTGTTGTCCGACCAAACAATCAATAGCACTAAAATAGATGGTGCGATAAAAAATATCTGTAAAATCCCGTGACGAATGTACAATGCTATTCTTAGGAAATGTTGGGTGAATTGTTTCGTGTAATATTAGATTAAAATGTCTCGATAAGGTAAATGAGCGAGACCTTGATTACTTAAAAATGGTCTGTCGATGTTACACGGTGGTCAAAAACCTTTCACGGCCTGTCGCTGCCTTTCGTCGTGTGACGGCATTCTGACTCCCGTAGAGAGCCACGACTTGACAACAAAGCACGATTCTAATAGAACACAATTTATATGAAGACTTCTTGGTATTTTTAGCGACCTGAATCGTGTCGATCATCACGTCACGCCTGCCGGCGAAGCCTTTAAGCAGGAAAATGATGACCTTTAAAATAACACGTTTGAATTTGAAATTTTTAAAAATCAAGGTTTTGTTGAATGTCGTTTCAAGAAACAGTATTATTGTCTTAGATCGAAATTAAGTTATATAATTATATCTATTAATTTTTATTGCACATGAATATTATTACTGCGAATGTCAGTATGTCCTTTCATAGGTTAACGACTGAACAGACATAGGATTTTTGTCTCAGTACTTAGTAGGTTTCTATAGGATGATTTCTGATAATAACTCGGAAACTAAGGCATTACCTATAATCGGAATCCTATAACTACAAGGTTGCTTTTAGTGCTTTTTAATTTTTTTTTTTTTTTTTTTTAATAAATTATAAACTAGTGCATAACCGCAATCCCGCCTGATGAAGAAGTGAAACGATTGCATCGTTGATGGTAAAGCGCGCTAGTTTATTAAGTGCCTATTCACACTATCCCTGAAGACACTTAAATTGTAATGAAAACACCGCCGCTGGCAAATTGTTCCAGTCCCTCGTTGTACGCTTTGTAAAAGATGGAGGAAAGGATTCGTTCGGGTCGTCCGATGATGGAACGGAGATGAGGGAATCAAATCATGCAATTCCCTCAAACATTCTCCAAAAATGCATCCTTTAGAACATCGAAAGGCGTATTTTTAAATGACAGGAGCATAAAATAGGAAATGTTCAATCAAATGTTTTCTCGGTGATAGGCCATAACATCGGCTGCCGGAGGAAGTTACCACCCACCAGACAAAGTCTTGCCGCCAAGCGATTCGTCGTGTTCCGGCATGATGTCTAGTGAAGCCGTACGGAGGACGGGTCTGAGCAGTTGTGTTGCGATGTGTTGCGGGTACGATGCGCCAAATGTTGTTGTCTCGGGAATTTGGTCGTGGAGAGTCTCCAGATCAATCTCCCTCTAGCGCAGCATCGTTTGGTCGTGTTGGTCTTGGGTTTAACATTGCATCACCTCGTTCAACTGCCGTCATCCTTCCTATTCCTAAGTTTTTTAAGTGAATAGGCTTAATAAACTAGTGCGCTTTACACCCAACGATTGCATCACTGCTTACCATCAGGCGGGATTGCAGTCAAGCACTAGTTTATAATTATTAAAAAAAAAAATCATTATAATTTTAATCTCTAATTTTGTTCTCAATTAATTTGTACGCCTTGCAAATGTGCTGCAATGTGTGCAATGTTCTGCAATGCAACACAAACGACAAACATGAAAAAATGAATTGCATCTCTACAAGGTGTAACATAAAGGGTATATACATAACAAAGGCATGGCATCTTTACATGATATCAAACAATATTGGAAGGGTTTTTTAATCCTATCTCTTTATGTTAGGAAGTTATGAGGAAAAACACCGCCTGTGATAGGCTACTACCATACTAGTCGCACAGAGTTATTGAAGACATTTATCGGATTTTGGCAAGTAATGTGACGGGTAACGAGTAGTTATTAACGTATGTAGTGTGCTGCCACGTTTGTTATGATTTGATTTTAAGAAACACACGAAACCGAAAATTTGGTACCAATTTTTTGAGTATTTTATTTTGAGTTGGAACCCTTCCGATATCGTTGGATATCATTTAAAGATGTCATGCCCTTGGTATGTATATACCCTTTTTGTTACACGTTGTATACAACACAAAGTTTATAGGTATCATGTACCATAATACCTATGTTTAACAAATAAAATACTTTGACTTTTGACTAACTTCACACAGTTTTTCGTGGTAGATGAGAATTTGGTTTTCCTGGATATTCTTTTTTCACAATAATTATGTTGACGCTTTGTAACGGTATAAAGTAAATATTTAGGACCACTGTAGATACTTACGGCATTACCTTTTAAACGAAAGCACGACAAAAGCTTTTAACCGTGGTTAGATTAAACCATAGATAATGTAGAAAACTGTTTTCCACTGTATCATTAAAGCGATCAGCGATAAAACGGTCCGTGTCATTGTAAACAGTTAGTAATAGTTTGTTGAATTTATCGTAGCGTACGTAAAGATAGGTAGACTAAATATAACTATCGATTTTATACAGAGTTCATTGCAATCATTGTCTATGTGTACTCTACCATAGACATTTTTTTTGGTTCAATACTTTCTGTTCTTCTGAACGGAAAAGGCAAAGGCATAGTACGCCATACAGTCTAGTCTTCAGTAAATATTCTCTTGAGTAAACTTCTATCCTAACGTATCCTAATTAATCCTAACTTATCCTAGCTTATCCTAAACTTATCCTAACTAATCTAACTCCTTTCGTTTCCCGCGTTTGGACGATAAGGAGCGGTTTAGCGCCAAGACATGACGTGGCCACTAAGCTACAATATTTCACTGTTCTTTTTGAATTATTCACTTCATGCACTTTTTACTACATAAATCACGCGTTTTTATTTAGTAAACGACACTATAAATAATTTTAAAAGTCCAATGAAAAATGAGCGTGACACTCATCTTGACATTCCCGCCAAACCTCCTCTACCATAGACAGTACAGGAGTTCTATTGCTTTTTTTATTTCTCTGACCCCGTTTCACTAGGTCACAAACTAAACTAAATTTAAGTTCAGGATGACTTCTTCTTCTTCAGCATGTAGATGTCCACTGCTGGACAAAGGCCTCCCCCAAGGCTTTCCACGCTGACCAGTCTTGGGCTTCCCGCGACCTTCACCAGGTCATCGGTCCACCTTGTTGGGCGCCTCCCTACGCTGCGTCTTCCGATACGTGGCCGACCCTCCAGAACCTTACTGCCCCATCGGCCATCGGTTCTACGAGCAATGTGCCCCGCCCACTGCCACTTCATTTTAGCGACTCGATGATGTCTATTTCTTTCTATTCCATTTAAAAAAGAACAGAAGATAAATATTAGGTGGTAGGCCACAACATCGGCTGGTGGCAGAAGTTACCACCCACCAGACAAAGTTTTGCCGCCAAGCGATTCATCGTGTTCCGGCAAGATGTCTGGTGAAGCCGTACAGAGGATGAGTCTGAGCAGTTGTGTACCAAATGCTGTTGTGTCGGAAGTTTGGTCGTGGACGTTCTCCAGATCAATCTCTCTCTGGCGCAGCATCGTTGGTCGTGTTGTTGGGTTTAACATTGCATCACTTCACTAACTGCCTTCTTCCTTCTTGTTCATACTTTTGAGTGAATAGGCTCTTAATAAACTAGAGCGCTTTACCATCAACGATTGGATCACTACTTACCATCAGGCGGGATTGCGGTCAAGCCCCATTTTATATATAATACATATATATATGAATACAAAAAAAAAATACAAGTTTTTAACACCACACTACACTTCTGCAACCATGTTGTATGTGAAAGGGTTAGCCAAAACTGATTTTTATTGAGTACTAGCTGTTGCCCGCGACTCCGTCCGCGTGAACTTCAGTTTATAAGCGCCTGTTAAAATAATGGGAGCAATATGTACGTCCGCGTTTTCTCCCGCTTTCGCAACATTTTTTGTTACTGCTCTGCTCCTATTGGTCATAGCAGGATGTTATATAGCCTATGTCCTTTCGGGCTCTAGACTATCTGTGTGCCAAATTTCATTACAATCGGTTCAGTAGTTTTGGCGTGAAAGCCGGACAGATAGACAGACAGAGATACTTTCGCATTTATAATATTAGTATGGTTCTACAACCTTACTAGTTTTTCAATGACCTTTTAGGATCTTTGGGTAGTCTTAAAACAACTATGGTTACAGTGTAGCCCACGGTCGCCTTGCCAGAGACGACATGCGGTTAAACTGTTTGCGCGGGGAACATTGCATTTTATCATTATTGCTTCGCGTAGTT
The DNA here is from genome assembly GCA_017933935.1 of Sesamia nonagrioides. Lineage (NCBI taxonomy): Eukaryota > Metazoa > Arthropoda > Insecta > Lepidoptera > Noctuidae > Sesamia > Sesamia nonagrioides. Next base: position 569,977 of record JADWQK010001242.1, read on the forward strand.
CCTACACATGCTGACTTTGATTTCCATGGAAATCTTTTGAACATAAAAGGTGATGGAAACAACCCCTGAAGTCGCGGCAAAAAGCAATTTTGATTTATACGTTTTCATGTGGCGTATTTTTTATGAAACAAAATGTTTTTCTATTTTGCCACTGTTGTGGATTTATTCTGTTAATGGAGGTTTAATAAGACAATAGTTTTATTGTTATTACGTCACAATTATTAACATTCTAGCCTAAAGATCATTTGATGATTTCCCATCCCTAACAAAAAAGGCAACGTGTTAATAGAATATGTTAACACCGGTGCCGATTGTATTGTTGACAAACAAAATTAAATTTAAGTTGAGTCCATCTTTTTATTTAATATCTAAGTGATCATTAGTTTATTAAGGATATTATTTATGAAACATTATCATATTAGTAGATTCCACCTTCCACCATTAAATAAATAAACCGGCCAAATGTGAGTCGGACTCGCGCACGAAGGGTTCCGTACCTAAAAAAAAGGCAAAAAACATGTTTATTGTTTGGGAGCAATTATTATTCAATATTTATTCTTAGATCTAAGCCAACAACTAGATTGTGAATATGATACCTTTTTAAATCAAATCACAAAAAGGCAACACTTATTCAAAGAAATTCAGTTAAAATTAAGAAAATCTCATGTTCAAAGCAGCAAGTATTATAATAAGAATTTTAGACCAACCACATTTGTAGAAGGTGACATTGTGTGGAAGAGAACAAAACATTTATCAAAAGCGAGTAATAAATTTATGGCGAAACTGGCACCAAAATTTGAAAAGTCAAGATAATTAAAAAATTGTCAAATAATGTATATCGTTTACAAAACATGCAAGGCAAAAATATAGGCATTTGGCATGCAAACGATTTAAAACGTTAAAAAAAAAAAACAAGGTGTTTTTTTTTTACATAAAGGAGGGGGATATTTGTAATGACGTCGGGTCTAGTGGTTGAACGTAAATCCAAATTTGTCTAATTATTTAAATGAAAGTATAGCTGAGAGGATTGGCGTTGAACTTCTATGCTACGAGTCACAGGTTCAAACCCCGCCATAGCGGTTAGTCTCTTTTTGTATTTCCTTAAGATGTCATTAACTTATGTTTAAAGAGTATATAACGACAACCGTCAACTTGAAGTTGACATTCCTGCGTAATCACTGGTCGGTGACAGACGAGTGTCATTTGTGAGAGAAACTATCTTGACATACCGCCAGTTCGTTTTGTTTATTGTGCATTATATTGATTTAGCTTAGTTAAGCGATTATTTTGTGTGTGAACTATTGCAACAATAAAGGGGTGAGTTATTTATCAATTCAAGTAAGAAACCTTACCAATAACCCTCGTTGTGGAACCAGCTCACATCATTGGTTTTATTGTTCCAGCCTACCGTCACGCCCTTTTATTGTTGGAGGAGTTCTATCAGGAGTCCGTACAAGACCGTATGTACATTTATCATTTCTTGTAATCAACGCTCAATATCTACCAGGCGTGGATAAGAACCGCCCTAGCCGGCTGGCCACTCAGGATTGGAAGGGTTCCTTCTGCTCGACATCCGCTGACTAAAACCCTCCTGGCGCCCTCTCTTTTAGGATTAGAAATTAGGATTAAGAATAGGCATAAGTTAGATCTAGTATTATTAGTTAAGAGTCTGTTTATCGATAATTAAATAGTGTAATTTCGTGCATCCCTGCTTTTATTTGTAACCACCATTCAACACATAACATGGCGCCCAACGTTAAAACTTAGTGGTGGTTTGCAGGGAGAAGTCGGTGTGCATTTAGCTCGATAGATTTTAAATAGGTTTTCGCTTTAGTACATTCGCATTATGATCAATCGTAAATTATACTAACACCGTCAAAAATAGTAGTTTCGCACCTAACTACCCACATAATTATTCATATTATTGGTGGTTCATATCTTACGTCACCGTTTGGGTGCGGTGCAAGATTCATAAGCGGAGCGGGTTACGTAGCGTATTGATACTGTACGACTATATTACTCTCATAGTGTTATTAGTTTCCAGATAACTTAGGTACAATAACTCAAGCCAATAATAATTTTCTCATTAATTACTATGGTAGTGTTCTTTTTTCCATTTGTTGTATTTTTTTATATAAGGCCAGTATATATTTGGTTAACTTATTTTTTTTTTCTTATGATTGCATAGCCATCAATCAATTGAGTGGCTACCTACTGTTAGAATTTTCCTTTTATTTTTTTCTTCAATCAACATTGGGCAGCCGCCAGTCTAAGTACCTACATCAAATATTCAGGGTAGAAATTTTGTTATTCCCTACAGGAATACAAGTAGTGTTTTCTTTAGTAACTTTTGGCTTGTAAGTTGCCAGGATGGATCCCATATTTCTCTTAAAGGATGAATTAGAATTTGAGCTTGCATGCCGAGGTATAGGCGTGAAGGCTGTGGTCTCGGTTTTAAGGAAATTGTTAAAGGAATTACTAGTAAGTGAACAGACAGGGATTTATTCACACACAATTAAAGCTCCGAAACAATGTATCGAAGTACCATCGGCTGAATTAGAAATATGTGTAGTTAAATTGAATATATTGGACCAGTATATTTCAGAACTAACAGACAAACCGGATAGAACATTATTTAGAAGACTAGTGTCTAGACTATATCACGTTCAAAATAGACTAGAGTTCATTAAACCAATATCAGATAAGGAAATAAGTTTAAAATCAGAACTTAAAATTAGAGGCGAAACCCTACTAGCTCGATTAGAAGAGAGAGATGAATTATCGGAAGAGGGCAATTTAACAGCAGATGATAAATGTAAATTAGTGGAGACATTAGGCGATGTTGGTAAGAAGATAATAAAACAGATGGAAGGAGATAGTACATCAGATGTTGCGTCTAATATAGATATAGATCACACTGAGGGTTATAGAAAGATTTGTACGTTTCGGGATGGCACTGAGGATAAAAATAAAGACTCAAAATTATTTCGCAGTTCCACAATAGACGAAAGCTTGTCAAATCGTAAACTTGTACCCATTAGTGGTTGGGGTCTAAAATTTTCGGGTAGAAATGGCTTGAGCGTAAATGCATTCGTAGAACGGGTAGAAGAACTAAAAGAGGCACGTAATGCAAGCAACAAAGATTTATGGAGATATGCCATTGATTTCTTTGAAGGCGATGCGCTTATTTGGTACAGGGCAAACAAAAATATTGTAGAAAATTGGGATGAATTAGTTCTTCTTCTCAAACACACGTTTCAATCACCTTATTATCAGGAAGAATTACTCAATGAAATTAAAACCAGGACTCAGGGTAAAGATGAGTCGGCAATAATATATGTTTTTGTAATGCAAAATATGTTTAATAGATTGCCCAATAAACTTTCAGAGAGTGAGAAAGTCGCGATAATATCAAAAAATTTACAGCCATTTTACCAGAGGGCATTATGTAGAGATACTTTCGCATCAGTGTCAGACCTGGTAAATATTCTTAGGATAGTAGAAAGAACTAAATTAAACTGCGATAATTTTCAGGAGCCACAAAGTAACAAATTTAGACTGGAGCCTGATTTGGCTTACATACCTGGTACACATTGTCTTAATAAGGAAATAAATGAAACCTCGGCAGTAGCAGAAACAAAACATATTAAGCCAGTAGGTAGTCGTTGCTGGAATTGTAGAGAGGTTGGTCACTTATTTCGAACATGTAAGGTACCCAAACAACGCTTATTTTGTTTTAAATGTGGTCGTTATGGGGTCTCTTCCAAAAATTGCAAGTGTAAGGAAAACGCTGCAGGGGAAGGCACAAAACCTGCCAGTTAGTTCTTCCCCTACGAAAACAGAGTAAAGAATGGCAGGATTGGTTGCAGACTATACGCCATTATTTTCAATACAATGAGGTTTGCAAAATCTTTCAAAACAACAATGACAATCGTAACTATATTAATATTAAAATAATGGGGTATGAATGTGCGGGTTTGTTAGACAGTGGAGCTAATATTACAGTGATAAATTCAAAACTTGCGAATATTTTGTACACATTAGGATTACGCTCATATGAACTAACGGGAGCAAGATTGGCCACGGCTGATGGAACTAATCATACTATACCCAAGGCTTTTGATGTCCCCGTGTCATTTGATAACCAATTTCATATTATAGCAATGATGGTCATGCCAGGTTTATCACAAACACTGTTACTAGGGAAGGATTTCCTTGACGTTTTTGGTATTCAGCTCAAATTGAAGAGCGATTGCTTACCTAGGAATAAAGAAGTCGCTCACCTAGAAGTCAATAAATCGTCCATAATACCTATAGAAGATTTAAGTGTTAGGCAACAAAGGGAACTGTTTAGGCTAGTGGCTGACATGAAAATTAGCATCGGCACAGGTTTAGGTAGGACCAGTATACTGAAACACAACATTGATACAGAAAATCACAAACCGGTATACCAAAAACAGTATAATTTTTCACCGGCCATAAAAAAACAAATAGAGAAGGAAATTGATGACATGCTTAGGAACGATGTTATAGAACCATCAATAAGTCCTTGGTGCTCACCAGTGCTTCTAGTTAAAAAACCGAATGGAGATAACCGGCTCTGTTTAGACAGTAGGCAATTAAACAAAGTTACCAAGAGAGACACATACCCTTTACCTCGAGTTACAACCATTATTGATAATTTACGAAGTGCAAGATACTTAAGTACATTGGACCTTAAATCAGCTTTTTGGCAAATTCCACTAGAGGAAAATAGTAAAGAAAAAACTACGTTTGCGGTACCTGGCAGGGGTTTATTTCAGTTCAAGGTCATGCCTTTCGGTTTAGTAAATGCGTCACAGACACAGCAAAGGTTAATGGACATCCTCTTTCAGGCACACGAGGCTAGGGTTTGGGCCTATTTAGACGATATCGTTATTTGCACTTCTACTTTTGAGGAACACTTACAGGTATTAAGGGAAGTTATGGCCATTTTAAAGGAAGCTAATTTGACTATAAATATAGAAAAATGTAAATTTGCTAGATCTAGTTTAAAATTTTTGGGTTACATCATTGATAGGGATGGTCTAAGAACTGATCCAGAGAAAGTTACGGCTATTTTGAACTATCCAAGGCCCAAAAACTTAACAGAACTTAAAAGGTTTATTGGTTTGGCCAGTTGGTACAGACGTTTCGTGCAAAATTTTTCCCTCATTGCGGCTCCTTTACATAACCTCACCAAAGGTAATAGAAAAATAAAATATAGATGGTCCCAAGAAGCGGAAGAAGCATTCTTAAACCTTAAAACATTACTTACATCGGCTCCGGTCATGTCATGTCCCGATTACAATAAGCCATTTATAATTCAATGTGATGCTTCCAATGAGGGAATAGGAGCAGTTCTATGTCAGAAGTCAGTAGATTCGGATCAGCCAGTGGCTTATATCAGTAGAAAACTTAACGATTGCGAAAAGCGCTACACAGCTTCCGATAAAGAACTGTTAAGTGTTGTTTATGCTATAGAAAAGTTTAGACCATACATTGACGGTGTTCATTTCACAGTCATAACTGACCATAGGGCACTACTATGGCTTCATAAAATGAAAGATCCACATGGTAGATTAGCCAGATGGGCAATGAAACTACAACAGTTTACTTTTGACATTATTCATAGTCCAGGTAAACTAAATGTAGTACCCGATGCGCTCTCTAGGGCAGCAGAAGTAAATGTGTTAGAGTCAAATTTAATCAAAATACTTGAGAAACATAAAGATGATTGGTACAAAAATAAAGTGAACCAAATCCTAAACAATCGTAACAAAAACGGACATTGGGCAGTCTTTAATGGGTTTCTTTTCAGAAAAGTAAAATTAAAACAGTACCCTAGTGATAGCATTAATAATTGGAAATTGTTTATTCCAGATAAACTTAAAGACGATGTGTTAAAAAGAAGTCATGACGATATCATTACTGGACATTTAGGTGTACGCAAAACATATTATAGAATCAAAAAAGATTTCTTTTGGTTTAATATGCTAAAGGAAGTAAAGACATATGTAGGCAATTGCGACACGTGTTCTAAGTATAAAGTATCACAGCAACAGCCCTTTGGGTTAATGGGTCAACATCGAGAGGTATCGCAGCCATGGCAAGTGATCTCGTTAGATTTAATGGGTCCCTTTCCCCGGAGCAAAACAAGTAACACCATGCTATTAGTCATATCATGTTGGTTCAGTAAGTTTGTGTTACTGTTTCCATTGAGAACGGGAAAAGCGGACAAAATTGCAGAAATATTGGAACGACAGTTATTATTATTCGGGACACCTAAAGTAATTATTTGTGATAACGGTAAACAATTCGAATCAAAAGTTTTTAAGGATATAGCACTTAAATACCAATGTAGATTATGGTACACGCCACTTTACCACCCACAAAGTAATCCAACTGAAAGAGTGAATAGGGTGGTAGGGACTCTAATAGCTGCCAATATATCAGCCAATAAGCACAATGAATGGGATGCTCACTTACAAGGCATAGCACATTCTATTAACACAGCCATACACGAGACCACAGGTTATACGCCTTCATATATTTTTCTTGGCAGGGAAGTTTCAATTTCACCCGTTGATATGTCAGTTCTTGAAAACAATACCTTAAATCTAAGCCAACAACTAGATTGTGAATATGATACCTTTTTAAATCAAATCACAAAAAGGCAACACTTATTCAAAGAAATTCAGTTAAAATTAAGAAAAGCTCATGTTCAAAGCAGCAAGTATTATAATAAGAATTTTAGACCAACCACATTTGTAGAAGGTGACATTGTGTGGAAGAGAACAAAACATTTATCAAAAGCGAGTAATAAATTTATGGCGAAACTGGCACCAAAATTTGAAAAAGTCAAGATAATTAAAAAATTGTCAAATAATGTATATCGTTTACAAAACATGCAAGGCAAAAATATAGGCATTTGGCATGCAAACGATTTAAAACGTTAAAAAAAAAACAAGGTGTTTTTTTTTACATAAAGGAGGGGGATATTTGTAATGACGTCGGGTCTAGTGGTTGAACGTAAATCCAAATTTGTCTAATTATTTAAATGAAAGTATAGCTGAGAGGATTGGCGTTGAACTTCTATGCTACGAGTCACAGGTTCAAACCCCGCCATAGCTGTTAGTCTCTTTTTGTATTTCCTTAAGATGTCATTAACTTATGTTTAAAGAGTATATAACGACAACCGTCAACTTGAAGTTGACATTCCTGCGTAATCACTGGTCGGTGACAGACGAGTGTCATTTGTGAGAGAAACTATCTTGACATACCGCCAGTTCGTTTTGTTTATTGTGCATTATATTGATTTAGCTTAGTTAAGCGATTATTTTGTGTGTGAACTATTGCAATAATAAAGGGGTGAGTTATTTATCAATTCAAGTAAGAAACCTTACCAATAACCCTCGTTGTGGAACCAGCTCACATCATTGGTTTTATTGTTCCAGCCTACCGTCACGCCCTTTTATTATTGGAGGAGTTCTATCAGGAGTCCGTACAAGACCGTATGTACATTTATCATTTCTTGTAATCAACGCTCAATATCTACCAGGCGTGGATAAGAACCGCCCTAGCCGGCTGGCCACTCAGGATTGGAAGGGTTCCTTCTGCTCGACATCCGCTGACTAAAACCCTCCTGGCGCCCTCTCTTTTAGGATTAGAAATTAGGATTAAGAATAGGCATAAGTTAGATCTAGTATTATTAGTTAAGAGTCTGTTTATCGATAATTAAATAGTGTAATTTCGTGCATCCCTGCTTTTATTTGTAACCACCATTCAACACATAACAAACTGTTTGCGCGGGGAACATTGCATTTTATCATTATTGCTTCGCGTAGTTCCTACACATGCTGACTTTGATTTCCATGGAAATCTTTTGAACATAAAAGGTGATGGAAACAACCCCTGAAGTCGCGGCAAAAAGCAATTTTGATTTATACGTTTTCATGTGGCGTATTTTTTATGAAACAAAATGTTTTTCTATTTTGCCACTGTTGTGGATTTATTCTGTTAATGGAGGTTTAATAAGACAATAGTTTTATTGTTATTACGTCACAATTATTAACATTCTAGCCTAAAGATCATTTGATGATTTCCCATCCCTAACAAAAAAGGCAACGTGTTAATAGAATATGTTAACACCGGTGCCGATTGTATTGTTGACAAACAAAATTAAATTTAAGTTGAGTCCATCTTTTTATTTAATATCTAAGTGATCATTAGTTTATTAAGGATATTATTTATGAAACATTATCATATTAGTAGATTCCACCTTCCACCATTAAATAAATAAACCGGCCAAATGTGAGTCGGACTCGCGCACGAAGGGTTCCGTACCTAAAAAAAAGGCAAAAAACATGTTTATTGTTTGGGAGCAATTATTATTCAATATTTATTTTATTTTAATTTTATTATATAACCAATTATTCTTAAAACATTTCAAGCGTCTATCTATTTCCGTTGTTAATATGAAGCAAAAATTTTTTTTTTTTTTTTTTAGAGTTTCTTGTTATAGCGGCAATAGAAATACATAATCTCTGAAAACTTCAACTGTCTAGCTATTACGGTTCATGAGATACAGCCTGGTGACAGACGGATAGACTGACAGATGGACATCGAAGTTTCTTTAGCTTTTAGGTTGTAGTGTGTGTCTCGGTGGTAGGCAACAACACTCGGTGGTAGGCAACAACATCAGCCGCCGGCATAAGTTACCACCCACCAGACAAAGTCTTGCCGCCAAGCGATTCGTCGTGTTCCGGCATGATGTCTGGTGAAGCCGTACGGACGTGGACGGGTCTGAGCAGTTGTGTTGCGATGTGTGCCGGGTACGATGTGCCTAATGTTGTTGGGAGTTTGGTCGTGGAGGGTCTCCAGATCATCCTCTGGCACAGCATCGTTGGTCGTGTTGTTGGGTTAAACATTGCATCACCTCGCTCAACTGCCGTCTTCCTTCCTATTCACTGAAATTTTTTGAGTGAATAGGCTTAATAAGCTAGTGCGCTTTACCATCAACGATTGCATCACTGCTTACCATCAGGCGGGATTGCAGTCAAGCACTAGTTTATAAGTATTAAAAAAAAAAAAATAGGTACGGAACCCTAGAAAACTATTCTCGCTAGGTACTTTCTCGAACTCGTGGCATTTTCGCGCCTTGTTTGGCGGACATCTTGAACCACGGGATTATCACTATGACGATACAAAAAAGTTATATCGTTAATGTTTGCTGGGCTTCTTCTTCAAGGTCTAGACAACTTTGTTCCAAGACTTCTCGAAAAAGTAGTTAACTAATTACATAACAGTTATATGGGTAAAAAAACAGTATAGGTACCTGTATAACAGTAAACCTGAATATAGTTTGTTCAGAATAAATAACTGAATCGATTCCAATAATTTTTAAATCATGTTATATTTTTTCCCAAATACAGGATAAAATTTTATCCAGTGCGCAAACTTTGTCAACTTATAGCTAAATAAGTTTTATAGATAAAAATATTATTACTTTGGTATGTTTTAGTACAAAACAAGTAGTTATTGATAACGAAAGATGTTTATTATGAAATCGATGTTATGGTCACCGCACGCGGTCCCATTCATGGTTCGCGGAGTGGGGATGGCGGGAACATCACAGGAACCCCGCGCGCCCGCGCCGCCCGCATGTTCACTACGCGGCCATATGCTAATACTACGATATTGATATGAATAATTGGTGTCTCTCATTTGCTGATTTTAGGGCGGACAAAAACATGATTTTTTATTTTAAACTAATAATGCAGATTTGTTATGTTATTGATTCTGAGCCACCCATTTGTTTTTACGCACTCGTATAAAAGTTTCCCTGTATATTAAAAAATAGCAACCAAGCAAACGACACAGTTCACAGTAGTCCAAGATCCTAGGGCCCCCAGACGTTACTTATTTTCTCACAAAAAATATAAATGCGATAAACTAGTGCGTAGTACGTACTTTGAATGTGCGCATACCTGCTAGCTTGGGTCGACGGCCAATTCACAGGCACCAGGTGCTAAAGGTAGATAAATACAGTACAGATTTTTCTTAAAGTCTCAGTGCTGATTTATACATATCTTTTACAGAATTTTGTTAAAAATTAATAATCACTAGCGGCCGCCAGCGACTTCGTTCGCGTGGATTTAGTTATACTCCGCTCCTATTATCGCAGCGTGATGTTATATAGCCTAAAGCCTTCCTGGATTATTCGGTGGAAGTTGCTAAGTCTATTATTGATATTGTGGCACCCACTCTAGCTGTTATCTTTAATGCTTGTATTGACTGTGGAGAGTTTCCTGATCTCATGAAAAATAGTAAAATAATACCTTTGTTTAAATCTGGTAGTACATCAGACCCCACAAATTATAGACCTATTTCTGTACTACCTTTAGTAAAATTTTTGAGAAATTAATTTTAAACCAAATGCTAAATTTTTTTAATAAACATAAATTATTACATAGCAAACAGTTCGGTTTTACAAGGGGTCGTTCAACTACTGATGCCGGTGTTGAACTTCTGGGTCATATATATAATGCATGGGAGGATAAATGCGATGCCTTGGGCATCTTTTGTGATTTGTCCAAGGCATTCGATTGCGTTCTTCACGATACGTTAATCAGAAAACTCCGCCACTACGGGATCCGGAACTCTGCACTGGATCTTATTACATCTTACTTGAGTGGTAGGATTCAAAGCGTTGACGTTAATGGAAAAAGATCTTCCGGATCTTTAGTAACAATGGGAGTCCCACAGGGGTCAATTCTTGGTCCTTTTTTGTTTCTTATTTACATCAATGACTTGCCGTACCTAATAAAGGATAACCACGATATAGTGTTGTTTGCAGATGACACTTCACTTTTATTTAAACTGAAACGTCAGCAGCAGGTTACTGATGATGTAAATAGCGCGATCTCCAAAGTAGTTCATTGGTTTAATGTTAATAATTTACTCTTAAACGAGAAAAAAACCAAATGCATTAAGTTTACTCTACCTCACGTGAGGCAAGTCTGACGACAGCACAGTGTTCTTGGGTATAACGCTGGATGCTAAGCTTCAATGGGGTTCACATATAGAAAAATTGTCGAAAAAGCTAAGTTCTGCTGCATGCGCAGTTAGAACAATTTGTAATTTAACTGATGTTGAGACGGCCCGTTTAGTGTACTTTGGCTATTTCCACAGCGTAATGTCGTACGGCATTCTGTTGTGGGGAAATGCCGCCGATATTCAAACAATATTTGTTTTGCAGAAACGAGCTGTTCATGCAATTTATAAATTAAGTCCGAGACACTCTCTCAGAGAAAAATTTAAAGAGATTAATGTACTGACCGTGCCGTCTCAATATATTTATGAAAATCTTTGTATGCTCATAAAAATATAAAATTGTTTAAAAAATACAGTGATGTCCATGATATAAATACTAGGAACAGGCACAAATTTATTGTACCTACAACAAGGCTCAAGAAAATAGGTGGCTCTTTCAGATGCAATGTATACATTTTTACAATGGACTTCCAGAGGTAGTTCAAGATCTGAGCCTGAATAAATTCAAATCCTTCATTAAACGTAAGTTGTGTCAGAAAGCATTTTATAGTGTGAAGGATTATATTGAGGACAAAAAGGCTTGGGCTTGAGCTGCGTCCGATTTCTATACAATGATTGTTCTTTGAGTTTTCCTCTTGTAGTTTTAATATGTAATTGTTTATGTTATTTATTCAAAGCCTGTATTACACACTATGTAGCCAAGCATATTGTACGTTACGGAATTGTATCGCTGACAGAGGTGTTCGGCACTTGTACAGCTGCACAGGAGCTAAACTTTCCACAGATTCGGGAACACTGTTGGAGCTGCTGAACCTTGGACAAAACTATCTTAGCATTGTGTAGATTCAATTTCTTAGTATTGTATAATTGCATGGCAAACGTGTGAGCACAATGTACGTATGTGCTGTAAGGCATTTATTTATTGGGTTAGTCTTTTTTATTGACTTAATTGTGCTCTGGCTGTTGAGAGTATGTCATGCTCACTCAAATGTCTCGCTGATGGTGGCGTGTGTTTTGGGTCATTGGGTTCCCTTCGATATGGTTGAGCTGAATGATGCTGATCCATACGTCATGTTCGTGAACGGACGCCGTCGGAGGGACTGGTCATCTCTTAGCTGCCACGGCGTATTTTAATTTCTGAATTGATTTTTGTGTGTTTTCCATAATGGACGCTCTCAGCGTACAATATATTTCTGCATCGTTCTCACGCGGTTGATTTCAACATGAATGATGTAATCAAATATTTGTAACAATAGCTTGAAAATTTAAAAGAGTGTCCATGGAGTTTCTTGCCCGTTCTTCTCCATGGGTACCTACTCTTTGGAATGGGCGACTAGCTTCATCTTATTGACTGACCGACCTTCTGACAATTCAAAAGTGCCTGTAACTGGTTTATTTGAAATAAATGATTTGATTTGATTTGATTTGATTAATGGGCTAACCAACGCAAAAAGAATTTTTTAAATCGGACCAGTAGTTCCTGAGATTAGCGCGTTCAAACAAACTCTTCAGCTTTATATATTAGTATATAGATTATTGCCAGACACTTTCCACCGGCGCTTTCCCTTACCAGACGCTTTAAAGCTTCAGAAAGAATAACATATTTTTACATATAATCTCACTCTTGATTTTTATATATGATACATAGGGAACTATTTGAACACCACTGGTCAGCAGCCAGACCAATTGGAAGGGCCAAACATCCCCCCAGACCTCGAAGCCCCAGACACACATAAAGTGTCGCTATGTGTATGAGCGCGAGCTCATTATTTGTACGTTTGAGTGTGAGAGAGATATCTATTTATCGATATCTTTCTTATACTTATTGTCTACTCTAGGTAAGGTAATCGCAAGAATGTGAAAAACTTTGATGCTACTTGCAACAAAGTTTTTCACATTTTTGCGATTATACAGATGTGCGCCGGTTGGTCAACCGGTTAGTTTAAAGATTAATATTTGCAATTTCAAGTCAATAATTTGCTGGAATTCCTCCTTAGCCTATGATAACTTTAAACTAAAAATAGCCCAATTAACAAATAAATATTCATTAGAAATCATATCACGACATACAATTAATAAACAACATTCAATCAGTACTAAGTCAAGGTTATGTACTAGGATAACAAAAAGGCATGGAGATATTTGCATAGAAGGTTGTATCACTGTTCACTGATTGGAAGCTGCCTTGATTAGTTCTAGCAAACACACAATCGCAAAATGACTGCTCGGTAACTGCAGATAATTAGTAGGTAAACGCAAACAGAATACGCCGAACTACCTAATTGTTTGTAATAGTTTTACTTGTGTATGTATATGTAGTTGGCATGTGATTGTAAATTATACTTTTTTACATTAATGAGAGTAAAATAGAAGGCAAAAAAAGGAAAAGGAAATAAAAGGAAGGAGGAAGGAGGGGGAAATAAAAGTTTATAGAGAATTTTCATTACTAAAAACTATTCTTTCTGAAAAAGCTGTTGTAATTTTGTATCTGTATTTAATCAAAAATTTTAACATGGACAAAGCTGTGAGTTTCATCACCATTATCAGCCTTTTTATCGTCCCAATGCTTGGTACAGGCCTCCTTTCATAAAGGGAAGGATTGAGCGTAATCACCAAGCTTGCGCAATGGGAGTTGGCGTTTTCAGACTTTAAGTCCAGGTTTTCCTTCATCTTGTAATCAGTCATTGGTGCAAAGTACAAATAACAGATAAACACAGATATAACACAAATAACAGATAACTTAGAAAATTAACATCGGTACTTGCCAGACCTGGAATCGAACACTCATACTTGAGAGGCCTGGTGTTCTATCCACTAGGCCACTTCGTGTGGCTGTGAGTATTGTGAAGTAATGTAATGTAACCAGTGCGTCTTGCCAGTTATGACCTACGGAGCAGAAACGTGCACACGCACGGCACGGCTGGTCTATAAATTGAAGGTCGCTCAGCGAACTAAGCCTTTGCTTGGAGTCTCTCTGAGGGATCGAATCCGCAAAGAGGTGATCCGGCAGAGAACTAAAGTTGTCGACATAGCTCACAGAATAAAGAAACTGAAATGGTAATAAGCCGGCCATATTAACCGTAGAACCAATGACCGTATAGGTACGTACTGTATACGGCGTACCGTATAAGATAGCCTCTGTGGCGTAGCGGTAGCGAACGCGGCCGCTGCACAAGGAGACGCGGGTTCGATCCCCGCACAGTGCAAATATTTGTATGCATGAATATGAATATTTGCACTGGTCTGGTCGTGCGTCGTAAGCCGTTGGTCCCGGTTACCATACGAACATCTAATGGCAGTCGTTACGGGTTCGATATCGCCTTCGGGTTGTGGAGGTCAGACGGCAGTCGCTTCACGGAAAATATCAAAGTTTAGCCAAAATCAGCAGTTAGACTGGTAAAGCGGACCCTAGACTCCAAAGCTGAAAAAGCTTCGGATGCGACTGGGATTAACGCTGAGATGATGATGATGATAGTGTACCGTATAAGAGTATACAACGTGTAACATAAAGGGTATATACATAACAAAGGCATGGCACCTTTACATGATATCAAACGATATTTATTGGAAGGGCTTTTTAATCCTATCTCTTTATGTTAGGAAGTTATGAGGAAAAACACCGCCTGTGATAGGTTACTATCATATTAGTCGCACAGAGATATTGAAGACATTTATCGGATTTTGGCAAGTAACGTGACGGGTAATGAGTAGTTATTAACGTATATAGTGTGCTGCGACGTTTGTTATGAATTGATTTTAAGAAACACGCGAAACCGAAAATTTGGTACCAATTTTTTGAGTATTTTATTTTGAGTTGAAACCCTTCCGATATCGTTTGATATCATCTAAAGATGCCATGCCCTTGGTATGTGTATACCCTTTTTGTTACACGTTGTATATACGTGTTCTTAAGTGGAGACCATGAATCGGTAAACCTATGTTGGGACGCCCTCAGGTTAGGTGGAGCGAAAGTCTTCGCAGGATGAACAGTAGTAACTGAATGAGGGTTTTCAAAAATCGAGTTGAAATAGAGAATAAGAGGCGTATGTCCAACAGTGGACTGATATAGGCTGATGATGATTAAAATTGAAATGAAATTTATTAAAAAAACATAGGACAACAATGAATGTACAAAAAGCCTTTTTGTATAGTAATAAAAATCTTAATAATAACAGTCGTAAAAGCTAACTTACTGTAGACTAATACCTATATAATATAAATCTATAAAGTTACGATCTAAAACTAATGTTGGGACCACTCGAACTAGGTTTATTTAAACTTGTGTTTCAGGCTATCATCAACAAGGATATATGAGATGGCTATAATATAATAATAATAAACATATGACAAAAGTATTTAAGACTAAGCAATGAAAAACTGTCTTACAACTTAAATAATACATTACCTCTAGCATTTTTTTCCCATCTGTGTAGCTGAGGGTTTGTAGATATTCAATTAGCATCACACAACATTTATTCGAGCTTTCACTGTATATCTTTAGCAGTTTCTTACATTTGTTATATAAATATGGTCCGAGAAGTAAATAAATCTGTTAGTAAAAGCATGTTTCGTCCGTGAGTTAGTCTAACCTAAATCCTTTCTTCTGTTGCCAGAAGCTACAGGGCTAAAACCAATCATCAGCCAAATCATCATGTACCAAAGGTAGGATATGTAAATCTGAGTATATCGAATGCAAATGCAAAATAAGCTCGTAGTTATTCCTCTTCATTTTCCGCGAATGCCTTTTCTAATCTCGTGACATCATATAGTAAACATAATATAACATGCTTTGATAAAAAACGAGTTGTAAATTAATCATGTCAGCTATTACAACCACCTTGGTGAGAACAAAACATTGTTATCTAAGAAATTTATGAATGATCATAGGTATATTTAAAACCGTGAGCAAGATAATACTGAGAGAGAATAAAACACTGTTCAGGTGACAAATTACTGATAATCTCTGTCTCTTAGTGACATTATCTATATCAAACTAATGAGGATATGATAAAAAAGTAAACAAATGGTCAGATTAATAGAGAATTGAATATAATACGTTTTATTAAGTACTCCATATAAATTCTATCATCATCATCTCAGCGTTAATCCCAGTCGCATCCGAAGCTTTTTCAGCTTTGGAGTCTGGAGTCCGCTTTATTTATTTATTCTTTCGCACACATGACATGTACAGAGTCGGACTGAATGCCTTAGGCATTCTCTACCAGTCAACCCCAGGTGGTGAAGAGATAAGATGGTAGGTGCTTTAGCTTGAAAGAAAATAGTAAAGAAAAAAAAAGCCCCTATAATTATTAAAAAATACTTAAATAAGCTAAATATACATACAAACTATTACCAAAATATATACTTATAATATATACATAAAAAAACTAAAATTTGGGAGAGGGGTGTAGCAATAACTCTACGCTAGTTGTTGCGAAAATAACTCTGCAATTTCCGCTTAAATGCAAACCGACTGGCGGCCATCCTGATATCAAGAGGAAGCGCATTCCATAGAAGAATGGATTGAAGGTGAAATGAAGAATGAACAAAGTCAGACGTATGTGAAGGACAGAGTAAGAGGGGATTGTTAGAAGAACGCAGATTCTTAGAGTAACTATTTTAGTCTAATATTAGTCTAACTGCTGATGTTTGGCTAAATTTTGATATTTTACGCGTATATATAGTACGCGTTATAAATAACAATACATAAATATGAAGATTTTACAAAGAGTGGTACAATGGGCTCTTCAGACTTTTCGCTATGATAGACCTTTTACAGACAACCTTAAAAAATAATAAAGTACTTAGAAATAATGTAGGTAGTGTACAGTAATTTACATAGATTATACATTAAATATGAACAAAAAGTGTATCATACTTATTCAAATAAATAAATATATATCTAAATAATAAACATCATACAAGAGCAAATCCATACTAATATTATAAATGCGAAAGTAACTCTGTCTGTCTGTCTGTCGGTCTGTTTGTCTGTCTGTCTGTTACGCTTTCCCGCCTAAACCTCTCAACTGATTTTGATAAAATTTGGTATAGTCTGTCTGTCTGTTACGCTTTCCCGCTTAAACCTCTCAACCGGTTTTGATGAAATTTGGCACAGACAATCTTTAGACCCTGAGAAAGAACATAGGCTACCTTTTATCCGGGAAAAAAATTGATGTTCCCGAGGGAAATCTAAAAAGCGCGATATAACCGAACTCCACGCGGGCGAAGCCGAGGGCGGAAAGCTAGTAAAACATAATTATGACTTGGTGACCCGTGCGAGGTATTCGCACATACTCGTAAATTTTTGAAAAACCACTGGTATGTGAATAATTCGTATATTTTTTAAGCTCTCAAATGATGCCTTAATTATGTACAATAACAAAGTATGAAGGAAGTTATGACGTGCCGACAAAAAAGCCCTTGAGAAATAATATATAATTATGATGTTTAAAGAGAGAGGAATTGCTTTTTTATCATAAATTTTAAAAGTGGACAGAGTTTAAACACGTCTTACCAACACGGGGAAGTCATTCCATAGCGGGTGGCGGGTTGTTTAAAAAAGAAACCGTGGCCCTGTCGCATAGACAAGTGAAGAAACACGGGTGGATTTTAGTCAGTAAAAGTTTTACAGGCCTATCCACTCCATCTAGAGCGGGAGAGGTCATTTCATGATTTCCTAATCTTCTCGGTGGTAGGCCATAATATCGCCTGCCGACAGAAGTTACCACCCACCAGACAAAGTCTTGCCGCTAAGCGATTCGTCGTGTTCCGGCATGATGTCTGGTGAAGCCGGACGGAGGACGGGTCTGAGCAGTTGTGTTGCGATGTGTGCCGGTGACGATGCGCCAAATGTTGTTGTGTCGGGAGTTTGGTCGCGGAGGGTCTCCAGATCAATCTCCCTCTGGGTTAGACATTGCATCACACCGCTCAATTGCCGTCTTCATTCCTATTCACTCAGTTTTTTGAGTGAATGGGCTTATTGAACTAGTGCGCTTTACCATCAACGATTGCATCACTGCTTACCATCAGGTGGGATTGCGATCAAGCACCTAGTTTATAATTATTAAAAAAAAGAAAAAAATCTAAAAAGAAAGTTTTTCCATAGCCGAATAAGATAGTAAGAAATGGATCACAACTAGTTCAATAGGAAATTCTAATTTGTACACAAATGAGAATTCTTCACCGCTCTCTTGAAACGGTAAAGGAATACCTTGAGGAAACCCGTCTCTCCCAGAACTAAAAATATTCGACATCCCCACACTGGAAATATGTGGTGGATTACGACCCACTCACTCTCACAGAGAAGAGTTCTGTGTCCCACAAGTGGGAATATTCTAGGTCAATTATGATTTAGAATTTAAAAATCAAGAACCATCCAAGAATAAATTGTTTAGCCGATCATTTGCAATGATTTACATTCCGAATCATCACCAAATAACAAGGATAATGGGCGAAGACGTTTGTTCATTGCATGTTAATAAATGGTCAAATGGACTCAAAAGAGCTTACATTCATTTGTTTATCCCACTAAAAAATCTGAGATACGGAGGGAATCTTCAAGAGACTTGCATTTCCTATGCTATGATACTTTTCGTTCCATATTCTGGGCTTAGCCAAATCCAAATCCTTTCTAAAACATTATTGTGAGGAAATCACAACGTGAGAATTGTTTCATTATTATCCTTACTAACATACATAAATCGGAAAGCGGGTTTGTTTGTTTTTTCCGCTTTCACGCCGTAACTACTGAACCCATTGCTTTGAAATTTTGCAGACGTAAAGTTAGACGTCCGGATTAAATAATAGGGTACTTTTTATCCCGGAAAAAATGATATTCCCGAGGGAAATATAAAAAAACGCGATATAACCGAATACCACGCGGGCGAAGCCGCGGGCGGAAAGCTAGTTACTAAATATATTCAAATATCTGATCTTGGACTTGATCGGAATTTACAATAAAAATGACTGAGATGACGGTAATGTGGGTGACATTTAAAATAATATATGTATTATTAAATTCTGATTATTCTTGCTTAATATAAAAATGAATAATGCAATTTCCATTTTATCTTTAATCAACCATTAAGTTAGTTATACCTCATTAAAGTTTATTTATTAATAATCTACTTCAAACAAAACACGTTAGTAAAGTACAGACGACAGCAGGTCAAACTACCCCAAACTGTCAGATACTCCCATTCAACCTTGAACCTTAATGCTTTAGAGATAAAGTTGAAAATTAATATGGAAATCTGACAGATAATAGTAGCTTGATGTGCGTATATACGTTTGCATATTTACGTATCAACCTGCACGATCTTGTAAATAGTATTTTAAATGCCAGGACACGATAATCAAACAATTGATTACCATATACGTAATATGAAAAACATGTCTGCCGAGTTGTGCACGAATATACATCAAGCCAAAATATCCTGTATAAGCAGACTTGTGATTGTACGGAAATGCTATACAATGCGAGGTCAGCTAAAACTGGAAACAATATAGCTTGATGTGGCGGCAACGTGCCTACCACGAAAGATTTTAAACAAGATTCAAGTGGACTGTATTTAGGATACAATAGTAGCCTTCTCTGTATGAGAGGAGACCTGAGCCCAGCAGTGGGACGATAAAAAGGTTAATGATGATGATGATGAATATATTAGAAGCTATAAGCAAATTTGTGATAGAATGATGCCTTCGGAGTATAATGCGGCGGCAAACCACTTACCTCCAACCTTCAGATGTGGAGTTTGTAGACCACCAGATTAGATCACGATAAGGCGAACGCTAAGATGATACCTATATTTTATAATGTCGTGGTGGCCTAGTGGTTAAAACACCAACCTCTCAACTATGAGTGCGCGGGTTCGATTCCAGGTCAGGCAAGTAACAATGTAACTTTTCTAAAGTTATATGTACTTTCTAAGTATATCTTGGACACCAATGACTGAAGGTGAAGGAAAACGTCTTGAGGAAACCTGGACTTTAAGTCTGAAATCGCCAACCCGCATTGAGCAAGCGTGGTGATTACTTTTTTTTTTATTTATTTTTTTATTAGTTATAAACAAGTGCTTGACTGCAATCCCGCCTGATGGTAAGCAGTGATGCAATCGTTGATGGTAAAACGCACTAGCTTATTAAGCCTATTCACTCAAAGAAACTGAGTGAATAGGAAGGAAGACGGCAGTTGAGCGAGGTGATGCAATGTTTAACCCAACAACACGACCAACGATGCTGCGCCAGAGGATGATCTGGAGACCCTCCACGACCAAACTCCCGACACAACAACATTAGGCACATCGTACCCGGTATACATCGCAACACAACTGCTCAGACCCGTCCTCCGTACGGCTTCACCAGACATCATGCCGAAACACGACGAATCGCTTGGCGGCAAGACTTTGTCTGGTCGGTGGTAACTTATGCCGGCGGCTGATGTTATTGCCTACCACCGAGCAAAATTACGCTCAATCCTTCTCTGTATGAGAGAAGACCTGTGCCCAGCAGTTGGACGATAAAAAGGTTGATGATGACGATGTTGATGGTGGTGATATAGTTTACTTCTAACCCATGTATTTAGAAAACTACCACGAAGTGCAAAGTTAGTTGTACGGCTGTTTCCACATGACAAAATAATCGCCATCGGCTCAGTTGCTAAAGAAAAAAAAAATACTCCTTGGATTAAAAACCGGCCAGTGGCCAATATAGACTTCTTCTTTATTATAGGTACTACTATTAAGAATATTTGTATAAAATATTTTGTATAGAAGCGGATAAGTGCGGACACTCGATTAAATATCAGAGCAAAAAATATTCTTAGTACAAATTAATGAGTAACGAACGATGACACATAACTGCGGATGTAGCAACAATGTACCAACTCTAAGAAAATCCAAGTTTTTATACGATTGTCAAATTGACCTGGGGCCCTGCTATGTAGTATTATAACATCATTGTGCAGTTGTGAAAAAGGGATGGCGATATACATCCTGTATAGCTCCATCTTTGTCTGGCACTGGCACAATGATGATTGCAACTCGTCATAGCAACACAACTGATCACACATTAATACATGATTGCTTCGGCAGTTTTTGTAAAGTGCATGACACGGGTCTTTGCGATTACAATTACCTACAGTTATTTCTGAGTTCCGGTAAAACCGGCATTATTATTACTGTGAACGGGTACCAATTTCAATACGTTTATCATCAGGAGGAATCACGGCCAAGCACTACATTTATTAAAAAAAAAACAAAATGTCCTCTAATTTTTTTTTTCTGCAATGTTGTCGAATTTTTGATGTCCTGTGATTCTTTTTTTATATACATTCATGTACATAATAAATTGTCAATATTGTTATTGCACTGGTCTAGTTGCATGAATATGAATATTTGCACTGGTCTGGTCGTGCCTCGGAAAGCACGTTAAGCCATTGGTCCCGGATGTCATACGAACATCTAATAGCAGTCGTTACGGGTTGTTGGAGCCCTCAAAATCCAACAATTGGTCTAACTGCAATGCTTCGATATCGCCTTCGGGTTGTGGAGGTCAGACGGCAGTCGCATCACCGAAAATATCGAAGTTTAGCCAAAATCAGCAATTAGACTAGTAAAGCGGACCCCAAACTCCAAAGCTGAAAAAGCTTCGGATGTGACTGGGATTAACGCTTAGATGATGATGATGATTTTATTTTTGTTAACTACGTAAAAATTGTCTTAGTTTATGATTTATATCTGCTAATGCCAAAGTATTTAGTAGATAACTGATGTGGATACAGCTAGAATTGTTTATTTTAGTTATTTTCATAGTCTTATGACTTATGGGATTCTTCTCTGGGGAACTTGTGCGGACATCAATACCATCTTTGTTTTACAGAAGAGGGCTGTTCGAGCCATTTACAACCTTGGTCCTAGAGAATCTCTTAGAGAAAAGTTCAAAGAGGTGAACATTCTGACTGTAGCTTCACAATATATATTTGAAAATCTTATGTATGCTCATAAAAATATCTAGAATTTTAAGAAAATAAGCGATATTCATAATATAAATACCAGGAACAAACACAATCTTGATGTACATCACACTCGTCTCCACAGAGTAGGCAACTCGTTCATGGGTCAATGTATACACTTTTACAACAAGCTTCCCATGGACGTTCGAAACTTACCCATTAAACGATTTAAGAACCATATAAAGGCCAAACTTTGCAAAAAGGGGTATTATAAAATCACAGATTATTTAGAAGACAAAAAAGCTTGGGACTGAGCTGCTCGCTCTGTTAAGCATTGTTAATTGTTATTAAGCAATATGCGTAATTATAAGGTAAATTATTGTAAACATTTTCATTTTTAATGTCTGGACTTGAAAAAAGACTATGATCCACGAGTTTGTTTCGGCTATTTCTTCTCAGAGGTAGTCAGTTAGGAAATGCCGGCTTCATCTAGTAAAAAAATAAAATAAAAAATAAACATGACGTGTAAAAGTGATCAGTGATCCTACTTGCTTAATAAACGATTTCATTTCATTTCATTTCATTTAAAAAGTGCATTATATTTTTGTCATCTTCAAAGGATTGGCAGAAACAGAACGATGTTTGTGATGTGAGTGTGGTTTTCAACGCAGGAGATCAAGCTACTACAATCTGTTAGATTTCTTTATTAGATTTTCAACTTTATCTCTAAATATTAAGGCTCAAGGTTGATTAGGACTATTTGACAGTTTCGGGTAGCTTGACCTGCTGTCGTCCGTACATACATTTGTGTGTAGACACAGGCATTCTCACTTCGATCTCATAGTTCTGAGCGACGGCACCCAATCCAACACGACCGATCAGCACCCTAATTGCGTAACACATTATTACTGTCAATGGGAATCATTTTGAAGTCCACTCCTAAGCCATTCTTCTTCTTCTTCTTCTTCCCGTGCCTCTTCAATCCTGAAGGTTGGCCGTCGGCTTCTTGTACTCGGTCTTGTCAACCGCGAGTCGGAACAGTTTTTCGACGGAAGTAATGCCGGTCCTCTCCCAGATTTTTTTTTATCCAGCGCGCCTCTTCCCTTTCTGCCTTTTCCATCATAATCAGTTGGAGTTACTCCAGATAATTGGAGTCTGCTCAAGAACGTAAATAACGCAATGAATGTTGTTGAAATCACAAAAAGAAAGTCATTGCTATCAATATAGCATGTAATGAAATTGCTTTCAGGCTTCATATAAATGCCTATACCTAAATATATTTTTGCAGTAATAATCTAACACTTCATTTAAGTTAATATTGACTCTTCGTCTCGTAAGATCCCACAGTAAATATATCCTTTGTTATGACTGCAAACATTTATTGAAAATGGTCAGGACTGAAGTCACCTTAGAATAACAGGGAAAATTATTTTTTCTAGTTCTTATTTTTTATGACCGAACTGATTTAATATTCCACTATAGTATACGAAAAAACTTTACAAGTTCAAAATATTTGCTAAGAAAATAGGGCAAAAAAAATAAATAAAGGTTTACCCAGAAAAAGCTGCAAAGGTGGACTTAGTGCCTTTTTTGTTCTGGGTGAGAAATCATCAAGTGACCTCTCCCACTCTGAGCGAAGCGGAAGGGCGTGTCAGACTTTTACTTACGAAAACCCACCCGTGCTCCTTCACTTGCTTGTGCGCCAGGGCCACGGTTTCTTTTTTAACCAACCCGCAACCTGGGTCGACGCGACGGCGCGTTATGTTTCACGCGCGGGTCAAAGAGATGTCAGCACATCGTGACGGGGTTCACGAAGATCGAAGCCTCCTGGACTTAGTGCCTTAGGCATTATGTACCAGTCAACCAAGGCTGTGTAATTAACATTAATTTGGAACTCAGCTATGGGTTCACCGATAGCTGAGTTCCAAATAAATGTTAATTAAATTGACCAGGTTCTTCTAGTTTCTGCATATAACAGTAACAATATCGTCTCTTAGGTTGATAACAACAACAACAACAACATCGGTACCAATGTTGTTGTTACCGATGTTGTTGTTGGTACCGATGAAAAACCGATACTTCGTTCTCCAATCATTGGACGTCATTTAGTCACCGGTCCAACTTTCTTCTTATTCCCATGATTTTTGAGCATTATTTGATACTAGCGGGGTCCCGCGGTTTTACCCGCGTATGTTTCAATCCTGTGGAAATCATCATCATCATCATCTCAGCGTATAATCCCGGTTGCACCCGCGGCTTTCGCGTTGGAACCCAGGGTGCGCTTTCCTACACTTACTCCTCCATTTCGCACGATCTCTAGTACCCCGTGGTGTGAGATTGTTGGCACGCATGTCATCTCTTACAAAGTCAAGCCAGCACTTCTTTGGTCTACCTCGCTTGTTCCTTCCCGGCGTAGGCGCCATGGCAAGACATTTGTTACCCAGGTAACATTACGGTTGTCGTAAGACGTGACCGTAGCAGCGTAGGCGACCCTCTTGCAGGTTTTCTGCTATGTCACGGACACCAAGACTGCCACGGATGCGGAAATTCCTGATGCGGTCTTATATTTATATATGAACTAGCTTTCCGCCCGCGGCTTCGCCCGCGTGGAGGTCGGTTATATCGCGCTTTTTAGATTTCCCTCGGGAATATCACATTTTTCCGGGATAAAAGGTATGTTCTTGTCCTATGTTCTTTCTCAGGGTCTAAAGATTGTCTGTGCCAAATTTCATCAAAATCGGTTGAGAGGTTTAAGCGGGAAAGCGTAATAGACAGACAGAGTTACTTTCGCATTTATAATATTAGTATGGATGGATTAAGATGAAGCTAGCGTGGTAGGTAATATTGTGACATATTCCTACATAATAAAGTTCAGGTTTCGCTAAGTACAGCTTCAAACATTTAATAACTTTTCCAAGAGTCACCATGAAATCAACTTAATTTTCATTAAAATAAAGTTGGTATCAGCTCAACTTAAAATTAAGTCAATTTGAAACAAATAAAATTGGAATACACCTACATTAGCTACGTATCAAAAACAAGTAAGTCACGATGACTATCAGAAAATTCAAGAATTAATTAAACGAAATAGGTTTAATATTGGAATAGTTGTCGGTTCCTTCCTTGATTTTTGTGAGTACCATTTAATAATTTAATAAAGCTTACCTTAAGTAAAGTCAAGTTAAGTATAGGGCACGCCGTCATAGCGGCGGTAGGACCCTGCATGGAGGAGTGGATCGACCGGAAACGGCATGGGGCGCTCATCTTCCGTGTGACGCAGGTGCTGACCGGACACGGGTGATTCGGCAGTTACCTGTGTCGTATCGGTCGGGAGCCGACACCGGCGTGCCTTCACTGCGGTGGCGGGGCAAAGGACACGGCGCGGCACACCCTAGAGGAGTGTCCCGCGTGGGACGAGCAGCGCCGTGCGCTCACCGCAGCGATCGGCGGAAACGACCTCTCGCTGCCGGCCTTGGTCAGAGCCATGATCGACAGCGAGGAGTCATGGGACGCGGTCGTCTCCTTCTGCGAGGAGGTAATCTCCGCGAAGGAGACGGCCGAACGGGAGAGGGAGGCACTGAGCACTTTCCCGTCCCGCCGATGGCGCGCTGGTCGGAGGAGGAGGGAAGCCGAGGTCGATCCGCTTCCTCCATAACGAGAGACCGACGTGCCGAGGACGGGGGGAGTCCGACGACCGTCGCTAGGGCCGGAGTAGGCGTGTAGTGGCTGTTCCTACACGCCTACCTGATGGAAGGAGGGGGGGAAGAGGGACCCGCCGATATCGCGCGCGGCGGGTCAAGGCCTGCCGGGGATGCGGCGTTATGGCAAACTAGAACCCGCACCCCTGGCCATAGGCAAGAAGAGGAACGCTCCAGTGGTTTTAGCCGGTGAGAGCCCGGCACACCCTCCATCGACCCCCAGACGGAGGACGGTCTGGTATCGTGGGTGCATTTACAAATATTTAAACTCACACACATAAAGAGTCAGACCCGGAGCAACTACCTGTACGCTATATAAATATTTGTTCCGTGTGGGAATCGAATCCACGACACGCAACGCAGCAGTCGATCGCTCAGCCACCCACCGCGAATTGTTGAAGCACTTGTAAAAAAAATAAAACATACATACCTAATCAGCCCATAATTTTCCCTTTCCTGGGAACACAGGCCTCCTCTCGGTGAGAGGGAGTGGGCCATAATCTACCACGCGGGCCCAGTGCGGGTTGGTAGATGTCACATGCCTTCGAAGTTTTTCCTCTAGGACACGCCGGTTTCTTTACGATGTTTTACTTTACCGTTTTGAGAACAGTGGTGATAAAATAATTTACACAAAGTAAAGCCCCTGTAAAAAATTAAGAATAAAAACTTAGACCAAATCATCTATATTAAGCCCTGAGGAGCAATTTCCAAAATTTCAAGAACGTTCTATTTTATTTATGGCGAGTGAAGCCAATGGCGCCGATTCTGTTGTTCATAAAATAAACTAATTTTATCTTATGTGCATCTCTTTCTTTTAATTTCTATAAGAAAAGGACAGAAGATAAAATATCAGTTTAGACCTGTCAAATCAGTGCGCTCCTGACGTAAACTGGAATATTTTTAGTCGCCATGTTTATAATCGCATCTAAACTGTCTATGGAGTATCTTAATTTGACAGGATTAAATAAAAATGTTATCTTCTATCCTTTTCTTAACGAAATGGAGAGAAAAAGATGTACGTAACTTAAAATTAGTTTAGTTTGTGAACAACAGAATCGGCGCCATTATCGATTTTCTGTCAATGTCAAAAGTGGATTGGGGAAGCAAGAGTATGTAGGTTAAAAACTATAAAAAAAAAAAAAAAAAAAATACGATGCTACATTGGGCCCTTTTATATCTTGTGAGGTTAGTAGAGGATTGAAACAAACAACAACACAAAAATTTATGCATATCATATTATAAAGCATTCTCTATCTGTCAAAAACAACTTTCATTTTACTAAACTGGAGAACCCGTCGGCCCCATCGGGCATCGCTCCTACAAGCAATGTGCCCGGCCCACTGCCATTTAAGTGTTGCAATTCTTCGGGCTACGTCGGACTAAATAAAACTATTAAATTATTTTTATTCCTATTATAAAAGTATTATTTTGTATTGTTTCAGAATACAAGATGTTCAGAGAAAGTATGCCAGTCGAGTATAATGAACATCGAGGGTCGGGGCGAGACGCCGCGGAGCCCTGAAGAAGTTTACAAGGAAGCAGAAGTTTTTCTCAGACAATACTATGCTTCTATGGGCAGGTAATAAAAAAACGAAAATATAAAAAAATATATCGACGCTTGAAAGGCAATCATATCTAAGCGACAAAAATTCGTAAATTGTGTTATATACACCATTCGAACCGCCAGATTTTTCTGCGCCGTTTGGTGTATAATAATTCAATTTACGAATTTTTGTCGCTTAGATATGATTGCCTTTCAAGCGTCGATATATAGATTAAATATAGATAGAATTGTCGTGATGGCCTAGTGGTTAAAACACCAGCCTCTCAAGCATGAGTGCGCGGGTTCGATTCCAGGTCAGACAAGTATAGCTAATTGCCTGACCTGGCTTGTCACTCACTCGTAACTTTTCTAAAGTGCTATGTACTTTCTAAGTATATCTTGGACACCAATGACTGAAGGTGAAGGAAAAACATCTTGAGGAAACCTGGACTTTTAAGTCTGAAATCGCCAACCCGCATTGAGCAAGCGTGGTGATTACGCTCAATCCTTCTCTGTATGAGAGGAGACCTGTGCCCAGCTGTGGGACGATAAAAAGGTTGATGATGACATATAGATAACTTAAATATAGATTATGAACGCACACGACCAATTCGATTTCAATTGCTTAATTGTAGTGAAGATTACGAATACGAACTAAATATTGTATGACCAAATGCGTATTGCACACATTTATTTATATTTATTAGAGACGGTTTATTTATATTTATTCCACACATAGAACGGAGATTTAAATGATTCGATAAAAATAAGTGTTACAAGTGAACAACATTCATGAAATTAATTATAATAACCAGGGGCCCTAGTCAGCTATCCATACTAATATTATAAAAACGAAAGTAACTCTGTCTGTCTGTCTGTTACGCTTTCCCGCTTAAACCTCTCAATCGATTTTAATGAAATTTGGCACAGACAATCTTTAGACCCTGAGAAAAAACATAGGCTACCTTTTATCCCGAAAAAATTGATATTCTCGAGGGAAATCTAAAAAGCCCGATATAACCGAAATCCACGCGGGCGAAGGCGCGGGCGGAAAGCTAGTTTTTTATAAATTTGTCATTACAACACGATTCCATTGTCATTGTGCATACGTATTCTGCTAAATTCATAACAATCGATCAATTATCTCAGTCGTCTCGTAATGGAATGGTGATAGAATGACATTGCCGTATTGGCATTATTATAAAACCCGTCAGTGATTTTCTAAAAACTACTACTCAATTTGAACATCTATTAATATGGAGTGGAATATCAGTGATTGACCACTGGAAGTTATAATGACGCCATTTTGGTGGAAGTTTTCGAAACTTGTCAGAATCGATCATTATGAGATCACTGATCGCCCACTCTGACACTATTGTAATAGCAGATTAGGGCCCTAAGTGACATGATCCCACAACATTAGCTTTAAATTAAAATAAAATACATATTATTTTTCTTACGACCATTTGGTAATTTGCTTAATACATAACTATAAGTCATATCTCAATAGTACTCATTCCTGCCAAGTTGTGTTACAATGACCATTTCCACACGGGTAAACCGTACCACAATAAAAAAATTTATTTTTTTTCATGGCTATGGCATCAAAAAATCAACATATGATTATGCCAAGAAGCGCACGTAATTGTGTCACGACTAAACATCGCATATTATTAAGCTGTATGGATGAATTGCCTTTGCCTTTCATTTATGGGATTATACAACATAGCGCGCACCGCGCTATTTTCGCGCCATTGTTAACTTTTATCTGCATTTATTTCAAGGTCGTAGAAAAAGTTTTGTATGCCACTATCGCAAACAGCTATGTAATACTCGTGCTGATCTATTGTGCCACTCATGTTACAATAGCTATCATTGCTTGACAGTGACATAAATAACTATTAATTATTCTATTTCAGTTTCGAATTCAGATAATTTTAGATAGTAATAATTTAACTTTCAATGACTATTCAATATGTACGCACGTTCGAATTAAGTTAGAACAGTGATCCCTGCAGTGGTAACGTTTGCGTCTTATGGAGTTGTAGATCATGTATTCGAAATAAACCGGCATTTTACTTTGTGTCAAATTGTTTCATCAACGTTGCTCTTAAAACGGTGAAAGAAAATATCGTGGCTTGTCTTATATCATGTCCTAGAATCGACAATTCGAAGACATGTGACATCCACTAACCTTAGGCTCAGCACTGGGCCCGCTCTATAGATTATAGGCTAGCCCACTTCCTCTTAGGGTGCTGCCTCGAATCTTGCGGGCAGCGGGGCGGCGGCGGCAACGGCGCGGGGGCCGGGCGGGCATTGAAGACCCATTCTCGAAACTAGCGGGCAGATCGCGCATCACTATAGCCGCGGAGTGTTGTGTTCACGATTGTGTCGATGAGATATTTGTTTTTATTCGCGAAAGAAATGTCTGAACAATAGCAGCAACATCTTTTTGATTCAAATTTATTCCTAACGCTCGATCACCGCTCGCTGCCCGCAAGATTCGAGTGCGAGAAGAACACCGCTCGCTGCTCGCCACCGCCCCGCTGCCGCGTCGCTGTTTTCGAGAACCGGTCCGTTTGATTTTACGCAAAAGATCCTGCCGCTCACTCGCCGCCGCCGCCGCGCGCCGCCCCGCTGCCCGCAAAATTCGAGGCAGCGGCCTTACATTATGTCGCAGCAGTGGCCACAAGCTTATTAAGTAATACAATAAACAACGAAAAACGATCGATTAAAATACGGTAACATCCTAAACTATAAAAAAAAATTGTGTATAGTCCAAAAAAAAATCAATTGATCCCATTTTCGCTAGCATAGCAATGTTTGACCTTGATTTACATATAGCAACTAAAACTATTATCACAAATAGTGTCTCTTCATTGACCTTTTGAATTTAATTATAATATATTTGCTATTTTTCCTGTTATGTTAAAAAAAGACCTAAACGTTTATTATTACGTTTCAAAAATCCAGCTTCGCAACCTTTAACATTTAAAAGAATTCCGCACAAAACGCCATCACCAGCATTCTTAAATATATAAAAGAGTTAAGTATTTTAATCAAAAAGTAATTTCCTTAAATAACAAAAAGGAAGTACTGTGATGGAGAAAATATTTGATTACCTGTTAGTAGCAAAGGTAATTTGCCTCATCGGAAAGCAGTGACCTTGCAATTGTGTTTTTTTTTGTCTGAAGCAGAGTTTTAGGTTTACAGAAGCTCACTCAAAACTCAAGCTTTACTTATATCTCGTTTGAAGCAATTTGATTGGTTGAAACTAGTTTTAAGTAATGCTTGAGCCTTGAGTAAGGTTCTGATACGGTCCTTAGATCTGGCGAAATTCGCCCTTTCTGAAATCTGTGTGAAACCCTAAATCGTGGCTTTAAGCAACTGTTAGGGACGGGTCTGAGCAGTTTTGTTGCGATGTGTGCCGGATATGATGCGCCAAATGTTGTTGTGTCGGGAGTTTGGTCGTGGCCATGATCTCCAGATCAATCACCCTCTGGCGCAGCATTGTTGGTCATGTTGTTGGGTTTAACATTGCATCACCTCGCTCAAATGCCGTCTTCCTTCCTATTCACTCAGTTTTTTTCAATAGGCTCTTAATAAACTAACGCGCTTTACCATCAACGATTGCATCATTGCTTACTATCAGGTAGGATTGCGGTCAAGCACGAGTTTATAATTATAAAAAAAAATACATACCTACTTTAATCTTTCCGGCTTGACAGATGGACAGACGGACGGACAACGAAATGATCTTAGGGATACAATTTTGTTTTGGATGTACGAAACCCTAAAAATAACGAGAACTAATAGTGACACCTAAATAAATACTTCATTAATTTTTATTTTTATTTATACAGGGAAAATTCTGAAGCGCATAAAGAAAGAATAGAAGAAGTTAAGAAGGAACTAGCTGAGAAAGGCACATACCAGCTGAAGACTGTGGAATTAGTGTTCGGAGCGAAGTTAGCTTGGCGTAATGCTACAAGATGTATCGGAAGAATACAGTGGAAGAAGTTACAGGTGAGTTCCTCTGTCATCTTAGATATTTGAAAATAGCTTAATTTGACGCTTTAGAATGTACTTATGTACAGACACCAAAAATATAAGTAACCAGGGTCGTTGGATATAGTCAAGTTCACCAATAAATGATTTTTCGATTTTTCATTGTAGTAATTATCTGTAAGTATTAAATAATTAAAAAAAAAAAAACATAACATCGTAAAAAAAAATCATGGTGTTAGCTGGTAACTCGCGAAATTCAAGTTCTTTTACTTTAAAAAACGCGATTATTTTCCAATTTTTTTTTTTATTTTGTGGTTTGATACGGAATACTTGTAAGACGTGCAAGTCCGACACGCACTTGGCCGCCTTTTTTACGTTGCTCAGTCAAAACGTTGCGATATTAAAGGTTAAAATGCGCAGTAAATCTGATTTTGAATTTCTTTAACAATAGAAGTGGTAGTAGGTACGTTAATTTAATGCCAAGAAAAACAAGAAAAGCCTGCTTTTTGTACAAGTTTTTGGAATCACCTTTGCCTATAATAAATCTACCGTCATAATATTTCGAGATTATTAATTGGCTGTTAAAACTGGGATGCAATATTATGATGTTTGGTAATTATAGATTTATGAATACAAAATAGCCTTTCCTATTGGATCAAGTATATTATGCATTCAGCACTGAGGGACAACTATTAGAATCACTATTGATATCGTTAACTTAGAACAACGCCATCTATTATGGTATGTCGGAAACGTCAAGCAGTTTACTTAGGTAAGATCGGTACAGAGTTTTGGCGGGAATGTCAAGATGAGTGTCACGCTCATTTTTCATTGGACTTTTAAAATTATTTATAGTGTCGTTTACTAAATAAAAGCGCGTGATTTATGTAGTAAAAAGTGCATTCAGTGAATAATTCATTAAGAACAGTGAAATATCGCAGCATAGTGGCCACGTCAAGACTTTTTCCCAAACCTCACTCGTAAGACGGGTCACGCGGCCGTCTTTTTCGCCATGAATACCTAATAATTCATAATTACGTGACATTGGCTAAATGCACAAACCGTGCGAAGCCAAAAAATAAAGAAAGAAAGAAAGATCGGTACAGGACGTAGTACGTAGACAGAGAAATCTACGGCGTAGCAGATCTAGTTAGACAGGTAATTTTGGACATTGGACGTATTTAATTTTATTGACGTCACTTTTTGGTGAGACACAAACTCCAGAGACTGTGCTACCAGCCTATATCGAATTTACTGCGTTTCCGTAGAGTTACTCAACTGTGGAGTATGAAAGAAAGAAATAAAGAAAAATGCATTTATTGACATTACAGCAAAATACATAAATTTAAAACTATAAAACTTGGCGTGTAATGCCAAAAGGGCCTCATCTCAGCATAATGTCAGATGACAACACAATGTGTACCATCTGACGCTGATTTTCAGCTGCAAGTGACTGCAACCCACGAGTGCCATCCGCTAGCTAGAATTACAAAAACACAGTCCGCAATAATATAAATGATATATTATAATAATAGTAATCCAAATGATAGAAAAACTTAAACAGAATCAAATAAAATGGGTAGGTACCCACAGTGTGTGACTTTCCAGTATGACTAACTTGTTCGTAAATTATAATCTAATTTGAACTGTAAACCGTTTTTCTATTGCAACCAACACCGCCCACGGTACGCCGCAGTAATTAAAATCGTGTTTGATGTTAGCGAGACACAGGCATACATATAAAATTATGCATAAAAAAACAGCGTTATAAACTTATAGCTAGTTAAGTAGCTACAAAGAAATGCTGAAGAATGAGGTGTGATATGCCAACGTGGTTCTTTTTTTCTTTTCCAAACTGCATGGAAAACATTCCCAGAGCGGGTAAAGAGACCCCCTTTAGAGGTAGAGGGAAAGCGGACCAGAGCAAGCGAAGATGGGTTTATGACCAAAAACTTCATACGCTACGGGTTTTATATCATGTGCTGATCCCTGTTATCCCGTATAAGCAAAGTTTTACATTATTGAACTAAATAGATTAAATCTAAAGCAGCGCAGCTTTGAAGTTTAATGATTAGACTCTTTATGACTCTTAACTACTGTCACTCATGAAGGCATTTTTAAATAGTGTTTTTTTTTTAAATAATTATAAAGTAGTGCTTGACTACATTCCCGCCTGATGGTGAGCAGAGATGCAATCGTTGATGGTAAAGCGCACTAGTTTATTAAGCCTATTCAATAAAAAAAACTGAGTAAATAGGAAGGAAGATTGCAGTTGAGCGAGGTGATGCAATGTTAAACCCAACAACACGACCAACGATGTTGCGCCAGAAGGAGCTTGATCTAGAGACCCTCCATGACCAAACTCCCGATGCAACAACAACTGCTCAGACCTGTCTTCCGTAAGGTTTCACTAGACATGATGCTGGAATACGACGAATCGCTTGGCGGCAAGGCGTTTGTCTGGTGGGTGGTAACTTCTGCCGGCAGCCGATGTTATGGCCTAGCACCGAGATAGAGTTCAATATTCATCCCACCACATACGCTTATAAGAGATTTCGGATTTTCGTTTATGGGGTCCGAGAAATTAATTGCTAAATTAAATTGTGTGCAAATTCAAGTAATAGTCAATCTGACTGCACGATTAGCGCAGTGGTTACGCTATTGACTGCTGCGCTGCATGTCGCGGGTTCGATTCCCGCACGGAACAAATATTTGTATGACCTACAACTAGTTGTTCCGGGTCTGGCTGTTTGTGTATGTGAGTTTATATGTTTCTAAACGTACCCACGTGACAGGAGAAACTCCTAGTGTGGGGTAACATTTTTTTTAAAAAACCCCTTTCTATTTATCTTTCTCTCTTTTGTATCTTTTCTCTCTTTTTCTTTACTAGCTTTCCGCCCGCGGCTTCGCCCGCGTGGAGTTCGGTTATATCGCGCTTTTTAGATTTTCCTCGGGAACATCAAATTTTTCCGGGATAAAAGATAGCCTATGTCCTTTCTTAGGATCTGTGCCAAATTTCATCACAATCGGTTGAGTAGTTTTGGCGCGAAAGCCGGACAGACAGACAGAGATACTTTTTCATTTATAATATTAGTATGGATTTGACAGTTTTAAAGGCTAGATAACCTTAACAACTTCAAAACTTTAAGGAAAACATAAAAGATTCACATTATTATTCCATATGCATAACCAGTAAATGAAAAAAAAAAAAAAAATTATCAGATTTTATTGGCCTGACAAGTTTTGTGTCTTTAGTGTTGTTAGCCAAAACATTAGATAGTGAATAATGTGCAAACTATTAATGTACAATAATGTAACAAACATGACAGCCTCCGTGGCGTAGCGAAGCGGCCGCTGCGCAAGAACGCGGGTTCGATCCCCGCGCAGTGCAAATATATTTGTGCGTGAATATGAATATTTGCACTGTATGGTCGTGGTCATGCCTCCGTTGGTCCCGGTGCCATACGAACATCAAATGGCTGTCGTTACGGGTTGGTGGAGCCCGCAAAAGTGCAATAATAATTAGTCTAACTGCAATGCTTCGATGTCGCCTTCGGGTTGTGAGGCCAGACGGCAGTCGTTTCATGGAAAATTTCGAAGTTTAGCCAAATGAGCAGTTAGACTGGTAAAGCGGACCCCAGACTCCAGAGCTGAAAAAGCTTCGGATGCGAATAGGATTAATGCTGAGATGATGATGATGATAATATTGAAAGGGTTTATAAATACATGCACGGAAGTTATTAGAAAGATCACCACCTGCGGTAGGCTACACAAATACACAGATGTACGCCGGTTGGTAAACAGGTTAATTTAATGATCAATTTTTGCAATTTGAAGTCAATAATATGCTGAATTTCCTCCTTAGTCTTTGATAACTTTAAACTAAAAATAGCTAATTAACAAATAAATTGTCATTAGAAATCATATCACGACATACAACTAATGAACAAACGCTTTACGGGTAATATCAAAGTTTAGCCAAAATCAGCAGTTAGACTGTTAAAGCGGACTGACTCCAAAACTGAAAAAGTTTCGGATGCGAATGGGATTAACGTTGAGATGAACAATGTAACAAACAATAAGTCGCATGACTTGAAATTGTGAATAGGAAAATATTAAATAATATTATATTATGCATGTAAGGCAGACGCAAAATAATAATGTTATTTAATATTTTATATAACTTCAAACATGTGGATCATCATCATCATCATCATCAACCTTTTTCGTCCCCTGCTGGGCACAGGTCTCCTCTCATACAGAGAAGGATTGAGTGTAATCACCACGCTTGCTCAATGCGGGTTGGCGATTTCAGACTTACAAAGTCCAGGTTTCCTCAAGATGTTTTCCTTCACCTTCAGTCATTGGTGTCCAAGATATACTTAGAAAGTACTTATAACTTTAGAAAAGTTACATTGGTACTTGCCTGACCTGGGGCCTTAGTCTGCTATTTTTATAAATTTGTCATTACAACACGAGTCCATTGTCATTGTGCTTAAAAGTTCGTAATCTGCTAAATTCATAATGATCGGTCAATTATATCAGTCGTTTCGTAATAGAATGGTGATTGAATCACATTGCCGTATTGCTATTATTATAAATCCTGTTAATATAAATGATTTTATAAATACTACTACTTAATTAAAAAAATTATACGGGTGGAGTGACTGTGATTGACCACTGGAAAGTCAAATGTCGCCATTTTGTTAGTAGATTACGAAACTTGTCAAAATCGATCATTATGAGATCACTGATTGATCATTCTAACACTATCGTTATAGCAGAATAGGGCCCTGGAATCGAACCCGCGCACTCATACTTGAGAGGGTGGTGTTTTAACCACTAGGCCACCACGACTTCTACCAGGCCACCACGACTTCTGTGTGGATGATAATGAAACATAAAGCTGGTCCAAAAAAACCCACTATCACTCGTCATGTCTTCAGAAATTCTCACGTGTCGACGCCTATTTGCCAAATTCCCTTCCCTACCGAAAGTAGACGTTAACATATGAAGCCACTTTAACGTACTATCACTCGTTACATGAACACAAATTAGATTTCGTGGCTCCTGAAGAATCTTGGGCTTTTTCTTTCTACGAGGAAGGCTTTTACATGTCAGATTTACTTACTTGAATATTTTATGTGTCGAATGTTTTTGCTGGTCTAGTTTAAAGAATACAATTGGTTTTCGCACCACCAGTGGACCATTGTGTGACGTCGTGAGTACAGTGGGGCCTTTAAAAAAAAATATGGTTTAGAAAATTTAATGCCGAGATGTAAAAAGTCATCATCATCATCATCTCAGCGTTTATCCTGGTAGCATCCGCGGCTTTAGCGTTGGAGCCCGGGGTCCACTTTCCTGCACATTCTCCTCCATTTCGCACAATCTTTAGCATCCTGTGGTAAGAGATGTAAAAAAAGTATTAGGTTGAATGGAGATTATATTCAAAAAGATACATTTGATATCCCTTCCATTCCGCGGACTTTCAACCTCGCCTCGTGTATTCACAGTGTATATTAGCTACGCCTCGCTGTTTCACCCGCGTTAGTAGTACTAGTACGATTATTTAGTCAAAAAAATGCACTTATGACAATATAACAAAAAACTAGTAAAACCTATACTTTACCTTTTTAAGAAAAGTAGGTGTGCACAGCGGGCGCACGTCCTCTCGTTTAAAGTGCACCTCTCAAACATTCGAGGTCTGCACTCCAATATCGATGCAGTCCACCACCACCTTGAGACTGAAAAGCCTCACCTACTTTTCTTGACGGAGACCCAGATCAGATGTCCGTCTGATGCGGCATACCTCAACTACCCGGGATACTCTTTGGAGCATCATTTCCTGCAGCGTGCTGGGGTATGTGTGTATGTCCGCAATGACATCTGTTGCCGGCGTCTCCGTCACCTCGAAGACCCTCATCTATCGACCTTATGGCTGTTGGTTGACACTGGTGTAGACAAAATTGTCTACACCTGTGTCTACCGATCGCACAGCGGTGATCAGGAGACAACTCGGTTATTCGACCACCTCAGTGAGGCTGCTGACAATGCGCTGCATCGGCACCCTGACGCTCAGTTCGTCGCTCTGGGGGACTTCAACGCCTGCCACCAGGACTGGCTCTTCCCATACCAGAGGACCGACCACGCTGGGAGAGAAGCGCGAAACTTCGCGCTTTCTATGGGCCTTTCCCAGCTGGTAGAGCAAGCGACTAGGGTGCCTGATGTAGTTGGCCACACAGCCAACTGTTTGGACCTTCTGCTGACCACTGATCCGGACAGATGTGTTGTAACAGTTTCCTCACCGTTGGGAACTTCAGACCACTGTCTGGTGAAGTCTGTGTCATCCTTCTCCCCTCCAGATCGCGACTCTCGTGGTGAACGGAGATTGTGGCGATACAAGTCAGCAGATTGGGATGAGATGCGCCACTTCTTTGCGTCTTATCCTTGGCAGCGGGTCTGCTTCTCTTCTGACAATCCGTCGAGCTGTGCGGACGCTATAACCGATGTGGTGCGTCAAGCTATGGAGTATTTTATCCCCTTCAGCGACGTGCCCGTCGGTGGCTCAGCTCGCCCATGGTTCAATGCCGATTGTGTCCAAGCTGAACAGCATAAGCACGCGGCATTTCTCACCTGGGTTGACGCTCGTGACCGCAGAGCTCCGGATCTAAGCTCAAAGAAGAGAGCCTTTAACCGTGCTGCCAAGTCCTACAAAAAGGCGCTTAAGAGGGCTCGCTTCGACCGTATTACCCATATTGGCAACAAGCTATCTGCGCAGCCATCCGGTAGCAGATCTTTTTGGTCCCTTGCCAAATCGGTCGAGGCGAACTTCTGTCGAACCACACTGCCTCCGCTGGTGAGGCCTGATGGAACACTGGCCCATACGGCGAGAGAGAAAGCAGGTCTCTTTGCATCTCTCTTTGCCCATAGTTCGCGTCTTGATACTGGCAGTGCTACTCCACCTAATTTACCTCATTGCGGAGCTTCAATGCCGGAGGTTCGCATTAGGAACAAGGAGGTCCTGAGAGCGCTGTGTCGTCTGGACGTGAATAAGGCTAGTGGTCCAGATGGTATACCAGCGATTGTTCTTAAGGCATGTGCACCCGAGTTGTCTCCTGTATTGACGCGCCTGTATCGCCTCTCATTTGGGACTGGTATAGTGCCCAAGTCCTGGAAGTTTGCCAACGTGCAGCCCGTGCCCAAAAAGGGTAGTCGTGCCGATCCTACCAACTATCGGCCGATTTCGGTAACCTCCATACTCTGCAAGATTATGGAGCGTGTATTGAATTCGCGCCTCTTGGCTTACCTGGAAGGTAACGATCTCCTCAGTGACCGACAGTACGGTTTTCGGCGCAATCGGTCAACTGGGGACCTACTAGTGTATGCCACTCACTTGTGGGGCGAGGCCCTCGAGAAAAATGGGGAAGCGATTGCCGTCTCCCTTGATGTCTCGAAGGCCTTCGACCGGGTATGGCACGCTGGCCTTTTGAGTAAGCTTCCAGCGTACGGCGTTTCCGCTGGCCTGACTGGCTGGGTTAAAGACTTCCTGACTGAACGGTCCCTCCGAGTTGTTGTCGACGGATGCTCATCGGAGCCCATGTCGACCAATGCCGGTGTTCCTCAGGGGTCTGTTCTCTCTGCAACTCTGTTCCTGCTGCATATTAATGATCTGCTGATGCCCGGTATCTATGGGTATGCAGATGACAGCACAGTTGTGGAGAGATATCTGCCGGAAGCTCGGGCTAGTAAGGAAGCAATCTGGTCCGAAAGAGAGGCTATGGTAGAGCGTACGAGTGCTGCACTACAGGCAGTCTCCGAATGGGGCAAAGCCAATCTTGTAGCATTCAATGCCGCCAAAACACAGGCGTGTCTTTTCACCGCCAAAAGGAGCCCGTTCACCTTGGCTCCTACTTTTCAGAATGTATCCTTGGAGTGCACCAACCGCCTTCAGCTTTTGGGAGTAGAGATTTCCTCGAACCTTAACTTTGGGCGGTTCATTGAGTCCAAGGCCAGGGTGGCTGCTAGAAAACTTGGCGTTATCGCAAAGGTCCGGCGGTACTTCACACCGGGGCAGCTTCTAATGTTGTACAAAGCACAGGTCCGCTCGTGTGTGGAGTACTGCAGCCACATTTGGGCTGGTGCTGCGAAGTGTCACCTGGATACTTTGGATTCAGTGGAGAGGCGTGCGAAGAGGCTGATTGGCGACCCAGACTTAACTCGAAACGGTCTCCAAAGCCTGGAGCACAGGCGTAGAGTAGCCAGCCTTTCGGTCTTCTATAGATTGCATTCTGGTGAGTGTGCAAGGGAATTGCATGATTTAATTCCCCCATCACCGTTCCACCATCGGACGACCCGTCGTACGGCGAGTTTCCACCCATACGTTGTTGATACCACTGCGACCCGCACGAAGCGTTTCGCTTCCTCTTTTATACCGCGTACATCGAGGGACTGGAACAATTTGCCAGCGACGGTGTTTCCGTCACATTACAATTTGAGTGTCTTCAAGGCTAGAGTGAATAGGTTCTTAATAAACTAGCGCGCTTTACCTTCAATGATCGCATCACTGCTTACCATCAGGCGGGATTGCGGTCAAGCGCTTGTTTATAACTTATAAAAAAAAAAAAAATACGAAATTTTGCGAAAAATAGTAAAAACACTCTTCATGGGTTATATGGAGTGGTTTTGTATTATATTTATTATCTCAGCGTTAATCCCAGTCGCATCCGAAGCTTTTTCAGTTTTGGAGTCTGTGGTCCGCTGTACCAGTCTAACTACTGATTTTAGATAAACTTCGATATTTTCGTTGAACCGACTGCCGCCATCGGGTCATGGAGGTCCCATGACCCGATGGCGATATCCAAGCATTGCAGTAAGCCCAATTGTTTGGACTATTGAGGGCTGTAACAAGTCGTAACGACTGCCACTATTATATATGTAGGTTCAAAGTGATTTCGTTCCGTGATAGTCAATTAATGAGCATTTTAGTTTAAACCTTGGAAGGCCAAGAATGTTTAGTATACGCTTAGCGTGTATGAAGGAGTAACTGTTAAATTGTCTTTAACATACGGTAAAGAGAACCACAAGAACTTTTAATTAGGGTTTCAGCTTTAGTAAACTTTATAACGAGGAAGAAAATAGATGTCATTAGTCTTTCTCTTATAAGGATACAAGTTATGTTGAGTTAGAGAGAACGCTACGATCGTCTCCTTTTAGATAGTTGGAAGCAAAATAGTTCGTTCACCGACCGCGTAAATGGTAACTTAATTATAGTGGTATTTACACTGCTTTGGTGGTAAAAATAACTTCTCAACTGGTCTGGTAACATCAGCTATGCTTCGGCTGCAAGGTTCTATAAATGACAACAGCATTCCATCAGGTAGACAGACTACCTTTTGATACAGGTTTTCTTCATGTTATTAATTAAAATATTTGAATGAAAAGCAGTCTTAAATCAACGTTATAAAGTTCATTTAAAGCCTTCTTTAAAATAACGAGAGCTAAGCGTTGTAGATAGTGATCAATGCAGTTGGGTTGGTATAAAAGATTCCATATCATATAATTACATAGCTTCTCAAGGGCACTCCAAGAGGCAATACGTATGGTAATACCAACAGGAACAGCAAAGCGTCGACATCGATGCTTATCAAAGTACAGTCGCTAAAAAGATAAGTAACCAGGTTTAGTAAGAAACTGATGAATATTTTTGCATGAAATTTAATTTGATTAAAGAGTTTTATTCGGTGGTAGGCATAACATCGGCTGCCGGCAGAAGTTACCACCCACCAGACAAAGTCTTGCCGCCAAGCGATTTGTCGCGTTCTATGTTGTCTGGTGAAGCCGTACGGACGGCGGGTCTGAGCAGTTATGTTGGGATGTGTGTCGGGTACGATGCGCCAAATGTTGTTGTGTCGGGAGTTTCATCGTGGAGGGTCTCCAGATCAAGCTTCCTCTGGCGCAGCATCGTTGGGCTTGTTGTTAAGTTTAACATTGCATCACCTTGCTCAACGGCCGTCTCCCTTCCCATTTATTCAGTTTTTTTTGCGTGAATAGGCTCCTAATAAACTAGCGCGCTTTACCATCAACGAATGCATCACTGTTTACCATCAGGCGGGATTGCGGTCCAGCGATAGTTTACAAATTATAAAAAAAAAAAAAAAAAAAGCTACGCTTGCCGCTATCGATCTGTAGACGAGCGACCATCTTCACACACCGAGATCCCTCCATGACTCAGAATACTTTCCAGCTGTCATTTGTGCTTTGTCATTTGTATTACTAGGAGGTATCATAGTACCCAGTAACTGGGTTGTGGAGGTCAGATAGGCAGTTGCTCCATGTAAAATATTGGTATTTAGCTGAATCCGGTCAGACTGGAAGCTGATTCCAACATAGTTGAGCAAAGGATAGGCAGATAATAAAATAAATCTAGATAATGAGTTGTTGTTTACAATTAATTAAATTAAAATTTAATAGGTAATATCCCCAAGTTTCATTTTAACTGTTAGTTTCGTGTTACTGTTAACTGCAGGAGGGTCGCCTATGCTGTTACGGCCACGTCTTACGCAAACCGGCATGTTACGTGGGTAACAAATGTCCTGTCATGGCGCCTCCGCCGGGCCGGAACAAGCGGGGTAGACCAAAGAAGTGCTGGCTTGACGTTGTAAGAGATGACATGCGTGCCAACAAGCTCTTGCCACAGGTTGCTAAAGATCGTGCGAAATGGAGGAGAATGTGCAGGAAAGCGGACCCCGGGCTCTAACGCGTAAGTCGGTGATGCAACCGGGATAAACGCTGAGATGATGATGATGATGATCCCCAAGTTTCTTACTAAACTTCAGCAATATTAAAGGCCCAAGGTTACTTATCAGCTTTGATGACTGTGCTAGTAAATGCGGAGATATAGTACCTACTTATCGTTTATTAGGTTGTATTGATAGCTTTGTCTACTATAATGAGCTGTTGCTTACCATTAATTAAATTAAATTTTTATAGGTGATATCCATAAGTTTCTTATTAAACTTCATCAGTATTAGACGACCCTGGTTACTTATCAGTTTTGATGACCGTACTTATTTGTATGCAGAGATGTAGTACCAACTTATCGTATATTAGGTGGTATCGATAGCTGTGTCTACTATAATGAACTGTTGTATACTATTAATTAAATGAAATGTAAATAGGTAATATCCACAAGTTTCTTATTAAACTTCAGCAATATTAGACGACCCTGGTTACTTATCAGCTTTGATGACCGTACTTAAATGCAGAGGTGTAGTACCAATTTATCCTTTATTAGGTTGTATCGATAGCTGTGTCTACTATAATGAGCTGTATACTATAATTAAATTAAATTTTAATAGGTAATATTATATATATATATATATTCACCAGTTTCATACTAAACTTCAGCAATATTAGACGACCCTGGTTACTTATCAGCTTAGATGACTGTACTCTCTACTATGACATGTAAACACAAATAAAATCACACCTGTGTTCACTGAGAGGTTGGGCAGAGGTACCAACATTTAACTAGTTACACTTCAATGCCAGATCCAATTGGGCGTGTGTTGTATTTAATCTGTGCCCCATTTAAAGCTCTTTATATCAGAGTGAATGAAATAATGCCCCTGTCTCCGTTCCATCATCGGACGACCCGTTGTACGGCGAGTATCCACCCTTCACGATCCACGATCCACGATCAGGACGAAGCTTTTCTTTTATACCGCATACATCGAGGGATTGGAACTCAGCTTGAGCTCGGCTTTGGATTCAGTGGAGAGACGTGCAAAGAGGCTGATTAAACTCGAGTTGGTCTCCAAAGCCTAGAGCATAGGCGTAGAGTAGCCAGCCTTTCGGTGTTCTATAGGATGCATTTCGGGGAGTGTGCGATGGTATTGCATGATTTAATTCGCCCATCTCCGTTCCACCAGCGGACGACCCGTCGTACGGCTGGTTTCCACCCTTACGTTGTTAACACCACTACGATCCGGACGAAGCGTTTCGCCTCCTTTATACCGCGTACATCGAGGGACTGGAATAGTTTGCCAGCGGCGGTGTTTCCATCGGACTATAATTTGAGTGTCTTCAAGGCTAGAGTGAATAGGCTCTTAATAAACTAGTGCGCTTTACCATCAACGATTGCGTCACTGCTTACCATCAGGCAGGATTGCGGTCAAGCGCTGGTTTATAATAGATAAAAAAAAATCTGCCAGCGGCGGTATTTCCATCTGACTACAATTTAAGTGTCTTCAAGGTTAGAGTGAATAGGCTCTTAAAAAACTAGCGCGGTTTACCATCAACGATTGCATCACTACCTACCATCAGGCGGGATTACGTTCAACCACTAGTTTATAATTTGTTAAAAAAAGTGAATTTTATTAACGTTCAAAGCTTATATTCAATCTCAAAAATACTTCAAATTTTCCCGCATATTTGAGAAGTTCTTAACAAATTACAACGAATTGAACTTCAGATCTTTCAATTACTGAAACTTTTGGCAAATGATCAGGAGTGTTATATAATCACCATCAATTAGCAACGGAAATTTTGCGACTAGAGTACTTAGTTTTCCATCGCCCTTTGTGTGAAGTTGAGCCTTCGTATGAAGCCCATTATGACCGACGGACCACGTTCAGTTCCGTATGTCATAACTGGTAAAACACACTGGTCAAAAACTTTAGTCTTGAGACAACCGGTGGTTGCGGGATGTACAAGACCGGTCATTGCGAAAAGCCTTGGGGGAAGATTTTGTCCAGCAGTAGACACTTCTATGGGCTGAACAAGAAGAGTGCTTAGTTTTGTTATTACCAAAAAGTTTTTTGGCTGCTGTCTGCCCTTCTTGCATCTTCAGTCATGATGAAAATATATCCGGAAAAGATCCGGAATTATCGAAATAGCTTGCATGGGTTTTGGTAAATAAACTAAAGTGGTAAT
Source organism: Sesamia nonagrioides (assembly GCA_017933935.1). Classification (NCBI taxonomy): domain Eukaryota; kingdom Metazoa; phylum Arthropoda; class Insecta; order Lepidoptera; family Noctuidae; genus Sesamia; species Sesamia nonagrioides. The sequence goes on from JADWQK010001242.1 coordinate 614,186, forward strand.
GGCGTGGCTGAGTTTCTCAAATTACTAATAGGGTAGTTGACTAAAAAAAACTAAGTAGTCCATCAGACAGATTTCAAAAAAAAAAAGTAGACACGTATTTTTTCTTTTTTCATATAAACAAAAAATAATGACGATACAGTGAGTTGAAAACTGGTGTGACGTCACTCCTTGCTACACTTTTTAGCAACGAGTGACGTCACCAGTCACCACTTCTGATCTTTAATGCCTTTTATATTTGTCAATTTTTATTGATTTGATAAAACAAAATATACGTATCCAATATTTTTCTATGATCTGAATGACGGACTAAATAGTGTAAATTTTTTCTTACCCAGGAAACATCCCTATTGTCGGTGAAGTAGACTGGTCCGAAACTGGAGATCGCGTGCCGTCAAGCGTAGTGTAGGACGGCCTCAAGTTAGATAGACCGACAACCTTAAAAACGTAGCTGAAACAGACTGGATGCGAAAAGCTAAAGACAGTATATTGTGGTCAAGCCTGCATTTACCAGTATACTGTGATAGCAGCTTATCCCAGTCTACTGGTAAATTCAGGCTGAGTTGAGAAGTGAAGATTGAAAGCGGCTTACTGTCCCATATCTCTAGTTTGGCACAACCTTACAAATTCTTTTGTTTATCTTTTATGATGTATCCCCACATTTCCAAACTGAACTAAGCATTTTTTTTGCAGGTTTTCGATTGCAGAGAAATTACCACAACCAGTGGAATGTTCGAAGCGCTGTGCCATCATATCAAATTCGGAACTAATAGAGGAAACATAAGGTATCATTCTGCTTATATTGTTTTTAGTCAGGAATTAGTAATTTGTATATAACTCACCGAGCACAAAAAGAAACCAGTAATTTACATGTCATTGTACCGTGGTAACTTTTGATGCAGACGTTCTGACCAACCTAAATATATACATTATAGAGATATTCAACAATAAAGTACTTAAGCATATTGTTCCACCAACATCATACATTTTCGGAAGTTTTCGAATGCCGACTTTACTAATCTAGTTCATTAATTCAGAAATAATAGTGACGGATATATATATAACAATTATATCATATTAATAAAGTCATAGTAAAAAAAAAACTCTTAAGAAAGTGGAAATACTTATGCAAAATACCACTATTCTAAAGCTTACCATGTTTTTATCATTACATAATCAAACTATAAAGTTGGGACACAGGCCTCCTCTCGGTGAGAGGGAATGGATCGTAATCTACCACGCTGGCCCAGTGCTGGCCCCGGTTGCTAGATATCACATGTCTTTATAACGTTAAATTTTAAGTTTAGGTAATTAATATTGCTAGATTATAACATAATAGAAATAAAGCAGAGTAGATTTTGCCCAGGCGGAGAGACAACGTCAAACATTTCTATTAAAGAAAACAAAATAGAATCTACTTAGGAACTCTTGCGCAAGTTATTTGCACGTGCGTATATTCCTCTCTTAAGTGGATGTGGTTTTGGTTAAAGCAAAACTTTACAAAATTTCAAAACTTCTGGCTCGTTCTTAGGGTGTGAAATATTAGTCTGTTTGATGAGCAAGAATATTACCTAGCTGAGAAACATAATTATTGTACTTGCTTTATTCGAGGACCTTGTAGAACATGTCACGCTGTAATGTGAAGCTGATTTAAATTCGTCACCGCATACATCAAATTCAATTGAAAAGCAGTAATTGTCTGTTATTTTTGCTGAACTGGGCATTTTTGGTATAGCCGCATGGCACACTTGCAATTTTTTTAAATCGTGGATTATATTTTCTATTTATTTTTTATTTGTTATGGCTACCTGATGTATGTTTATTTTAGGCGTGTTTTGTGTGCTGTCTGTGCTGAATGCCTGTATTTTCTTCTTTTTTTCTTTCTTAGTACTACAAAATAGTGTTTATTAATTGTTCAAGCTAAACACCATTTGAACACGACGTTATTATAAGGAACTAGCTTTCCGCCCGCGGCTTCGCCCGCGTAAATTTCGGTTATATCGCGGTTTTTAGATTTCCCTCGGGAACATCAAATTTTTCCGGGATAAAAGGTAGCCTATGTCCTTTCTCAGGGTCTAAAGATTGTGTGCTTTCCGCCCGCGTCTTTGCCCGCGTGGTGTTCGGTTATATCGCGCTTTTTAGATTTCCCTCGGGAATATCAAATTTTTCCGGGATAACAGGTAGCCTATGTTTTTTCTCAGGGTCCAAAGATTGTCTGTGCCAAATTTCATCAAAATCGGTTGAGAGGTTTAGGCGGGAAAGCGTAACAAAGAGACAGACAGACAGACAGACAGAGTTACTTTCACATTTATAATATTAGTATGGATTTGACAACATTGACATTAGGACACACGTTGAACAAGTGTTTAAGTTTTTGTGGTAATACCCTAAGTGCTCACACATGCGGATGACACATGTCAACAGCTGAGGCAACCACAACCTGCTGCTAGTGTAAATTGACATTAATCTCGGTTCTCTTGTTCACAAATAAAACTAAATTTAAGTTCAGTGCAACATTTTGTTTCTATCTCATTAAAAAAAGGATGGAAGATAAATATTAGTCTAGTCCTGTCAAATAAGTCCGCGTGTAGCATAAATTTTCATTTGAGTTTTGGCGGGAAGCTAAGATGAGTGCCACGCTAATTTTTCATTGGACTTTTAAATTATTTATAGTGTCGTTTACAAAATAAAAACGCGTGATTTATGTAGTAAAAAGTGCATTCAGTGAATAATTCAGAACGAACAGTGAAATATTGTAGCATAGTGGCCACATCATGGCTTTGTACCAAATCTTCCTCAGTGTTCGGTTCGCGCGGCCGTCTTTTTCGACATGAATAATTCATTACGTGACATTGGCTAAATGCACAAACCGTGCGAAGCCATAAGCGAAAGAAAAAAAAAAACATTTTTTTAATAGTAATTTTTTTATCGCCTCTAAACTGTCTATGAAGTATCTTAATTTGTTTGGACTAAGCTAATATTTTCTCTCCTGTCCTTTTCATAATAAAATAGAAAGAAAACGATGCACTTAACTTAAAATTAATTTAGAAGGACTGCATTATTAAAAAAAAACATTTTAGTTAAAACAAGCTTATAACAAAACTATCAAGTAGTATCATAATCTTTATTCTATTCTGTTTCTTTCAGATCAGCAATCACGATATTCCCTCAACGCACAGATGGCAAACATGACTACAGAATATGGAACCCGCAGTTAATCAGCTACGCCGGGTATCGCATGCCCGATGGTTCCATACTTGGTGACCCTGGACGGATCGAGTTTACTGAGGTAAATAAGCAATATGACACATGAATTACCCCAGGGGATAGGCTAGGGTATGGGGCATATTCATATACGAAATATTTTAAGAGTAACATTTCCAATCTGTGGTAAAGAACAAGCAATTTTTTTTTTAACCAAGTGGTTATTTCTTTTTTAAATCCATTTTTACCCGACTGCCAGGAAGGTTATGTTTTTAGCTCCTATCTTGTATGTATTATTCTTTATTACCTAGTATCTCCAGAATCGCTGAACGGATTTTCAAATTTGAGGTATCGTTAGATATGCCTTAATTGCCCAACTGCTACTAGATAGGTGACATTTAAAAAAAACCAAAATGGCGGATGTATGACGCCATATTGTGAGATATAAAGAAATAAATTTCTACCAAGCATATCGAGTGGGATATCAAAATGAAGGATTTGAAACACTGATTCTACATATGTATATAACTTAATATTAAATGGAACAAAAAAAAAATAATTACATATTTTTTCCTACCGAGCATGTCGAGTTGGGTATAAAGGAATTCTTTTCATGTATTTTTTGTTTGTATTTATTGAAGTGGTTGTTTCTATCTTTTCAGTTCGTTAGAGTTTTATGCAGGCGGGTTTTTTGTTTTCAAATAATATTTTTCATTTATTAATTATTATTATAGTGAATATTACGTAGTGGATGTGGAAAAAATAAAGAGCCGTATTTATTTTGTGTCAAGTATTTTTTGTTATAAAATAGAATGTAAAGGAGATGTTTCATTTCATTAGTGCACATAGTGGTGGTACACTATATAGATAAAAAGGAAATATTAATATACCTACATATTTTCATAAATACTACTAAGTTAATTTGAAGAAAAATACAGGTATACAATATGTAAAGAAAACCCTATCCGATCTGTTAAGGTGTTGTTATGTATCGCGATAACTGATTCTACTAATGCCTAGAAAGCCGGGCTAAAATTAAAAAAAAAATCCCCCTAAAAAAATTATATTTCGCAAAAAGTGGGCGAAGGGCGGTAGAGCACGCGGCACGCGGCCGTATCGCTATTCGCTTATAATAATACCAGAAAAAATGGTATTACTTACCACTTTTTTTTTTATTACAAAATTTTGGGGAATTTGGAATTAATTCGCGGTAAAAAAAAGGTTATTTCAAAATTCATTAGTATTATTATTATGATGGTCCTGTAAAATTTCATATTTTATTTGGTCATTTGTTTACCTAACCTTTATTATGGTCGGACGGGGTTTTCTTTACAAATTGTATATAATTAAATATTTGAAACGTTTTTTAGTGACATAACCCTTTTTTAAGGTAGCCATGACAGTGGTTGTGACGTTTGATTGACGACTTTGACAGTTCTATTTTCCCGTTGTGTTCGTGACGAGTGTTGATTGTGTTTCGGAGCTTTTAGTGCTTGTTTTTGTTTTGTGTGCCGTATGTTCGGAATTTATGTATTGTTTTCTTTCGCAGTCATATGTTAGATAATATAGATACGATAGCTATCATATATCCTACGGTAGATAATATATAGATAGATACATGACACGTCAATCTAATGTCACTGTCAAAATCTTATTTCCCTTATTTTATTTTATTTTTTTGTTTATTGCTGACCACCATATTTACTAAGTTATGTTGCACTCCTTGGCCGAGTTAAATTGAATGTATAAAAAAACTAATCCAAAATAAGAAATCAACATAAGGAACAGTTAATTATAGTGTAAACTACACTAAACATTAAGAAAGAAGAAGAGAAACTTAAAACAAACAATGCAGTAAAATGATTAAACACACACCTTAAACATACACTTATTCAATTCAGTCATGCATTCTTCTCACAAAACTTCAAACACTCTGACAGTATCGTCTGCCATTCATCCACAAACATATCGAGATCAGTGTTTAAGTTCAGAGAGTATTAATAGCTACTAATGTCCGAAGAATAAGCGACTTGGAGTGAGATTCTTCTTCTTTTTCAGCCTATAGAGGTCCACTACTGGACAAAGGCCTCCCCTAAGGCTTTCATAGCTTTGGGGGCGTGGGGGGGGTTGCCATAATCCCCACGTTTAGCAGAAGGGTTGGGGATCGCAGTAATTTGATATTCCACAGGAGTTCCCTTAGTCGCCTTTTATGACTTCCACGGGAGGATATGGGTTGGTACTAAGCCCAGTATGTACTACATGGGCAAATAATAACGGGCATTAATAGATTATAATAAACCCCTTTATTCATAAACGTTGCTTAAAGTTAACTAGTGATTAGCGAATATTTTTAAACTTACATTTTTGACGTTTGCACGTCACTTAACTTTAACCATCGTTTATGAATAAAAACAATAGTGTTTAAGGGGTTTATTCATAAACGATTATTAAAGTTAAGTGACATGCAAACTTCAAAAATGTAAGTTTTAGGTGTATGGTTAAACATTCGCTAATCACTAGTTAACTTTAAGCAACGTCTATGAATAAATGGGACTATATTCATGTTTGTTTCAGGTCTGCATGAAGTTAGGATGGAACAAAAAAGAAAAGACTGAATGGGACATACTGCCCTTGGTACTGTCTGCTTATGGCAAGGATCCGGAGTATTTTGACATTCCTAGAGATATTGTAATGGAAGTACAAATGCAACACCCTAAGTAAGTAAAACCTGTAACTGGACCCGCGACTTTTTTTGCCAAAAATGTAAACAAATATAAGTTTTAACATATAGATAATAAATATCATTTTACGCTACAACATGCTATTAAAAAATATTTTTATAATTTTTTTAAGAGTCTCTCTAAAACTTGCTGAATTATATTTCTGAAATTAAGGTGATATTTGTTTAACCTAAGATAAAATCAATTGGCCAATTATCAATTGACAAATTGATCAATTGACAACACGGTTGGCGCAGTGGCTAAGCGATCGACTGCCGCGTTACTTGTCGCGGGTTCGATTCACGCACGGAACAAATACATTTGCTTTTACAAATATGTATGCGGCTGTATATGTGTATGAATTTATATGTTTCTAAACGCTATGTTTGTACACTTTCTTCTTTTTCTTGATTTACCTTGGATATTTTATGTATACTTGAGTTTCTCTATACTAGTATTATAAGTATACACGTTTTTGAGTATGATAATCTTCGGATGTTCAAAATTTTCGATGAACAACTCTTTAATTAAAAGAAACTATAGTGTTGCCCAGTATCATAGGATATACTATTTTATTTTTATAATAGCAACATGCAGACGAAGTCACCGGCAGGAGCTAGTTCATAGTGTTATTTAATGTAATCGATAACTTAGGCTTAGGGCGCATGGCCTTGGGTTCTTAATCTGTGTGTAAAGACTGTTGGCAAATCGCTTTAAATTTGCGATGAATCTATCGCATCTTATCATCAATGTATCGCAAAAAAATCTAGTAAGATAAAAATTCACTAAGGTCCATATTCCAGAACGAAACTCAAGCATTGATCTCTGTTTAGACATTACTTAAAACTAGTTTCAACCAAACAAATGGCTTGAAACGAGACTTAAGTAGAGCTTGAGTTTTGAGTGACGTTCTGTAATACGCACATCAGACTCTCAATTGCTGTCGGGACGCAGATAATGCCGTTACCTGGTGTTTCTCGGGTCATACCGGTACGAGGTCCTGTCGACATTGAACGCTCATTTATTTTGACGTGACCAAAAAATTGTCTTGGATGAGAACGTTAGAAGCCCTTCAAAGGATTTACCCAATACCATTTAAGTATTAGGTACCCTTTTTCTTACGAAATAATAAATAAATATACGCAGATGATACAATATTATTGTTACTAATCTACTCTAGTATAGTAGACCAGAACGATGACAGGTGCTGGAGCTGGAGCTGGAGTTCGAATGAATATGTTTATTCTAACGTACGGACTCTACTACTGCTTTTCATCTCAAGGCAATGCGCGCTAGGCCTAAGTGTCGCGACACATCTGCGGAACGTATGCCGCCGAAAGTTCGGCTAAATACGCTGGCAGTGAATTTCAAGTACTCTAAGACACATCAGCCGCTATTACGCCGCGTTCGGCGTAGGGCCTAGTCTTCCTTCGGGCGGTTTTTTCAGCTAAAACGCATTTAATGTATTTTGTATAGCAAGCGACACATCACGCGATGCGTAGCGCGACCGAAAGTTCGGCGGGCGTAGCTGAACGTTTGGCGTGTGTCGTGCATCGCGCGCATGGCGGTAGCGAAGAACGGCAACGTCTTCTAAGCCCTCTGTAATGGCTAATATTGTAATTAAATCCATTTTTCTGGGCAATTCAGATAAGTCACAAAAATCGCACACCATAAAGTGTCGACACAGACAGACTGACGATGACGCCACGTAACTATCCGTCGCGTAGCGCGCTTGTCATAACAACTGAATATTACTACTAACACTTCAGCCGCTGAGCTTTCGGCGCCGTACATTCCGCAGATGTGTCGCGACCCTAAGTTAGATAATTTTGACAAAATGTTAGTGATTGAGAGTTTCTTTTAAAGTCGAAAATCCAGGAGTAACTCAATCATACCTATGTTTTCAGGTACGATTGGTTCCAAGACCTGAATTTACGCTGGTACGCTTTGCCTGCTGTCTCTGGTATGAGGATGGACTGTGGTGGCTTGGAGTTCACCGCGACTGCCTTCAACGGTTGGTATATGGGCACAGAGATTGCATGCAGGAACTTCTGTGATAGCAACCGACTTAATATTCTTGAGGTGAGACTTATGTATCTTCTACTCTGAGGTGTTTTTCTTTTCTTAATTTAACTCTCTATAACATCAGCCCGTCTGCAACTTCGTTACTTTACTTCAAGCAATTTTTCTTCTTAAAATTTCAATGGCAATTTAAATGAACTCGGCCCAGCCCCCTAATCGGCGAACACATTTCTGTCAAATGATTGCGACTAATCGCGATCAGTTGGTATCGTTCGGGCCGCCCATTGGTCCGTTCGGTCCAAATAATCCCAACTAGTCGCAATCATTTGACAAAAATGTGTTCGCCGATTAGGGGGCTGAATTCAGCTATATGTTATGGGCTATCATTAACATCCTACCGTCCAGTTCCTGTAGTAATTAACTGAGAGGTTACGCAGGACATAATATTAAGTGCCCCATCGTTGGCGGAAAAGTGCTATAATAACATTCTGAGGCGGAGTCTTCTATGAATTTCCACCTAAATACAGTTTATTATGTTTTTATTAAATTCTGTCCATAACGGTTCCATTGCTGGGACTGAGACCTGATCATTGTGGGAGGAATGGACTCACCACGAATTATGTGTTTATCACTAACAAAATTGTTTTTTTATAAGCAGTGAAGCGATCGTTGATAGTAAAGCGCGCTAGTATAATATCGGCTGCCGGCAGAAGTTACCATCCACCAGACAAAGTCTTGCCGCCAAGCGATTCGTCGTGATGATGTTTGGTGAAGCCGTACGGAGGACTGGTCTGAGCAGTTGTGTGGCGATGTGTGCCGGGTACAATACACCAAATGTTATTGTGTCGGGATTTTGGTCATGGAGGGTCTCCAGATCAATCTCCCTCGTAGCATCATTGGTTGTTCTTGTTGGGTTTAACATTGCATCACCTCGCTCAACTGCCGTCGTCCTTCCTATTCACTATGTTTTTTAAGTGAAGCGGCTTAATAAAATAACGCGCTTTACCAACAACGATTGCATCACTGCTTACCATCAGGCGAGATTGCAGTTAAGCATTAGTTTATAATAATTTAAAAATGGTTTATTAAGAGCCTTTCCACTCTAGCATTGCAAACATTTAAATTTTAGTCAGACGGAAACACCGCCGTTGGCAAATTGTTCCAGTGTCTCAATATACGGTGTGTTTTTATTTTTTTTTAGACTGTGGCGACGAAGATGGGCTTAGACACAAACATGATGATGTCCTTATGGAAGGACAAGGCACTAGTAGAAGTAAATATAGCAGTGCTGTACAGTTACTACAGAGACAATGTGTCTATAGTTGACCACCATTCAGCATCGGAACAGTTCATGAAGCATATGGAGAATGAGAGTAAACACCGGTTAGTGCTTTTTAACCAACTTACCACTAATATAGTTTTGTATGGATCAACTTATAGGCAAATAGCTTCATATCACACCATCAACCTTTTTATCGTCCCACTTCTGGGCACAGGTCTCTCTTACAGAAAAGGATTGAGCGTAATCACGCTTGCTCAAAGCGGGTTAGCGATTTCAGACTTAAAGTCCATGTTTCCTTAAGATGTTTTCCTTCACCTTGAAATCAGTCATTGGTGTCCAAGATATTCTTAGAAAGTACCTATAACTTAGAAAAGTTACATTGGTTCTTGCCTGACCTGGAATCGAACCTGCACACTCATACTTAAGAGGCTGGGGTTTCAATCACTAGGCCACTACGACTATAGCTTAATATGGATTAGTTTCAATAAATTTTTCAAAGATCGCTTTTGACTATAATACCGTCTACCTATGGTGTCTTTAGTTATTTGACTGGCGTAGATTAAATTTATTTTTGTTAAAATGATGTAGTTCCATAACATTGCTTTTATTTCAGAGGAGGCTGTCCATCAGATTGGATTTGGATTGTGCCGCCAATGTCGTCATCCTTGACTCCAGTGTTTCACCAAGAAATGGCTTTATACTACCTCAGACCTTCGTATGATTACCAAGTAAGAACTAGGATCAAAATTAATATATTTTTTAATTCATACATAATCACCCCATATTGTTCTCATTCCTGGGACACAGGCCTCTTCTCAGTAAGAGTGAGTGGACGGTTGTCTACCACGCGGGCCCAGTGAGGTACCAAGTAAGAACTAGGATCAAAATTAATATATTTTTTAATTCATATATAATTACCCCATATTGTTCTCATTCCTGGGACACAGGCCTCTTCTCAGTAAGAGTGAGTGGGCGGTTATCTACCACGCGGGCCCAGTGAGGTACCAAGTAAGAACTAGGATCAAAATTAATATATTTTTTAATTCAGTTCCATTCCGGGACACAGGCCTCTTCTCAGTAAGAGTGAGTGGACGGTTGTCTACCACGCGGGCCCAGTGAGGTACCAAGTAAGAACTAGGATCAAAATTAATATATTTTTTAATTCATATATAATTACCCCATATTGTTCTCATTCCTGGGACACAGGCCTCTTCTCAGTAAGAGTGAGTGGGCGGTTATCTACCACGCGGGCCCAGTGAGGTACCAAGTAAGAACTAGGATCAAAATTAATATATTTTTTAATTCATATATAATCACCCCATATTGTTCTCATTCCTGGGACACAGGCCTCTTCTCAGTAAGAGTGAGTGGACGGTTATCTACCACGCGGGCCCAGTGAGGTACCAAGTAAGAACTAGGATCAAAATTAATATATTTTTTAATTCATATATAATCACCCCATATTGTTCTCATTCCTGGGACACAGGCCTCTTCTCAGTAAGAGTGAGTGGGCGGTTATCCACCACGCGGGCCCAGTGAGGTACCAAATAAGAAATAGGATCAAAATTAATATATTTTTTAATTCATACATAATCACCCCATATTGTTCTCATTCCTGGGACACAGGCCTCTTCTCAGTAAGAGTGAGTGGGCGGTTATCTACCACGCGGGCCCAGTGAGGTACCAAGTAAGAACTAGGATCAAAATTAATATATTTTTTAATTCATATATAATCACCCCATATTGTTCTCATTCCTGGGACACAGGCCTCTTCTCAGTAAGAGTGAGTGGGCGGTTATCCACCACGCGGGCCCAGTGAGGTACCAAGTAAGAACTGGGATCAAAATTAATATATTTTTTAATTCATACATAATCACCCCATATTGTTCTCATTCCTGGGACTCTGGCCTCTTCTCAGTAAGAGTGAGTGGGCCGTTATCTACCACGCGGGCCCAGTAAGGGTGTAGATGTCACATGTCTTTTAAGAGCAGTGGTGATGAAACAATTTTATATAAAGTAAAGCACCTGCTGGGGTTCGAATTTACGACCTACCACTTGTAAGTCGCGGCCGACACCATTAGGCGACCGCTGCTCTCATATTATTATACAGAGTGGTGCTGATAATACAACAATAAATGAAAACACGAACAATGCTGGTTCATAGGATTAATACTAAATTATAGAAAAAATCCTAGCATCAGAAATAAAAAAACAGCGCGATCCTGTATCGACTTGCTTTTTTCGCGCCATTATTATTAATAGTTTAGCACCGCTGGACGCGGCGGTCATCAACCTGTAAGCGCTTCCTTGTTCAACAATGTACATCGTGTAGAAAATGTGAAAAATGAAAAATAATTTTCTGTGACTAAACTAATGGATATATTTATATGATTTTTATTGGGTAGACTGAGAATGTGTTGAGGTACACGATGTTTAATTTATTGTTGTATTGACATCACCACTTTGTATGTAAGTTGAAGTATAAAATGTCGAGTATTGATTATGGGCCTAACTCAAAGCGTCCCCACTACTCTGCTGTGTCGTTGCATTTTGAATAATAATAATATATTCTATTTTCAAAAAATAATGTGCCAATTTTTGAGCAATATCTTCATCTTTCAAAGTGAACTTAAGCTAGCTGTAAGTGAAGAAATCTTCACAAGCAAAGTCATAACCGGAATCCAGATTGTTGTATTAATCCCAGATCATTACTCATACTTCTCGTTATTTCCAAATTATTCTGGGTCGGTCCATAAGTTGGGATTATTCCTAACGTAGTATAGCACCGGCAGCTTCACGGGAAACTTAATTGTCCTTTGGTCATCTTATTAGTATAAAAATAAAATGAAAGCAAGATTTATAGATGTAAGTACTTCTGTTTTTGGTTGAGGAGTTGTGTAGTATAGATATCTGTTTTAATCAATTTTATTTCAATGTTGATTTAGATACTTTCCAAATATTCGATTTAAGAAGGATAGTAAATAAAGTATAAATAAATAAAAATAACTTTATTGATATAGAAAACCTCAATAGCAAATGAGTACATTTCATATAGACATATATTTGAAAAATAAAGGTTGTACAAATAGTGAAAAACCCTGCCTCCTAAACTAGAACTCTGTAACTTAGGTATCATATTTTTGTTTACCAGGAACCTGCATGGAAGACCCACCAATGGACTAAATCGGAAGGAGTGAAGACCGTTCACAGAAAGTTCCACTTTAAGCAGATTGCTCGCGCCGTTAAGTTCACTTCTAAACTCTTCAGTCGTGCCCTCTCTAAGCGCATTAAGGCAACCATTTTATATGCCTCCGAGACAGGCAAATCTGAACAGTATGCCAAGGAGTTAGGTGTACTACTTGGACATGCTTTCAATGCACAGGTAAATTTGTGTTCCGTATTTTTAAAATAAGTATGGGTTAAAGTTGTGTATAGATTTTTTTAAATCTTAAAATAGAACTGTTTGAAGTAACTGAAGCAACATTTGTTATTTTGAGGATGATTTCTACAGCTTACAAGCATATTGAGTATTTTTCACGTAAACATTCAAAGGTTTCTTCAGTTATTTTCTAACTAAATGTTACTACCCTACACACACACGCACGTTCATACAAACCCACACTTCCACACCACCGAACACATATATTTATAAGTTACAAGTAAACATTCTTTTTTCTCAGGTTCAATGTATGTCGGAGTATGATGTGTTCTCAATAGAACACGAAACTCTTCTTATTATTGTAACATCAACTTTCGGAAATGGAGAGCCTCCAGCCAACGGAGTGGTATGTATAATAAAACATATTATTAAAAAAGAAAACTGGGATTAATGCTGAGATGATGACGATGATGATGACTTAATTTAAAACCTATAAGACAACAACTTTAAATATTTTAGTATTATGTATTTATTTAAGTAGGTATACTTATGTCATTATTTTTGGATTACCTATATGTTTAAGTATATTTAATATTTTTACTTTTATATTTATCACATTCATATTATTTGCTCTCTTCTTGTTCTTACATATTTCTGTATTACTTCTCCTTTCGCAAATCTGCTGGAAGAATTTGTTTTAACAAATAAGCAGCACCCTTGTACTTAAATCTTAATTTTGTAATGTCCTTATGTATTTTATTGTGTGTACATAAAAAAATGAAATAAATAAATGAAACTTTGAGTAAGACAAACGCAATAATTTCGCTCGGTTTTTCAGGAATTTGGTACACATCTATTACAAATGCTGGACTCTGAAAAAGAAAGCCAAGAAGAATTAGAAACGTAAGAATTATATGGAAAAATTCTAAAAAGACAAAATTAAGGTATTTTTGGTAAAAATAATACTCATAAACTATTGCATTGCAGGGGTCTCAATACACCAAAGTCTCCAAACCATTCCTTCTTAAGAACTAACAGTACTTTTACGGCAAAAATGGATAACAAAAGGCAGTTATCGCGAATGGAGTCCACCAGAAGTAAGTCAACCAAGTACCTAATAAATATGGCGGCCACATGCGATCAACGCATCCCACTGACAGCACGTAAATCCTGCATCCCACAAACTGATTTTATCGCACAACTAGCATATACATATATACAACGTCCCGACACCAATAGTCGGGTAGTTCATCGGCACAGAACACCCGTCTAATCGAAGGATCCTCCCATATTTATAGAGGACTAGCTTTCCGCCCGCGGCTTTGCCCGCGTGGAGTTCGGTTATATCGCGCTTTTTAGATTTCCCTCGGGAACATCACATTTTTCCGGGATAAAAGGTAGCCTATGTTCTTTCTCAGGGTCTAAAGATTGTCTGTGCCAAATTTCATCAAAATTGGTTGAGAGGTTTACGCGGGAAAGCGTAACAGACAGACAGACAGACAGAGTTACTTTCGCATTTATAATATTAGTATGGATAAATGAGTTTCACGCTTGTTACTTATACTTCTGTAAAGCTTACATTTGATTATAGTGAGTTGAAGACTTTAATCCAATGATTCTTTCAGAGTCTTTCAAGCCGGTAACAGGGCATTTTGTATGTTAAACTTTGTTGTGCAAAGATAATATGGGCTCGTGTAAATCCGACCCACAGTCTCTCACAGAGAGAAGACCTCTTTCCCAGCAATGCAAACATTATAAGCTGCATTCTAATTGCATAACACACTATTAGGTACCTACTGTCAATAGGAATGATTTAGAAAAAAATCCTATGTCCTGCATTGTGGACGTCTTGCGGATGAAATGAGGATGATGATGAGAAAAATATTGCTTATCCATTGCTCCATATGATCGCACAATGTGTCTGCCAAGAATGTAAATAACGCAATGAATGTTATTGAAATGTCGCAATGAAACCTATCTTTACTTATAGTGTGTTACGTAATAGGGATGTTTCCTGGGTAAAAAAAGTCATTCATATTATAGAAAAATATTGGATACATATATTTTGTTTTCTCAAATCAATAAAATTTGACAAATATAAAAGGCATCAAAGATTAGGAGTGTTAGCTGGTGACGTCACTCCTCGTTAAAAAGTGTAGCGTGTAATGACGTCACATGAGTTTTCAACGCACTGTGTCGTCTTCATTTATTGTTTATATGAAAAAAGAAAAAATACGTATTTAGTATTTTTTGGAAATCTGACTGACGGACTAATTAGTTTTTTTTAGTCAACTACCCTATTGTCCTACTAGTTATGTAAACATTATTACAGTGTATACAATATGTAAAGAAAACCCTGTCCGATCCGTGAAGGTATTGTTAGGTATCGATAACTGATTCTACTAATGCCTACAAAGCCGGCCTAAACTTAAAAAAAAAAATCCCCCTAAAAAATAAATATTATTTCGCAAAAAGAGGTAACTTAAAACATGTGCGGTATGACATTCAGGCGCGAGCGAAGAGGGGCAGGGCACGCGGCACGCGGTCGCGTCGCTATTCGCTCAGAATTATACCGTCAAAAATAATGTTGTCACTTTTTAAAAACCACCAAATTTTGGGGAAGTTGGTATTAATTCGCTGGAAAAAAAGATTATTTCAAAATTCACTAGTATTGTTACTATGATGATTATGTAAAATTTCATATTTTATTTGGTCATGTGTTTACCTAACCTTTATTATCCTTACGAGTCGGACAGGGTTTTCTTAACATATTGTATAGGATTTTAAAATGTTATTATTTATTAATAAATTTTATTTGTAGGTGCCGCAACAGCAGTATCCACCGTAGATCATATAGGTTCACTAAGTAACGTCCGCTTCGCGGTATTCGCCCTTGGATCTAGTGCCTATCCGAAGTTCTGTAACTTTGGTAAATTAATTGACACAATACTCGGACGCTTGGGTGGTGAAAGAATCATGGATTTGTGTTGTGGTGACGAAATGTATGGATTAGAACAGCGGTTCCGTACCTGGTTGTCAGACATATTCGAAGTGAGTAAACACTTTTTTTCTTAAATCTGTTAATGTTGTCTTTCATTTTCACCATCATTCTTCATTAAATTTATTTGGAGTCAACGCAGCTAGTCTCTGTGTTTTTCTTCCTCATAACTTTGCTAATAGTTGTCATCATTTCAGTACTCGCCGCCATTTTTCTAGCAATATTATCTTTCACACAATACATCCATTATTTCTTCATTTTAACATTCGAAATAATATTTTTTTAGGAATCGTGTAAAACATTCTGCTTAGATGAGACTGATATGGTCAGAGACGCACAGAATTCCTTAGGTATAATACCAATTACTGAGGAAACTGTCAGGTTTGGCAAATCAGCTTCGGATTTATCACTACATAATGCACTAGAAGCAGGATTTAGAAAACAACTAGTTACTTACAAAGTTAGAGAAAGCAAAATATTACAGAAGCATTCTGAATCTAATGCCGAAACTGCGTTCGTGGATCTAGAACCTGAGGTAAGAATGTTTTGATTTAAACCAATAAAACATGTTTGTGATACGTAATAAAATTATATTGATCAAAGATCATTTAACACTGAACTTTCCTTACACCTTATCAACTCTAATGTGATTTGCTTAATAAGTTTTGGAAGTCCTTATTTTCAGTAACATATTTAACATTACTTTCTAGAGCGAAATAAAATACGTCCCCGGTGACCACATTGGTGTATTTGCTCCTAACCAAAAAGATATCGTTGATGCAGTGCTAAACAAACTGAAGGGCTATGAAGATCTCGACAAAATAGTACAAATCGAAGTCATTAAGGAAACATTAACACCGACAGGTAAAAGTAACATTTTAAATGCCAATGTTGATTAAACTGGTATCATTTAACTATTTCCTAATAACGCAAACCCTAAAACATATGTATATAATCTGGTTTTATTGATTGAAATTTCACTATTTTTCATTCTCCTGCCCTTATCCCAATTTATTTGGGGTCGGCGCAACATGTCTTTTTCTTCCATGCATCCCTATCAGAAACCATCTCGGCAGTCACCCCCTTCTTAGCCATATCATCCTTCACACATTCAATCCATTGAAATTTCACTATTATTAGGTACTAAACAGAATCTAGAACTATGATTGTATATACGTTCACACTATAGGACGTTGACTAACAAGAAGTGTTATTATAGGGGTCGTAAAAGCTTGGGAGAAGTACGAGCGATTACCGCCGGCGACCATACGAAACATCTACACAAGGTTTTTGGACATCACAACTCCACCCTCGACGAAAGTACTAAAGTACCTCGCGGAGTCGTGTAGTGATGAGGAGGAAGCCGCCCAGATAAATGAATTAGTTACGGTAAGGATAATAAATGAACAGTTTTGATACGATAATAGTCGTGTTAAGTAGTTTCCTTGAAGACTAAGACACACAAACAAAAAATCATGATTACACTTAATAGTGTCTGTTGTATGCACTACATTTGTATTACAGACCACCCTCTGGTTAGCCTAAAAAAAATTAAGACATTAGCAGGGTTTTGATAAAATTCCAATGCCTTGACTTCATAAACGAATTGTTCGTTTATGAAGTCAAGGCACTGGAATTTGGGTGATTTAGCACTCTGTTCAACAACGAGGGTACAATAACAGCTGCTTGTTCATGTTTTCATGAAATTTGTAATAAGGTTTTATTAATTGTAATTTTAACTACCAGTGATTTACCAAGTCCCCCGAAATATGTTTTGGTAAATCACGTTACATTATTTGGGTTGGTGCAAATCAGTTTGTCTGTATTTGCTTTTATTGTTTTCGGCTTTTCTAATCACACATTTCTTTCATCAATATGAATTGAAATAAATGAACCTTCAACTTTCTGTTCTATTCTAACTAGCCTGTATTGTCTCACTGCAGGACAGAGGAATATTAAACCCACAAAGGAAAATTAATACGTCTTCTTTAATTTTTTTATTTTAAAAAGTTTTGTATCCGCGATGTGCGAATATGTATTGAATCTCTAAAATTAGAACAATTTGAACAATAACTGTTACTGTGTATTTACGGGGTTTTTCTTAGAATTTGGTCATAAACATAGGTCAGAAAATCTTGTGCTCCGGTTTGTGGAACTATTCCTCAGTCTGATAGCTATAAATTTAAAGCCTTTGCAGTTTTTCTACATGTTCTTGTGAAAAATTGTTGGTTTAGTTGATTATATGCTCGTCTTCTAGTGCTTTTGTCTTAGTTTGCACCTCAAATGTTTGCACTAAATGAGATATTCTCTTCAATATTCAATAAAGTTTGTTATATATTGTAGCAATTTGTCTTCAAATAGTAAGAGAAGGAACCATTTTACGACCATTTTACCCGTCGAGCCCTACCGATCGTTCTTCTCGGCATTCGATCTGCCTTGAAGGAGGATCTCGAATGCTCAGCTGCCGAGCTTGTTTATGGGGAGCCGCTGCGCCTACCGGGAGAATTCCTGATAGCCAGTCCACCCCATACCACTGACAACGCACATGATGTAAGGCCAGTTCCCTTACGTTGTTGACACCTCTGCGATCCGGACCAAGCGTCTCGCTTCACCTTTTATACCGCGTACATCGATTGACTGGAACAATTTCAATGGAAAAAAAACCGCCGCATAGTGTTGTCAATGCTAGAGTGAATAGGCTCTTAATAAACTAGCGCGCTTCCAGGCGGGATTGCGTTCAAGCATTAGTTTATATAAGTAAAAAAAAAAATATTACGTCAGTAGGTTTTGTGCTAACACATTGTTATTATCTCATCATCAGTTTTTATATAACATGTTTTACTACATCGTATAAACTTAGATTTGCCATTTCAGGATTCAAACAAATACCACGACTGGGTTTCCTTTTACTACCCCCATCTGGCGGAAGTTTTCGCCCAGTTCCCGTCTTGCAGACCGCAAGCTTCATTGCTAGCTACGCTACTGAGTCCCTTGCAGCCAAGATTTTATTCCATCTCTTCATCACTTTTGGCTTTCCCTCAAAGGGTCCACCTCACCGTTGCAGTTGTTACTTATAGAACTCAGAGTAAGTAAATATTATAGGAGCGTTTATATTATTTGTTAAAAAAAATCGGTCGTCTGTAAAGTCGATTCAATGATGATAGTTGAACGTGACAACGTCATAAGAAAATACTGATGGAACGGTTGCATTTTTCACGGACCGATACTATTTATTTTAATGATGAAAGCACGGATATTCGACAATATATCATTGAACATTCACTTTTCACTGCAGTTCATACTTGGCGAAAACATGTGAATGTACTAAAATGTATAGCAGCTGTCCACGCGGACGCATCGCTCACTCAAGCAGGAGAGAGATAGATGTCGAACGCGCTGTTTGTCGCTATTTCCGCGCTCTCGCTTGCACTTCAAGCCTTACATAGAACGTGACAGAGCGTGGTAACGCCGCATGAGTCTTGTTTTTTCGTGCGTACAGCCGCCCGCTTCGAATTATAAGGCGTTGTCACGTCAAAAATTGCATTAATTATCTACATTAAGTATTATTTCTAATTATTTTATAATATCACGTGTGTTGCAATTTCAGATGGTAAAGGTCCTTTACATTACGGGGTTTGTTCAACGTATCTCAAAAATCTAAAACATGGAGATGAAGTCCTAGCATTCATAAGATAGTGAGTATTACTTCGATGACTTTGTAATTTTCTACTCTAATTCTAACAAGCAATGTCTAACTCGTTGTGCTGTTTGCAGCAAACCAAGCTTCCACATGCCTAAAGATATATCAGCACCGCTTATCCTAGTCGGTCCTGGTACTGGCATTGCACCGTTTAGAGGATTCTGGCACCACAGGAGACATATGATAAAGAACTTGATGTCTCATAACCCTGGACCAATGTGGCTGTTCTTTGGGTGCCGATACAAGGAAATGGAATTGTATAAGGAAGAGAAAGAAGCAGCGTTAAATGAGGGCGTGCTTCATCAAACACGTTTGGCTTTATCAAGGGAAAAAGGTGAACACAAAGTAAGTTTGGACAAAATATAAACTGTGCCACGAAACTACTACCTAAAAAATAATCGGAAATAAATAATTTACACCAAAGTCTTGCCGCCAAGCGATTCGTCGTGTTCCGGCATAATATCTTGTGAAGCCGTACGGAAGACGTGTTTGACCAGTTGTGTTGCGATGTGTGCCGGGTACGATGCGTCAAATGTTGTTGTGTCGGGAGTTCAGTCGTGGATGGTCTCCACTTCAATCTTCCTCTGGCGCAGCATCGTTGGTCGTGTTGTTGGGTTTAACATTGCATCACCTCGCTCAACTGCCGTCTTCCTTCCTATTCAATTCACCCAGTTTTTTTTGAGTGAATAGGCCCTTAACAGCATGCTTTACCGTCAACGATTGCATGACTGCTTACCATTAGGAGGGATTGCTGTCAAGCACTAGTTTGTAATCATAAAAAAAGTTAAATTTTTATTTTACAAAACCAATTCCAAAAAAATAATGCTCATTTGGGTTGGTTAAATTTATGCCCAAACTTTATCGTTGTACATTTTAAGTAGGATTTTTTCTGTTAATATAGGTATCACAGCTACCTCGTAAACCTGAGAATACACTTATATCAAAGTCACCCTCAGCTGGAACATCCCCTCAGTGTCTGCTTATGACGCCATAGACTACAGGATTCTATGGTGTCGTAAGGGATTAGCGACAAGGAGAGCAGCCATTTCCACCTGCGTTTACTAATAACCATTCTATTGCATTAAGCCCCGTGTCAAGTTTATATGATTATGGGAGTTCCTCCCTTCTAAGGTCGCTGGTTATGTTAGAGTATGGTGTGAAGTTATGTTCAATATGGGTAACTGGTAATGATATTTGTTCAGTTGTTTATATAAAGACCAACTTTTAGGAGGAATGAGAGATGTCTTAATTTTATAAACTGTCAATGGCCCCGATTTCCTTGTTTACAAACTAAATTAAAGGAGATGTTTCATTTTCGGCCACCACTATGTACGGTATATAGATAA